>OU911085.1:12027449-13277449 GCA_918358865.1 Melinaea marsaeus rileyi
GATTTGAATCGCAAATTGTTTATGGTAATAACTCGACCGAAATGTGGATCAACCTTTTATATAGAACAAATGCATGTTGATTTTTAGGATACTTATTCCTGATTGAGAATAATGCGCCCCTATATTGGACATCTACCTATAAAGTTAATTGCAAGATACAACATTATATTTTGATTTCATTATTAAAATTGAATGTAAAAATTCAATGCTATTGTACTATTGCTTCTACTTCTATTGCTTCTTTGCACTATCATTTTGACCGCACTGTATCCACGTCTTCTTTGCTCCCCTTTCCTCTTAAAACCATCCCCATTTATACTATATTGGTTTTCTGTTGATCTTCATACCTCCTTATTATGTTACCATACACTAATAATTAAAAGTGTAAAAAAAATAATGTTGTTAAACGTAAGGTGATTGTATATATTTCTGCATATTTTTTTGTGTATAGAAGTGCGTCTGTTTGTTTTCAGGTTAACAGTAATTTAAACATACTTTACTTAAATACGACAATTACATCCCCATGTGAATTTAACAGCAACTTTATTATAAAATGGAGATTTATGCTACAACGTTTTATCCGCTAATTATATTAAGTATGAAACAAAAACTTAACGAGCAAATAATTATTTTAAAATTATAAATAGTATCATTTTAAATTTAGAGCTGTTATAAAACAAAGATAAATAAAAAAGGATTTTATAACAATAGTAAAATTGACGTACTAACAAGTATATGACATCTGATGTTTTGGGATCACATGTCTGTAAATTACTACATACTGTTACTGCTACTAATACTGTTATAAAATTTATCATATCATGTATAATACTAAATGTGGATAAAAAAGAGGATAGAAAAACAAAACATAAACAAGAAATGCAGATAGAATAAAGAATATCATCTACAAATGTTTAAGTTGCAATTTTGAATCAATAATAGTGAATAGTAAACCTGACTGTATTGGCCAGTATTTTGTGCAGGTAATTTTTCTTCATTTTCAAATTTGATATCAATTAAATTAAAGAATTGTTAATATACTTGCTGAGCGTAGCGAAGCGTTTGTCCAAAGGACTACGATTCCACTAGATAGGCCCATTCTGCTATTTTCCCGTATGTATTTCAGCACGCTTGTTCCGGCGTATTTTTCATCCTATCGTCACGAAAATCGGCAGGCGTATTCTTTGAATTATTTGAATTTTATGTCGAGCCGTTTTTTTGAGTGGGCGAAAAAATCCAAAATTTCAGCGTTTTTTAATTTTGTTTTTGACGTAGCAGGAGCAATTTTCATCCGATCGCCACAAAAATTGATGATCATGTTCTTTGAGTTATTTAATTTTTTTTCTCCGGCCATTCTTCTCACTGGGAGGAAAAATACAAAATGGCGGTGATTTGAGTTTTCGTTTTGACGAAGCAGGAGTATTTTTCAAGCAATCGTCACGAAAATAAGTAGGTGTGTTCTTTGAATTATTAAAATTTTTATGTCGAGCCAGTTTTTGCTTGGGCCAAAAATTTCAAAAACACAAAAACGGACTTTGCGGCAGCTAGCCTGCAGAAATTTCGTCTAAGTATTCTTTGCCGAAATCTAAGGTGTTTTTCTTTGATTTCAAAATCCAAAATGGCGGCCTTAGCGAATTATCAAAAATTTTAAAATTGATTAACCCCGTTATTATTTGGTGGAGCCAAATGTCGTTCGGTAGTTATATACCTACATACATACATAGGTATACTTATTCCTTTTTGGAAAAGGTACTTAAATAATTTCCCAACATTGTCTCATCGTAGATGTAAATTCATTCCCAGGTAAATGAAATGTTATTATGCTAATATGCATAAGTAAAACTTGTTGAATTAAACGTTAATATCACAAGCAAGCAAAATGTATAATATCAAGCTGTTTATTAAAGCTAGCTATTTTTCAGCCGTGGACACTTACGATAATAATAGCAGTGTACGCGTCCGACCGCAATGTTAGTGGCAGCTGCTCATTCTTGTAGCAGCTATGCACGCGATTGCGTTTCTGCAATTCCAAAACACGATATGGTTTTAAAAATATCGTTACAAACTGTTGTTTTGTACAATTACATAACTTGCAACTAACTTGATTGAGTAGCTTAAGTATATCACACCTAGGTACGTTATTAAACTGAATTGGATGTTACAGGTTAACTTATAATAAATATACATAGTAATTGACATTAAAATAAGCATTATTTCTTAATAAACAACATTTACCTCTTCTGTGGATCTCCACAAAAAGAATGATATGTATTGGATTTTTCTTCTAAAACTAAATTACGAAATCATTGTAGATGTAATGTCAAGATGCCTTTAGTGTTTATCACACAAAATAAAATTGAAAACATATAAGATAACATTTCTATTTATTATAATCTATACATAAACAAATAAACGAATAACTGCCTTGACTTACTAATACTTACTAAGAACTGACTCAGCGAATACCCAAAAGTTACATAACATTTTGTAAATTTAACCACTTAGGGATTGATATGTGTAGTGAAACAGAAAACATTAAACCATAAAAATTGGAAAACTATTTTTCGAAAAAAATTTAAGCCCTAAATGAAGAAGACATATTACAATATCTTTAATCGCCTTAAAGTTAAACAGGACGTAAAGTTTGTACACAATTCTATAACAAAAATTAAATTTTTTGATGATTACATTTCGTGTGTTGGAAGTAATGTTTATGGTCATTATTTTATTTTGACCCGACTAAAAAACAATTCATCTATCCTTACAACGTGACAAAATCACTAGCAATTCTGAAATGGCAGAAAAATCGCTGGCAAATAAATCAATCAATCAAACAAAATCACAAATACGAGGGGAGGTCCAAAAGTTCGTGGAATGGAGAGGATGGAGTGGGGGTAGGGGCGCTCGCTTGGTATCATACGAACCGGAGACTCATCATACCGAGTTTCAACCCGATTGCATCATTCGTTTACGAACAGTCGCCTGTTAAACAAGTCAATCCGAAAGAAAACTGAAACTATGGAGAAAATTGAACACCGCGCTGTGATAAAATTCCTTACCAAGCAAGGAAAGAACGCTCAAACCATTTTGAATGAAATGGGAGTTATTTATAGGGGAGAGTGCCCTAGTAAATCAATGATTTACAATTGGCATGGTCTTTATAAACATGGTCGAGAGTCAATTGAAGACGACCCCCGCTCAGGAAGGCCAGTTGCGGCCACCACATCGGACATCGTCGAAAAAGTGGAGAAAATTGTACTAGAGGATGCCCATTTGAAGAAAAAAAAATAATCTGCATGATGATGATGATGAACAAACTCCATAAAAAAGTAACGAGCACGAGATACGCTTTGTATAATGTTCAGTATAAAACCACAACACGGTGCAAATAGGCTTTGTTTAACTCTAATTTAGGGTCGCACTCCTTTTGTGGACAAAGCAACTTGTGAACAAATAACAACATGAATGGAGTTATAACCAACTATAGAACAATACATTTTCATAACAATTTAACGACATTCTGTC
Source organism: Melinaea marsaeus rileyi (assembly GCA_918358865.1). Lineage (NCBI taxonomy): Eukaryota > Metazoa > Arthropoda > Insecta > Lepidoptera > Nymphalidae > Melinaea > Melinaea marsaeus. The sequence goes on from OU911085.1 coordinate 12,030,975, forward strand.
CTGAAATCTAATTTGTGTCTTTTGTATGCTTTTTAATTAAGCAACTGCACCACCAACTTTCATATTTTTTAGTTCCTTAGATTATATTAACGCTGACGGAATTAACAATTTTTACTGCATAAAATGTTATAAGACACTAAAGAATGTATCATTTTAATTAGTTTTTGTCTAAATTTGTTTGTTCCACGCAACAAAATATTGCTAGCCCAATTCGTATTATATTTAATTAATATGAATATTGTTATAATATCCTAAAATTTCATATTTCCTTTTTTAAATTTTAATTAAGATATTAAATGTACTTTTTTCATTGGACATTGGACATTTTTATTATTTATGGAATAAATAACGCCTCATTATTAATATTGATTACAGGGAGACCTGGACGAGTAATTGAATATTTTCAATATTCCACAAACACAACAATATTCAAAAACAATAGAATTAGGTTAAGGTTTGTTTTCCTCAGAATTCCGGGAGAACTCTTAAATAACAAGATTCTGTATTTTACATCTCGTTTCCCCATAAATAGTAGTTTGTAGCTACTTGTTTACAAATTTTAAGACAAACTATTTAATTTAATTCCCGTGTGAAAATTTCATTAAATATTTTTGTAAACACATTCAAATGATTTACTTATTAAAAGTATTGATGAAACATTATAAGTGTACACCTCTGACGAGTATAAAAAAAAGAAAATACTATGACTTGAATCTTTTATTTTCATTTTCTAATAATATCACATAATATTCTGATTACAAGTTACCAGCATTAAGATAAATAAACAGACACCCGGATAACTATATCCGGGAACAGTATTAATTTTTAGCACCATAATCAATATTTAGTAAAATGTAAAAACGATAGTTTTGTAAATATAATTCGTGAATATATTTTAAATGGTTTAGAAATACTATTAAAATGTCAAAAGTGTCATATCTCTTAAAATTACTGTTAAAGAAACTTACTTTACAGCAGCTCATATATTAACAAAAAATGTTTAGAAATAACTTGTTATTTTGTAAGAAAGCTGCTAATAAGAGATAATTTTAGCGAGTATAAAACAAAAAAGTGTGTTATAACTCTGTTGGTACAATATTTATCTTCAGTACAATATCGTTTTAAAACATTCAGTACATAAATATTAAGAAGATAAAGCGTCTAGGGTCTGTAGTATTTTAATTTTAATGATAAGATTTAGCGGTTCCTTGTTATACATTTACAGTATTTTATGTTGGGCTATTATTTCTTCTGGTAATTCTTACTTTTTATCAAAGCACTGGAACACTCAACGGATTTATTACATTGAGTAGTAAAACCTATTATATATTAATAGTGAAAAAAGAAAGGTATTTTTCTTTTATCTTTAATAGCAAAGTAATTGAAATTTATTTATTTTTATTTTTAAGTAAGTTTATTTTATATCAAACCAAGAATCAGATAAAAACTACTTATTCATTCATTTTTTTAATGAAAATTCTTATAAATGCAAATGTCTCTGATATTTAATTTATACTAAATAAGTTTTTCTTTTGCATGTGCAAAATCGCTGCAAAAGCTCATTAAGATAAAGCCGTAATCCTTTTTTGTCGTCCACGGTCTTAAAGAAATAATAAATTATATAAAAGCAAACGTCTAATTTAATGCAGAAAAGTTGTAGGATTTTTTTGCAAATAGTTATTAAAAAGATTATAATTAATAACAGCTTTAAAAGACAATGACTTTTACTATGTATAAAGAACGAAAAGACTTTTCACTACAATTTATGTAATACACTCCTTAATTTAGTTTTCATCAAACTTTCATTTTGTGTAGATATAGATACAGTATAGATACACAAATTAGATTTCACTTGCATTAATAATATATGTAATGCTTTAATGAAACCTGTTTTAAATGTGTTATAATTAAATACAATATTGTTTTAATCAGTTTGAATGCTTAAAATCTTTGCCTTAACAATAAACCAAAACGTTGTCTTTTTTTTGCAAATTTAGTAAAGCAAGCCAAAGATAGAATCTCAAAGCTTGTAAAATCTTATTATATCCAGTTTAGACATAACAACTGTAGAAATCTTAAATTTGCTTTGTAAATCTGTTTTAGAGGTAAATGAAACAGGCACTTCCATCTTAGTTTCGAAATGAAAAATATATGTATTATTAAAGTGAACAATACATTGGTGACCCAGGTGTTAAAAATGCTTGCTCTTGTACCAGCTCGAAACTATTCTACTTCGTACTCCAATATTATAAAATGTGAAAATTTTGTTTGGAATTTTGTACGATGTATAACAAAATCTGGAAAAGATTATAGACTAGTTAATGTTTATATTGTTAGTAGTTTATTGCCTATCCCTAACATTATATATTTGCTATATAATTCTTCTGAAAGTTTCTTTGCGACTATTTTTTTTATGTGTCTTAATATTTTATTCTTACAATTATAAAAGGATAATCCTTTGGAAAATAAAATATACCGTAAAAAGTGTTATATCTTGTTCTAATTATTCTTATTTTCATATGCAATCAGTATAGAGATGAAATCAGTCAATCATCATGTCAATGTAAAAATTAGATTTTTATACCACGACCAAATACTGAATATTTCAGTATTACGCATAGCATGTTAGCAATAGCTCTCATGAATAAATCATAATGTTTTTACCTAAAGATATCATGTACCTACGCGGTTGGAATGAAGTCATGTTTAATTTGGATATCGAACTCTAGGGACTACCTACTTTTTAGAAACTACGATAAGAAATAGTTTGAACAACCTACCTACTTTTTTCACTTTAAAAAAATTGCACAATATAATAAGTCTAGATAGTCTGTTGTTTGAAAAGATTCACGTCGACCGAAACTAAGATGTATTAACGTGTGTGTGCTAATGATGGATGGAAAGATAGCCACCACGACACTGACAAATATAATAACAAAAGATTATCAAGGTACATCTAATTATCTGTATTTAATATCAAATAATCAACGACACCAATTTACACTGTGATCACGAAGCCTGCATTAAAAATATTTAAATAATAACAAAAATCACTGTTTATTTTATTATTTTTTTTATCTATTTTACAAATATGACTTGTGTAAAAAAGAAACTGTTTGTGTCATAAAACTTGAGTTAATCCCGATATTGCGCCGTTGTCTTGAATTTCTGTGGCGTTCCGACCTACCGTGAAGATTACTTTTCTCTGTTATTTGGTCTTGAATGGCAGTGAAAAAAATGACTGAAAAAAAAATCAATCATAATTATCACCAAAATTGTTCTATAATCATTATATAAGCAAAAATATTGTAATTGGTTATTACGATGATAAAAAATATTTACCTTAATAAAGAATAATATCATCGGTTTATTACAATTTCGATAATGTACAATTGAGTGAGAAACTGGTTATTTGTGTACCTTCTAACGTGCGTCTGTGCTGTATTGACTTACTAACTGCTATGTATATAGATATATACTTCTATACTCATAGTTTAAAACTCATTCGATATTTATATTTTTATATAGTACTTAAAACTGAAAAAGATATTTTGATAAAAACAGACATCTCACTCAATGCATCACTTCTATAAGGTAAATTGTTTTTAAAATATACACAAACTTTATATATACATAAATGTAATACCTATAATCTCCCTTTCCCCGTCTCCTCCTCCCTTCTCCGTTCTTCTCTGCGTAACACATTTTTTTTTGTCTTATTAGTTTTCCACATTATGACGAATCTTTTGTTTCCATTTTGATGAGCTACAACTATTATGTATTTATGTATTAAAATTAATTACATATTAACCCGACCGTAGTCACGTTAATTAAACAGTAATTTGACCGACTAGTTGGAACCACGACATGAACTGAACCCCGCCATGCTCTGAGCTATATAAGAGTATATAAACAATATATATATATATAATGGCAATCGTAAACAATGATCTTATCACTCACGCTATAATTATTATGCCACAAACTTTTTGTTAGACGTGACTTTCACATATGTAATAAGTATGTAGCTTTAAAAGTATCACTTTATTTTAATAATAATAATTATTATTTTATATTTCATTTTAATAAACCATTCATTTGTGTATATAATATACTCAAAACCGCAAACAATTAACTCTTACGGTAGTATTCAATCAATTATTTTAATTTAATGCACCATTGATTCAAGTATTGTTCATATAAAAGTAATAATGACAAAAATAAAAAAGAAATCATATTTATTTCGCAAATAGTAATCATTGCAACAAACTTTTAAACTTTATAAATAGTAACTCCACTCGTTACTTCGTAAAATTCTGTGCCATTGTACTTGTGCATTATCTTACAAAGGTTTTAACACTCGACGGTCTAACGAGCCTCGTAACTGTTCCTTTTATATGAATGGCGTGGCTTAAATGCTCCAGAAATTAGTCGGAAGAAACATAATAAAACTGTTGATTTAAGGAAGATAGTATTCAATATCTTGACTTTAAAGCTACACACGCTACTAAAATATAATATTATAGAAATAATAAAAAGACAAATAAATATATTCGCTTTCAGAAAACTATTATTTCAAAACATAGAAGTTGGAAGTAATTTTATTCTTGCTTGTAGAAGCTTTCTATATTTACTGTATCAGTTCTTGATCCGTAGCGTTTTTTTAATAACAGCTTTATAATAAAGAGATAATCAGGTATTAAATTGAAATATATGTATATGTCGGGTTTTCCGTCTTTTATATAACTACAAAGTAAAATAAGTTCCTATATGACTAACTGATCTTAAAATACATATATGAATAGATATGCCCGTGGAGCTCAGCCTGGTCTCGAGCTAGGCTATGTTAGTTAAGTTAAGATAATATTAGTTCTTGGTATAGATTTCCCTTAATTAATATCTTAATTTTAATGACTGTAAAACAAATCATTATACTCGTAAGATTGATGTATTAGTTAATTTTATGTACTATACGTGAATATTTACGTCTTGACTGATTCTTAATATTGACAACAACCAACAACCAGAAGAATTATTAGTTGTCAGCAGAGTACTAAAAAGGTTTTAGACAAAAAAAAATATATTTAAAATTTTTTTTGACGATAATTAATCTCGGGAACACCAATTTTTCACGTTAACTAGGTTCTTGAAGTCAAGACAAAATTTAATAAAATCGTTTTTTGTCAAAATTTTTAAACCACTTACCCTACAACCTACAACAACTCCCAGTTTTTATTTACTTTTTTCTTAAGTATTATAAGTAGAAAGTTTATTTAATTTTCCAATATCTAGTTCTATCACAGTTCTAGTTTCTATTACCAATTCCCAAACACTCTTAAACATTCTAACTATACTATAAACTTAAAGGAAAGCAGTGCAGGCTGCGGTAATAGCTGCAATAACCAGTTTGGATCTGTGTGCAGAAAAAATTAGAAGTATAATGAAAGTTTACCTCCACCGTAACCACAGTCTCGATATTGAGTCACATAGGTAAGTGCTCTTTTAAAGCTAAATTGCTAACATTATCTATAACACTTTTCTAGAAATATTACGCTAAACTCTTAGATGTTGAGAATTTATTTTTTTAATAAAATGAGTATTTAATGCATTCCAGGTAAGACCTTATTTATTTAAGTAGCCTCTTATCTCTTACTACACACAAACATGTGGAAGTACTCTCAAACTAAATTCGTTGTATTAACATTAGTTACAATTCTAATTTCCATCTATTTGAAAGATTAACATTATCCTGATTTCAATTCCATTTCTCGGATGAGAGCACTGATTCATTTGAATACCTATAATAATTATAATAAACTTTTGCTAACTTCAACTGTGACCACGGAGTGTAACTTAGAGCAGATAATTCCAGCGACACCAAATATGTCTTAGCGTCAACTTGGAATTGAGACTTTGTTCATTGTAATTTAATATACATTTGATTAAAAAAATAAAGAAAGAAAAGGGTAAATAACATTATTATAGAAAAACTTTATACTGCTTCATTTATCAGCTTTATAATTAATTGATTTTGATCAAAATTTATTAAGCAAATAGTAGTTCTAGTCTATTTAATATAAATAACTTATAATATGTTTTACATAAACATATTTAAATAATAGGTTTGTATGAGCTGCTGCCAGAGACTTCAGCTGCTTCCCTCCGCCGCAAGTAAAGTTTAGAACTGTATTATTACCGTTATAGTTTAAAAACATTTTTTTTTTCCTGAAAAATAAATACTACGTTATGATATACAAATAAATAATACCCTTTACGTTAAGATTTAATTACGATTGTTATCAAGAAAAACCATATTCATAGTCGTGGTTATCCGCCTATTAATTCCTACAATAATCTCTTTACTAGCAAATGAAATCAAATTATGTTAATTATAATAAAAAAAAAATTAAGTTCATTTTAGTCATAACTAGATTAATCATTAAAATGAAATAAAGAATGAAAGTTGAAACCCTAGTTCCAAAGAGTTTATCTTTATTTTATACAAAAATGGAAAACTTCACTCCCTATAAGGGGTAGTAATAAAGTGTTAAAGGGTTATGGAGGTCTTGAATTAATTTTTAGTTATCATTTTCGGTTTCAATATCCCAAAAATGTAGAAATACACATCTATCTTGATTTTTTACAAAAAATTAAATTTTCACCCCTTAAGAGGTAGTAAGGTGGTGCTAGCGGGAAAACGGGCAATTAAATTTAGTTTTTATTGTCATATTCGGTTTCAGCGATCCCAAAAACCTAAGCATAATGGGGTCTCCCCTCTGGTTCATGATTTTTTTTTGTGTGCCTGTGTTAATTATAATATTAAGAAAAACTTGTAGAATATATATTTCCGTACTTTTTATCTTCAACCGTCAAAAAAACTTAAGAGATAAGGTATAACTTTATTTCAAAAAACGCTCTAAGGACATATTTTACTCACTTTAGTACTCAATTAGTATTCAGAATGAATCCTTTTCTATTTAAGCAATTCTGAAATGCTGTGAATTTCTTTATTGCCGAGTTAACTTTTTTAATATCATTCAACGCTTTTAGTTCAATCCTCGAGGTCGAGTTTCACATTGTAAGAAAGCAGACCGTTTTAATTTAAATTAATCAAGAATAATGATTACTATCTGTATATGATCATTAAGAAACAAACAATAACAGGAACTCTGCATTAATCTTTAAAAAATATTCGTTCCGATCTGTATTTCTATTCAATGGCAAACCAACGAAAAGTAGAATTATATCTTAACTAATTTCATTGCACATATGGCTTTTTCAACAATTTTTAATATTTGCTCGTCAACAAATGTTTCAGAACTGTAAAAAGACATTTAAAAGTTATATTACTTTAAAGTTGGTCAGTTCAAACCAGCCCGCATTTCTTTACAAAACTGACTTTATAAAGTTCAGAATGCCTACAGGATATGTAACTAAAAATGTATATATAGTGTAGTATTGACATAATTGTAAGTTTATGATTTACACCTATAACTCGATTTTCTACATTTCCTTTTATTTATAATTTGTTATAACAAATTCAAGAATTCAACTAAAATTTCAAGAATTTGTGGGATCTTAAAATACCAATATCGATTAATTAGATAAATTAATTCGTAAACAGGTTAAAATGTAGTTGTGAAAATCTTATCTTACTCGTATATCTTGCTTGTATAATAACGCTTTATATCGAGTACAGGAATATTTTGGGAAGCAATTAAATGATATAAAAACTAATTAAGTTATAATCTTATCGTAACTCATAGAGATAACTGAGGTTGAAGCAACATTTAGGGGATTTATTTGTTTTCAACAGAACACCGGGAAGAAGCTTTTAGATTATAAGATTCTGTATTTAACATCTCATAATCCACAAATAGTCATGGGTACTTGTTTTTGCAGTCTATTTATTTATGTCGAGTGAAAATTTAATTATTATAATTTTTTTATTCTGTACACAAATAAAAACGATTTACTGCTCAAAAATGTAGATAACTCTATATCAGCGAACATACTAAAATAATTGCACGAAGAAGTACTGTCAAGATAATATTGCACATATAATATGAACATTAATTCGTTAAGAACATATTTTATCGGTATTAGTAATTATCGCCAGCGTCATCGATACCATATAAAATCAACTGATTGAGACAGTGGTTGTAAAAACTCCTTTGATTATTTTTTTTTTGTATATTTCAAAGTATGTCCTGATTCTTAATTATTGTACAGTTGTTCCTTAATATTTGCACAACATATTAAGTCTACAAAGTCTACTGTTTGAACAGAGTCATGTCGACCAAAATATAAAATACTTAAACGTGTACCCTTCAATACCATTAATGTCGCTTATTGAGAATTATGAAGTAACAAATTATGGCCACGTGGCCACAAGCCATGTCGAATGAAAAAAAAATCAATTATTACCAATATTTTCTTTTTTATATTATCATAACAAAACTATAACTATATTATAAACTAGGGGTGCCAACAGATCCTCAATTTCTACTCGCTGCGCTCGCAAAATCTCGAGTGCCGTTTGCACATTGAGCGAAGCGAGCCCAGTGTAATGACTCATCGTTTCCCATCAATTAGTGAAGAATAATATCAACGCTTTCCGCAGTCTCCGAAAAGTGTTTGAAAATGTGGTGTGATGAGGCACACGTCTGTCGGGGTACGACTCTCTGTACATTCTTTGTGCAGCACGTGAGTTCCCATCAGCTCGGCCGTGGACAAAAACCATGTCGGTGTATTCTTCGTTATTAAATTTCGTTATTAAAAAAAAACACTAGCGATTCTGGAGGTAGATCCAGAATCGCTAGTGGTTTTTTTTTAAATCATTGTGAAAGTTGAACATAGATGTCAAGCTTAAACTTATTTTTTCACTTTATGAGCTCTACATCAGTTGGGTAGTTCAGATTGTATCTAATTTTGCTTTTCGTGGCTTAAGCATGCATTTGAAACTAAAATTACATGAAAACATCCGGTCTAAAATGGATTTTCGAAATGTTATTTAAGTGATTAGATACAATTTCGGTGAAAAACGAAAAATTTACACAAAAATTCTTTAAAAAAAAATAGGTAAGGGATTTTTTTTTTCCAACTTGTATTCTCTAAATAGGTACCTGAACACGCTCACTTAATTTGTCGGGCCCTCTACAAAACACCCTGTATATTCCTTAATATAATCAGAATTAAAAGATTAGCTAGATTAGATTAGATTAGCCAAATCCATGTATTCTAAGGTGTCTAAAGCAGCTTGTGATATTGCTCATTAATAGCCATTTGTTTTTAAACCCGTCTTTTTATTGGTTTCACTGTCAAGGGAAATATAATTTAATATGTCGATCTATTTTTAATGTAAATTCAACTTGGCGATTTTACAAGTTTTAACTTAAATAATATTAAGATCTTTAATATAAAAAACTGTCTCATTGTTTTACTCCATAATCCAATACAGTAAGGTATAAGAAAATATCAAAACATACGAATGTTCAATATTTAGAAAAAAATAAAAATTCTAATACACTACATGACAAAGTACATTAAAGATTAAGTAGACGAAGTCACTAAAGAGTTAGTTATAAACAGTTAGTTACTAGGATCCGCCAACCGCGTGCGGCGGGTGTTGAGCTGAGCCCCTCTCCTTTCTTCTTTTTTTGATAACTTTTAATGGCTAAACATTTTTTCAATCTGTTTTCATTATAACATCCGCGTTCTGCTCAAACAAACATGAGAAAATTATTAGCTAATTATCTCGTCGCATTCTGGAGACAACTAAACACAAAAAAAGGTCTCCCAAACGGTTAAGATAAGATAACATAATTTGCCAATAATCAAATTGGCAAATTATGTTATCAGTTTTTTTATCGTTTCCTGTATAGTGTTATAAAAATCAATATGTTCTTACTTGAGAAAGTTTGCAAATCTGTCAGCATCTGCCTTATACAACGGACATAGAGTTATTGCAGGATAGGAAATATTCCAATCAAAATAGTTCATTTCGACGCTCATCACAGTCGGCGCCGCCTGTCGTAAAGTAACAAGAATTTAATATGTGTGACTGCATTTTCGTACATTCAACATTTCGGTTAGAGTTTTATAGATATTTTTATTGTATAATAACAACATCGATATCACAAAGATTTGTAAAACAATATAGATTTTAAGAATAATGCTATGAACTTAAAACAAATCTTGAATATTGTACATTTAGCAAGATAACTACCAAAACACTACACGTTAATAATTAAACTTAGTCCAGTTGTTAATAATTTGTATTATGTTTTCAGTTCACTAAAAATCTTTCTGGTTCATTAAATACTTACTTCTCTAAATAATGTAACCGTTTATGAACTACATAGTTAGTCCATGTGTCGTTGAATGTTGTACTGCAGTTTGTAAATAATCTAATATTTTTATTTTCTTTTAGGTTATTTATGTAGTTAAAACAATTGCGTTTATATTTTTTCTAATTTTCTTCAAATTTTTAATAATGCTGATTATTTTAATTTTTCTGTGAAACAGAAAAAGTCCGTGTTAAGATTTGAAAGTTAAATGTAAATATACCACAATGAGGCACAACTTCAGCAATACGCAACTGATTTAGTATTGAATATATATAACTATCGATAATATCAATCAGGACAATTCAAAAATATAATAGTAAATACAATATATTAATACAATGATTACTTAACTTATTTTCACAAAAAATAAGTCTATTGAGTTGCTAGTTTCCTTAAATTTTATCATCCTTCCGATCTTTGATTTTTTTTTTAAATATTATAAAGAAAATAGTTTAAATATTCATTATATCCTATTCTTAATGTATTTTGAATGAACCTTATTAAGCAAAACATTACCAAACATTAAGACATAATATTTGTAGTAACTAATGTTTATAAATATAGAACTTAAAATAAATATTTTTCCTAAAGCAAGATTTCTCCGTAGAGTTATTGTTCTGATTGTACGATAGTGGAATATCATTAGTCCTGCTTCAATTAACATCATTAGTATTATTATAACAATAGAAGACTTTTAAATCTAATCTAATAATTACGTTTCAAATTATTTAATAATTATTGATAGAATATTCCAGTATTAGTTATATATTCGAATATAAACATTAGCTATGTTTAACACAGTTTTAAAGATTTTTATAAATATTAAATAACAATTTTAATTATATCATCATGTTTTTGAATCCAATATTATATAAATATTCTTAAGTTTATTTGAAAATAAACACAGTTCGTATGTATATATTTTAGTAATATCACAACGTGCTAATACGATCTATTTATATTGAGTAAGAAATATTTTTTATAATACAGCGATCGAAAGCAATATCAAACCATTCTATCGGTAATCTCCGTAACGAACTTGTTATTTCAACACTCAGGTTTTGTTGAATTAGTAAAAAGATATCTACAACCGACAAATGACGAGTAAGAAACAAACCGTACTCCGACTTGCTTAGATAGCAATAGTGTTCACTAGTTACGACAATATAAAGACGCTTAAAACTACCAAATGACCGATTAGGGTATTCTTGACTGCAACACGGGCATTCTGATAAAGTTAACGTTTCTTTAGAACGAGTCTCACGGCTTTTATGGGCAACAAATAAATTACTCCCGTTTCAATTTGTTTTCTAAATCACATTTCCATGTTAACTTTTAATTCAAAATTCGTACAAGACAGACGTTTTAGATTTGTTTCTAAGGTAATGTATAATTCGGAACCACAAATTACGTTACACGGAATCGAGTTCGACATGTACATAAAATATTACTTAAGTATGCCATCTTCACATTTTTCTTACAATAGTTTTTATTATTTACTGATATTATGAACTACATCTATATATGATTTTAATAAAATAACAGTTATAGAGCAAAGTAAACTAATTGTTTTATTTATTAATAATTTTGCTTAAAAGAAAGAATCAACTCTCCTTAATTTAATTATAACAAAGGACGTTCTTCACTCGCCAACTTTCTTTATAAGAAGAGAAAAAATTAGATAAGAAAAATCACTTACTCAAGGTTGTATTTGCTTTTTATTTTTTCTTTTTACTCGGGTACAGTGATTGTGGGTGCAGAACTTTCTTCAATTTATTTTAAATTACGTTTAAACCTTTGGGATTTTCATCAGTAAGTTTTCTTAATAATTCGTTGAAATAATTATTACTGTAACTAATTTATTTTACAGATGCTTTATATAAATAAAATATTTCTCAACTTATAAGATATCAAAAATAGTTACTATAACTATGAATACATAGGAAATACGTCATCATCATCATCTTATACGACTTGTCCAAGCGGAGTAATATACATAATAATAATAACATTAATTGACTTCCAACACAGATGTCAGTAAGTTTCAAATATTTATATTTCCAAAAAAAAATTATTACACTTACATTCTTTCACGATTTTATTTCATTTCCTTATTAGAGTATACAACAATTCTGAGAATATAAAGGTCAAAGAGTGGTTCGTAAGAAAATTATTGTACTTCAAAGTGATTCGATACCTAGAGGGACTAGTACGTATCTCGACCTGTAGACTGAAAGGCATAACTAATTTCCTATATCGGTATTTACTGGTCTCCATCAAAATAGGATAAGGGCAGGAAGATGATGATTCATAATAATTAAATACAACTTGAAACTAAAAACTGACATTGAAAAATACATTTCGACTCGATTCTTTCGGGTCTTAAGTGTTTAATATTAATAAAACCCTTTTTATAGTTATATAAAATTTGTACTTTTGAAAATGCATCCTTGTCATTTAAATAAAATAAAATTAGGTACAGGACTTGGGAGGCAACCAAAATCAAAATCAAAAATCTTTATTGAAAATAAGTTTCATACAAAACATTTTTTCATTAACAAAGCTACCACCAGCTCAGAAAAATAATTCCCACAGACCGGAGAAGAGCTGGCGACAAAAACTAAGCGGGATTGTCATGTTTTCTTTTTTTTTTTAATTAGAACTTAAATTCATTACATAAATACATTACACAATACTAAATAAATAATCTTTAAGTAGCCTGGCAGCGATCGCTTCATACCCACGGTGCATTATCCTCTAAGTATTCGGATACATTATAGTATCCTTTTGCACAAAAACGTTCCTTAGTTATTCTCTTAAATTTGTTAAATGGTAATACTTGAACGTTTGCTGGAACTTTGTTGTAAAACTATATACATTGCCCCATGAAAGATTTACTCACTTTTTAAAGTCGAGTAACAGGTAGTGCGAGCTTGTGTTTGTTCCTGGTATTTGTAGTGTGTATATCATTGTACTTAATAAAATTGTCAGTATTTTTATGTACATATTTAAGATTTTCAAAAATATACTGACTGCCGACCGTAAGTACATTAATTTGATTAAACTTATATCTTAAAGAATCTCTAGAGCCCAGGTTGTAAATTGCACGGACAGCTCTTTTTTGTAAGACGAAAATGGTATTTATACGCGGCAGAGCTAAGTTTACTAGCCAATCCAGCTATATGAGGACCCCATTGTAGCTTAACATCAACAGTGATTCCTAGAAAAACTGTGGATTCCACCACTTCCATCGCTTCCTCATTTAAAAGTACATTAGTTTGCACCTGTTTAATATTAGAAGTAGAAAATCTAAGAAGTTTAGTCTTATTATTAAGCAACAGGTTGTTAAAACTAAACCAATGCACTATTCTAGAGAGAGCCTTGTTTACATCGGTATGTATGTACGGTAATGTATGACATTACCTGGTGCCGTTTTACTTTAAATATTAAAGAAGTGTCATCAGCAAACAATACTATCTCATTATGTTTGTCTACAAAAGTAGGCAGCTCATTTATATAAACAAGGAAGAGAAATGGGCCTAAGATTGAATCTTGAGGAACTCCCATATCAATCGGAACCCCAGCCAATCTTTTTCCATTCACTTCTACCCTCTGAATTCTATTATTTATGCCTCATATATATGCTTTATAAGAAAGACGCCGGCGTCCGTAGTAGAGCGACCTCTAGTAAAACCGAACTGTTTATTGTGAAGCAATTTATATTTATTAAAATGGTCTATCAGCTGATTAAGCATAAGTTTTTCAAATATTTTACTAAGCGAAGGCAATACTGATAATGGTCTGTAATTAGAAGGATCTGTATTATTGCAACATAAAACATTTTATTATGTCATTGGATTCAATTTTCTTAAATTTAAATTGAATATTACATTTAAATTTATGTTATAGTAATGACTCAACGACTACAGGAGAAGAAATTAAAATAGAAGTGGTAGAAACTGGATTTTTTTTTAATAATTTTCAAAAGCAGAGGCAACTTCCTTATCTGATTTTATTATTTGATCATCTATGTGAAGAGAAAATTTGGAGTTGTGAGCTTTGCTTTTACCAGCTTCGCACTTTATAATATTCCAGGTCATTTTAATTTTATTTAAAGAATTACTAATTAAGTTTCTAATGTGTTTCTAATGACCTGGCTTGTGAACAACCTTTATTAAATAATTTTAAATAATTTCTAATATGTTGAGCAAACGAGTCACTGCGATTGAGCTCAACAAAACAAAAAGCTTTTATCACATTACATACTGTGCATGACAATTGATGATTCATAACTACCATGATATGTGTACTTATTTCCTGTACTTACATAAATTAAATCAGAATTTCGCGATTACTTTTCACCTCATCATTGGGGATGTTTGTGCCTCGATTATAAACTATTCAGAAAAAAATTACAAACTATTCAGAAAAAAAATACGTCTTTACAGTCCGGTTAATATATGTAATATATGTTAATATATAGGAAAGAAAGAAGCAGGATGAGGATGTGAAGGAGGGGAATTTGGCATTTAATTCACCAATAAGTAGTTTATATTTTAGTTAGTTTAGTTACCTAAGACTATTACAGCTAACCGCTAACAGCTAACAACTAATAACTAACATTTTAAAGAATTTGTTTTTTTTTTTAAATAAGGATTTATTTAAATATGAAAATGACTCCATTTCCAACGTAATTTGATGCTTATTTTATGTTGTGTAAATATTTCCTCTGATAATTCCGGGTTTCTAGTACACTTTATCAGACAATCGGAACTCTCACGAGACTCATTAAAACGTCGAGTGCTAAACCTGTTAACTAGGAGATGCAAAATGTAACACTGCGGATTCGGGAAGGTGACCTATAAAAAAATTATAACTGAACTTTTTATCGAGTTTTTCTTTTAAATCAGCAACAAAATTGCTCATTGATATTGATTAATACAAAAAAAATGCATATACATATAATAAGAATATAAATTATTGTTAAAACGAATGTTTTATTTCTCTTCATATGAAAACTGAATCCCGTTTAATAGTATGAAAGTTTAGCCGTAGTTTTTCGATCTTGAACTACTTAATTACTACCTTGAACTGGTACTACAGATAATGTACAACTGTTAAAGGTCCAGTAGCTTCAGCTGGAAAATATCGGATTCTCTTGTTTTATTATTGTGCAATAAGGTTTACCTTATTGCACAAAACCTTAGGAGAATAATATTTTTAGATTAAATTAAAAATATTTTAAATATTTCTATTAAGCAGTTTTATTTTTACGATAATAAATATATTTTGTTGATATTTATAAGAATTTTGCACAATTAACCAACCAAGCGGTACACTTACGAGGCTTTTCACATCGTCAAGTGTTAAAAGCTTTGTAAAATATTGCGAAAGAAATGCAATATTAGTTAACATCTAGGTGCCAGAGTTTATAGTTTTAAAACTCTCGGGTGTTCAAAGTAAAAACGCTACATTACGTTTCTACGTCTACATTTTATGAAAAGCGTAACCTCAATTCTAAATAAAGTAGGTATTTCATTAGTATTAAATCTAGCTTTTACATATTAATTATTCCAGTATATAAAGAGAATTGGTAGTAATAGAAATAAATTATTATATACATTTAAATTATGACATCAAATTGAACAACATAATATATTGAGCTAAGGTAACAAACAAGTCAATAACTAGACCGCTATCAATAAACGAAAACCTATGGAATATTTAATTTACGATTTGAATCGCAAATTGTTTATGGTAATATCTCGACAGACGATAAGTGATACGTAACGTATGAACTTTCAAGATTCTTTCTTCTGTTGTATGAAAAGATATTGCAAATGAAGATAGAATTATAGTTTAGTAATATTTTGATATTATACTTTTAAAAACGTGTAATTTGTATTTTGTATTAATTTATTATTTTTCATTTATATTAGGAATGTAAAATAATTTTGAATTTGAAGTGTCTGAGATTCATTTAAAAATGAATATCTTGTGATTCAGTCATCAAATTTTATATTACTTTATTTCAATATTAAGAAACAGCAACTTGTATGTTTTTATGAGATATGACACAAACCTTTAATTGCATAACATTATCACATCATCACATCAACATCATTCACATATATATAAAAATTAAACAAAAAGTTACAAAGTTACGGAAAAGCTATTCAGGTTGTGGTAACTTAGTCTCTTTAAGTTTGGTTTGTTAAATTTTTTTAGCAATTTATATATTTTATGAAAAATTGTGCTGAGTTTAATACTAACAATCTGTTAATATATAACAAACACAATGTGTTCATAATTTATTTCGTTTTAGTAATTATAATTTTAATAACATTTAACTTGTTTTCATCATTTCAGGAAAAAAAATATACTTTATGAAATAATATAAAATACAACAAAACATACGTGTATTTTGTTTATTTTTAATACGTACGTAGTTTAGTTTTACGTCCTTTTTTTATATGCAAATATTAATATAATTTATGCTAATTGAGTCAACATAAAACATGCGTCACATGCTTGCATGAGAAGGACATTAAAATTATACAACTTGTGCGAACCCTTTTAGTTAACGTCCTTCTCATTTGTTATTGTTTTTATTATTTAATATTATTACCTCACAATCTCAAAGAAATGTCTCTAAAGGTATATCTTTGAAGTATACTTCAAACTATGATTGTTAACTATAAATACTCTGAGCAGTTATAGCTAACAAACAACACCCTGTAATCTACACCGAACATTAATATTTATATTCAACCTAACCTAATTAGTATTCAAAATTAAGGCAAACGACCAATAATAGCCTATTATGGTAATAATATAATTTTACATATGGTTTTTGAAACATATTTGCTCGTCAACAAAATTCTCTGAACTGCAAAAAGCCATTTTAAAGTTAAATTACTTTAAAGTTAGCAAGTTCAAATGTTGGCTCCCTTTCAAAATGGGACCCAGAGCTTTCTACGGTAACATATATTTTCCTTTAAGAAGTTATATCCGTAAAAGTGCAATTTCATATTTTATCTAATAATTGCAATTTAACCGCAGATATTATAACTCTGGAAGAGTTTGACTTTAGAACTTCTTCAAGTAATAAATGCATTTTGGTAGTTAACATTATAAGATTTTCACGAGTATTATACACAATCCTTTAAATGAAATAAGTTTACGGGTATATGTCATGCGTTTCAAATGCATCGGAGCAACCGAGATCACGGTAGATCATGAGAAGACAATATGTAAGTGTCTGTCACTTTAACAGATAAATTTCCATATATTTCCAACTTAAGAAATTTCTTTAATTAAAAGTCTCGCGAATGATTTTAGCGAAGTTTGTTTGCTCTCAAGCAACATTCATTTGGTTATGAAACCTGATATAATAATTGGATATATCTATTGCATGTTTACGCATTAGCGACTTTGACTTCGAGAAATAATCTCGGGAAATTGTTGTAATAATTTTAGGCATTATATTTAATCTCATTCTCGTGTGGAAATGGAATTAAATATTTTTGCTTATTCTGTAATTTCTTTAAAACGATCCACTGCCTAAATATGTAGGTAACAGTAACACGAACAAACAATTACCTTCTGTCCATACTGACATATCTTAAATTTACCATTTTTTTCATTTTCATTTCCTAATGATATCAAATAATATCCTTATCTATATTTTAACAGCATCAAAGTAAAGAAGTAGACACGTAGATAAGATTAATATTAATATTTATTGACACCGTCAAACGTTGATACCAAATAAACAAAAACTCTTTTGAACCTGAAAATAAATGTCGGATAATTTTTTATATAGTAAGATCAAAGCAATTGTGTCTTTTCATTCATACGATTTGCTTTTCGTCAAAGGCTGATATCGATACCTATTTTTTGTAAGGTTCTACTGATTTTCGGAACTGTGAGGAAGTATTCTAGTACCGATAATAATAAGTTACAGAGTTCCACTTTTGTGTCATAGGTTTACTAGTACTGAATACTTTGAAGTCTGGTTCATATCTTATTTTAGATACTGAATGAAAATTTTGCAAGTCTCAGGTACTTTTAAGTAGGCAAGTACTTTTACTTTTAAATAAATTTATTTTTGTCAAAATAAAAGACTTCGCTATGAGTTTAAATAAAAAGGTCAAATTATGGTTTTATATATATTTTATGTTTGTCTGAATAATTTGAAGGTAGTGAGATATCAATGGATTACATCACAATCTTTAGCAAATTATTCTGATATATTAAAATATATTTCAGTTTAAATAATATTATGAAAAATTCTTTGTACATGAAATATTAAACTCAATAACTTAATGATGAAGATCAGTATGTATCGGAAAAAACCTATGAAATACTTCATTTACGAGCTGAATCTCAAATTATTTATGTTAATAGCTCTTCGACGAATATATGAAATGTATGTGAACGTTTCGACTCGATTGACAAATTGATGCTTGAAAATCTCTATTGAAATTTAATAACAAAGATAGGAATATGATTTTTAAAATATCACACATTTTTTTAATGACACCACAAAAGTAATATTTGTTAACACATATTTCAAATATAAAACTACGAACTCAAAAATATTTGTTTAATTATTAAAAGGTTTACTGAAACGATTAAAAGATTTCTTTCATTGTGAAACTTTTATAGCACGTTTTCTGTTTTCGGACTGTGCCTTCTAAAGAAAGAACTTACGCTGCTTAATGAAATATATTATTTGTCAAGACAAATAAAGAACAATAAAGTCAAAAATGAATTCAAAATCGAATATTAGTTTTTTTATTAATATATTTGTGAAGTTGGTATAGCTATGCCCAGAATTCATTATAAGACCTGTTTAATGTCACAAAGTACTTAAATAGATATTTGTTAGTTATTATAAAGTAAGACCAATAGAAACTGAATAAAGAAACACAACTTTATAGTCGTAACTCATATGTTTAGAAAAGGGATCCAAACAGAAGTAGGTTAAATAAGAATTGTAAGTTTTACGACATCTCTAACCAGTCATAGTAACCACTTGATGTTCGACTTTTAAATAATTATTATCATAATACAATACCAATTTACTCTGTAAGTATACTTTTGGCTAAAATTATATTTTTTATTGTTTTAAAATGTTAAACATATCATATTTTTGTAGCCCATTATTGATCTATTAACATACTTATTATAAAAATAAGCAGCACTCCTGTTTTAAGAAAACTGATAATAAATTATAAAGAAAATAGAAATAAAGTCATACAATCATAGATAACCTCTGTGAATTATAAAAAAATACTTTAGTCTTGGCATTATTGTCATAAGAAATGCAATTATAATAAAGAACATTGTTTGCCCTTTAAAAAAATATTTTAGTAGTATATTTATCTTTACTACAATATTATTTTAAAACATTCAGTGCATAAATACTAAGAGGATAAAGCGTCTAGTCAGTAGTGTTTAAAAATGGTACGATTTACTGTTTCGTTTTTCAACATTTACAGTATTTTATGTTGTGCTAATATTTCTTCCAGTAATTCCTAGTTTCTAGCACATTTTATCTAGCAACCGAAACACTCAAGAGACTTATTGCATCGAATTGATAAACCTATAAAATAGTATATAACTGATAAAAACAGCGAGATGAGGTACTTTTAGTTTATCGTTAATAACAGAGCTAGTTTAAAATGTCTTCTTTTGTAACAGTCAATCATAAACATTTTATACATTGTTATTCAAAGTTTAAACAATTAATTAATTTCACTCATAAATATAAATGTCACTACTTATTATGATACGTATTAATTTACACTGATTATGTTATAGAAATAATATTAAATGGTCAGTTTTAGCAGATGTATGAAATTTTATTTCGGTATAATTCAGTTTCTTCTTAAAGGATAAATTATAATCTCAAATTATAATCTCTGGCTTGAAGTATCCAAACTCCAAATTCGAGGGATGCCGATTTCTTAATTTTCAGAATCTTTGTTTTCGATGTAAAAATACAACTCATAGATCTCGCAAAAAGATTGCATTTTCATTGTTTTAATCTTGTTTTTATGTTTCTTCTGACAAGTAAAAGTTTCACTCTCGTACAACAGAGTAATTGATTATTTTTGATATTCTTCGTTTATATTACAGTAAATTTCAGGTTCGAAGCTAAACAACTAAATAAATATTGTAATGTACTATAATTTAGAATATAAATAATTATAAAAAAATAAATCCGATTCGAGTTAATAATTTAGGTCAAGCATTTGTTACGATTAATATTATTAAAAAAGTTTTAGGATTGTTAACAATTTAATTTAGTTTTATTTACCTATTTACATAGATAATTAAACGAAGCTTGTGAAAACATAAACAAACAACGAAATATTAAAGCAATTAATTGAATTTCCTTTGTTATCTATTTTATTGTAGATTTTAGAAAAATAAAAACTTTGGCTAGAAAAAAAAAGTAAGATAAATGTAATGCTTTAAATTTAGTGAAACGGAGTTTGGTAAGGTAAAGTAATTGCAGACTTAAATACTATTAATTAGTGATTATTTTCGGAACTGGATGCTTAGATATTTATTTAAAGATAGATAGACATATGTAAAGCACTTGAATGTTGTTATATCATTCAAACGGCGGAGTCTAACGTGATGCTTTCTTCAAACTCAATATAAGCGCCTTGTACGTGTTACTATTCATCCAAGTTCTAAGAATTGGCATGTTCTTAGCCTTTCTTGTTCCTAGAATCACCACCCCTCTACAAACAGGACGGTAAGATACCCGATTATGGCAGTCTTGAAAAATTCACTCTGAGAAGCATGAGCTGACCACATTTCTCGTATCATTGTATTTTACGAAGAATAAAGAATTAATTCTATGACTGTTAGAGTTTTATTAGTTATTGTGGATATTTAAAATAAACAGTTATCTTGAGTGACCAAAATTGATTGAAGAAGGAAAAACGCCTCTTCTTATATATTTATATAATAGCTTTCAATACGATAGAGATTTAAGTTGGGTGACAACTCGTTTCAAATCTTAAATCGTTGATAACTGCTACTAATAACTGAATTTTTAATAGAGTGTTAAACAATAAATATTGTTTAACACTCTATTAAAAAATAAAGTTGTTGTTAAGTAAAGCATCTAATGTAAGCATGGACATGGAGTGCATAAACAGCTGGACTCCTTGGCATTGCGTAGAGACGTAGCTCTTTAAACGTCTTCTACGGCAATTATAACGGGGAATGTTCCTAAGAGCATTTGATGTGATACTTGCAACCAATTTTCATTACCGCACCGCACGCCACCGCCTGACCTGTTCTGATCCATCCGAATGCGTTTGGCTTTCAAGGATTTTTCTGCCAGGTACTGGGTATATATACGATACGATGTGGACTGAACTTATTGCGGTGGTGTTCTTGGATCGATACGACTTGGGTAAACAAACGGAGTACACACCTTCAAAAAAGGTGTGTATGTACTTTTTTAATTTTCTTGCACATAAATATGAGCGATGCATATTATCACATTGGGTTACAGTGAGAAAAAATGAAATTTCTATTTATCATTAATATTTGTTATTTTTATTATAAATCGGATTAAGGAACCCCAATGATGACTTCGAAACGATGTCGTTCAAATTCTGTAATAGTTAAGGTAAGTACAGGGAATAAATATAAATGTATATATGATGGCAGTCATGAATCACGAAATTGTCACGCACAGTACATAATTATAACGTGATAAAACTTATTGTTAGTACTGACTTTCGAATTTGTTGCCTTTCAAATCTTATACTTAATGAGTGAATTGTTATGTTAGCATGCATTTTCAAAAGTACAAAATCATTATAATTTTATATAACTATAAAAAGTGTGGAAACCAATACATTCAAAACCGGAAACGAACAAGTTTTATACATCTTTCTATCAAAGTTATCATTTGCAGGCAATATTAAAGTATTGTGAATAATTAAATAACAAAAGTTAAAAAACTTTAATATATGGAACGAAAATCGGAACACAAGAAAAATAGTTTATTTCTAAAATTGTTTGTTGACAGATTATAACTATGACAAGTATTTGTTGAGACAGTTATAATTATGGTAAAATATCTTTAAATCACAAAACCTGAAATAAGGATTTTAAAAGTTGATTCTTTTTTTCCACAGTTGTGCTGGCTTAAGTGTTAAAAGATTAATAAAATTAATTTATTATATAAATATTTGTTTTTACAGAGTAGCTCACTTGTATCGTTGTTTCAATACTCCGGTCATTGACACCGATGAAAAATTAATCCAAACTTTCACATATTTATACTTTTAACTGACTCTCATTATCTACTTTATGAAGATAATTATACATTTTTTAAAATCATTAACTTTTATTTTTTAATATCGGAAACTAAAAGTACTGCATCAACCGTTTAAAGCTTTATAAATTCTAAAACCCACAAGTAACAACTCAATATAATTCTTCACCATTGCATTCCTTGTGCACTATTTTAAAAAGGTTTAAGCACTCGACGGTGTTACGAGCCTTGTAAGTGTTCCGTTTGCTGAAATGGCGTGGCTTAAATGGACTAGAAATTCAAAAGTAGTCGAAAGAAACATAAAAAATGCTTGATTTAAGAAAGGAGTAAATATACCAAGACGCTACTAGTTTTACTTCTCCTTGACTTTTAAAGTATTTTGGTATTCATATAAATATGCGAATTTATTCGTTTTCAAAATACTTTTCTTCGTTTTTTATTATTAATAAATATTAGGGTTTTTTTCCCCTTATATTATTCAAAATAACAAATACTTTCGCTACTTTAAGTTAAAGTTTTGAAGTCAATTTAAATCAATCAATAATAATATATATTAACAAATTGTAAAATTTTAGTGAAGTTTCCAAACATCTACTGAATATAATATAAAAATCATAATAATATTTTTAATAACATGACAAGTGCTATAATTTTCACTAATTCCCAAACTTAAATATTCTGAATTTGCTAGAAACTTAAAGTAAAGCAGTTCAGGCTGCGGTAATTGCTGCAATAACCAGTTTGGAGCCGTGTGGAGAGAAACTTAGAAGTATTATGAAAGTTTAGCTCCACCGTAACCACAGGCTCGAGTATTGAGTCACATAGGTAAGTGCTCTTTAAAAGCTACATTACTAACATTATCTATAACACTTTTCTAAAAAATCTTCCTGTCGATGTATAAGGATGAAATGTTTTTATAAAACATAAATATTATATACATATTTAGAGTCAACTCGGAATTTACACTTTTTATCAACAGACCTTTAAATGGATTACCGAATTACCGTACTAAATATTACAACGAAAATTAACCATTACATCTAACATTATTTTTGTATAAACTGAATTTTATTTCATACATTTACTCATAAATCACAAAACTAAAAGTATGTTTGAAATAATATTATTTTGTTAATAATAATATTATTTCAACAATACTTCAAGTTTTCGGTTTTATTTATTAAAACATTAAAATGTACTGAATTCCTCGTTGAATTCAACCATTTTTGAGGATAAAGAAACAAATTAAAAATTGAGGGAAACTGTTTTAAACATTTTAATTTATATTTTTTAAATGTCAAATTTTAATTTATATTTTTAAAATGATATTGGTATCAAAACAAACCCAATAACAAACAATACAACTAACAAGTTATATTACAACTTTTTACTAGTAAATACGAATATATACTTTTTCCCCGACCTAAAGTTTTATTAAAAAAATAACATGTTCTGAGCTAGTCAAGAATAAAAATCTCTTTTTCTTCATATAGCATTAGTAAGTATAGTATCAGTAGATGTTGAATTGTTTCATAATTTTAGTACAAATCTAAAAATTTTATGTAAAAATTAATGAAGTATACAAAAGTTAACAAGTTCTAATTAAAATATATATATTATATATTATCTTAATTTGTTACATCTTTCAGGTAGAATTAGATTTTTTGTTTGAGCTTCTCTCATTAAATCTGTTTACTACTTTTACTTGTTTACTTGTCTGTACATAAATATTTATAAATATAATTATTTGAATGTCTCAATACATATATATTTGAAAGGATGCTGTGTGTATTGACACACAGACTTAACTTAAAAGTTAAGCATAAATCCAGTTTCTTCTGAATTACTCACGATTCGGTTTCTACTGAAGTATTCAGAATAAATTCTTTTCTATGCCACCTTATTATAGTAATTTTAGTTCAAATTTTTAAAATAAGTTTTAAGATTAACAGACGGCATGGAAAAATAGTAGCCTTATATGGTAAATCATTTAAGTTTACATATAAGCTTATTAAAACAAATTTTAAATATTTGCTCGTTAACAAGTCTTTCTGAACTGCATACAGACTTCTTAAAGTTAAATTAGTTCAAAGTTAGCTAAAAGTTGGCTGCCTTTCAAAATGGAACCCCGGACATTCTTAGCGTTATATATTTTGCTATAACAGTTTACATCTATGAAATTGCTACTTCATATAAATATATATAATGGCACTATTATATTTTTACACTTATATATGTCATATAGGTGCAGAATATTATTTATGTTTTTTAATACGAACATTTAAATACAGGTTTTTTTAGAGATTTAAGTAACTCATTAGTATATATTTTATTTTACTCCCATGTTTCATTTGGTTCAATTACAGAATTTTAGATGGACATTCTATCAATAACTTAAGAACGCGAGTTAATTCATTGAGTTAATTCATTCATCACTGTGATTGTGGTTCGTCCTGCACTACAATAGTTATAACATGTTACAATCGATATTACAATGGATCTATTCTATAGGTAGAGTACACAAAAAAAAACAAAAATCAAATAATAACGCTATTGTAATATATTATCATTGTGAATGTACTTATGTTATTAAATATATTAACTTTGACAATCCTGAACCTCATAAGTCTGTAAATTAATTTGCCATTTAGGTTTCCTTCAAAGAAATACATTGTGCTTAAACCAGACGACTGTGACTAAAAAGTACTCACAGTACCTACACTATAAGTAAACGTGAACAAAGCATTCACCTCTTTGATGGAGACCAACAAATACCGACATAGGAAATTAGTTATGCCTTTCAGTCTACAGGTCGAGTTACGTACCGGTCCCTTTAGGTATCGAATCACTTTGAAGTACAAGAATTTTACCTTACGCACCACTCTTTGAACTTGATATTCTCATAAATGTTGTATACTCTAATGACAAAATAAGCTCATCCAATGTTCTTCATGTCTCTGAATATTTTGTTTTTACTAAATCTGGTACATGAATAAATAAATAAAAAATAAATAAAATAATAATAAAAACGTGAACATTTTGTAATAATTTATTTTTATAAATGTAAATATAAATATTTTAAACTTTAAATTGAGAAATTCAAACGTAATTTAAAATAAATTGAAGAAAATTTGGCGCCCACAATCACTGTACATGAACAGAAGGAAAAAATAATAATCAAATACAACCTTGAGCACAAGATTTAACTTTTCTACTTTTTTATCTTCTTTTAAAGAATGTGGGTGGGTGAAAGACGTCGTTTGTTATAATTAAATTAATTATTAATTCCTTCTTTTAAGCAAAATTATTAATTAATAAAACAATTAGTCTACTTGGTATTAAATTGACATTTTAAAAAATTATATCTATATGAGTTATATACTTCATAACATCAGTAAATAATAAAAACTATTGTAAGAAAAATGTGAAAATGGCATACTTAAGTAATATTTTATGTACATGTCGAACTCGATTCCATGTAACGTAATTTGTGGTTCCGAATCATACATTACTTAAGAAACAAATCTAAAACGTCTGTCTTGTACGAACTTTGAATTAAAAGTTAACATGGAAATGTGATTTAGAAAACAAATTGAAACGGGAATAATTTATTTGTTACTCATAAAACCCGTGAGACTCATTCTAAAGAAACGTTAACCCTAAGCGTCTATTTTGTAGCTTTAAGCCTCTATTTATTATCGTAACTACCGAACACTATCGCTTTCTAATCAAGTCGGAGTACGGTCTGTTTCTTATTCACCATTTGTCCGTAGTAGCTATCCTTTTACTAATTCAACAAAACCGAGTGTCGAGATAACAAGTTCGTTACGGAGATTACCGATAGAACGGTTCGCTATCGCTTTCGATCACCGTATTATAAGAAATATTCCATACTCAATATAAATAGAACTTATTAGCGTGTTGTGATATTTCTTTATAATATTACTAATTTGTGTAACCTTAAAATAGTGTTTATTTTAAATGAACGTTAGGAATATAATATGTTTAAATCTGGATTAATATTTATAAGCTGGTCGTGTATTAAACAAAGCTATGATTTTGTTAGAATGTGTTTCAACATATAACTAATTATTGAATCTTCAATCATTAATTATTAAATAGTTTGAAACGTTATTATAGATTATGATGTTCTTCTATTGTTATAATAATACTGATGATGTTAATGGAAACAGGACTAATGATATTCTGCTATCGTTTATAATCAGAATAATAACTCTACAGAGAATCCTTGCTTTAGGAAAATATTTATTATAAGATATTTAAGTTCTATAATTATAAACATAATTGCGTTACTACAAATATTGTCTTAGTATTGTAATATTTTTATTAACAAGGTTATATTTAGTTCATTTATTTAATAAACACTTATTGAATAGGATTTAAAGAATAATTAAATTATTTTCTTTATAATATTTATACAAAACTATAATTTAAATTTAACCTAACATCGGAAGATAATAAAATTAAAGGACAGTGGCCACTCAATTGATGAATTTTACGAATTGATGAATTTTACGAATTCAACTGATTGATATTATAGATGGTTATCTATATTCAATACTAAATCAGTTGCGTATTGATGAAGTTGTGCCTCATTGTAGTATATTTACATTTTGCTTTCGAAGTTTAACATGGACTAATTAGTATTTGGGTTGCTATGTATCACAGAGAAGTATTAAAATAATGAGCATTTATAAAAATCTCCATAAAAAAAATATAAACGCAACAGTTTAAAATACTTTATGTTTGTAAAACCTGAAAAAAATAAATATATTGGATTATTTACACACTGAAGTACAACATTCAACGACACATGGACTAAACTATATAGTTCATAAACGAATACATTACTTAGAGAATTAAGTATTTAATGAACCAGAAAGATTTTCAGTGTTCTGAAAACATAATGTACAATATACAAGATATATTGTAAATTCATAGGAATTATCCTTTACTATTATAGGTTATATTGTTTTACAAAGCTTTCTGATATCTGTCGGTGTTTTATTGTATAATAAAAATATGTTAAAAATCTAACCGAAATGTTCAATGTATGAAAATTCAATTGTACATATTAATTTCTCGTTGCTTCATGACAGGCGGCGCCGACTGTGATAAGCGTCGTAATGAACTATTTTGATTGGAATATTTCCTATCCTGCAATAACTCTATGCCCGTTATATAAGCCAGATGCTGAAAGATTTGCAAACTTTCTCAAGTAAGAATATATTTATTTACATAACACTAATGATAAAAAAACTTGGCCTAGTTCATATATGTTTTTATCGCGTATCACATATATCTTTTTGTAATTTCGCGATTCGCTTGTATATTATATTTATAACTTACTGTTGTCAGTGACTTCGTCGGCTTAATCTTTAATATACTTTGTCATGTAGTGTATTAGAAATTAGTTTTTTTAAATATTGAACATACGTATGTTTTGATATTTTCTTATAGCTTACTGTAGTGGATTATGGAGTTAAACAATGAGACAGTTTTTTATATTAAAGATCTTAATATTTCTTAGGTTAAAACTTTTAAAAACGTCAAGTTTAATTTACATTAAAAATAGATCGAAACATATATTTATACCTCTCCTTAACAGTGAAACCAATAAAAAGACGGGTTTAAAAACAAATGGCTACTATTGGGCAATATCACAAGCTGCTATAGATACCTTAGAATACATGGACTTGACTGTCACTTTTGAAAATTTGAAAACGGTTGGTTGACCACTAATACGAAGATACGAAGATGTTAAAAAGGTGCTTATTGAATTAAAGCTAATCTTTTAATTCTGATAATATTTACGAATTTATATAAGAAGTGTAAAAATAATAGCTTAGATTTACATACAAGTGTCGACAGCACTTTCTGTATAGATAAATATCGCAATTGTATCTGAGAATTAAGCAAATATTTACCTGATCGAATCGTATGTTCATTCAAATAGCTTACTCACCCGAGAGATTACGCTGCAGTAGCAGCTTGGATGTTCAGGAAATTTGAAAACAGTTGGTTGACCACTAATACCAACTGGACGGTTTCTGTCGAGCCAGCAATGACGGAAATGGGCATGTGCCATGTGATTATACGACATATACGACAAATTGCAGTAAGCAATATTTTCGCATGATTAAAATGACTAACTAGAGTGTAGTGACTATTCTCCTTGTTATATTTTACTTCTATAAAAATAATAATATTAAATTATCTTTCATCTTTAATTTGCTAGATCCTTTCTAAAAATCTTATCTTATTTGGATTATTAAGGAGGAATTTGTAATTATTTATACGGAAAACAGGAAAACATTCAGACGAAAAGCTTTTGTATTTCTAGTGAGTAGAATGACACAGTGCCAGTGTACGTAAAAAGAAACATTGAACTCTCTATTTTTGAAGCTGACTTATTTACTGAAATCACTAATTATGCAAACAAATTTATGGTTTTAGAACTATTGAAATTTTAATATGCAGTGTTGGCTTTGAACTTGATTTAATAAAAGTTATTGTGTCTATAGTTTTATATAAAAAAAAATATATATTGTTAGTTTCCTTCCCTTTGAAGACTTAGAAAGCAAAACAACAACCTACTTCTTGAACTGCGGTAAAACATACACTGAATATAAAAATATCCTTAAAATGATCAGTTCTCGTTTATAAGTTTTCATTCATAGTCCTGATGAAATGACTATGAGTACAACATCATCATTTGGTTTCGACGTTGAAGGTTCAATAACATTTGGCTTGTCTTTTTGGAGCACTAGAATATCGGATTAACTGCGATACACATCACTACGGATGAGAAAGTGCAGGTGGGCTTATTACTCAAATGTATGGTAATAAAGTAATCAAGGTACTTCACAACTGCACAATCTTGATAACTAGAAAATATTTGCAAATCTTTACAAAAATTTGTAAATTGTGTTTATAATGTTATCTAAAAATATTTACCATAGAAAGAACTCTTTTTAGCAAACAAACTTCTAAATATATCTATTTTTATCTAGACTTCGAAATTTTCTTGTTAAAATAAGTTTTTTCTTACTATATACATTTGAAGACTAGACGCCCATGTCTATCGATAACCGCAAACACGCCATAACTTGACAATTGTACATCCATTTTTATTTGATTATATTTAATTCAAAACATATAAAAATATTCTAATATCAAAAGTAATATATAATCAATTGTTAGCGGCGTCCCGTTTCAAAACTCATTACCATACTACGTATTTCAGATTTACTAATGAGCCTATCGGCCAGCGATATTCAATTTATTCACATAACCATTGCATACTGGAATGTCAAATCAAAATGATTCCGAGATTGTGTGGATGCGTTCCTCATTCTTACAGAACTTTAAGTGATTATATTGTTAATCTAATTAAATCATATTCTTTTATCTTTTCTTAGATGAGAATGCGATACTTCAAAGATAAAATTCTAAGATTTAGTTCTAAGATGTATGTTTTTTGGTTCAAACAGGTCACGAGCGGATATATTACAATGAAGAGCTAAAATGTGTTTTAAACAACAGAAGAGAAATCATTACACTAGCAACATCTAATGAAACTTTAAAGAAATTTAATTGTCACAAAGATTTGCCACGAATATCTAGGAACTGCGGGTGTCTAAGTAATTGTGAACTCGACTTATATTACAAGGATCATGAAGATTTTACACACGAGCCGGGAGTAAATAAATTAAAAATTAAAATAACATCCTTTCCTAAAGTCAGAGTCGTGAGGGACATTATTTTTAACTTTAATGATATTATACGTTAGTATTTTTAATTCATATGTCAAATTTAAATTCCGTCTAAATGAATACAGTATGACAGTCAGATTAATCGTTTAAGAACATACAGTTCATAGCTCGTGTAAAATACAATTTAAATTAACGTTAAGGCGTTGATCCAGTTTTTCCGTTCCACATATAAATTAAATATTATCCATGTTGTATTTCAGTAAGAAGCGGTGGCGTCGTCAATTTATGCATTGGCAGCTCTATAATATCAATGATGGAATTTATATTAGTGACAGCGAAGATTATTATTTACCTGATACTGCGAGTGCAAATGCTCGCAGTATCAGTCTTTTTTCATATAATAAAGCAAATTTTGAACTAAAAAAAAACAATTTTTTCACAAAAAAAGAATATGCAGTATGTTTTATAAACTTAAATCATATCAGCTTAATCAAAATCTGTTTCATATAGACTGAAAATAATCACATAACTTTAATACCAAGGCATATAAACATCAAGTGCTTTGTAAATAAACGGGTAAAAGTTTTACCATGTTTTCAGTTTCAGTTTTACCATGTTTTCAGTTTGAGTTTCAGTTTCAGTGGTTTCCCCTTGTCTTCCGCACCACTCCTTTTGGCGAGTATTTAGGTCGACAGGCTACTAAAGCCTCTTCTGGAAGGTGAATGAGCAAGGTGCCTAGGTAGGTAACGACCTAATGATAACCACGACCGCTCTGACAAGAGTGATACGACAAAGAAGAAGATGTTTTTCATAGCTTTCTGAATTAACATTCAAGAAAATTTATAATTATTATGTTGCCAAGGAACCAACATAATTTACATAATTTTCATCTTAAGTGAAAAAAAAAGTTATTTTTCGTTAACCTTCTCTAACGCGTTAACGCGGCTCTGAACTTTCGATATTTCTTAGAACTTCAGACATCTCTTCAACAATATACTTCGTTTCAAAGACACTTACTAAAAAAGAAACTCAATAGTATAATCAGGACACTGATTAACGCTTATCACTTAAAACTTCAAATCTGCATCAATATAAAATGATTTACGAAGTCAAAAGGAAAAACAAAATGTTTTCAATTTAAAAACACTGATACTAAAATGAAAAAATACGTTGCCAAAGTTATAATTCACGATGGAAACATTACATTTTCTAAAACAATAAACTTTAGACTTGCCATAGTGAGGAGCGTATAACAGCGGGCCTTGTAAAAAAGTACTGAGTACTGTTATTCATTAATATGAAGTTAATGACTAGAAAGCGATAGTGTGCGGTAGCTACGATAATAAATACAGGATTAAAGCTACCAAATGACCGATTAGGTTATTCTATGACTGCAACATGGGCATTCAAACTTTTAATTCAAAGTTCGTACAAGACAGACATTTAAGATTTTTTTCTAAAGTAATATATAATTCGAAACCACATATTATGTTATATAAAATGGAAAAGATACATATAAATGTACATAAAATATTAGTTAAGAATACTTTCTGCCAGCCATTTTGCTTGTCTCGTGACTCAAATAATCTACCATTTACATTCACTTCATTTAATCATACATATTTAGTTTTAATTACAGTCACAGTCACGTGTTATTTTTCTGTGAGAAACAGATTTTCCTGAAGTAAATGGTTTCTTTATTGTGACACTATAATAAGCAAATGGTATGGTAATGTTAAACAATAGGTTTATGAAAACAAAACGCTACTTTACGACAAATCCACATTTATTGGTGCGATATCGAGCTTAGTATATATTGAGAAAGTGGTCTAGCTACCAAATTATTTAAAAATATAATAAATTTAATAAGTGCAAATGCTTGTAGGAAAATGTATAATCTTATTTGGGCTAAAAATCAATCAAATCGCTCAAACCTTGAAATGCTTACTTTAATTGGTGGTGTTTTAATTTTTATCAACTAAAATGCATATCGACGAATTAACTCTCCGTAATTTAATTATAAGAAAAGACATTTTTTACTGTTTTTTTTTTATTATTACGTTTTTCTTTAAAAAGCAGAAAAAGTTAAAAGCAAGTAAGTTAAGTTAAATCACGTGCTCAAAATTGTATTCCTGAACTTAATTTTTCCTTTTAAAAGTGAACGTTAAATTGTGTTTGAAGGTATGATATTTTCATCAGTAGGTTTTCTTAATAATTCGTTGAGGTAAATATTGCTGTAAATGAACTAATTTATAGATGCCTTATCTAAATACTATGCTTCATTTATCATGACAAATAATATATTTCATTAAGGTTTTTAGAAGACAGTTGAAGAACAGAAAACGTGCTATAAAAGTTAATCAATTAATTTGAATTTAATTAAACCTTTTAAGCTTTTCAGTGAACCTTTCATTAACTAAACAAATATTATTTTTGAGTTTTTAGTTTAATATACCTGTCTTAATAAAAATAAAAATTTGTTGTTAAATAAAAAAATAAGACGTTTTAAAAATTTTTTTCACAATAGTTGAACTGTAATATAAATTGCATTAATGAATCGACATAATCCATGATAAATGAATAATATAAGAACCATATATGAATAAAATAAATATATTTCTATCTTTGTTATTAAAATTCCATAGAACCGTATAGATTTTCAAGCATCAATTTGCGGTCCAATAGAGTCAATAAAACGTTCACATACATTTCACATATTTGGAGACGAGCCGTTAACATAAATAATCTGGGATTCGACTCGTATATGAAGTATTTCATAGGTTTTTCGTCGATTGATTCTGATCTTCATAATAAGGTTATTGAGTTTTACATTTTCTGTACAAAGGAACATTTTTTATAGTATTACTTAAACTAAAGTATATTTCAATATATCAGGATAATTTGCTAAAGATACTGATATAGTCAATCATCAAATTATTCGGACAAAAAAAAACAAATATATAAAACAATCTGACTTTGAAATTATATATTCTGACGTATCGTCGTAGCGAAGCATTCTATTATTTTGACATAATTAATTTATTCCGTAGTAAAAGTACCTGAGACTTGCTGGATTTTCATTCGGTACCAGAGTTGAAAATAAGAATTGAATGATACTTCAAAATGTTTAGTACTAATAAACCAAAACAATATATGTAATAAAAAGTGAAGCAATGATGATGGCATTCATTTTTATGACTATTTATTTTAGTGTCTATAAAATTTCGTCGCAGTTACACAAATCAACAAACAAATCAAAACCAAAATCAATTAAAATCATCATTTGACGAAAAGAAAAATGCATGAATGAAAAGACACGATAGTTTTGATTTTATTATGTAAAATAATATCTTACATCTGCTGTACAAAGGAGTTTTTTTTATTTGGTATCGATGTGTGACAATGACAATAAATGTTATTATTATTATTAAAATATATACGTTGGTATTTCTTTCTTCGATGCTGTTAAAATGTGAATAAGGAAATTTAAAGGCTATTTTGAAGATATCAGAAGTGTAACTATTTCCTACATGTTTAAGCAGTGAATCGTTTTAAAGAATTTACAGAATGAGCAAATATATTTAATTTAATTTCCACTCGAGAATGAAATTAAATAGTCTGCCTAAAACTCTGGCAACAAGTACCCGAGACTATTTAGAGGCAAATGAGATGTAAAAAACAGAATCTTGTTATGTAAGAGTTTCTTCCCGGAATTTTGATAAAATAAATCCCCTAAATGTTGCTAAAACCTCGTTTGCCTCTGAGCCAGGTTTACCTTAATCTTGTAATTTTATTGTTTTTTATTTTTGTTGCACAGTTAGTGAAAGTTATTATAATTTAAAACATAAATACCGGCAGTATTAGCGATCGATTAATTTTAAGTTTTGCGACAATATGATTTATATTTTATTTTTTATAAAATTTTTATATAGAAAGATTCTTTAAGATGTTTTCACTTCAGTCAGTATCTCCTACATATATAGTAGACTATATATACTACCAGGTTTAAATAAAAGTTCATAAGAAGACCACAAAGCAAGCAGCAATTGTTTTGTTCAACGGGTAGTTTAGTATGGTTTCTATAAACTTGACTGTAATTGTGATTTGTTAATAAAAAAAAAGCATCGGTACTACTATTAAAGAATTTTTCAGATGAGGAAAAGCGTACGTCGAAGTCGCTAATGCGTAAACATGCAAAAGAAATCCCCAATTATTATATCAGGTTTGAAATCAAATGATGTAAGCAAACACACTTACGTAGAATAGACAATGCGAGACTATAAAATTAAATAAAATTCTTAAGTTGGAGGTAGATGAAAAATTATCCGATAAACTGATGGACACTTGCACATCATTTTCTCGTGAACACGCTTGCTCCGATGCATTTGAATAGTTGGGCTAAATTACAAAAAAAAAATAAGTGAGTTAAATCCATAATCTTATTTTATTTAAAAGTTTATCGGTTAAAATCTTTGAAAACATTCTGCAGTTTATAATGTTAACTACCAAAGTGGATTTATCTTTTTGAAAAACTATTTGTAAAGCCAAACTTTTTCAAAGTTATAATATCTGCGGTTAAATTGCAATTACTTTATAAAATATGAAATTGCACTTTCACGGATATAACCTCTTACAGTATAAGTTATGTTGTCTAAGAAAGCTTTGGGTCTCATTTTGAAAGGGAGCCAGCATTTGAACTTGCTAACTTTAAAGTAATTTAACTTTAGAATGGCTTTTTGCAGTCCAGAGAAATTTGATGACGAGCAAATATGTTCCAAAATACCATATGTAAAATTATATTCCTACATACAATTATATTTCCTTTGCCTTAATTTTGAATACAAATTAGGTCCGGAAGAATAAAAATATGAATGTTCGGTGTAGATTAAAGACTGTTGTTTGTTAGCTGTGTATACTCATGTAGGGATGAGTATTCACAGTTAACCATCGTAGTTTGAAGTATACTACAAATATATAAAGATATTTCTTTGAGATTTGGAGGAAATAAAATTTAATTATAAAAACAAAGATGAAAAGGACGTTAACTGAAATAACCAATGAAAACGTCATCACTAAAAATCTACATTCTTTATCTAAATCCAAGAGTAGCTTTAAAGTCCAAGTATTTTATATTTCTTTTGTCTTTCATAAATAAACAGTTTCTTGTTTCTTTCGACTTCTTTCAAACTTCATGTACATTTAAACCAAACCATTCCAGCGGCGAAACACTTATCAGGCTCATTACATCGTCGAGTGCTACCTTTGTAAAATAGTGCAGAAATAATGCAATGGTGAAGAAATTTATGAAGTAACTTTGAGATCTCAGAATTTATAATTTATCTATCAAACTCAAATGTCAGTTCTTGTAGCTTTATTTATTTAATAAGAAAAATTATGATATTCACTCATATATTAAGTTCTTGTTAGAATAAATAAGTTAATAAATATTTGCTTTTCTAGTATACTGGATAGTTGATTCAATACCTACCAATGTTATGAACGAGAATCACTTATTTATCAAAATACAAATACTTATAAGAAAATATATGAAATAATAAATATCGAATAAGTTTTAAACAAGTAGCCAAGACTATTTGTGGATTATGAGATGTTAAATACAGAATCTTGTTATGTAACAGTTTCCTCCCGGTATTCTGTCGAAAACAAATAAATCCCCTTAATGGTGCTTGAACCTCGCTTGTCTCTTTGAGTTACAGTAACATTGTAACTTAATTAGTTTTTTTATATGATTCAATTGCTTATCAAAATATTTCTGTATTCGATAGTAAGCGTCATTATATGACATACATCAAAGGTTTTTCACAACTACATTTTAAACTGTTCATGAATTCAAATATCTGATTAATTGATATTGATATTTTGAGATCCAACAAATTCTTGAAGTTTTGAGTTGAATTCTTGAATTTGTTATAACAAATATTAAATAAAAAGAAATGTAGAAAATCGAGTTATATGTGTAAATTATGAACTTAAAACAAGAATGTCAATACTACTAATATAGAAATATAAGTAATTAATAAATAAATGTTTTGTACTTTATAACATTGAGAGCTTAGTATTTTATTTATGTATACTTCTTCTTACTTACTCCTTTAAGTCTCATAAGTGCAATATCGCGATAAAACCAGCACTTGCTGAAAGCTTGATTGCTTTAACCTTAACACCTCTCTAAAAATATGTCTGTCTTACGTCCTTAAGTACATTATGTCACATTAGTAATTTGTCCTGTAAGCATTCTAAATTTTATGAAGTGAGTTCGTATTCGTCATTCGTAAATTAGTTTTGTTTAAATGTCATAACACTCGTGGAATCTTTGAAAACATTCTGCAACTTCAAAGTTTCAAAGTAATTACTTTATAAAATATGAAAATGCACTTTCATAGATATAACTTCCTATAGCATAATATATGTTGTGAAGAAGGCGCGGGCTGGTTTGAACTGGACAACTTTAAAGTAATTTAACTTTAAAATGTCTTTTTACAGTTCTGAAACATTTATTGACGAACAAATATTAAAAATTGTTCAATAAGCCCTATGTGTAATGTAATTATTTCAGATATAATGCTACTTTCGGTTGTTTTGCTTCTGAATAAATATAAAGATTGAAACGATAGATTTTTTAAGATTACTGCAGAGTCTTGTTAATCAAATACAGATAGTAATCATTATTCTTGTTTCATTTAATTTAAAACGGTCTGCTTTCTTATGATGTAAAACTCGACCTCGAGGATTGAACTAAAAGCGTATGATGATATTAAAAAAGTTAACTCGGCAATAAAGAAATTCACAGCATTTCAGAATTGCTTAAATAGAAAAGAATTCATTCTGAATACTAATTGAGTACTAAAGTGAGTAAAATATCTCTTTAGAGCGTATTTTGAAATAAAAAGATAAATTATACTCTATTGCTCAAGTTTTATTATCGGTTGAAGATAAAAAGAAGGGAAATATAAAATAATTTTTTTTTGTAAATATTATAACAATTTTTCATACTTATTATAGTT
Organism: Melinaea marsaeus rileyi; assembly: GCA_918358865.1. Lineage (NCBI taxonomy): Eukaryota > Metazoa > Arthropoda > Insecta > Lepidoptera > Nymphalidae > Melinaea > Melinaea marsaeus. Next base: position 12,068,401 of record OU911085.1, read on the forward strand.
CCTTAATTAATTAAGTAATTTACCTAAATTTATATTTATATATATACAACATTTTAGATATAAATTGATAAGTAAAGTGCGTTTTTTGTTGTACGTGTAATTTATATTTTGACATAAAGTTCCTTATCTAATCCTTACGGGTGTGCGATGTAGTAGAAATCGTCACGTAGCTGAATGCCGTATGTTGTGTATGTGTGCGTGAGCGTATCTCTCTCTCTCTCTTTCTCTGTGACCCTATGCAAAAAATAGGACTTAATTTTGAAAATCCTTTTAAGTTTTACAGGATACAGTTTTGTCTGTAAGCAGCATAACTTTGAGATTTTGAAGAAGAAATGTTTAATTATGAAAACAAAAATGAGTAATTATAGTATTGTGCTAAAAGGGTGCAAGTGTATAATACATATTGTATGTTGACCCAATTAACATAAATTACCATACTTACATATAAGGAAGGACGTGTAACTAAAGAACACACATATTTTAACAAATAACATAGAGACATAGAATGTTTATATTTGTAGTATTTTAGTTATATTATATATAACATAATCTAATTTCGATTAAAATTATACAAAAATGGCATTGCTATCAAAGTTATAATTACTAATACTTTTACAATAAAGAGGAAATGATCTCCAATAAATCATAACTAAATATTCAAATGGCAAGAAGAATTTAATATTTTTTCATGTTTTCATTTTCAAACTTTATAAGTTTTATATTTTTAAAAATAGTTAGCACTATGAATAGTTCCAGAGGGTTCTCTTTGCAACTCGGGTTTCAACTTTCATTATATTTTTCATTTTTATGATTAATCTTGTTTTGATTAGAACGAACTCTATTTTTTATTATAATTCACATAATTTGATTTAATCTGCTAAGTAGAAAGGTTATTGTTGGAGTCAATGGGATGGTAAGTACGACTATAAATGTGCTTTTTTTTGATGACTACCGAAAATAAACCTTATCGTAGAGGGTATTATTTATTGGTATATTATTTATTTACATAGTATTTTTTTATTATTTATTATTATTTTATATTTAAATATGTATATGTAAAACATATTATAAGTTATTTATATTAAATAGACTAGAATAACTATTTGCTTAATGAATTGTGATCGTAATCAATTAATTATAAAGCTCATAAATATGGCAGTTTAAAGTTTCGCGACGAGTATAATAATGTTATTTATCCTTTACTTTCTTTGTTTTTTTAATCAAATTACATAAAATTACAATGAACAAAGTCTTAAATCCGAGTTAACTCTAAGACATAATTGATGTCACTGGAATTATCTGCTCTAAATTACACTCCGTGCTCTCGGTAGAAGTTAGCAAAAGTTTAATTTAATTGATATAGGTATTCAAATAAATCAGCGCTTTCATCCGCGAAATGGAATTGAAATCAGTAATATTAATACCTCAAATCGATGGAAATTAGAATTGTAACTAATGTTGATATAACGGATGTAGTTTGAGAGTACCTCCACATGTTTGTGTGTTTGTGTGAGATATTAGGAATTATACGAATTAAAGTCTTATTTCGAATGCATTATTTTCTCATTTTATAAAAGAAAAAGTGACAAGTGACAAGCAAATTTAACTGAAAGATACTAACTTTGGCTTGCTTTCCCAAATTTGGAAATAAAAAGACAAAGTTTTGTACTACCCACTGTTAAGGCAATGATTTTAAGGAATCAAAGTTATTAAAAAATATATTTTATTTCATTACACCACATTTAAAACATTTCAATTCTTTTTAACCAAACTTAAAGCATTACATAATGTTATTTATGCAAGTGAAATATATTTTTTTATTTTCTTACTATATCTATATCTACACAAAACAAACGTGTGACGAAAACTAAGTTAAAGAGTGTATTCAATAATTCCTAGTGAAAAGTACTTTATGTTTTTTTACATTGGTTAAGTCACTGTTTTTCAAAGCTTTGATTAATTATAATCTTTTGGGTAGACCTCGAAGAATTCGGTCTGCCCATTCATTTGTCCCCTACTTTCGAATTTTGGAAAAATTTCTTCACAGGAGGTCTTCTTATGACCGCCTGAGTCCGAAATGACCATTGGTCAAAAAGTTTATATATATATATATATATATATATATGCGTGCGTGCGTCCAGATTCGACTTTTGTCAGCACGATAGCGGCCGCAGTTTCGCTTGGATCGCTTTCAAACTTTGCACAAAAATCAACCATCCAAAAATGAAGGTCAAGTTCGTTAACCAGAGAAATCTGGTCACAGGGGGCGCTAGGGCCTCACTTTTTCTGATTTCAGTTTTTCGACCATAACTTTGTCCCTATACAAAGGAGATCAATCGCGTTTATATTATATGATGTATTTAATAAATACCTATAACTAATGTACATAAACCGAAAACCTAACTTCAATAACTTAGGGGTGGGGGTAAAAAAACCAAAAATTTTTGGAAAAAAAATCATAACTTTTTTCTGGTAAACATTCTTGCATCACAAGTATTTTTAATAGAAAGGTTATTTTTTACTCTAAATTTAGGTACCAAAAGTTTTTCCGTAAAAGGTACCGTTTCCGAGAAAAAAAATTAAAACCACTTTTAGCTTGTAAATTTTAGGTAGGTAAAACCACGACAACTTTTTTCTGGTAAACATTCCCTCCTCGCAAATATTTTTAATAGAAAGGTTATTTTTTACTCTAAATTTAAGTACCAAAAGTATTTCCAAAAAAGATCCCCGTTCCGAGAAAAAAAATTAAAACCGCTTTTTGCTTGAAAATTTTTGATGTAAACAACGGCATCATGTATTATTCTTAGGTAGTGAGTTATATTTTAAACGAGTTATACACGAGGTCTACGCACGCGTGTCCCCCTGCGGGCACGGATTTTTTAATAACTATTTGCAAAAAATCCTACAACTTTTCTGCATTAAGTTAGATGTTTGCTTTTATATAATTTATTATTTTTTGAAACCGGGGACAGCAAAAAAGGATTACTGCTTTATCTTAATGAGCTTCTGCAACATAAAATACTGTAAATTTATAACAAGGAACCGCTAAATCTTACCATTTTAAAATACTACACACTCTAGACGCTTTATCTTCTTAATATTTATGTACTGAATGTTTTAAAACGAAAATGTACTGAAGATAAATATTGCACCAAATGTGTTATAAAACACTCTTTATTTTATACACGCTTAAATTATCACTTATTAGCAACTTTCTAACAACAATACATGTTATTTCTAAATATTTTTATATGAACTGCTGTAAAGTTCTTTAACAGCAATTTCAAGAGATATGATAATATTTCTAAATTATCTAAATTATATTCACGAATTATATTTATAAAACTATCGTTTTTACATTGTACTGATTAATGATGGCGATACATATTAATATTAATACTGTTCTGTAACAGTATTAATATTGATCGTACCCGTATACTGTTATCCGGGTGTCTGTTTGTTTATCTTAATGATGGTAACTTGTAATCAGAATATTATGTGCTATCATTAGTAAATGAAAATGAAACAATTAAGTCATATAGTTTCTTCTTTGTGCTTTTATACTCGACAGAGGTTTACGCTTATATTGTTTCTGCTATACTTTAATAAGTAAATCATTTGAATGTGATTACAAATATTTGTTAATGAAATTTTCACTCAAAAATGAATTTAAAAAGTATCCGCTGCAAAACACTTGTTTTGGCTACTTAGCCACGAACTACTATTTTTGGGGAAATGAGATGTAAGATACAGAATCTTGTTATTTAAGGCATCTTCCCGGAATTCTGAGAAAAACAAATAAAGGTCTTATTCGTTATTTTAACTTCGTTTATCTCTGAACTACGTTAAGCTTGTAATTCTATTGTTTTTATTCAGTATTCAATTCCTTGTCCAGGTTTTACTTTAATCAATCAATGTAAATAATAAGGCGCAATTTATTATCCTATTGAATAAGTACATTTAATAGCTTAATTAGAAATAAAAAAAGAAAATATGCAATTTTAGGATAAAAATATTAATATTATTTTAATATCATACAAATTTTACTTTCAATAAATTTCGTTGTGTGAAAAAAAGAACAAATTAAGATAAAAATCTAATTAAAATAATATTTACTTTAAGGTCTTATAACATTTTATGCAGTAAAAATAATTTGTTTCCGTCAGCAATAATATAAGCACGGAAATAAAGTAATCTGAAAGTTGATAGTGCAGTCGCATTATTAAAAAGCATACAACAGATGCAAATTTCGATTTCAGGACACAATGTCGTTAAATTGTTATGAAAATGAATTTTTTATATTATTCTATATTATTTCTATTTAATAAAAATTCTATATAATTGGCTATAACTTTATTTATGTGGTTATTTGTTCTCAAATTGCTGTCCACAAAAAGAGTGCGACCCTAAATTAGAGTTAAACAAAGCCTATTTGCACCGTGTTGTGGTCTTATACTTAACATTACACAAAGCGTATCTCGTGCTCGTTACTTTTTCATGGAGTTTGTTCAACACAAATTGTTTTTACTGTTTTATTTTAATTTATTCCTAATGTTTTTTTTTTGTATTTAAAATGTAATCGCAGATTAACGATTTTACTGTGTCAATGTTATTTCATTTCTATTTTAGAGATCCATTTGTGATGTCGTTTGATTGATTTATTAATTTGCCAGCGATTTTTCCGCGATTCCAGAATTGCCAGTTATTTTGTCACGTTGTACGGATAAATGAATTGCTCTTTCTTTTAGTCGGGTCAAAATGAAACAATGACCACAAACACTGTTCCCAACATACGAAATCTTATTATTAAAAATTAAGATTTTTTTATACATTTGTATACAAAATTTTTTATCCTTCATACCAACGAGAAATAGTTTTCAGTTTTTATGGATTTATATTTACTATTCCACTACACATTTCAATCCTTTAGAGGATAAACTGACAAAAACTATTTCAGTAATTATTTCAATTTAGCCTTATAAAAATTTGCTCTTCCTAGCCTTGATACTTTTGGGTATTCGCTAAAGAGTGATATTGTAATATTTAAGCTACTCAATCAAGTTAGTTGCAAGTAATGTCATTGTACCAACAAAAATTAATAACGATATTATTAAAACCATATATGTTTTGGAATTGCAGAAACACAATCGCCTGCATAGTTGCTACAAGAATGAGCAGCTGTCACTAACACCGCGGTCGGACGCGAACACTGGTAATATTCTCATACGTGTCCACGGAAATAGCTGGCTTTAATAAACAGCTTGTTATTATACATTTTGCTTGCTTGTGATATTTACTTTAAATCCAACAAGTTTTACCTACATAGCTACATATTAGCAAAATAATGATGATAATCATATTTCATTCATCTGTAAAAGAAATGACATCTACAGTTTGTTCAATTTCAATTACTCTAAATAAATCATATTTTAATATGGCGAGGAAATTCGTTGGAGTTTGTCTTGGAACCTCCAACTTTAATTTAGTTTGTAATCTTTGTGTTTGTGGGATGTTGTAAATTATAATTCTTCAAATGTACAATTATCACACAATTTTACAATCTCTATTTATGCCTATATTAAATAAATCAATAGAAATATCCTATGTATTATGCCAGAACTCAGTTTATTAGTTTTTTTTTAATGTTGTTTTAATATTTCACATTTATAGTAATAAGATTAAAATATTCTAAAATCTTTAATCCTCTATGTCTGTAACTGTCAATTTAAAATGATACTATTTGTAAGTTTTAAATAATTATTATTCGTTAAGTTTTTGTATAATTAACAATGTTACATAATTAACGGATAAAATGTTGTTTGTTGAATCTTTTTCATTTTATAAAGCAGCTGTTGAATTCACATGGGATGTAATTAACACATTCAAGTAAAGTACGTTTAAATTACTCTTAACCTAAAAACAAACACACCCACATACTTTAACAAATACACAAACACACACATGCTCACTGCAAGGTTACGACTAATTAAGGCTGTGCATAATGATTATATGTTTGTCATTGTATGTGATATTAAGCTTACTATTTTATTTACGAAGATTTGAATTGACTTTAATTAGTGTAGTACGTAGTTTATTTTTATACTATATTGTGATGTTTGATTTATGGTAGAATTTCTGTATGGGATATTTAGATTTACAAAAGTATTTCATATATCAGAAAAGAGTATTAAAACTTCATGTAGGTAAACAAATGAAATGTAATGTAATGAAATCCCTTAAGCACCAGTTAATTTTAGAGCTGTGCACTCGCTCTAAATAAAGAGGACTTAAAAAGTTAACAATGGAATGTAGATCGTTTAAAAATTATATACACGAGGATCAGTATATGATCTAAAATTGAGGAGATAAAATATTCCTCATGCTATAGAATGTTCCTTATTTTATAGGAAAGTAAAAAAAATAGTTTCCGCTTTAAAATATAAATTTAAAACAATACAATGTGTGAAATGAAGTTTTTAAAACTGTAGTTTTAATTTAAAATATCACAAATTGTGTTGTGAGTTAAACAAGTGATACTTATCGTCACAAAATCGTCGCCACTATAGAGCGGTGAATTTTATCAAAATTAAGTACTTTTACACACGATTCTGCACTAGTTAGTGGAGCAATTACTACAACCTGAACAACTGTTTCTCTAACTTTAAAAACTTTTCATTAATTTGTAAGGGTTTCGTTAGACATAGCTGGGTTTTTTTCTAGCAATAATTATTTATAACCAAAGGTGTATCATATCTCATAAAAACATACAAGTTGCTGTTTCTTATTTTAGAAATAAAGTACTACAAAGTTGACGAGTGAAACACAAGTTATTAATTTTTAAATGATTCTCAGACACTTCAAATTCAAAATAATTTTACAATTCTAATATAAACAAAAAATAATAAATTAATACAAAATACTAATTCCAAGTTTTTAAAAGCATAATATCAAATTATTATTAAACTATAATTTCAGTATCTTTTCATATGTAGAACAGAAGAAAAAATTTTGAAAGTTCATTTTTATTTATCATGGTTTAATTACTTTTAAATAAGTTTACGGAAGATTTATATCGATTTTATAAACTATAGTGAATATCCAATTTAACCTTTGCTATTGTGTAAAATACTTTTATTCGTTATTTGTTAAATATTAAGAAATAATATTAATTTAAGTAAATAAAAGATTGGTATTTCAATAATTCATAAAATATTACCAATTTTTTTTTGTAAATTTTAAATAAGCCATTAGTGAAATCTTAAATTTTGAAACGCCTTCCTCCTCCCTCCAACAACATTTGTTCACATTTACAATTGTTAGTGTATGGTAGCATAAGGAGTCATGAAGATCCAAAGAAAACAAGAAAAGTATAAATATGGCTGGTTTTAAAAGAAAAGGGGAACAAAGAAGACGTGGATACATTGCGGTCTAAATAATAGTGCAAAAAAGCAACAGAAGTAGAAGTAATAGTATAACAGAGAAACAATGAAGATTGACATATATGCCTGGACTAAATATTTGATATAAGGATGCCCTATAGCAAATGATTTGTAATTATTGAACATATTCAACCATTAATTACAATTAGTATTTAACAACTTTTAGTCTAAGAAAGGGAATGTCTATTATTAAATTTAACAGCATAACTTCAACTACAATATAATAAAGAATGTGTTGCAATTAACATTATAGGTCATTAACATTAATTGTATTACTATTTTGTATTATTATTAATCACACCGTTTTGTATTTTTTTCTAATGATAAATAAACATGTATTTAACATTTTCTTTTCTTCAATAAATAATAATCATTTCACTTAAAAATCAATTGTTTTTTATTAACATTTATAATTTCGTCAAAATTCGTTCGGGAAATACCTTGCGTATTTGCATCTTTACTGGTATTATAAATTATATTAATTTGGACAATCCTGAGCTCCATAAGTCTATGAAATAATTTTCCATTTACGTTTCCTTCAAACAAATATATTGTTCTTAAACCAGACCACTGTGCAGTGTAAGTAAATGTGAACAAAGCATTCACCTCTTTGATGGAGACCAGCAAATACCGATATAGGAAATTAGTTATGCCTTTCAGTCTAAAGGTCGAGTTACGTACCACAGGCCCTTTAGGTATCGAATCACTTTGAAGTTCAAGAATTTTCTTACGAACCACTCTTTGAACTCGATATTCTCAGAATTTTTGTATACTCTAATAACGGAATGAATTAAAATCGTGAAAGAATATTTTTGCAATAACTTATACGGAGAAACAAACTTCCTATTTTCTATTTATTCGTATTTAGATTTAACTATTTTTGGTATCTTAAAAGTTTAGCAAAATATTATTTAGTTCAGGCATCTATGAATAGGTTTACTTACAATAGTATTTACCTCAAAGAATTATTAAGAAAACTTACTGATGAAATCCCAAATCTTCAAACATAATTTAAAATAAATTTAACAAATTTCTACGTCCACAGTCACTATTCATGAATAAAAGGAAAATATTCAGTTCCGAAATCTTGAGCACGTTATTTAACTTTTCTTCTTAAGAAATATATATATATATTCTAAATATATATTTTTATATTATAAAAATCACTCAAAAACTATTAATGTGTTAAAACTATATTGATGTTACTCAAATACATGTGCATTATTACTTTTATTTAAGCTTAAGCTAAAGAACATGCTAAAAATAGAATATGTTTTTAATCGCGCCCATAGTTGTGGCTTTGTTGTAAAGTTTTCACTCCGGAAAATGCTACAATACTCACAGGAATATAAAATAACATATGACTGGCATAACATTTAAAGTCAAACTAAATGTATGATTAAGTGAAGTAAATATAAAAGACCAATTATTTCAAGTCAGGAGACAGGCAGAGTCGCTGCAAAAACTATTCTTAAGTAATATTTCATGTACATACGTACATACATACATACATGTCATACTCGATGCTATACAACGTAATTTGATTATTTCGAATTATACATTAGTTTAGAAACAAATTCAAAACGTCTATCTTCGTTCCAAAGAAACGTTAACTTTATCAGAATGCCCGTGTTGTAGTCAAAAATACCCTAATCGGTCATTTGGAAGCGTTAAGCCTCTATTTATTATCGTAACTAGCGAACACTATCGCTTACTAAGCAAGTCGGAGTATGCTCTGTTTCTTACTGGCCATTTATCCGTAGTAGCTATCCTTTTACTAAATCAACACAACCTCAGTGTCGAGATAACAAGTTCGTTACGGAGATTACTCATAGAATGGTTTGCTATTGCTTTCGATCGCCGTATTATAATAAATATTACAAACTCAATATAAACAGAACTTATTAGCGCGTTGTGATATGTCTTTGTAATACCATTACCAAAATATGTTACCTTATAACTGCGTTTATTTTAAATTAACTTTAATATTTATTTAATATTGGATTCTCAAACATGGTGCTATATGTTTAAATGTGAATTGATATTTATAATTACAACGTATCAAACAAAGCTATTGATTGGATAGGATATATTCGAATATAAAATAATAACAATTCAATATTCTATCATTAATTAAATTATCCGAATCGTAATAATAAATTATTTAATTTTTCTATTTTTATAATACTACTGATGATGTTAATTGAAGCAGGACTAGTGATATTCTACTATCGTACAATCAGAACAATAACTCTACAGAGAAACCTTGCTTTAGGAAATTATTATAATATGATTAATTTCAGTTCTATAATTATAAACATAATTGAGTTATTACAACTATTATGTATCTTAGTATTTGGTAATATTTTGATTAATAAGGTTATATTTAGTTCTTTTATTTAATAAATACTTTTTTAAATAGGTATATTAAAATTCCATAGAACCGTATAGATTTTGATGCATCAATTTGCGGTCCAATAGAGTCAATAAAACGTTCACATACATTTCACATATTCGTAGACGAGCCATTTACATAAATAATTTGATATCCGACTCGTAAATGAAGTATTTCATAGGTTTTTCGGTGATAGATTCTGATCTGCATAATAAGGTCATTGAGTTTTACATTTCCTGTACAAAATAATTTTTTTTTATAGTATCTCTTTAACTTAAATATATTTCAATATATCAGGATAATTTTCTAAAGATACTGATATAGTCAATGCCATATTCATCAAATTACTCGAAAACAAATATATAAAACAATCCGACTTTGAAACCAAATTCATTCTGTACCAGAGTCGAAAATAAGAATTGAACGAGACTTCAAAATATTTAGTACTAATAAACCAAAATAATATATGTAACAAAGCTTTGTTGATGGTATAAATTTGTAGGACTATTTATTTTAGTATCTAGAATATTTCGTCGCAGTTACACATATCAACAAATAAATCAAAACCAAAATCAATTAAAATCATCGTTTGACGCAACGAAAAACGCATGAATGAAAAGACACGATAGTTTTGATTTTACTTCCTAAAATAATATCTTACATCTGTGGTACAAAGGAGTTTTATTTATTTGGTATCGATTTTGACAATGACAATAAATATTATTATTATTAAAATATGTACGTTGATATTTCTTTCTTCGATGCTGTTAAAATGTAAATAAGGAAATTTAAGATATCAGAAGTGTTACTATTACCTACATGTTTAAGCAGTGAATCGTTTTAAAGAATTTAGAGAATTTCCATTCGAGAATGAAATTAAATATTCTGCCTAAAACTCTGGCAACAAGTACCCGAGACTATTTAGAGACAAATGAGATGTAAAATACAGAATCTTGTTATGTAAGAGTTTCTTGGCGGATTTTTCATGAAAATAAATAAATCCTCTAAATGTTGCTATAACCTAGTTTGTCTGTTTATCTCTTTATTTATATCTCTATTTTTTTTGTAGCTTTGCTCTGTAGTGAAAGTCAATATATTTTATAACATAAATACAGGCAGTATTAGTAATAATCGATCGATCGGTAAAATTTTGCAAAAAATATGATTTACATTTTATTTTTAACAAAACATTTTCATATAGAAAGATTCTTTAAGATGTTTTGATTTCAGTCAGTGTCTCCTTTACATGTAGTAGATTACTACCACGTTAAAATAAATATTTTTTTTTATGCAAGAGGAGGGCAAACGAGCTGGGTCACAGATGATTTGTGATCACCGCCGCCCATGAACTCTAGCAACATCGAGGATTTACAAGAGCGTTGCCGGCCTAGAAGGTGGGAGTAAACGATCTATAAAAACACAACTGAAAAGAAGCATCGGTATGACCATTAGGGAAAATATTTCAGATGAGGAAAAGCGTACGTCGCAGTCGCTAATGCGTAAACATGCAATACATATATCAGGTTTGATAACCAAAACATTGTTGCTTGAGAGCAAACACACTTACGTAGAATGATTCGCGAGACTATTAAATTAAATAAACTTCGTAAGTTGGAGGTAGATAAAAAAATATCTGTATAACTGACAGACACTTGCACATTGTCTTCTCGAGAATACACACGCCACCTCCGATGCATTTGAAACTTTAGGCTAAGATTTAAAAAATAACAAAAAAAGTGAGTTAAATCAATAACCTTATTTTATTTAAAAGTTTCTCGTGTATAATACTCGGAAAATCTTTAAAAACATTCTGCAGTTTAAAATGTTAACTACCAAAGTGCATTTATTATTTGAAAAACTATTTGTAAAGTCAAACTATTCCAAAGTTATAATATCTGCGGTTAAATTGCAATTACTTTATAAAATATGAAATTGCATTTTCACGGATATAACCTCTTACAGTATAAGATATGTTGCCTAAGAAAGTTCTAGGTCTCGTTTTGAAAGGAAGCCAGCATTTGAACTTGCTAACTTTAAGGTAATTTAACTTTAGAATGGCTTTTTGCAGTCCAGAGAAATTTGATGACGAGCAAATATGTTCCAAAATACCATATGTAAAATTATATTACTACATACAATTATATTTCCTTTGCCTTAATTTTGAATACAAATTAGGTCCGGAAGAATAAAAATATGAATGTTCGGTGTAGATTAAAGACTGTTGTTTGTTAGCTGTGTATACTCATGTAGGGATGAGTATTCACAGTTAACCATCGTAGTTTGAAGTATACTACAAATATATAAAGATATTTCTTTGAGATTTGGAGGAAATAATATTTAATTATAAAAACAAAGATGAAAAGGACGTTAAATGAAATAACCCATGAAAATGTCATCACAAAAAATCTAAATTTTTAATCCAAATCCAAGAGTATCTTTAAAGCCTGAATATCTTATATTTAATACTTCTTTTATCTTTCATAAATAAACAGTTTTTTGTTTCCTTCGACTTCTTTCGAACTTCATGTATATTTAAACCAAACCATTCCAGCGGCGAAACACTTATCAGGCTCGTTACATCGTACTACCTTTGTAAAATAGTGCACAAATAATGCAATGGTGAATAAATTTATGAAGTAACTTTGAGATCTTAGAATTTATAATTTACCTATCAAACTCAGAAAGTCAGTTCTTGTAGCTTTATTTATTTAATGAGAAAAATTATGATATTCACTCATCTATTAAGTTCTTGTTAGAATAAAAAAGTTAATAAATATTTGCTTTTCTAGTATACTGGATAGTTGATTCAATACCTACCAATGTTATGAACGAGAATCACTTATTTATCAAAATACAAATACTTATAAGAAAATATATGAAATAATAAATATCGAATAAGTTTTAAACAAGTAGCCAAGACTATTTGTGGATTACGAGATGTTAAATACAGAATTTTGTTATGTTACAGTTTCCTCCCGGTATTCTGTTGAAAACAAATAAATTCCCTTAATGGTGTTTGAACCTCTTTGAGTTACATTAAGATTGTAACTTAATTAGTTTTTTTATATCATTCAATTGCTTATCAAAATATTCCTGTATTCGATATGAAGCGTTATTATACAACATACAAGAAAAGATTTTCACAACTACATATTAAACTGTTCAAGAATTCATATATCTGATTAATCGATATTAATATTTTGAGATCCAACAAATTCTTGAACTTTAAGTTGAATTCTTGAATTTATTATAACAAATTATAAATAAAAGGACATGTAGAAAATCGAGTTATAGGTGTAAATTATAAACTTAAAACAAGTATGTCAATACTACTAATATAGAAATATAAGTAATTAATAAATAAATGTTTTGTACTTCATAATATTGAGAGCTTAGGATTTTATTTATGTGTACTTCTTCTTACTTACACCCGTATGTCTTGTAAGTGCAATATCGCGATAAAACCAGCACTTGCTGAAAGCTTGAATGCTTTAACACCCTTAAAAGTGCCTCTGTCTCACGTCCTTAAGTACATTATGTCACATTAGTAATTTGTCCTGTAGGTATTCTAAATTTTATAAAGTGAGACTAAAGTGAACATAATTGTTTCTAATTATTTTAAACGTCGGGTATAAATTTTATATAATCTAATATACATTCGTAAATTAGTTTTGTTTAAACGTCATAAAACTCGTGGAATCTTTGAAAACATTCTACAACTTCAAAGCTTCAAAGTAATTACTTTATAAAATATGAAAATGCACTTCCATTGATATAGCCTCCTATAGGAAAATATATGTTGCAAAGAAAAGTGCGGGCTGGTTTCAACTGACCAACTTTAAAGTAATGTAACTTTAAAATATTTTTTTACATTTTACAAACATTTGTAGACAAGCAAAATTTTTTTTTTTTCATAAAGCCATATATGCAATGAAATTATTTAAGATATAACGCTACTTTTCGTTGATTTGCCATTGAATAGAAATACAGATTGGAACGAATATATTTTTTTATATTACTGCAGAGGACCTGTCATTGTTTGTCTTGTTAATCATATACAGATAGTATTCATTCTTCTTGTTTCGTTTAATTTAAAACGGTCTGCTTTCCTACAATGTGAAACTCGACCTGTCAGTGATATAAAAGCGTTGGATGATATTAAAAAAGTTAACTTGGCAATAAAGAAATTCACAAAATTTCAGAATTGCTTAAATAGAAAAGAATTCATTCTGATTACTAATTAAGTACTAAAGTGAGTAAAATAATTGCTTAAGTTTTATTAAGGGTTGAAGATAAAAATACGGAAATATTATGTTTAGTTTTTGTAAATATTATAACTATTTATCATACTTATTGTAGTTCCCAAATTAATTAAGTAATTTACCTAAATTTATATTTATATACATACAACATTTTTGACATAAATTAATAAGTAAAATGCGTTTTTCTTTGTACGTGAAATTTATCTTTTGATATAAAGTTCCTTATCTAATCTTACGGGTGTGCGATGTAGTAGCAATCGTCACGTAGCTGAATGCCGTATATTGTGTGTGAGTGCGTAAGAGTATCTCTCTCTCTCTCTCTCTCTCTCTCTCTCTCTCTCTCTCTCTCTTTCTCTGTGACCCTATGCAATAAATAGGACTTAATTTTGAGGACAATCCTTATAAGTTTTACAGAGATAAAGTTTTGTCTGTAAGCAGCATAACTTTGAAATTTTGAAGAAGAAATGTTTAATTATGAAAACAAAAATGAGTAATTATAGTACTATGCTACAAGGGTGCAAGTGTATAATACATATTGTATGTTGACCCAATTAACATAAATTACCATACTTACATATAAGGAGGGACGTGTAACTAAATTACGCACATATTTTAACAAATAAAATACAGATATACAATATTTATATTTATATTATATATTACATAATCTGATTGCCACAAAAATTATACAAAAATGGAATAGCAATCAAAGTTATAATTACTAATACTTTTACAATAAAGAGAAAATGATCTCCGATAAATAATAACTATATATTCAAATGGCAAGAAGAATTTAATATTTTTTTATGTTTTTAATTTTCAAATTTTATAAGTTTTATATTTTTGAAAATAGTTAGCACTATGAATAATTTCAAAGGGTTCTCTTTGCAACTCGGGTTTCAACTTGAAAGTTGAAAGTTCTATTTTTCATTTTTATGATTAATCTTGTTTTGATTAGAATGAACTCTGTTTTTTATTATTATTTACATAATTTGATTTAATCTGCTAAGTAGAAAGGTTATTGTAGGAGTCAATGGGCAGGTTACTACGACTATGAATGTGCTTTTTCTTGATGACAACCAAAAATAAACCTTATCGTAGAGGGTATTATTTATTTGTATATTATAACATACTCGTAGCATTTATTTTTCAGGAAAAAAAACAGTTTTTCAAACTATAACGACAATACAGTTCTAAATATATGATTTACTTGCGGCGGGAGCTGTTGAAGTATCTGGCAGCTCATACAAATTAAAATGAAATATTAATGTTCAGAAAAAAACTGAGTTCAATTTAAAAAAAGAAATTAAATTTTTAACTATGTTTATGTAAAACATGTTATTTATATTAAGTTAATTACAATTGCTTTTTGCTTCATGAATTGCAATCGTAATCTATTAATTATAAAGCTGATAAATATGGCAGTCTACAATTTCGATGTAATAATGTTGCTTATCCCATTCTCTCTTTATTTTTTATTCAAATTACATAAAATTACAATAAAAAAAAGTTTCAATTCCGAGTTGACTCTATGACATAATTGTTCTCGCTGGAATTATCTGCTCTTAGTTACACTCCGTCGTCACAGTTGAAATTAGCAAAAGTTTATTTTAATTGTTATAAGTATTCAAATGAATCAGTGCTCTCATCCGCGAAATGGAATTGAAATCAGGATAATGTTAATCTTTCAAATAGATGTAATTTAGAATTGTAATTAATGTTGATACAACGGATGTAGTTTGAGAGTACCTTCACGAGATGTATGTGTGTACTAAGAGATAAGAGGCTATCTAAATAAATAAGGTCTTATCTGGAATGCATTAAATACTCATTTTTTTTTTAATATATTCTCAGACACTATTTAGCGTAATATTTCCAGAAAAGTTAAACATAATGTTAGTAATTTTTCTTTTAAATAGCACTTACCTATGTGACTCATTCATCAGACTTGTGGTTACGGTGGAGCTAAACTTTCATAATACTTCTAAGTTTCTCTCCGCACGGCTCCAAACTGGTTATTGCAGCAATTACCGCATCCTGCACTGCTTTCCTTTAAGATTCTAGTAAAGCCAGAATATTTAAGAGTGTTTGGGAATTGGTCATACGATCTAGAACATATCCAAAATTACTTCTAACTTCTATGTTTTGAAATAATAGTTTTCTGAAAGCGAATATATTTATTTGTCTTCTTTCTATTTTTACCATAATGTATCAAAACTTGAGAACAGAGAAAAGCAAAATAAGTAGCGTGTGAGCTTTAAAGTAAAGATCCTTAATACTATCTTTCTTAAATCAACAGTTTACTTAAGTTTCTTTCGACTACTTTAGAATTTCTGGTGCATTTAAGCCTCGCCATTCATATAAAAGGAACAGTTACGAGGCTCGTTTGACCGTCGAGTGTTAAAACCTTTGTAAGATAATGCACAAGTACAATTGCACAAAATTTTACAAAGTAACGCGTGGAGTTACAATTTATAAAGTTTTAAAGTTTGTTGCAATTATTTCAGTTTTCGAAATAAATATATTTTCTTTTTTTAAATTTGTTATTATAACGCTTATTATGCAAAATACTTCAATAATTGCTGCATGAATTCAAAATACTTTGTTTGAATAATACTGTAAGAGGTAAACTTATGCGGTTTTTAATGTATTATATATACAAATGAATAGTTTATTAAAATAGAATATAAAATAATTATAATTATTATCAAAATACACTGGGACCTGTAAAGCGGTCTATTTGAAAGTCAGATCTCACAAAGTTTTGGTCATTACAATACCAGTATACTGAGAGTAGTAATATCGTTATTTAAGATTGTCATGACATATATATTATTTATCTAGTTTGGAGCATGGCGGAACCGGGTGTATGTCATGGTTCTAAACTAGTCGGTCAAATTCCTGTATCATTAAAGTGATTAATAGTCAAGTAATATGTAATTAATTTGACATTGACAATTTGTACATAAATATTATAACTCATAATATATGGATACAAAAGATTCGATATAATATGAAAAACTAATACATAAATAAGTCAAATAAGTTTGTGTTACAAAGGGAAGAATAGAGGAGAGAGGAGGAGTTGGGGAAAGGAAGAAATTAGTCATTACATTTATCTATATATAAAGTTTGGGAATGTAAAAAGAGTTAATAAACATTTGTTTTTCTTTTGAATATTTTTCTGTATATGAGTAAAAATTCTGTTTTAATCAGTTTTAAAAATTATATAATAAATTTCGAATGAGTTTTTTTTTTACTATTGGGATATATGACAGGTGAGGTGTCCATATACAGACGCACTTCAATTTTGATTTTTTGTAATTAATTTCTCACTTAATTACAAAAAATTAAATTGAAAATTGTTGATATTATTATTTATTAAGATAGATTTTTTAATCATAATAACACAAATTGAATGTCAACGGCTCAATATCACGAAGAACTTTAGTTTTATGACACTAACAGTATTTCGACACAAACCATATTTGTAGGAAAATTAAAAAATAAAATAAATAGTGAATTTTGTTATTAATTAAATATTTTTAGTGCAAGCTTCGTGATCGCAGTGTATATTGATGACGGTGGTTATTTGATATTAAAGGCACATAATTCAAACTAGCCTCATAATCTTTTGTTATTACATTTGTCAGTATCGTCGTGGCTATCTTTCGACGACTTAATTTATTTTGATATTTGATATACAGGTACTGTATTAACAGGCAGCCGATTATACATCGTAGTTTTGGTCGACGTGAGTCTTTTCAAACAGCAGACTATCTAGACTTAATTGTGCAACTTTTTTAAAAGAAACGAAAAGGTTTATGACCTTTTCGTTTCGGTGAACTTATTTTCCCAAGAAAGGAGTTAGGTTGTTCAAGCTATTTCTTATCGTAGTATCTAAAAAATAGATAGTCCCTGGAGCTCGATATCCAAATAAACATGGCTTCTTTCCGACCGCGTAGGTTCATCATATCTTTAGGTTATTATGATTTATTCATGAGAGCTATTGCTAACATGCTCTGCGTAATATTGAAATATTCAGTATTTGCTCTTGGTATAAAAATCTAATTTTTACATTGATTTGCTTGAGTGAATTGTCTCTCCATACTGATTGCATATGAAAATAATAATAATTGGAACAATAAATAAAACTTTTTACGGTATCTATTATTTTGTAAATTATAACCCGTGTATAATTATAAAAGTAAACCAACTAAGAACATAAAAAAATAGTCACAAACAAACGTTTAGAACAACCAGATTTACAAAGCAAATTTAATATTTCAAGCATTGTTATATCTAAGATTCTAACTTTGGCTTGCTTTGCTAAATTTGTAAAAAAAGACAAAGTTTTGTATTTTTTACCGTTAAGGCAAAGATTTTAACCAATCAAACTGATTAAAACAATATTGTATTTAATTATAACACATTTAAAACAGGTTTCATTAAAGCATTACATATATTATTAATGCAAGTGAAATAAAGTTTTTATTTCTATACTGTATCTATATCAACACGAAAAGAAAGTTTGACGAAAACTAATTTAAAGAGTTTAATAAGTCCTAGTGAAAAGTCTTTTCGTTTTTTATACACAGTTTAAGTCATTGTCTTTTAAAACTTTCATTAATTATAATCTTTTTAATAACTATTTGCCAAAAAATTCTACAACATTTCTGTATTAAATTAGATGTTTATTTTTATATAATTTATTATTTCTTAGAGACCGTGGACGACAAAAAAGGATTACGACTTTATCTTAATGAGCTTCTGCAGCGATTTCGTACATGCAAAAGAAAAAAATATTGAGTATAAATGAAATATCTTAGACATTTGCATTTATAAGAATTTTATTTAAAAAATGAATAAATAAGTAGTTTTTATCTGATTATGGGTTTGATATAAAATAAACTTACTTAAAAAATAAATAAATTTCAATTACTTTGCTATTAAAAATGAAAAAAAAATACCTTTCTATTTTCGATGTAATAAATCCGTTGAGTGTTCCGGTGGCTTGGTAAAGCGTAAGAATTACCAGAAGAAATAATAGCCGAACATAAAATACTGTAAATTTATAACAGGGAACCGCTAAATATTACCATTTTAAAATACTACAGACTCTAGACGCTTTATCTTCGTAATATGTATGTACTGAATGTTTTAAAACGAAAATGTACTGAAGATAATTAATTATTGTACCAATAGTGTTATTAAACACCTTTTGTTTTATACACGCTAAAGTTATCTCTTATTAGCAGTTTCTTCTTCTGACAACAGTACATGTTATTTCTAAACATTTTTTTTGTTAATATATGAACTGCTGTAAAGTAAGTTTGTTTAACAGTAATTTCAAGAGATATGACACTTTTGACATCTTAATAATCTAAATGTTTTTAAATATATTTACAAAACTATCGTTTATACATTGTATTGATTATTTATGGTGACGATAAATATTAATACTGTTACAGTATACAGGTGTCCGTTTATCTTAATGCTGGTAACCTGTAATCAGAATATTATGTGATATCATTTGTAAATGAAAATGAAAAAATGAAGTCATTTAGTCTTTATGCTTTTATACTCGTCAGAGGTTTACTCTCATATTATTTCACCTGTATTTTTATTAAGTAAATAATTTGAATGTGTTTACAAATATTTGTTAATGAAGTTTTCACTCGAGAATGAAATTAAATAGTTTGCCTTAAAATTAGAAAACAAGTAGCCACGAACTACTATAATATTTTTGGGGAAATTAAATTTTGTTATTTAAGGCTTCTTCCCGGACTTCTGAGGAAATAAATAAAGGTCTTATACGTTATTTCAACTTCGTTTATCTCTGAACTACGTTAAGCTTGTAATTCTATTGTTTTTTCAATATTCAATTACTTGTCCATATCTTCCACTAATCAATATAAATTATAAGGCGTTATTTATGCCGGAAACAATAAAAAATATCCAATGAAAAAAGTACATTTAATATTTATTTTAATTAATTGGAAATAAAAAAAGGAAATACAACTTTAGGAGATTATACAAATTTTAATATTAATTAAATATCATACAAATTGGGCTTTCAATAAATTTCTTAGTGTGGAAAAAATAAATTTATATAAAAAACTAATTAAAATAATCTATTATTTAAGGTCTTAAAACATTTTATGCAGTAAAAATAATTTATTTCCGTCAGCAATAATATAAGCACGGAACTAAAATAACTGAAAGTTGATAGTACAGTTGCATTATAAAAAGCATACAGAAGATGCAAATTCGATTTTAGGACACAATGTCGTTAAATTGTTATGAAAATGTATTATTCTATACAGTCGGCTATAACTTTATTCATGTCGTTATTTGTTCACAAGTTGCTGTCCACAAAAGGAGTGCGATCCTAAATTAGAGTTAAACAAAGTCTATTCGCACCGTTTTGTGGTCTTATACTGAACATTATACAACGCGTATCTCGAGCTCATTTTTTTCATGGAGTTTGTTTATCACAAATTGTTTTTACTGTATTATTTTAATTTAATCTTAATGTTTTTTATATTTAAAATGTAATCGCAGATTAATGATTTTACTGTGTCAATGTTATTTCATTTCTATTTTGGAGATCTATTTGTGATGTCGTTTGATTGATTTATTAATTTCCCAGCGATTTTTCCGCGATTCCAGAATTGCCAGTTATTTTGTCACGTTGTACGGATAGATGAATTGCTCTTTCTTTTAGTCGGGTCAAAATGAAACAATGACCACAAACATTGTTTCCAACACACGAAATCTTATTATTAAAAATTAAGATTTTTTTATACATTTGTATACAAAATTTCGATTCTTCATACCAAATTTTATCACCACCAGGGGATTAAAGATTGAAATATGTTTTTATTTAGGGCGTCTATTTTTTATCGAGAAATAGTTTTCAGTTTTTATGGATCTATATTTACTATTCCACTACACATTTCAATCCCTTAGAGGATAAATTTACAAAAACTATTTCAGTAATTATTTCAATTTAGCCTTATAAAAATTTGCTCTTCCTAGCCTTGATACTTTTAGGTATTCGCTAAAGAGTGATATTGTAATATTTAAGGTACTCAATCAAGTTAGTTGCAAGTTATGTAATTGTACCAACAAAAATTAGCTACGATATTATTAAAACCATATATGTTTTGGAATTGCAGAAACACAATCGCGTGCATAGTTGCTACAAGAATGAGCAGCTGTCACTAACATCGCGGTCGGACGCGAACACTGGTAATATTCTCATACGTGTCCACGGAAATAGCTGGCTTTAATAAACAGCTTGTTATTATACATTTTGTGATATTTACGTTAAATCCAACAAGTTTTACCTACATAGCTACACATATTAGAAAAATAATGATGATAATAATATTTCATTCAGCTGTAAAAGAAATGACATCTACAGTTTGTTCAATTTCAATTACTCTAAATAAATTATATTTTGTTTTGGCGAGGAAATTCGTTTGAAATTGTCTTCGAACCTCCAACTTTAATTTAGTTTGTAATCTTTGTGTTTGTGGGATGTTGTAAATTATAATTCTTCAAATGCACAATTATCACACAATTTTACAATCTCTATTTATGCTTATATTAAATAAATCAATAGAAATATCCTATGTATTATGTCACAACGTTTATTCGTTTTTTTAATGTTGTTTTAATATTTCACATTTATAGTAATAAGAATAAAATATTCTAAAATCTTTCAATCCTCTAGAGGTAATCTTTGCCAGATTCTTGTTTCTGCTTCTTTACCCCCCAGTATTACTGACTATTAAAGACTATATAAGGACAGAGACGAAGCTTCTTAGCATTCCATGGATTTACCGTGCGGGTGCCGGGCCCATCGCGTTGCAAGAAAAGGAGCGCCAACAATACCTAGGACTTGCGACCTTGGTGTAGGTGTAAGGGGCCCCTTTAGTATGCGCATACGCTGTTCACGCTCCTCTCCCTACTTAACCAAATATCGTAAAAACCTACTAAAGCTGCCTTTGAAATACTTTCCATAAATGAACTGATGATCGTTCTAGAAAGGCCGAGATCCTTAAATAAATTGTAGAGAGATTTTGCTGTTATACCTCTCGCTCCTACTTCTACAGCGTACAAATTAACTATAATAATAATTAAATATAATTTTATTCCTAATCAGTTCGTTACATAGTTCGTAATACTGGTTAAGCTTAAATGTATGATCTTTGGGTATATTTGTTTCTCAGGGTACAGTAAGCTCCACAAGTATAACGCGCCTTAGTTGTTTTGAGTACAGGAATAAGTCCGGCCTAGATGACGAATCACAAACATCCCCGGGGATTTTGTATTGTCTTTCATGCGTGTCCATCATGAGAGTCCAATCAGGAGACGCATCCAAGATGGAATAAGGTTTTAGTTTAGATTTTTTGGACGAACCTGCCTTTACGAACTCCACTGATATTTTGGTGGTTGTTATACCCTTCTGCGCTCTTGTTACAGAAAGACTAAACGCTTCTCGTATTGATTTCTAATACTTTATCGTGGTGACGCGAGTATTTTCCTCTATTTAAAAGTTCCCTACACCCTACTAGCAAGTGTTTCGCGGTTCCTACTGCCTTCCTACAGATGTAGCAAGATTTTTCAGTGGCTTTGCCCCACCTTACTTAGTTACTTTGATCTGGGAGAGTCATTTGGATTGCGTTAAGATAAAATTGTAATAATGCTGGGGACCAATCATGAAGCAGGGTGCGCCATCTCAAAGCTAGTGGAATACAAAAATCTCCTATGGTCACCCATTCATTTTGCAATTCTAAGCTCATCGCGTATCATATCACCACGATGTATAGGTATTCGAAGACAAATTCAAATACTATATTATTGTAATAATTGACGCACTTATGGTACAATTTATAGACTATTGATATATCGATTACGGGGTAGCCAGAGACGACTGAGCGCCAAACGCTACGGTCCCTGCATACCTCTTTCGCCTCGGCCACAGACATCAACCTCTTCATACATGCCCTCCGGGGGGTCCTCATGCTTTTTACGTGACCTTCCTCCAGTATCATAGATACTGTGTTTTCGAAGGTCACTCGAGGTCTCCCCCTGTCTCTCTTACCGCTCACTTTTCCTATATAAATCTTTTTTACCATTCTTTCATCACTCATTCGTTCGACGTGCCCAAACCACCTGAGCACGTTCTTCTTCATTCTCATCGTGACATCTTCGCTAGTACCTGCGATATATATATTTTTTAAATGCATTTATTTATTTTTTCTATCTTTTTTTATCTACATTTATTATTGGTAAATGATGTAATAAGTTTTATAACAATATGATACTAGTAACAGCATACTGTTATAGTAATATATAGATATGTGATTACAAACATCAGATGTCATATTAGTCGTAAGTACTTTAAATTTACTATTCTTATAAAATCCCTTTTTATTTGCTTTTGATTTTTAACAAGTGTCAATTTAAAATGATACAATTTGTAAGTTTTAAATAATTATTATATAATTAACAAGGTTATATAATTAGCGGATAAAATGTTGTTTGATGAATCTCTTCCATTTTATAAAGTAGCTGTTGAACTCACATGGGATGTAATTAACACATTCAAGTAAGTACGTTTAAATTACTCTTAACCTAAAAACAAACACACCCACACACATAAACAACAAACACACACATGCTCACTGCAAGGTTACGACTAATTAAGGCTGTGCACAATGATTATATGTTTATCATTGTATGTGATATTAAGTTTACTATTTTATTTACGGAGATTTGAATTGACTTTCATTTAATTAATGTAGTACGTAGTTTATTTTTCTACTATACTGTGATGTTTGATTATATTTAGATTTACAAAATATATTTCATCTATCAGAAAAAAGCGTTAAAACGTCATGTATGTAAACTACACGTAATGAAATCCCGTAGGTATCAGTTGTTAATATTGAAATAAAGTAAAACAAAGTTTGCTGACTGAAGCACAACTTATTAATTTTTAAATGAATCTTAAACACTCGTTCTCAAAATAATTTTACATTTCTAACTTAAGTAAAAAATAATAATTAATACAAAATACAAATTCCACGGTTTTTAAAGCATAATATGAAATTATTATTAAACCATAAAATTTGACTTCAGCTTCAGTATCTTTTCATGCAACAGATTGAAAAATCTTGAAATTTATTTGTCATGGATTAATTACTTTTAAATAATCGATTTTTATAAACTTTTGAATATCCAATTTAAAAGCTTTACTCTTGTGTGAACTTTTAATCGTTATTTCTTAAATATTAAGAAATAATATTAATTTAACTATTAGTAAGTAAAAAGATTGTAATGAATTTCAATTATTTATAAATTATTGCCAATTTTTTTGTGTAAATTTTAAATAATCCAATAGTGAAATCTTCAATTTTAAAACGCTTTCCTCCTCACTTGTTTCAGAATAAAGAACAACTTACACTACCAGCAACATATGTTCACATTTGTAATTATTAGTGTATAGTCACATACGGAGGCATGAAGATCCAAAGAAAACAAGAAAAGTATATTTATGGATGGTTTTAAAAGAAAAGGGGAACAAAGAAGACGTGGATACAGTGCGGTCAAAATAATAGTGCAAAGAAGAAGCAGAAGTAGAAGTAATAGTATAACAGAGAAACATTGAAGACTGACATATTGGACTAAATATTTGATATAAGGATGCCCTTCTCTATAGCAAATGATTTGTAATTATCGAACATATTCAACCATTAATTACAATTAGTATTTAACAACTTTTAGCCTAAGAAAAGGAATGTCTATTATTAAATTCAACAGCATAACAACTTCAATATAATAATGAATGTGTTGCAATTAACATTATAGGTCGGATGTCAAATATAGGGGCTCATGCTTTTCAATGACGAGAAAGTGTCCTAGAAATCAGCAAATGTTTGTTTTAAATGAAACACAATCCATATACATTTTATAGTATTCGTTTCAGAAGTAAATAAAACGTTGATACTCATTTCACTTATCGTCGGTCGAGTTATTACCATTAACAATTTGCGATTCAAATCGTAAATTAAATATTATACAGGTTTTCGTTCATTGGCAGCGGTCTAGTTATTGACTTGTTTGTTACCTTAGCTCAATATATTATGTTGTTCAATTTGATGTCATAATTTAAATGTATATAATGATTTATTTCTATTACCACCAATTCTCTTTATATACTGGAATAATTAATATGTAAAAGCTATATTTAATACTAATGAAATACCTGCTTTATTCAGAATTGAGGTTACGCTTTTCATAAAATGTAGATGTAGAAACGTAATCTGGCGTTTTTACTTTGAGCAGCCGAGAGTTTTAAAACTATAAACTCTGGCACCTAGATGTTAACTAATATAGCATTTCTTTCGCACTATTTCACAAAGCTTTTAACACTTGACGATGTGAAAAGCCTCGTAAAAGTAATGCTTGACTGGTTAATTGTACAAAATTCTTATAAATAGCAACAAAATATAGTTATTACCGTAAACCTAAAACTGCTTAATAAAAATATTTAAGATACTTCAACTTAATCTAAAGATATTATTCTCTTAAGGTTACATTATTGCATAATAATAAAACAAGAGAATCCGATATTTTCCAGCTGAAGCTACTGGACCTTTATCAGTTGTACAACTTCTGTAGTACCAGTTCAAGATCTTATTATATGTATATGTATTTTTTTTGTAAAAATCAATATGAATGAGCAGTTTTGTTGCTGATTTAAAAAAAAAACTCGAAAAAAAGTTCAGTTGTTATTTTTTAATAGGTCACCTTCCCGAATCCGCAGTGTTACATTTTGTATGTACTAGTTTACAGGTTTAGCACTCGACGTTTTAACGAGTCTCGTGAGAGTTCCGATTACTGATAAAATATGTATTCATTGTGTCTAGTACAATGAATACATATTTACGCAACATAAAATAACCATCAAATGACATTGAAAATTAAGCCAATAAGTCTTTATTAAACAAAAAAATCAACATCGATTCTTTAAAATGTGATTTATTAGTTGTTAGCTGTTAGCTGTAATAAGCTCAAGTAACTAAACTAACTAAAGCTTAAACTACATATCAGTGCCAAATTCCCCTCCTTCACATCCTCATCTCCCTGCTTCATTATCAGTTATCATATTTTAGGAATCTGAAATTTTACATATTTTAACCCGACTGTAAAGACGTAATTAAAGTGATTTTTGTCTGACTAGTTTATAATCGAGGCACGAACCAAGCTCCGCCATACTCTGAGCTCATTATTAAGGAGCCCTAATGATAGGTTGGCCAGTAATCGTGAAATTCTGATTTTATTAAGTACAGGGAATAAATACACATACCGCGGTAGTTATGAATCATCAATTGTCATGCACAGTATGTAATGTTTGTAAGTAAGTAAGTTTTTGTTTTTTTGCCACCCAAGTCCTGTACCTAATAAGTTTATTTAAATGGCAAGGATGCATTTTCAAAAATACAAATTAATTATAATTTTTATTAACTATAAAAAGTGTGTTATTAATATTAAAAATTTAAGACCCGAAAATCAAAATGTATTTTTAAATTTCAAGTTGTATTTAATTATTATGAATAATTAAATAACAAAAGTAAAAAAAAAAATATTTATTTTATCTGTCGTTAACATAAATATATTATTTTTGTATCTTACCATCATCTACTTTATGAAGATTTTTCAACATCAGTCAAGTTTTAAGATCAGCAGACGTCATGGAAAAATAGTAGTCTTATATAACAAATAATTTAATTTTACATACATGCTTTTTGAAACAGTTTTTAAATATTTGCTCGTTAACAAGTCTCTCTGAACTGCAAGCAGACATTTTAAAGTTAAATTAGTTCAAAGTTAGCTAAATGTTGGCTGCCTTTCAATGTGGGACCCCGGACATTCTTAGCATCCATGAAAGTATTACTTCACATAAATATATATAGAGTAACTTATTGCCCATTATATTTAATATAATAATAAAGTATTACACATATATACGTGCGGAAAATATCAATGATTTTAAATAATAGTACGTTCATTTAAATAAAACTGTTTTAGAGAATTAACTAACTCATTATTACGTCTCTTATTTTAGCCTCGCGTTTCATTTGCACGAACTACAACATAGATAAAGTTTCTAGATGGACAGTTTATCGATAACTTAAGAAAGCGTTTCAATTCTAGAGAAATTCAATTGAAGTGTAGAATGATTTTACAATGTGAATATAAAATTCATTGTGATTGTGGCACATCCTACACTTATGGATGAAGTAGATACAACATGTTACAATATATATTACAATGGATCTATTCTATAGATAGATTAAACAAAAATAAAATAATAACGATATTGCAATATGTCATTATTCTCAATGTACTTGTATTACAAATTATATTAATTTGGACAATCCTGAGCTCCATAAGTCTAAGAAATAATTTGCCAGTTACGTTTCCTTCAAAGAAATACATTGTGCTTAAACCAGACTACTATGTAATTTAAGTAAATGTGAACAAAGCATTCGCCTCTTTGATGGAGATCAGCAAATACCGATATAGGAAATTAGTTATTCCTTTCAGTCTAAAGGTCGAGTTACGTACCAGTCCCTTTAAGTATCGAGTTACTTTGAAGTACAAGAATTTTACCTTACGAACCACTCTTTGAACTCGATATTCTCATAAATGTTGTATACTCTAATGAC
This sequence comes from Melinaea marsaeus rileyi, assembly GCA_918358865.1. Classification (NCBI taxonomy): domain Eukaryota; kingdom Metazoa; phylum Arthropoda; class Insecta; order Lepidoptera; family Nymphalidae; genus Melinaea; species Melinaea marsaeus. Next base: position 12,096,245 of record OU911085.1, read on the forward strand.
AAAATATTAAAAAAAACGTGAAAGAACATTTTGTAATAGTTTATTTTTATAAATGTAAATATAAATATTTGAAACATATTGCTGTCTGTGGTGAAAGTCGACCAATGTATTTTTATTATGTATATTACTCAGCTTGGACAAGTCGTATAAGAAGATGAGGACGATGACGTATTCCCTACGTATTCCTATAAATTTATAGTAACAATTTTTGATATGTTATAAATTGAGCAAAATTGTATTTAGTTAAAGCATCTGTAAACTAAATTACTTAAGGTAATGTATATCTCAACGAATTATTAAGAAAACTTACTGATGAAAACCCCAAACCTTCAAACGTAATTTCAAAATAAATTGAAAAAAGTTCTGCGCTCACAATTACTGTATACTGTACACTGTAAAGGAAAAAAGTATAAGAAAATACAACCTTGAACGAGATTTAACTTTTCTACTTTTTTCTCTTCTTTTAAAGAATGTGGGTGGGTGACAGACGTCCTTTGTTATAATTAAATTAATTATTAATTCCTTGTTTTATGCAAAATTATTAATAAATAAAACAATTAGTTTACTTGGTTTTAAATTGACATTTTAAAAAATCATATCTATATGGATTATATACTTCATAATATCAGTAAATAATAAAAACTATTGTAAGAAAAATGTGAAGATGGCATACTTAAGTAATATTTTATGTACATGTCGAACTCGATTCCATGTAACGTAATTTGTGATTCCGAATTATACATTACTTGAGAAACAAATCTAAAACGTCTGTCTTGTACGAATCTTGAATTAAAAGTTAACATGGAAATGTGATTTAGAAAACAAATTGAAACTGGAATAATTTATTTGTTGCTCATAAAACCCGTGAGACTCGTTCCAAAGAAACGTTAACGTTATCGGAATGCCCGTGTTGTAGTCAGGAATACCCTAAGCGTCTATTTTGTAGCTTCAAGCCTCTATTTATTATCGTAATTACCGAACACTATCGCTTTCTAAGCAAGTCGGAGTACGGTCTGTTTTTACTCACCATTTGTCCGTAGTAGCTATCCTTTTACTAATTTAACAAAACCGAGTGTCGAGATAACAAGTTCGTTACAGAGATTACCGATAGAACGGTTCGCTATCGCTTTCGATCGCTGTGTTATAAGAAATATTCCATACTCAATATAAATAGAACTTATTAGCGTGTGATATTTCTTTGTAATATTACTAAATTGTGTAAACTTAGAATAGTGTTTATTTTAAATTAACGTTAGGAATATAATATGTTTAAATGTGGATTTATAAGCTGGTCATGTAATAAACAAAGCTATGATTTTGTTAGAATATGTTCCAACACATAATAATTGAATCTTCTATCATTAATTATTAAACAGTTTGAAACGTAATTATAGATTATGATGTTCTTCTATTGTTAATATAATACTGATGATGTTAATTGAATCAGGACTAATGATATTCCACATTCGTACAATCAGAACAATAACTCTACAGAGAAACCTTGCTTTAGGAAAATATTTATTTTAACACATTACAATTCTATAATTATTGACTATTATATATTATGTCTTAGTATTTGGTAATATTTTGATAAATATTTAGTTCATTTATTTAATAAATACTTTTTTGAATAGGATATAACGAATGTTTAAATTTATTATATTATATAATATTTAAACAAAACTCTAAAATATCAATTTAATCAAACATCGAAAGTGATAATAAAATATAAGGAAACTGACAACTCAATAGATGTACGAATATTTCTATGAAAATTACTGAAAGAAATCATTGTATTCATATATTGTATTGAGCGTTATTGAACTGATTGAAATTATCGATAGTTATCTATACTCAATAATAAATCATTTGTGTATTGCTGAAGTTGTGCCTCATTGTGGTATATTTAGATTTAACTTTCGAAGTTTAACGAAGAGTTATTACAGAGAAGTATGAAAATAATAAGCATTTTTAAAAATCTTACAAAAATTAAAAAAGTATGTAAACGCAATAGCTTAAAATATAGAAAAAACTTAAAGAAAATAAAAATATTGGATAATTTACAAACTGAAGTACAACATTCAACGACACATGGACTAAACTATGTAGTTCATAAACGAATACATTATTTAGAGAAATAAGTATTTAATGAACCAGAAAGATTTTTATTGAACTGAAAACTAAAACTAAAAACTATATTAACCTTAATTATTAAATAAAATTGCAGGGTTTTTTGGGTGACATGTGTCCAAGCGTGTACTATTTTGGTAGTTATCTTGCTAAATGTACAATATTCAAGATTTATTGTAAGTTCATGGGATTTATCTTTAAAACCTTCATTCCTTTAAAAATCTTTTGTCATTATATAATAAAAATATCTGTAAAAGTCTAACCGAAATGTTCAATGTACAAAAATGCAATCACATATTAAATTCTCGTTGCTTCACGACAGGCGGCGCCGACTGTGATGAGCGTCGAAATGAACTATTTTGATTGGAATATTTCCTATCCTGTAATAACTCTATGCCCGTTGTATAAGCCAGATGCTGACAGATTTGCAAACTTTCTCAAATAAGAATATATTGATTTTCATAACGCTGTATAGATTGTGATTGAAAAACTTGGCCTAGTTCATATATATTTTTATCACGTATCACGTAAATCTTTTAGTAATTTGCCAATTTCATTATATACTATATTTATAACTAACTGTTATCAGTGACTTCGTCTGCGTAAAGTTATATAGATACTGGATACGTAGAGGTTAATTTTTGTTTTATAATATTGAACATACATAGGTTATTTTTGAGTAAAACAATGAAACTTGTAAAAACGCCTAAGTTTATTTTACTTTAAAATTAACTACATATATACTTCTTCTTTACAGTGAAACGAATAAAAAGACGGGCTTAAAAACAAATGGCTACTATTGGGCAATATCACAAGCTGCTTTAGATACCTTAGAATACATGGATTTGACTGCCACAGAAGATGTTAAAATGCTACTTATTGAATTAAAGCTAATCTTTTAATTCTGATTATATGAAGGAAAATATATAAGAAGTGGTAAAAATAATAATTTAGATTTACACACAAGTGTCGACAGCACTTTCTGTATAGATAATTAACAATTGAAACTGAATATTAAGCAAATATTTACCTGATCGAATCGTATGTTAATCCATTTAGCCAACTCACCCGAAAGATTACGCTGCAGTAGCAGCTTGGATGTTCAGGAAATTTGAAAACAGTTGGCTGACCACAAATACCAACTGGACGGTTTCCGTCGAGCCAGCAATGACGGAAATGGGCATGTGCCATGTGATTAATTCCAACGTTGTTATATATGACAAGTCGCAGTAAGCAATATTTTCGCATGATTAAAAGTCTAACTAGCGTGTAGTAACTGTTTTCCTTGTTATATATTTTTTGTATATAAATAATCTTCCATCTTTAGTTGCTGAGTCTTTTCTAACAACCTCATCTTTGTTTTGATTATGATACGAAACCCGATCCGTTTATAGGTTTTCATTCACAGTCCTGATGAAGTGACTATGAGTACAACATCATCATTTGGCTTCGACGTTGATAGTTCAATAACATTTGGATTGTCTGTTTGGAGCACAAGAATATCGAATGAACACACATCACTACGGATGAGAAAGTGTAAGTGGGCTTATAACTCTAATGTATAGTAATAAAGTACTAAGGTGATTCACAATTGTTCATCTATTTGAAATTTGTTTGTTTAAATAAATATCTAAATTTTAAGGCTAGACGCCGATGTCTATCGGTAACCGCAAACACGCCATAACTTGACAATTCTACATTCATTTCTGTTTGATTATATTTAATTCAAAACATATAAAGATATTCTAATATCAAAAGTAATATAGATCGTATGTTTGCAGAACACTATGATTAATTATAATGAATTATTAGCGGCGCCCCGTTTCAAAACTTATTACCATACTACGTATTTCAGATTTACTAATGAACCTATTGACCAGCGATATCCAATTTATTCACACAACCATTGCATACTGGAATGTCGAATCAAAATGATTCAGAGATTGTGGGGATGCGTTCCTCATTTTTACAGAAGATGGTGATTATATTATTAATCTAATTAAATTCGGGATTTTTTAACATCTCTTAGATAAGAATGTGATACTTCAAAGATAAAATCATTCTTGCTATCCGTCGTATTTGGTTCTAAAATGTTCTATTTTTTGTTCAAACAGGTCACGAGCGGATATGTTACATTGAAGAGCTAAAATATGTTTTAAACTACAGAAGAGAAATCATTACACTGGCAACATCTAATGAAACATTAAAGAAATTTAATTTTCACAAAGATCTGCCATGAATATCTAGGGACTGCGGGTGTCTAAGTAATTGTGAACTCGTCTTATATTACAAGGATCATGAAGATTTTACACACGAGCCGGGAATAAATCAATTAAAAATTAAAATAACCTCCTTTCCTAAAGTCAGAGTCGTGAGGGCCATTATTTTTAACTTCAATGATATTATACGTCAGTATTTTTAATTCATGTCATATTTAAATTCCGTCTAAATGAATACAGTATGAGAGTCAGATTAATCGTTTAATAACATACAGTTCATAGCTCGTGTAACATACAATTTAAATTATCGTTAAGGAGTTGATCCACTTTTTCCGTTCCTTGTATAAATTAGATATTAACCATATTGTATTTCAGCGGTGGCGTCATCAATTTATGCATTGGTAGATCTATAATATCGATGATGGAATTTATATTAGTGACAGCGAAGATTATTATTTACCTGATATTGCGAGCATTTCAGTCTTTTTTAATATAATAAATCAAATTTGGAACTAAAAAAAATAATTTTTAACAAAAAAAGAATATGCAATATATGTTTTATATATTTAAAACATATCAGCTTAAACGGGCAAAACTTTTTTTCTTTTTAAGCGGTCTGAATTAACATTCAAGAAAATTCGTAATTATAATGTTGCCAAGGAACCAACATAATGAACATAATTTTCATCTTAAGTGAAAAAAAGTTCGTTTTTGTTAACCTTCTTTCATCTTTAACGCGAGTCTGAACTTTAGACATTTCTTAGAACTTCAGACATATCTACAACAATATACTTCGTTTCAAAGACACATACTAAAAAATAAAGTCAATGTCAAATCTGCATCAAATTAAAATTATATACGGAGTCAAAAGGATAAACAAAATGTTTTTACTTTTTAAAACTGAAACTTAAATGAAAAAATAATTGTCGAAGTTATAATTCACGATTGGAACATTGCATTTTCTAAATCAATAAACTTAAGACTTGCAATAGTGAGGAGCGTATAACAGCGGGCCTTGTAAAAAGTACTGAGTACTGTTTTTCATTCATTATTCATTAATATAAAGTTGATTCATTAACATGAAGTTAATGCTTAGAAAGAAATAGCGTTTGCGATAGTAAATAACCTTTATTTATTTATCTTAAAGCTACCAAATGACCTATTAAGTTACTCTTGACTACAACACGTTCAAACTTTTAATTCAAAGTTCGTACAAGACAGACATTTTTGATTGGTATCTAAAGTCATTTATAATTCAAAGCCACAAATTACGTTCTATGGCATCGAGTACGAGATACATACATACGTACATAAAATATTACTTACAAATACTTCTTTACAGCCACTTTGCTGGTCTCCTGACTCCAATAATTCACTTCACTTAATCACAAATATTATATTATTATAGTTTTACTAATATTGCTAATCATGTGTTATTTTCCAGAGAATCAAAGATTTTTCTAAAGTGAATAGAATCTTTAATGTGACACTATAATAAGCAAATGTTTCAGTTTCCTGAAAACAAAACAATACTTTACGACAAATCCACATCTATTGGTGTGAAATGGAACTTAGTCTATATTGAGAGACTGGTCTAGCTGCGAAATTATACAAAAATATAAAAAAATTTATAAGCGCATATGGTTGTAGGGAAGTTTATAATCTTATTCTGACACAGAAAAAGAAATCATTAAAACCTTGAAATGCTCACTGTAATTGGTGGTGTTTTCATTTTTATCAACTAAAAATGCTTATCGACAAGTGAACTCTTTTGAATTTAATTATAATAAAGGACGTTTTTCACTCGCCCATTTTCTTTTAAAAGTAGAAAAGTTACTATAAAAGGAAGTAAGTTAAGTTACGTGATTTAACTTAATATTATATTCCTGAACCTAATTTTTCTTTTTATTCGTGAACGTAATTGCGGGCGCAGAAATTTGTTCAATTTATTTTAAATTATGTTTGAAGCTATGGGATTTTCATCAGTAGGTTTTCTAAGTAATTCGTTGTGTTAAACATTACTGTAAGTGAACTAATCTATAGATGCCTTATCTGAATGCTATGCTTCACGTGTCGTGACAAATAATATATTTCATTACGGTCTTTAGAAGACATGGTTCTGTTATCGCCAGTACTTTCGGAGGCTATTTTTAACATTCTCAATACTTGGTGCGTGAAGTTTGCCATGATTAATTGTTGAAGAGGGTAGCACCGCTATTACGAAACTTGCGTCAAGACGGTATATAGGTCACTCGCTGGTCAGTAGGGCTCATTCGTATCGTTGGAACTGCTAGCATCAAGAAGTGAAGTCACTAGTGATTAGTGATTAGCAACTACAGTGGTTAATAGATTATACCGCGGGAATAAGTCTTCTAATAGTTCATGAACAAAAAATGTACTCTAAACGTGAAAGAATTTAATTAAGTCGTATAGGCTTTTCAGTAAACCTTTTAATAATTAAACAAATATTATTTTAGTTCGTTGATTTATATATAAGACCTGGTTTAACAAATATTAAATTTATTATTAAGACTTAACGTCTTTTTTTTTCACAATAGTTGAACTGTAATATAAATTGCACTAATAAATCGACATAATCTATAATAAATGGATAATATAAGAACTATATACGAATAAAACAAATATGTTTATATATTTTTTAACAAAATTCAATTTGCGGTCCAATAGAGTCAATAAAAGATTCACATACATTTCACATATTCGTGGACGAGCCATTAACATAAATAATCTGGGATTCGACTCGTAAATGAAGTATTTCATAGGCTTTTCGTCGATAGATTCTGATCTTCATAATAAGGGTATTGAGTTTTACATTTTCTGTACAAAGGAACATTTTATAATACTAATACTTAAACTAAAATATATTTCAATATATCAGGATAATTTGCTATAGTTATTGGTGAAGTCAATGCTATATTTAATTATTTATTATTTATTTAAACTTTGGGTATTGTATAAACCTAAAACTAAGGAATACAAAGGGCGGACTTAATGCCAGTTGGCATTCTCTACCAGTCGACCCGTGGTGTTGGTGAGAGGGTGTAGTAGGTGCACACAATAGACGTATTCATCAAATAAATATAAAAACTGAATTTGAAGTTATATAATCTGATGTATCAGTAGTAAAAGTACCCGATACTTACTAAGTTTTCATTCAGTACCAGAGTCGAAAATACGAATTGAACGAGACTTCAAAATATTTTTACTAATAAACCAAAATAATATATGTAATAAAAAGTAAGGCTTTATTGATTATAAATTGGTAGGACTATTTATTTTAGTATCTAGAATATTTCGTCGCAGTTACACAAATCAACAAACAAATCAAAACCAAAATCAATTAAAATCATCATTTGACGATAAGAAAAACGCATGAATGAAAGACACGATAGTTTTGATTTTATTTTGTAAAATAATATCTTACATCTGCTGTACAAAGGAGTTTTTTTTATTTGGTATCGATGTGTGACAATGGAAATAAATGTTATTATTATTAAAATATGTATGTTTGTATTTCGTTCTTCGATGCTGTTAAAATGTGAATAAGGAAATTTAGAGGCTATTTTGAAGATATCAGAAGATACCTACATGTTTAAGCAGTGAATCGTTTTAAAAAATTTACAGAGTGAGCAAAAATATTTAATTTAATTTCCACTCGAGAATGAAATTATAAGTTTGCCTAAAACTCTGGCAACAAGTACCCGAGACTATTTAGAGGCGAATGAGATGTAAAATACAGAATCTTGTTATGTAAGAGTTTCTTGCCGGATTTTTTATCAAAATATATAAATCCCCTAAATGTTGCTATAACCTAGTTTGTCTCTTTATCTCTTTATTTATATCTCTATTTTTTATTTTTGTAGCTATGCTCTGTAGTGAAAGTCAATATAATTTATAACATAAATACAGACAGTATTAGTAATAATCGATCCATCGATCGATATTGCGAAAAATATGATTCACATTTTATTTTTAACAAAACATTTTCATACAGAAAGATTCTTTAAGATGTTTTGACTTCAATCAGTGTCTCCTTCACTTGTAGTAGACTACTACCACGTTAAAATAAATCTTTTTTTTATGGAAGAGGAGGGCAAACGAGCTGGGTCACAGATGATTTGTGATCACCGCTGCCCATGAACTCTAGCAACATCGAGGATTTACAAGAGCGTTGCCGGCCTAGAAGGTGGGAGTAAACGATCTATAAAAACACAACTAAAAAGAAGCATCAGTATGACAATTAGGGAAAATATTTCAGATGAGGAAAAGCGTATTTCGAAGTCGCTAATACGTAAACATGCAATACATATATCAGTTTTGATTTCCAAAAGATTGTTGCTTGAGAGCAAACACACTTACGTGGAATGATTCGCCAGACTATTAAATTCAGTAAACTTCGTAAGTAGATGAAAAATTATCTGTATAACTAACAGATACTTGCACATTGTCTTCTCGAGAATACACATGCTACCTCCGATGCATTTGAAACTTTAGGCTAAGTTTAAAAAAATAACAAAAAAAGTCAAAAAATCAATAACCTTATTTTATTTAAAGGTTTCTCGTGTATAATACTCGTGAAAATCTTTAAAAACAATCTGCAGAACAGATTAAAATGTTAACTACCAAAGTGCATTTATTATTTGAAAAACTATTCCAAAGTCAAACTATTCCAAAGTTATAATATCTGCGATTAAATTGCAATGACTTTATAAAATATGAAATTGCACTTTCACGGATATAACCTCTTACAGTATAAGATATGTTGCCTAAGGAAGTTCTAGGTCTCGTTTTGAAAGGAAGCCAGCATTTGAACTTGCTAACTTTAAAGTAATTTAACTTTAGAATGGCTTTTTGCAGTCCAGAGAAATTTGATGGCGAACAAATATGTTTCAAAATACCATGTGTAAAATTATATTATTACATACAATTATATTTCCTTCGCCTTAATTCTGAATTCAAATTAGGGCCGGAAGAATAAAAATATTAATATTCGATGTAGATTACAGACTGTTGTTTGTTAGCTGTGTATACTCATGTAGGAATGAGTATTCACAGTTAACCATCGTAGTTTGAGGTATACTTCAAATATATAAAGATATTTCTTTGAGATTTGGAGGAAATAATATTTAATTATAAAAACAAAGATAAAAAGGACGTTAACTGAAATAACCAATGAAACCAAAATTTTTAATCCAAATCCGAGAGTATCTTTAAAATCTAAGTATCTTATATTTAATACTTCTTTTGTCTTTCATAAATAAACAGTTTTTTGTTTCTTTCGACTTCTTTCGAATTTCATGTACATTTAAACCAAGCCATTCCAGCGGCGAAACACTTATCAGGCTCGTCACTTCGTACTACCTTTGTAAAATAGTGCACAAATAATGCAATGGTGAAGAATTTATGAAGTAACTATTAGATCTTAGAATTTACAATTTACCTATCAAACCCAAAAGTCAGTTCTTGTAGCTTTATTAATTTAAGGAGAAAAATTATGATATTCACTCATATATTAAGTTCTTGTAAGAATAAAGTTAATAAATATTTGCCTTTCTAGTATACTGGATAGTTGATTCAATACCTACCAATGTTATGAACGAGAATCACTTATTTATCAAAATACAAATACTTATAAGAAAATACATGAAATAATAGATATCTAATAAGTTTTAAACAAGTAGCCAAGACTATTTGTAGATTATGAGATGTTAAATACAGAATCTTGTAATGTAACAGTTTCCTCCCGGTATTCTGTTGAAAACATATAAATAAATAAATCTCTTTAATGTTGCTTGAACCTCGCTTGTCTCTTTGAGTTACATTAAGATTGTAACTTAATTAGTTTTTTATATCATTCCATTGCTTATCAAAATATTTCTGTATTCGATATTAAGCGTCATTATATGACATACATCAAAGGTTTTTCACAACTACATTTTAAACTGTTCATGAATTCATGTATCTGATTAACGATATTGATATTTTGAGATCCAACACATTCTTGAAGTTTTGAGTTGAATTCTTTAATTCAATTCAATTTATTATAACAAATTATAAATAAAAGGAAATGTAGAAAATCGAGTTATAGGTGTAAATAAATAAATGTTTGTACTTCATAATATTGAGAGCTTAGGATTTTATTTATGTTTACTTCTTACTTACTCCCGTAAGTCTCGTAAGTGCAATATCGCTATAAAACCAGCACTTGCTGAAAGCTTGAATGCTTTAACACCCTTAAAAGTGTCTCTGTCTCACGTCCTTAAGTACATTATGTCACATTAGTAATTTGTCCTGTAAGCATTCTAAATTTTATGAGGAGTGATTACAAGTGAATATAATTGTTCGGAATTATTGTAAATGTTGGGTATACATTTAATATAATCGAATATAATACATTCGTAAATTAATTTTGTTTAAATGCCATAACACTCGTGGAATCTTTGAAAACTTTTTGCAACTTCAAAGCTTCAAAGTAATTACTTTATAAAATATGAAAATGCACTCCCATATATATAACTTCTTATAGGATATGTTGTAAAGAAAAGTGCGGGCTGGTTTGAACTGAACAACTAGGTAGTAGAGCCTCGCTGGTAACAGCGTGAATGGGCTGGCTCGACCGGGGAAGTACTACCCTCTCACAGAAAATCGGCGTGAAGTAGCAGTATTGATACTGCTGCGTTTCGTCCGGTGAGTGATGAGTTCCGGAAGCCCAATAGATGCAAGGATGGCATCGGCTGCAGTATATGTGGGACCAGTAGAGTTATCGTGGAATCATTGTGTGAGTGGTGTGAGTCGACCCGCCGGACAGGGAGACCTGTAGAAACGGTGGTGCCGCTGGCCGCCCGTGGCATAGTACAGGGGCCCAACCTGGAGTAACCACCTAAGGAGGCTGCTCCACCAGGCCGCGCATAATCCCGGAGTGGTTCGTCGTGCCGATTGGTGACCGGACGGTGGGACCCGGCGACCATTTCCGAGAGGGTACAGGGGCCCTTCCGTCCGGTGGATCGGCTACCGCCATATCACACAGTTCAATGACAACACAAAGCTCTGCACCTTGTACCATACTGCTGCAATCGCTGCCATCTTTTTTTTTTCGACCTCCCTTCTCTTCAACCTTATGGCAGTACAAAGAAAAGTATTTAGTTCAACAGCGGCCCTTCCCTCCCCCACCAACTCTCTATTTGAGGTGGAGTTCGCTAACATCCGTGGACTCCATTCAAACCTCAATGCCGTCCACCAACATCTTGAAACGGCACGCCCGGCCATGCTTTTCTTAACGGAGACACAAATACGCCGTCCTGACGACACTGCATACCTTAACTACCCCGGCTATATGCTCGAAGAAAGGTTCCTAGCAAAAGCCGGAGTATGCGTTTTCGTCAGGACGGATATTTTTTGCCGTCGTCTGCGTTGCCTAGAGGACCCTTCCCTATCTCTCCTTTGGGTACACATAAATCATGGCCCTCGTAGTTCGATTTACGCGTGCCTCTACCGATCCCACACCGGAGACTTTGAAACAACTCGACTCTTCGACCACCTGAATCAGGCTGCAGATCAAGCGCAGGAGCGGTTTCCGAACGCCGAATTGGTATGTCTAGGAGACTTCAATGTCCACCATGAGACCTGGCTGGGTTCTCCCAGATCGGACCATGCGGGACGAACTGCCCATGCATTCGCTCTCACGCACGACCTGACCCAATTGGTACTCCAGCCCACCAGGATACCCGACGTTTCAGGTCAAGCGTCCTCTTTGCTGGACCTACTGCTGACGAATCAGCCAGCCCAGTATAATGTATCGGTGCGCGCCCCGCTGGGTACCTCCGATCATTGTTTGGTATGTGCTTAGTGCCCTGTCTGGCCCCTCCACGACCCGTAGAGGTGAAGCGACGACTCTGGCACTATTCGTCAGCAGACTGGGATGGTATGAGAGACTATTTCGCATCCATCCTATGGGCCTCACGCTGCTTTGAAAACAGGGATCTGTCGGAAAGTGTTTCTGCCGTGGTTGGTGAAATCAGTTTAGGTATGGAGTATTATATTCCGTACACTGAGGTCACCAACCCGAACAAAGCTCGTCCCTGTTTCAATCGTGAATGTGCTAATCTGATCGTAAAAAAACAGTTAGCGTACCGCGCTTGGATCAAGGCACGGGCTATCTACGATCCAGATATTGATCGCCTAAAAGCAGTGTTCAACAAAGCCACTAAGGAATGCAAGGGGACTTACATCAGAGCGGATGCCCAGCGTATTGCACGCTTTGGACAAGAACTTCTATCGCACCCTACGGGCAGCCGTAGCTGCTGGCGACTTGCCAAAGCCGTGCAATCTAACTTCTGCCAGCCTTCGTTGCCCCCGCTGAAATACTCGGATGGATCGCTTGCTCATGAGCCGCAAGAGAAGGCAAATTTGCTGGTAAATCTCTTTGCGGCTAATTCCCTCATTGATGACCGTGGTAGACAGCCACCCAATACCTCAACCTGTGACGACACCATGCCGGATATTCGTATCAGGCAATGTGATGTCCGAGCAGAACTACGGTCACTCGATGTGCGGAAAGCCAGCGGACCAGACGGTATTCCCGCGGTGGTACTCAAAAAATGTGCAGCGGAGTTGTCCCCGGCACTAACGCGCCTCTACCGCCAATCCTACTCCATAGGAACAGTGCCGGAGGTTTGGAGACAGGCGAATATTCAACTGATCCCTAAAAAAGGGGATCGGTCTAATCCAGCAAATTATCGTCCAATAGCCATCACCTCAATTCTCTCTAAGGTGCTCGAGCGAATCGTCAATAAACAACTGATCCAATACCTAGAAGATCACTCTCTAATCAATGATCGTCAATACAGCTTTAGACCAAATCGATCCACGGGTGATCTTCTTACGTATATCACGCATCTCTGGGGTGAGGCTATGGATCGGCATGGCGAATCTCTGACTATTAGCCTCGATATTTCCAAAGCCGCTTCTGTCGAAGCTTCCTGCTTACGGTCTGCCACCCCGTTTGTGCATTTGGGTTGCCGCTTTCCTGCATGGGCGTCAAATCCGAGTCCTTTGCGACGAATCGGCCTCTAGTTTTCGGCAGGTAAATGCGGGTGTGCCTCAGGGCTCCGTTCTATCGCCCACCTTGTTTCTTTTGCATATCAATGATATGTTGAACCTAGGCAACATTCATTGCTATGCGGATGATTCTACGGTACACGGGAGATATTTCGGACACCCTGGGGCAAAGCAGACTGACATTGAGGGGAAACAAAAGGATCTTGTTGTTGAAATGAACCGGGTCCTCAACCTTGTCTCACGATGGGGTCATGAGAATCTGGTTGAGTTCAATGATAAGAAAACACAGGTATGCGCGTTTTCCGCCAAAAAGTCTCCGTTCCCTTCTCTTCCTTCGTTTCGGGGCACGCAGTTAGTGCACCAGGACAGCCTCAACATCTTGGGCGTAGACCTCAACCGGGACCTCAACCAAAAGATCTACATCGAGAGTGTCATTGAAACAACCTCACGTAAGCTCGGAATGTTGAACAAGGTGCAACGGTTCTTCACGCCGGAGCAGCTGTGTCTTTTATATAGGACGCAGGTTCGCTCCTGCGTGGAGTACTGTTCTCATCTTTGGGATGGCTCAGCTCAGTACTTGCTTGACACTCTCGACCGGTTGCAGCGGCGAGGAGTTCGCATTATTGGGAGCCCAGAGGCCGTAAAGATCCTGGAGCCTCTCCAATTACGTAGAGACGTTGCTACTATGGCAGTCTTTTATCGCTTATACCACGGCGAATGCTCCGACGAACTTTTCCAACTTATCCCATCCTCTCCTTTCCGATCCAGAACAACACGTGCGGGACAGAAGTGCCATCCCTTCACGTTGGATTCGGTATCTTCACGAACCAAAAGGTATCTGCTGAACCTTTTGGTTCGTGAAGATACCGATACTTATTTATGTCGGTCCATCAAAATGTGGAATTCATTACCACGGCACGTGTTTCCTTCCCACTACGATCCTGGGTCTTTTAAGCGGGGCGTGAAAAAGCATCTCATAAGGCCGCCATAGTGGAGGCCACCATTCGTAATTCTGTTTAGTTTGAATGAGATTGGTGGCATCCATTTTTGGATCTCACTGACTGCTTAACATCAGGCAGGGTGGAGTCATTTTGGTAGGCATAAATATAAAAAAAAAATAAAAAAAAACTTTAAAGTAATTTAACTTTAAAATGTATTTTTACAGTTTACAAACATTTGTAGACGAGTAAATATTAAATAATTGTTCAATAAGCCATATGTGTAATGTATTTGCTACTTTCCATTGGTTTGCTATTGAATAGAAATACAGATTGAATTAAATATACTCATATCTTTAAGATTAATGCAGAGTACTGTGATTGTTTGTCTTGTTAATCATATACATATAGTATTCATTCTTCTTGTTTCATTTAATTTAAAACGGTCTGCTTTCCTACAATGTGAAACTCGACCTCGAGAATTGAACTAAAAGCGTTGGATGATATTAAAAAAGTTAACTTGGCAATAAAGAAATTCACAGCATTTCAGAATTGCTTAAATAGAAAAGAATTCATTCTGAATACTAATTAAGTACTAAAGTGAGTAAAATATCTGCTTAGAGCGGTTTTTTAAATAAAAAGATAAATTATACTTAATTCCTTAAGTTTTATTAAGGGTTGAAGATAAAAATACGGCAATATATAATGTTTAGTTTTTGTAAATATTATAACTATTTATCATACTTATTGTAGTTCCCAAATTAATTAAGTAATTTACCTAAATTTATATTTATATACATACAACATTTTAGATATAAATTAATAAGTAAAGTGCGTTTTTGTTGTACGTGTAATTTATTTTTTGATATAAAGTTCCTTATCTAATCCTTACGAGTTACGGGTGGGTGTGTGTATAAGATACGACGTAGTAGAAATCGTCACGTAGCGGAATGCCGTATGTTGTGTGTGTGTGCGTGAGCGTATCTCTCTCTCTCTCTCTGTCTTTCTCTGTGACCCTATGCAAAAAATAGGACTTAATTTTGAGGACAATCCTTATAAGTTTTACAGGATACAGTTTTGTCTGAAAGCAGCATAACTGTGAGATTTTGAAGAAGAAATGTTTAATTATGAAAACAAAAATGAGAAATTATAGTATTGTGCTAAAAGGGTGCAAGTGTATAATACGTATTTTATGTTGAGCCAATTAACATAAATTACCATACTTATTTATAAAGAAGGACTTGTAACTAAATTACGCACATGTTTTAACAAATAAAATACAGACATAGAATGTTTATATTTGTAGTATTTTAGTTATATTATATATAACATCATCTAATTTCCATTAAAATTATACAAAAATGGAATTGCTATCAAAGTTATAATTACTAATGTTTTTACAATAAAGAGAAAATGATCTCCCATAAATAATAACTAAATATTCAAATTGCAAAAAGAATTTAATACTTTTTTATGTTTTCATTTTCAAACTTTATAAGTTTTATATTTTTTTTTAAAGTTGGCACTGTGAATTTCAACTCGGGTTTTCATTTTTATGATTAATCTTGTTTTGATTACAATGAAATCTATTTTTTATTATAATTTACATAATTTGATTTAATCTGCTAAGTAGAAAGGTTAGTGTAGGAGTCAATGGGCAGCTAACTACGACAATGAATGTGC
Organism: Melinaea marsaeus rileyi; assembly: GCA_918358865.1. Lineage (NCBI taxonomy): Eukaryota > Metazoa > Arthropoda > Insecta > Lepidoptera > Nymphalidae > Melinaea > Melinaea marsaeus. The sequence continues at coordinate 12,112,293 of OU911085.1, forward strand.
ATTTTCTTGATGACAACCGAAAATAAACCTTATCGTAGCGGGTATTATTTATTTGTATATTATAACATAGTATTTATTTTTCACGAAAAAAAAACTGTTTTTCAAACTATAACGACAATACAGTTCTAAATGTATGATTTACTTGCGGCGGGAGAGAAGCAGCTTCAAAGACTTCTCTTTGGGCGCAGCTCATACAAATTAAAATGAAATATTAATGTTCAAAAAAAAACTGAGTTCAATTTAAGAAAAGAAATAACATTTTTAACTATGTTTGTGTAAAACGTGTTACTTATATTAAGTAGATTACAATTGCTTTTTGCTTCATGAATTGTAATCGTAATCTATTAATTATAAAGCTGATAAATATGGCAGTTTACAATTTCGATAAAGGTTTCGGTAAAGAATAATCCGTGTATAATTATAAAAATAAACCAACTAAGAACATAAAAAAAACTAGTCACAAACAAACGTTCTGAAGAATTACATACCACATATATAATATTAGGGATGCAAAGGTAATAAACTACTAACAATATAAACATTAACTAATGTATGATCTTTTCCAGATTTTGTTACAAATCGTACAAAATTCCAAACAAAATTTCCAAATTTGGAATATTAGTGGGAAGTAGAATAGTTTCCAGCTGGTACAAGAGCAAGCGTTTTTAACGCCAGAGTCACCAATGTATTGTACAGTTTAATAGAACTTTTTTATTTCGAAACTAATATGGGAGCGCCTTTTTCAATTACCTCTAAAATAGATTTACAAAGCAAATTTAACAACAACAACATATATATATATAGATATAACAACAATTATATATAGATATAACAACGCACAAAATTAAAACAGCTTAGAAGCTGGATATATGGTAATAACATTTTATTAACGTACTACTTTCCCAAATTTGGAAACTAAAAGACAAAGTTTTGTATTTCCCACTGTTAAGGCAATGATTATAAGCAATGAAACTAATATTTTATTACATTATGCCATATGTTTCAATTTTTTTAAACAAACTTAAAGCATTACATATATTACTTATGCAAGTTGCAAGTGAAAACATTTTTTTATTTCTTTACTATATTTATATCTACACAAAACGAACGTTTGAACAAAACAACATTAAAGAGTGTATTTAATAAATTCCTAGCGAAAAGTACTTTCAGTTTTTTATACATAGTTTGTCATTATCTTTTAAAATCTTCATTAATTATAATCTTTTTAATAAGTATTTGCAAAAAAAATACTACAGCTTTTCTTCATTGAATTAGATGTTTGCTTTTATATAATTTATTATTTCTTAGAGACCGTGGGCGACAAAAAAAATACGGATTTATCTTAATGAGCTGCTGCAGTGATTTTGTACATGCAAAAGAAAAACTTATTTAGTATAAATTAAATGCCAGAGACATTTATATTTATAAGAATTGTTATTTAAAATGTGAATAAATAAGTAGTTTTTATGTTTTTAGGTTTGATATAATACTTTAGATTCAGTGTTTTTGTTATTAAAGATAAAAAAAATACTTTTCTATTACTAATATATTATAGCTTTTACTACTCGATGTAATAAATCCGTTAAGTATTCCGGTTGTTTGGTAAAAAGTAGGAACTACCGGAAGAATTAACAGCCTAACATAAAATAAAAAAGGACATCTTATACTTTTAAAATACTACAAACTCTAGACGGTTTATCATCTTAATATTTATGTACTGAATGTTTTAAAACCAAAATGTAATGTACTTAGCAGCTTTCTCAGAACAATACATGTTATTTATAAACATTTTTTGTTAATATATGAACTGCTGTAAAGTAACAGTAATTTCAAGAGATATAACTCGTTCGACATCTTTACAATATTACTAATACTAAGTGTTTTAAAATATATTCACGAATTATATTTACAAAACTATCGTTTTCACATTGTATTTGTTATTGAGAACGACGATATATATTAATATTAATACTGTTCTGTAAGAGTATTAATATTTATCGTACCCGGATATTGTTATCCGGGTGTCTGTTTATTTATCTTAAGGAGCATTTCGGTTACAGTTTTAGAGATACTTTTATTATATAATGACAACATCCAAATATAATCACAAAAATTTGTAAAACAATATAGGTTTTAAGGACAATGCTTATGAACTTACAATAAATCTTGAATATTGTACATTTAGCAAGATAACCACCAAAACACTACACGCTAGGACACATGTCACCCAAAAAAACCTGTAATTTTATTTAATAATCAAAGTTAATCCAGTTGTTAATAATTTGTATTATGTTTTCAGTTCACTAAAAATATTCTTTCTGGTTCATTAAATACTTACTTCTCTAAATAATGTAAACGTTTATGAACTACATAGTTTAGTCCATGTGTCGTTGAATGTTGTACTTCAGTTTGTAAATAATCCAATATATTTAGGTTTTTTCTGTATTTAAAAAATGTTCTCATATATATGTTTCTAACTTTATTGAGATTTTTAATAATGCTGATTAATTTATACTTCTGTGTAACTCAAAACTCCGTGTTAAGCTTTGAAAGTAAAATGTAAATAATGTACTCAACTGATTTAATATTAAATATAGATAACTATCGATAATTCCAATCAGTTGAAGTCGAATAGTAAATACAATACATGAATACAACACTACAACTATAATTACTTTCACTATTGAGTTGTTACTTTTCTTTAATTTTATCATCCTTTCCGATCTTTGATCAAACTTGTTATCGAATATTATAAGGTAAATAATTTAAATATTCATAAGATACTATAATAAATGTATTTTTTAAGTAAACGAACTAAATGAAACCTTACTAATCAAAATATTACCAAACACTAAGACATATTATTTGTAGTAACTAATGTTTATAAATATAGAACTTAAAATAAATATTTTCCTAATGCAAAGTTCTCTGTAGATTTATTGTTCTGATTGTACGATAGTAGAATATCATTAGTCCTGCTTCAATCAACATCATCAGTATTATTATAACAATAGAAGGTTACGTTTCAAATTATTTAATAATTAATGATAGAAGATTCTAGTATTAGTTGTATATTCGAATATATTCTAAAAAAAATCATAGCTTTGTTTAATACATGACAAGTTTATAGATATCCATCCACATTATACATATAGCACTTTGTTTCTAAATCCAATATTAAATAAGTATTCCTAACGTTAATTTAAAATAAACACAGTTATAAGGTAACATATTTTGGTAATGGTATTACAAAGACATATCACAACGCGCTAATAAGTTCTGTTTATATTGAGTTTGTAATATTTCTTATAATACGGCGATCGAAAACGATAATGAACCATTCTATCGGTAATCTCCGTAACGAACTTGTTATCTCGATGCTGAGGTTGTGTTGAATTAGTAAAAGGATAGCTACTAACAAATGGCGAATAAGAAACAGAGCATACTCCGACTTGCTTAGAAAGCGATAGTGTTCAGTAGTTACGATAATAAATAGAGGCTTAAAGCTACCAAATGACCGATTAGGGTATTCCTGACTACAACACGGGCATTCTGATAACGTTAACGTTTCTTTGGAACGAGTCCCGCGGGTTTAAAGGCAACAAATAAATTGTTCCAGTTTCAATTTGTTTTCTAAATCACATTTCCATGCTAAATTTAATTCAAAGTTCGTACAAGACAGACGTTTTAGATTTGTTGGAAAAGTAATGTATAATTCGAAACAAACAAATTACGTTGTATGGCATCGAGTACGACATGTACGAGTATGTATATGTACAAAAAATATTACTTAAGAATACTTTTTGCCAGCCACTTTGCCTGTCCCCTGTTATGATACATTTTTAGTTTATATTTTGAATATAATGCCCGTTATATGTTATTTTATTTTCCTGTGAGAATTATAGCATTTTCCGGAGTGAAAAGTCCGTCAAAATAAAACAAAAGTACGACAAAGCCACAACTATTGGCGCGATTAAAACATATTCTGTGGTAAGCATGTTTTAGTGGTATAGCTACTAAATATTTTAATATATATATATATATATATATATATATATATATATATATATATATATATATATATAATAAAAGCACATGCATATGGTACAGTGTAACCTCAAAAAAAAATCAAATAACAAAACCACTCAAACCTTGAAATGCGAAATTTAATTGATAATCTTATCATTTTTATCAACACATTAATTGTTTTTGAGTGATTTTTATAACAGATAAGGAAGTCTTTCTTTAGAAAGTAGAAAAGTTAAATAACATGCTCAAGATTTTTGAACTGTTTTTTTTTCCATTTATTCATGACCAGTGACTGGGAAAAGATGATTGCTCCTATTAAACTTTGGGCTATACCTACGTATTATTACTTATTTATACATTATACATAATGTAATAATAAATCAATTGCCTTATTACTTATATGTAATAAGTAATAAGACAATTCCAATGTGCAAGTGCAATTTCATACACACATATTAAATTCATGAATGTAACTTTATAGGAAAATATATAAAGCTAAGAATGTCCGGGGTCCCATTTTGAAAGGCAGCCAACATTTAGCTAACTTTGAACTAATTTAACTTTAAGATGTCTGCTTGCAGTTCAGAAAGACTGAGCAAATATTTAAAATTTGTTTCAAAAAATTTATATGTAAACTTAAAATATTTATCATATAAAGCTTGGAAAAATTAATTAGGTTACTCATGGTTTACTTATCGATGGTTTCTAAATGTATTTATAATTAAAAATATTAAAAAAGAAAGTTACTGATTACGGTTGTCAAAAAACAAAAAAAAATTTAGTATGTTGTAACCCACCAATTCGGTTACACGTTCAATAAAACGGTAAATAAGAATAAAAGAATCGCTTTTATAAATACATAATTACATAAATAATATAATCCACACCTTTTTTGTTGTGCAAAAGTCAATATAAATTAGTAGGCTTATATATAAAGTGGTACTTGCACAAAAAGGGTTCTTACTTTTGTAATACCTAAAAAGTGGATAGTCTCTTGAGTTCCGTATCCAAACAACACATAAATTCATTCACACCGCGTAAGAACATCATATTTTTAGGTAAGATTATGATTTATTCATGAGAGCTTTTCTAACATACGATGCGTTACATCGAAATGATCAATGTTATCCCGCCATATAAAAATATAATTCTTAAGATTTCGTACTGATACTGATTGTTTGATCTAGAAAATATATTTACTTTAGCACGAAATACCTGGCAAAATCAAAAGGTAGACAATTTAAAGTAGAATAGTAACTTATAAAAAAAAAACTATGTAACGTGAACTTTTTACAACTTTAAATTTGTTATAGTAACATCATGAAAAATGAATTTAATAAATAATGTCATAAATTAACACAATGAAATATATACTCTGAGAACCTTAAACAAACAATTAAACAATTACAGAATATTTTTTAATGACAGTCATGGATTCTGGAAAATATTTTATAAACTGTTCTTCAACATTCGAAAATTCTTTTGGATACCGCTCGGCCTCGGGGAAAGCAGAGACTGTTATGTGAGTCGTGGGGAAAGTCGGGATACCCACTAAAAGACAACGGTTACTTTTATCACCACAGAGGGACGTCACGTCACTCCATTCTCGAACAAATCTAAACCATCCAAAAACTCATTCAAAAACATATTAAAAAAATACTAAAAAATCAGTCAACGGGGCCGATTTAGGTGAATTGCAGTGACAAACGTTCAGTAAAATTACTCACATGATGGGGAGCATCATAATAACCATTTAAAAAAAACTACCATAGGACCATAAATCTACCAATTCCAGATTTATCAAGAATCTTAAAATGTTCTATACAAATTATTAAAATAAAGTCAACAACTGAAAATGACGTCACACGTGTTTTCGTAGGTGTTATGCAGGTGATTTGAAAGTGCAGGATGAAAAGTAAACACCTCACATTACGCCTTTCAGTAAATCAGGTTATGGTTAAAGGACGACTACATAACAGCTTAATGTTTTCAGAAGCTTCGTTTAATTATCATTGTCATATCTAAATTAATTTGTAAATAATCCTAAAACTATTTTAATAAAATTAATTGTAACAAGTGGTAGTTATGTAATTAAAATTGTTAATTAAACCGAAAAGGATAAACTTTTTGTATAATTGTTTTTATTCAATATAATAATATATTTTTATTTAGCTGGCTAGCTGGGGACCTGAAATTTAGTATTATGTTGACGTAGAATATGCAAAATAATCAACTCTACTGTACGAGACCAAAACTTGAATTTGTCAGAAGAAAACAAGATTAAAACAGTTAAAATGCAATGTTTGTAAGGTGCATGGGTCGTATTTTTCGATCGATACCAAAGATTCTGCGAATAAGATTGTCTTCCGTTGCTTTTGTGTTTGGATACTTCAAGCAAGAGATTATAATTTACATATCTGTTAAGAAATGATTTATACGTTAATAAGTAAATTTATAATTACCAAATAATTCATACATCTGTCAAAACTGACCATTTAATATTTTGTAATAATACTTAATAACTTTGAAATCAGTAAATATTTTATTTCTTTTACGTAATCCGTGTAAATTAAATAAGTACAATAATGACAAGTGAAATTATATTTATGAGTGAAACAAATTAATTTTTAAATAATGAATGAAAATAAAAACCTTGTGATTCTCGGTAACAAGAGATACAATATAGGTTTATCAATTCGACGCAATAAGTCTTTTGAGTGTTCCGGTTGCTTGATAAAATGTGCTAGAAACTTGGAATTACCGGAAGAAATATTAGCACAACATAAAAAACTGTAAATGTAGAAAAAGAACCAGTCAATCGTACTATTTTAAAACACTGCAGACTAGACGCTTTATCGTCTTAATATTTATGTACTGTGTTTTAAAACAGTAGTAAAATATATTACTACATTAATTTCTTTTTTAAAAGTGAAGGTTTGTAAAGTTCATTTCTGGAATGTATTTTAAAGGCGGCTTAAGTCGGTTCTTACGATATTTGGTTAGGTAAGGACAGGAGTGTGGTCAGTGAAGGTGAGCGTGTTTGCACACAGTAAAGGGGCCCTTTAAACCTACACCTGGATCGTAAGTCTCAGGCATTGTTTGCGCTCCTCTTCTTGCAACGCGATAGGCCCGGCACCCGCACGGTGAATCCATGGAATGCTAAGAAGCTTCGTCTCAGTAAAATTTACAGATTCCTAATTTGATAATTGTAGAAACAGGAAGGAACGAAGCGAACGAACGACGGATAAGGATGTGAAGGAGATAATTTGGCATTTCATTCACCGATATTGTATGGGGTTTTCATACGTCTTTGATGATAGAAAATGATAATTGCTATGCTTGATAATATTTGATATATTTTGATTATAAAATAATGATAGAAATGATAGAGAGAACGCGCGCGATGCTTGCTTAATGCGAACTGAAAAGTATGTCAATTATGATTTATAGCGAAACAATTAAAAAGCTGATTTGGCGAAATGTGCGGTGTTGCACCGTACATCTTCCGGGAGAGGAGAGGAAGAGATGCTAGTAGGGTAGTGAAGATGGTAATGGTAATAATACGATAAAATTATGATGGTGAATGATACTTAAATATTTACATGTCATTGACTTAAATATTTTAACTAATATAACTAAAACGAATATGACAGATAGGCGACGTAGCCTTATTAATAAATTATTATTAGTAAATCCAAATCCTTTGGTAATTGGCCAGATATCGTATTCAATTCATGTCTAAGTTGTTCAGGGTTTATGAGATGGAAGTTAAACGTTCCGTGATTAAGATCAACCAGTGTGTCGAGTAGGTATTCCTGTATGTTTCGAAGATTGGTAAGTAGTCCATATGTTACGATAGCAGATAACGCGAAGTCATTGCTAGTTGATAATTTCTGAACCTCCCCTTTGGCTAAATTCAGAGTATTTTCGATGTTGTTGATGTGCTGATTGATAAGCTTATGTTGTTTATTCATGTTATCTTCCACTCGTTGTAATACATTGTACTGTGCTTCGATGATCGAGGTCTGATTTTTCCAAAACAGTGATAAGTGTTTCTGGTTTGCTCTAATCTGATCAATGTCCTTTTCATATTTTTCTGCGAAATTATCATCAAGTACTCCAAATAGTGTACTTGCAAGATTACCGACTATATTTATATAACCACGACGCACATGGTGACTTTTGCGTCCAGATAACTGGTGACCGAGTAAAATATGGTTATAGTGCTCAAGTTCACTGTAGGCATGATGCAGCTGTAACAGTATTATGTCACATAGCGAGGGTTTTGTTGATTTTTCGCAAATGCTTTCAAGACCGTCGACGTACTCCGTGAGTATTTTAGACCCACGCCAGAATGGATCCATATCATAATAGACTATTAACTTCCATTCATCTCTGCTAATATTCATGTCTGAGATTTTGTCAAAATAGATTGATTGATTATGCTTCAGTTGTGCTATATTATATGCACCCTGTACCGGCAAGATTAATAATTACCGGTAAGGTAAGTAATGTGATAAACATATTCTTGAACGATGTTGTTGTATGTTTTGGTTTCAAAGTTATGACATTTGATACATTGTTTTGTTTGTTTGATGGCACGTGGTGGCTTATCTCGTCGTGTACCGGGAGCGGTGATAGCTTTACTATCGGTCGTTTGATGATGCCGCTCTTGGTTTTCACACTTGCTACTCGTACATGACCATCTTTACCAGGGTGCAGCTCAACTACCCTGCCGAGAGCCCACTTTCCTGGTGGTAAGTTTGCTTCTTGAATAATCACAATATCGTCAACTCGCTGATTGTTTTCATATTGTTGCCATTTGCACCGTGATGATAATTTACATAAATATTCATTCTGCCATCTCTTCCAAATGTCATTAACCATTTTTTGTATAAGTTGCCATCGAGTCCGGCCATCCCTTTCCGTTTCTGTTACTGTCAAGGTAGGTCCACTTGATAAAAAGTGTGATGGCGTTAGAAAATCGATGTCTTCTGGATCTTCTGTCAGAGCGCCGAGAGGCCTAGAATTTAAGCATCCCTCTAGCTGTGCTAACAATGTGGTGAACTCTTCGTATGTGAGCTTTTGATCACCGAGCACTCTTCGCAGATGGTATTTCAGACTCTTTACGGCTGCTTCCCACAGTCCCCCAGCGCTTGGCCATGCTGGGGCGTTGAAATGAAACTCGATGCCCATGTCAGATACTTGGGAATGGAATTCATTGTCTAATATTGCTTGTAAGTTGATGTATCCTTGCTTTAAGATGCGATTGGCCCCCACGAAGTTTGTACCATTGTCGCAATAGATATGTCTTGGTGTTCCTCGTCGAGCAGACATTCGTCGTAGTGCTGCTAGAAATGCTGATGAAGAGAGGTCCGAAACAAGCTCCAAATGCACTGCTTTTGTTGCCATGCAGACAAATACTGTAACAAATGCCTTTGTTGTCTTAATTCCTCTTCCCTTATTTGCCTTGACCTCAACGTAAGCACATAGGTCCACGCCACTACTGTGGAATGGTCGACTGGGGTTAACGCGTGCCGTCGGTAGATCCCCCATAAGTTGTGTTTGTTTCACAGGGTCTTGACGTCTGCATATAAGACATCTGCGAAGACGTTTCTTAACGGCTCGGTTTCCTCCTATTATCCAGTAATGCTGTCGAAGCCGAGCATGTGTTAAACGTGCTCCACCGTGGAATGTGTCTTTATGAGCTCGACCAATGAGCAAATTCGTCAGATGACTATCGTGCGGGATGATTAAAGGGTATTTCATTTCCTCAGGTATGTTTGCGTGTTTAATACGACCACCAACTCTCAGCAATTGATCTTTACCTAAAAATGGATTTAGGCTGAGTATTTTACTTTTACTGTCTATTTTATCTCCACCTTCTAATCTGCTAATTTCATTTGAAAAAGATAAATGTTGGAAACAAACAATTATTGTGTTTCTTGCTTTTGATAACTCGTCAACCGATAAAAATGCTTTCTTTGATTTGCTGCGTGACACCGCACGTAATACCCACGCTACTATTCTTGTTGCACGTGCGAAGTCACTATGTTTGTTAACTATGTCACTTATAATATTGTAATTATTTATGGTCGTGACATTGCTTTGGTGTGATTGTTTCATTTCTAGATCAGTTAGGTATACAGGGCGCTTTTGATTGTCTTCGGGCTCATACGAGATTGACCATGTAGGTCCCGTCCACCACAGTTGATGCTCTTTCAATTGTTTGGCTGAAATACCTCGGCTGGCACAGTCAGCGGGATTTTCTGTTGATTTCACGTAGTGCCATTTTTCCGAAGGCATGATTGCTTTGATTTGATTTACTTTATTAGCTACGAATGTTTTCCAGCAACTAGAGTCTCCTTGAAGCCATCCTAGCACTGCAGTCGAGTCTGTCCAACCGTATATTTTAATGGTATGATTTTGTAAGGTTTTAAGTACCGTTTTCATAAGTTTCGCTAATAGATGACAAGCCATTAATTCGAGTCGTGGTAGAGTGATAGTTTTCTTTACGGGTACCAGTCGTATTTTTCCTGCCACAATGTTGATTGTGTTATGTGATTTTTTCACCCTACAAAGAATTACACAGGCGAAAGCTTTGGTTGATGAATCACAAAATCCATGAAGTTCGATGTCATCGTTTTCCTGAGTTGCTAGCCATCTCTGTACTTTAAAATCATTTATGTTATATAAATCATCTCGAATTCTCTGCCATTCTTTGCTTATTTCTTTTGGTAACTCAGTATCCCACTGAATATCCTGTAGCCACACTTTTTGAAATAGCAATTTCAATTTCGTGGTTACCGGGGAAAGCCAACCTAGGGGATCAAAAATTTTGGATATTTCCGATAATAGTATTCGTTTACTTAGTAACCTTTGTGAGGGCGGGCTGAGCCTGAGTTTAAACGAAAAATGATCGTCTTTCGGATTCCACTGTAAGCCGAGAGTTTTTGTTGACTCTGGATGTTTGAAATCAAATGATTTTGTATTTGTTTCGACGTCTTGTAAAAGTTCTTGCTTATTGGAAGCCCACTTGCGAAGATGAAAACCACCAGACTTAAGCAACTTTAACAAGTCTGATTGCAATTGCTTTGCTGCCGGGATGCTGTGACTCCCCGAGAGAAGATCATCCATGTAGAATTTATCTTCTAATGTTTGCCTGGCGGGTGACAATGGATAATTGTGACCTTCATCTTTGGCTAACTGTTTTAAAGTCATCATGGCTAAAAAGGGTGCGGCCTTTGTACCATAGGTGACAGTTGCTAGATTGTATTCTTCTAAAGGTTCCTGACTGTTGTTTCTCCAGATTATCTTTTGTAAATTCTGATTTTCAGGGTGTACCATGATTTGCCTGAACATTTTTTCAATGTCAGCTGTAAATGCTATTTCGTACTGCCTCCAATTTATTATCAAAGATAATAGGTCACGTTGTAAGTTTGGCCCACTGTACATAAGGTCATTGAAACTGCAACCTGATGTTGTAGGCGATGATGCATTTACTACTACACGCAGCGCGGTTGTAGTAGAGTCAGAGCGCAATACACAGTGATGCGGAAGGTAGCACGAGGCCGGCGAGTTCACATTACAGTCATTATGAACTTGGTGCATGTGCCCTAAGCCAACGTATTCGTTTATAAAAGATTTGTAACCATCTGATAACTTCTGATTTTTTGAAAACTTTTTCTCTAATTGTAAAAACTGCGCTATTGCTCGATTCTTAGAATCGCCCAATTTTTCTGTAAAGTTGGGTTTCATGGGATATCTCACGACGTATCGCCCATCTACTTGACGTGTAGTCTACTCTTGATATTGAGTCACATAATAGTGATCCTCTGCTGTTAGGTCTGACGGATTATCTGCGATGTCTTCAATTGTCCAAAATCTCTGAATATCTTCTAAATTGTTCAGAACCACATTGCAATGATAAGTCGTGACCTTGCCACACAATAACCATCCTAGATGTGTTTGTTGAGCAATAGGTTCGGTCTTGCTATCGCCCTTGATGATTCCGCCCATCATGATGAGAGAATAAACTTCCGCTCCCAATAGTATATCTATAGGAGCGCTGATGTGAAACTCTGGATCTGCCAAATCGATATTTTTTAAATGCGGCCATATTGGTTTTTCAAATGTTTGATTAGGCAGGCTATGCATTAGTTTCTTCATAATAACTACGTTGGTGTTAAAGGTGAAGTCGCCCTTGATCGCCGAGGCAGTAATTTGTAATGCACCTTTACAATTGTTTTGTTGAGAACCGAGCCCGAATACGACACCCTTGCAATGGCGCCGTGGTAGTCCCAACCTCTGAGCAGCATCTTCAGTAATTAAGGAGATTTGAGACCCTTGATCCACAAGCGCTCTCATGATATGATAGGTTTCATCTAGTGCCAGAACTTTGATAAGTGTTGTTGCCAGAAGAATTTCAGATAATTTGCTCTGTGAGACAGACGTTATCTGACGAATGCTTCGGGATGCTGGACGATTGGTTGACGTACGCTTCGTGCAGCAAAGTATTATGTTTCCCCGAACATTTCCGGCAGGTTTTCGTAGATAAACATTTCTTACCTTTGTGGTCAAACAGACAGTTGACACAAAGTTGTAATTTATTTACAGTCTTCACTTTCATTTCATTAGGTAAATCAAGAAATTCCTTGCATATAAAAATACCGTGATCGCCATCGCAGTGGGGACATTTATTAGCTGATGACACGTCAATTGACAAACACGTCAATTGTCAATTGACAAATGATTTTGGTTTCTGATTATAATTTGCGTTCAAATTGCTAGTTGGAGGTTTACTATAGTTGTTATTATTGCTATACTGATATTGCCATGGTTTTTTCGTATAAAAAGGAGATACACTTGGCTTCTGATTAATGGTATCTTGTTTTCGGCGGGACGCCTCCAGTGATGTAAACTTATTCTCGAGGAATTGGATGAATTCGCTTAAAGTCGGCAGCTCTCGGGGGTTCTTAAGTGATTCTATATACTCCAAGTGCGTCTCTGAGTCTAATTTATGCGACAAAATGTGAGTGAGTACAGGATCCGATGACGATATATCTACGCCGAGTGGCTTGATGGCATTTATACACTCGATTGTAGTGTCATGCATTTTCTTTATTGACGCTGCTGATTGTTGTTGCATGGTAGGTAGAGACAGAAGAATTTGCATATGATATGTGAATATCTTTCTAACGTTATTAAATGTGTGGTTGAGAATATCAAAACATACTTGATAGTTTTCTGAACTTATTTTTAAATGTTGAATAAGTTTTTCTGCCTCGCCTTTGACCTTATTTTTCAAGAACTGCATCTTTTGCGCCTTTGATATGGACCCGTTGCTGTGAATCGCTTCAGAAAAGAGATCTTTAAATGATACCCATTTGTGATAGTCTCCATTAAAAGTAGGAATGTCCATCGTTGGAGTCATCTTGGTCTTATATGATGATGACCACATCTTTTTAGTCAACACTTTCTTGATATCATTATACTCTTTTTCATATCTGTTGAATAAACGCATGTACTCCTCATCTTCTTCACAAAGAAAGCTGTCAATCTCCCAGTGAAGAGAGTCAATGGTTCTCCAACGTGATTCTATGTTCTTTAAAATATCTTCAAACTCCCACTTTTCCGTCAAATCTTCTTCTATGCTCGTGATAGTGCGAGAAAACGCTTTGAAGTTGCTTCTTTGCTTGCGAAGCATTTCTTCTAATTTGCTAGGGGTGCTGCGGTCTAAAAACTCACCTACTTTTTCTTGCGATGCTGGGTTGACTCCGTTGAGTGGCGATGGTAAAGCTCGAATGGCTGACGTCGTAGGGCTCGGTGTTGTTTGAGAGACTTCGACCGACGGAATATCAATCTTAAATTGCCTACTTTTAACAGTTGGTGGTACCTCAAACGAGTATATAGCGCCTGGTCGTGGAGTCGAAGGTATGTCGTGGGCTGTTGGATTCTCTATGTACAAGGAGTAATTTTCTAAATAAGACAAAAGTTTGAGGTAAAATTCCTTTGTCTTTTCATAGCAATTTTGTATAAAATAATCATGATCAAGGTCTTGATAGTAAACAAGCTGTGTATGATTGCTCTTGAATTCATTCCAATAGGATTTGAGCGTTGTTAACCGTCTCTGTATATTGGAGAAGGTCTTGCGCTCAGGCCCATCTTTCTTGAAGTTCACAAGTAGCTTCTCAATGCTTTGCATAAGTTGACATTGAGTAGTGTAAATGTCTTCCATTGTTATATTTTTATATGTTAATTGCTTAAAATTTATATAAATTGCTGTTCTGATATTTAAGATTTCTGGTGAATCACGGCGTAATAGGATAATAAGATTGACTTACCGGTGCTGCCCGATTTGATTTAATCTTACTTACACCGTTCACACAAATCGTTGCTAATATATTTAATTGTAAATACTTCTTGATGATATTTAATAACACGTAATACAATCCTCGTAGTACACGTATTAGAGTCAATGTCCGTAACACTTATAAAATGCTTGCTATGCTGGTTTGATTCACACCCGCGTGGTAAATGTTACGAAATTATTCGAAATTAATTCACACATGCGAGAAGGCTCGAAGGACCAAAAAGATGTATGGGGTTTTCATACGTCTTTGATGATAGAAAATGATAATTGCTATGCTTGATAATATTTGATATATTTTGGTTATAAAATAATGATAGAAATGATAGAGAGAACGCGCGCGATGCTTGCTTAATGCGAACTGAAAAGTATGTCAATTATGATTTATAGCGAAACAATTAAAAAGCTGATTTGGCGAAATGTGCGGTGTTGCACCGTACAGATATGTAGTTTATGTTTTAGTTAGTTTAGTTACCTAAGCCTCTTACAGCTAACGGCTAACAACTAATAACTAACATTTTAAAGAATTTGTTTGTTTTTTTTCAAATAAAGATTTACTGTCTCCAATTCCAACGTGATTTGATACTTATTTTGTATTGTGTCAATATTTCCTCTTATAATTCCGGGTACACTACAGTACACTTTATCAGACAATCGGAACTCTCACGAGACTCGTTAAAACGTCGAGTGCTAAACCTGTTAACTAGTACATACAAAATGTAACACTGCGGATTCGGGACGGTGACCTATAAAAAAATAACAACTGAACTTTTCAATTTACGTTACAAATTATTTAATAATTAATGATAGAAGATTCTAGTATTACCTATATATTCGAATATATTTTTAAAAAATCATAGCTTTGTTTAATACATGACAAGTTTATAGATATCAATCCACATTATACATATAGCACTATGTTTCTAAATCCAATATTAAATAAGTATTCCTAACGTTAATTTAAAGTAAACACAGTTCTAAAGTAACATATTTTGGTAACATTACAAAGACATATCACAACGCGCTAATAACTTCTGTTTATATTGAGTATGGAATATTCATTATAATACGGCGATCGAAAGCGATAGCGAACCATTCGGTAATCTCCGTAACGAACTTGTTATCTCGATGCTGAGGTTGTGTTGAATTAGTAAAAGGATAGCTACTAACAAATGGCGAATAAGAAACAGAGCATACTCCGACTTGCTTAGAAAGCGATAGTGTTCGGTAGTTACGATAATAAATAGAGGCTTAAAGCTACCAAATGACCGATTAGGGTATTCTTGACTACAACACGGGCATTCTGATAACGTTAACGTGTCTTAGAAACGAGTCTCGCGGGCTTTAAGGGCAACAAAGAAATTGTTCCAGTTTCAATTTGTTTTCTAAATCACATTTCCATGTTAAATTTAATTCAAAGTTCGTACAAAACAAACGTTTTAGATTTGTTTGAAAAGTAATGTATAATTCGAAACAAACAAATTAAGTTGTATGGCATCGAGTACGACATGTATGTATGTGTACCAAAAATATTACTTAAGAATACTTTTTGCCAGCCACTTTGCCTGTCCCCTGTTAAGATACATTTTTAGTTTGATTTTAAATATAATACCAGTTATATGTTATTTTATTTTCCTGTGAGAATTATAGCATTTTCCGGAGCGAAAATTCCGTGAAAATAAAACATATTCTGTGGTAAGCATGTATTAATGGTAGAGCTACTAAATATTTTAATATCTATAATAAATGCACATGCATATGGTACAATTTAACATCATAAAAAATATAAGCTGATATTCAAAATAATCTGATAAAAAAAATCAAATAACAAAACCACTCAAACCTTGAAATGCGAAATTTAATTGATAATCTTTTCATTTTTATCAACACATTAATTGTTATTGAGTGATTTTTATAACATATAAGGACGTCTTTCTTTAGAAAGTAGAAAAGTTAAATAACATACTCAAGATTTTAGAACTGTTTTTTTTTCCATTTATTCGTGAACAGTGACTGCGGGAAAAGATGATTGCTCCTACGAAACTTTGGGCTATACCTACTTATTACTTATTTATACATTATACATAATGTAATAATAAATCAATTGTCTTATTACTTATATGTAATAAGTAACAAGACAATTGGAATGTGCAAGTGCAATTTCATACACACGTATGAAATTCATGGATGTAACTTTATAGGAAAATATATAAAGCTAAGAATGTCCGGGGACACATTTTGAAAGGTAGCCAATATTTAGCTAACTTTGAACTAATATAACTTTAAGATGTTTGTATGCAGTTCAGAGAGACTTGTTAACGAGCAAATATTTAAAATTCGTTTCAAAAAGCTTATATGTAACATTAATGTTATGTTTGTAACGTACCAATCCGCATTGTCATTTTAATTTTTCCTTTTTGCCGAAGGGTAACTGGCAGAGATCTCTTAAAGAGATAAGTTAAATCTTTGTACACTTTTTTTTGTCATTATATATTTTTTTGTTTTTTGTAAGTTAATGGTACATATATAAATAAAAAATAATAAAATAAATTATTTATAATATAAAACTTGGAAAAATTAATTAGGTTACTCATGGTTTACTTATCGAGGTTTTCTAAATATATTTATAATTAAAAATATTAAAAAAGAAAGTTACAGATTACGGTTGTCAAAGAACAAAAAATTTTTTGTATGTTGTAACCCAACAATTCGGTTACACGTTCAATAAAACGGTAATTAAGAATAAAAGAATCGCTTTTATAAATACATAATTACATAAATAATATAATCCACACCTTTTTTTGTTGTGCAAAGTCAATATAAATTAGTAGGCTTATATATAAAGTGGTACTTGCACAAAAAGGGTTCTTACTTTTGCAAAATCTAAAAAGTAGATAGTCTCTTGAGTTCCGTATCCAAACAACACATGAATTCATTAAGACCGCGTAAGAACATCATATTTTTAGGTAAGATTATGATTTATTCATGAGAGCTTTGCTAACATACGATGCGTTATATTGAAATGATCAATGTTATCCCGCGATATAAAAATATAATTTTTAAGCTCTCGTGCTGATACTGATACTGATTGTATGATCTAGAAAATATATTTACTTTAGCAAGAAATACCTGTCAAATTGAAAAAGTAGACAATTAAAGGTAGAATAGTGATTTATAAAAAAAATACTTTGAAACGTGTTAATTTTTTCATATCTATCATGAATAAAAATATGTAATTAAAAATAATGTCATAAATTAACACAATGAAATATATTACTTTGAGAACCTTAAACAAACTATTAAAGAAATACAGAATATTTTTTAAATAACATTCATTGATCATTGATTCTGGAAAAATTTTAGGAAACTGTTTTTAAGATTCGAAAATTCTTTTGGCCCGCTGGGCCCCGGGGAAAGCAGAGACGGTTATGTGCGACGTGGGGAAAGTCGAGGTAGCCACTAAAAGACAACGGTTACCTTTATCATACCAGAGGGACGTCACGACACTCCATTCTCGAACAAATCTAAACCATCCAAAAACTCATTCAAAAACATATTAAAAAAATACTAAAAAATCAGTCAACGGGGCCGATTTAGGTGAATTGCAGTGACAAACGTTCAGTAAAATTACTCACATGATGGGGAGCATCATAATAACCATTTAAAAAAAACTACCATAGGACCATAAATCTACCAATTCCAGATTTATCAAGAATCTTAAAATGTTCTATACAAATTATTAAAATAAAGTCAACAACTGAAAATGACGTCACACGTTTGTTCGTAGGTGTTATGCAGGTGATTTGCAGGTGCAGGATGAAAAAGTAAACACCTCACACTACGCCTTTCGGTAAATCAGGTTATGGTTAAAGGACATAACAGCTTAATGGTTTCAAAAGTTTTCAGAAGCTTCGTTTAATTATCATTGTCATATCTAAATTAATTTGTAAATAATCCTAAAACTATTTTGATAAAATTAATTGTAACAAGTGGTAGTTATGTAATTAAAATTGTTAATTAAACCGAAAAGGATAAACTTTTTGTATAATTGTTTTTATTCAATATAATAATATATATTTACTTAGCTGGCTAGCTGGGAGTCTGAAATTTAGTGTTATGTCGACGAAGAGTGTCCAAAATAATAAACTCTACTGTACGAGACCAAAACTTGAATTTGTCAGAAGAAAACAAGATTAAAACAGTTAAAATGCAATGTTTGTAAGGTGCATGGGTCGTATTTCGATCGATACCAAAGATTCTGCGAATAAGATTATCTTCCGTTGCTTTTGTGTTTGGATACTTCAAGCAAGAGATTATAATTTATATATCTGTTAAGAGATGATTTATACATTAATAAGTAAATTTGTAATTACCAAATAATTCATACATCTGCCAAAGCTAACCATTTAATATTTTGTTATAATACTTAATAGCTTTGAAATCAATAAATAGTTTATTTCTCTTACATTGTAAAATTAAATTATAACAGTGTAAAATTATATCCGTACCATAATAAGTAGTGACAATTACATTTATGAGTGAAATTAATAAATTGATTCTCGGTTACAAGAGATACAATATAGTATTTTATAGGTTTATCAATTCGTCGCAATAAGTCTTTTGAGTGTTCCGGTTGATAAAATGTGCTGGAAACTTGGTATTACCGGAAGAAATATTAGCACAACATAAAATACTGTAAATCGTACTATTTTAAAACACCACAGACTAGACGCTTTATCGTCTTAATATTTATGTACTGTGTTTTAAAACAGTAGTAAAATATATTACTACATTAATTTATTTTTTTAAAGGTTTGTAATGTTGTTATTTCTATAGTTATATATGCTAAATAAAATATATATGATTTTTTTATGTATAAATAAATCATATATGTCTGTCATTAATTCAATAAGTCTCTGTAGATTTTCAATAATCAAATTTTAGACCAACAAAGCCAATAATACGTTCAAACACATTTCACATATTCGTCGAGGAGTCATTAACATAAATAATTTGAGGTCTGTGTTCGTCGATGGACTTTGATCTTCATTATGTGGTTATCGGATTTTATATTACCTGTGCAAAGGAATATATTTTATATAAAATAAAAATAAAATATATACATATATACGATTTACAAAATAGTTCACTAAAGATCTCTTTATATTTTTATTGGTTAGTTTGGATTGGATTAAACTGAGTAGACTAGACGACTAGACTAGACGTAGACTTTGTTATTGGGGTAGACATAAGAGTGGTAGATTTTTATAAGAATGTCGAGTTCAAAGAGTTGTGTATAAAAAATCCTTATACTTCAAACAATTTTGATACCTTAAGGAAGTAGTACGTAACTCGACCTGTAGACTGAAAGGCATAACTAATTTCCTATATCGGTATTTACTGGTCTCCATCAAAGAGGTGAATGCTTTGTTCACATTCACTACGCAGTGGTTTAAGGGAGAGTGAAGTATTTCATAGATTTAGAGCTTAACACAGTATTGTACGGGTTTTGTCCATGTAATTATAATTTTTAAGATAGGTATAACAAAATCGATGAAGTTTTACGAAAACAGCATATTTTTTTTTATTTTGGTTCCTTTTCGTTACTGTCTACAAGGGATCCATTGTAATATCCATTATAATATGTTAAAATAATTTATCAATAACAAATATTACGAGACAAACAAGAAGCATTTATAATTTTATAAAAATTATATTATATATGTATGTTTTAAGGTAATATTTATTGACATATATATTTTAAAACACATATTCTAATCAATATATTATAGTAATAACGTCAATAAAAGAAAACTTATCTACAAATTGTACGCACATGTCTAACTGGACGATGAACAAACCGAACAGGTTATTTCTAATGTTTTTAATGTAATAAAATAAAACTAGTTTTTTTAATAATATATATTTATTAATGAAAATAAATACAGTGTGAATTATATTTAAAACATATGTATCTTCATTAGTCTGCAAATAACAACAAAACCCATGTAAAACGTAAATATAAAGAAACGGGTAAAACTTTTACGATGTTTTATAGCGGTCTGAATTGACATACAAGCAAAGACATACTTATGTTACGGAAAAGCAGCATAAATTACATAATTTTCATTTCAAAATTTAAATCAGTGCTTTTTCACTAACGTCATCACGGATCTATGTCCTCGAACTTCAAAGACATTTCTTCGATAATACTTCGTTTCAATTTTGAAATATATTTAAATATAAACATATAATATACTTATACCTGTCTAAGTCACAAAATTTTGGAAGGTTAGAAATAAGAGTCATCAAGTAACTGATAATCTTAAATGACTAAATACTTTGCCACAGTTAAAATATGCGATTAGAACATTATACTTTGTGTTTTACACTTTACACTAAGTCAGGTATCATAATAGCTCAGATAGCGGTGCATACGCTGTAGTCTGATATCCCATTTCCATCAAATCCTCCCTTACATTCTCTATAGTCCTCCCTATTCCTAATGCTATTTCCGCTTTATCCTGGGTCTAAAAACAAAAATTCTCTAGTACTCAATCTACAAAGTCTGTTTCGAGGCTGGCAACCCAGTACAGATATTGCGAAAGGGTTTGGCAAACTCGGCGAATTAGCAAATCAAGGTCTAGAGCGACGACAGAAGGCGTATATCCTACGGCCATACATCATCCAACCTCTCCTCGTAGCGGTTCTCCGTTCTACTACATCGAAGAGTTTGCGCGAATGATTGCACACTGGTATATCCCGCAACTGGCTGCTTCCGATTATTATGACTCCGATAACGATAAGTCCCATGGCGTATAGAGGTCTGGAGTGATTACCTTTATATTAATGACTTGCACTTTTTTTTTGAGGGTCTGTGTGACATTCTCCTTTTAGCTGGTGACACCTCGCTTATCTTTAAAGTTGAGTGTGATAGGATTAATTATGACGAAGTAAACAGTACTTCGTCATAGGTCCTTCATTGGTTTGAAATTAATAATTTATTTTTAAATGCTAAGAAAACTAAATGCATAGAGTTTACACTTCCTAATGTAAAAAGTTTAGTTTACTATTTAACAATGAAGAGTTAGAAATGATTGACTCAACAAATTTCTTAGGTATAACTTTAGATAAAAAGCTCCAGTGGAACCCCCATCTCTCAACACTCGCAGCCAAACTCAGCTCAACCGTCTTTGCAATTAGAAAAGTTAGACAATTAACGGACGTTAATACGGCTCGACTCATCTATTTTAGTTATTTTCGTAGTAATTTATCTTACGGTGTTTTATTATGAGGAAATACTGCCCAAATTAATTCTATATTTATTTCACAGAAAAGGGCTGTGCGGGCTATATATAACTTAAAAGCTAGAGATTCTTTGAGAGATGTTTTTAAAGAAATAGGTATTCTTACAGTCGTTTCGCAATACATATTTAACAACATATATATACGCCAAAATTTAATAGTTATATAAAAAACAGGGAGAGACGCGATAAATACGAAAAATAAAAACAAACTCGTAATGCCAAAATTTTAAAAAGTTAATAATTCTTTCATGGGTTTGAGTATACGCATATATAATAAAGTTCCACAAGATATCTTAGACCTTCCTCTTCTTAGTTTTAAATCTAAAATCAAAATTTTATTATTAAATAAATCTTATTACAACGTTCAAGAGTTTTTAGTGAATCGAAATACGCGGAACTTAAGTAGTTGATTCATTTGCAGGATTTATATTATAATATACATCATCTAAGATTGTTATATTTCTTTTAAAAAGAGCAACTGTTGTATTTCTGGCCGGCTCTTCTCAACAGAGCAGCATTCCGAGCCGGTGGTAGCTTACTTACGAACTGACTACACTGACCTTTTTTTGCATTGTAGTAATTGACGATTCAAAAATGCATGTAAATGTCTGCTTGAATAAAGATATTTTGAATTTGAATATGATGCAAGCTAGGCTTTATCCGATACCTGCATATGGGCGGTCCCAGGGTCTAAGTACACGACGTGGTCGCTTTCGCTTTGCCAATTCAGGACAACAATACGGATTTAGCAGCACCGGAAGTGACAAAGCAGCCCTATTTAGGGAGACGCTGCTTTCCTCGCTCTGTCGGGAAAGGGTTTAGAAAAGGTGTCCTAAAAAATATTCGTCCTCCTTTGAATGTGGTAGTAACCGTGGCTGCCATCGCATTATCCGAATACTTGGTCGAAAAAACAATTAAAAAATATAATAAAATCTTGACATTTGGGGATTAGAACGTAAGAACGCTAATTGATTGAAATGGTAACGCCTCCCTGATGAAAGACAACTGGTAGAAGATGGAGGCGGGTACACTTTTTTGTGTGGGTCGTATTTTTCAATCGAAAATCAAGATTCAGAAAATAAAGAAATCCGCGTTCCGTTGTTTTGGAGTTTGGATACTTCAAGCAAGAGATTATAATTTGCATATCCGTTAAGAACAAAGTTATTTATATAAAACTAACTAAAGTTGTAATTACCAAATGGTGTATAACATGTGTCGAGGCTAATCGTTTCAAATTTTGTATTAATACATAATAACTTTGAAATCAATAAATATTTTATTTATATTATATTATAAGATTAAATTATTACTATGTAAAATTAAATACGTACCATAATAAGTGCTGACATTTACATTTATGAGTGTAATTAATCATTTTTAAACTATGAATGAAAATGAATATGAATGAATATAATGAATCCTTATGTTTGTCGGTTACAAGAGATACAATATACTATTTTATAACTTTATCAATTCGACGCAATAAATCTCTTGAGTGTTCCGGTTGATAAAATGTGCTAGAAACTTGGAATTACCGGAAGAAATATTAGCACAACATAAAATACTGTAAATCGTACTATTTTAAAACACTGCAGACTAGACGCTTTATCTTTTTAATATTTATGTACTGTGTTTTAAAACAGTAGTAAAATACACTTTTTTTTTTAAGTGAAGGTTTGCAATGTTATTTTGTATAGTAATATATGCTAAATGAAATATATAAGAACTATATATATGTGTAAACAAATCATATATATGTCTGTCATTAATTCAATAAGTCTTTGTAGATTTTCAATAATCAAATTGTAAACCAACAAAGCCAATAATACGGTCACACATTTCACATATTCGACGAGCCATTACCATAAGTAATTTGAGGTCGTGTTCGTCGATGGATTCTGATCTTCATTTGCGTTTATTGGGTTTTATATTACCTTTGCAAAGGAATATTTTTTATATAAAATAAACATAGAATATATACATATATATGACTTATAAGAAGGTTTACTAAACATCCCTTTATATTTTTTTTTGAACTGCTAAGGACCGTGTTAAAGTATACTGGACTGATCTGAAAGAGTATATATTGAGAACAATTTAGCGATAATGATCGCGAAAGATTAAATATAAAAATTAATTTTTGGTGCAATTAGAGTAACCTGGAGTATTTTACATTATTATTGCTCAATAATGTAGAATACTTATTTTAATATAGTTATTCAATTTTCACTCAAGAATGTAATCAAATAGTCTGAATTGAGCCGTCAAAGCCAGTCACATATAATTCAGAATCTTGTTATTTTAGAGCTTTTTCCCGGTTTTCTGTTAAAACCAATAAATCACCTATGTGTTGTTACAACCTAAGTCTATCTTTTAGCCTGTAAATGAAATGTTTTTATTTTATGTTATTCAATTACTTATTCTGTTCCTTATGTATTCGAAATATAGCAGTGAAGCGTTATTTATTACATACCTACATGAAAGTTTTCATGACTATACAAATTCACAAGTTTTCATTATCTCATATATGAAAATTTCCACGAGTATACAAGTTCACAAGTTTTCATTCTACTAAACAAGATCACATCAAATCGCGAAACTAATAAATAAAACTGGTAAATATAATAATATACATTATCATTAAATTAAATATAAAATACCTCGTTCGACAGGGTCGATCGTGTAAGGTAGATTCCCGTCGGTCGGATCGACAAAGAAAAACTAGCCAGCAGTATTCTACTGGTCATTACGAGTCTTATGACGGGTCACTCTGCATATATTGGGTGAGCGGGGAACCACCCACCACTCCTATCTCCTAAACGGGGGGTCGCATCAAAAAACTTTTCGGACAAAAAAGTTTCCTCTTTTAATTTGTTAATTTTCTAAGATTTTTCCGACGCCAAATTTTGCCTTCTTCTGTGACTTTTTTCGGTTTTTAACTTTCAACCCCCCCAGCTCCTCAACCCCTAGACCGATTTCCCCCGTTCAAGAACTTAACCTTCATTTTGTCCTTAAGAATGTGTATGCCGAGTTTGAAAATCCTCCGCCAATATTTGCGACCTGTAGCGTGTCCCAAAGGTTTCCACTTTCACCCCCCCTCCCAGCTCCCCCTTTCACTTTTTCCAAAAAAACGAGATGGTACGTTTGTCCTACTAATTTATCCTATCGACCTGTGAAGTCAGATTTCGCCTACGATGAATTTGGACTGATGGATCATATATACATATATATATAGAGGGATATATAAATATTTTTTTTTCGACGGATTCTCAATCTCCAGTTCATAAACGGCGTAGCGCCCCTACTCTGGGGTCTGTGTCCCGTCATCGCATCGATTGCAATAGGTAGATTCATCTATGGAATCTACCTAAAAAAAATAAGCTGAATACCTGCTGCCGATTTTTTGTTGTGGCTGAATGGAGTAATGTGCTTTCAATTCGTTTAATTTTACGTATAATATATTGTCATTTCAGCAAACTGACGAATTACGTTTATAATAATTATACCTAAAAAAATGTCTTTCCGTGTGTATATACGTAATTACTATAAACAGTTAAAAATGTCTTCATTACTAGAAGATAAATAATTAAATAACTAAATAATAAAGACATAATAGTGATAGATTTTTATAAGAATATCGAGTTCAGAGTTGTTTATAAAAACCTTGTACTTCAAAGAATCTCGATACCTTAGGCACTGGTACGTAACGTAGGCATAACTAATTTCCTATATCGGTATTTCCTGGTCTCCATCAAAGAGGTGAATGCTTTGTTCACTTACTTACACGACACAGTGGTCTGGTTTAAGCACAATATATTTGTTTGAAGGAAACGTAACTGTCAAATTATTTCATAGACTTACGAAGCTCAGGATTGTCCAAATTAATATAATTTATAACACCAGTAAATATGCAAATACGCAGGGTATTTCCCGGACGAACTTTGACGAAATTATAAATGTTAATAAAAAAACAATTGATTTTTAAGTAAAAGTTTATTATTTATTGAAGAAAAGAAAATGTTAAATGCATGTTTATTTATAATTACTAAAAAATTACAAAACGGTGTGGTTAATAATAATACAAAATAGTAATACAATTAAATATGAAAATAAACTAAATCAGTAAATTATAAATAGCGCCATCTCTCGACAGTAAGGAATTTTTTTCCTGTCCACAGACATCCATACATCCATCTATCCGAGAAAAGTGAAAACAAAGCAGAACGAATAAAGTTCGTTCGTGACAAGTACATTACAATAGCGTTATCATTTTATTTTTGTTTTTTGTATATTCTACCTATAGAATAGATTATCAATAAAATAGTCATCTAGAAACTTTATCTATGGTGTAGTTCGTGTAAATGAAACGTGGGGCTAAAATAAAAATGTAATAATGAGTTAGTTAACGCTCTAAAAAAGTTTTATTTAAATGTACGTAATATAGTTTAAAATCATTGATATGTTCTGCTCGTACTTTATTATAATATTAAATATAATAGGAAATAAGTTAGTTTATATATATTTATGTAAAGTAATATTTTCTTGGATGCTAAGAATGTCCGGGGTCCCACATTGAAAGGCAGCTAACATTTAGCTAACTTTGAACTAATTTAACTTTAAGATGTCTGCTTGCAGTTCAGAGAAACTTGTTAACGAACAAATATTTAAAATCTGTTTCATAAAGCTTATATGTATAATTAAATTTACTATCATAAAAGGCCACTATTTTTCCATGACGTCTGCTGATCTTAAAACTTGACTGATGTTGAAGAATCTTCATAAGTAGATGATGGTAAGATAAAAAATAATATATTTATGTTAACGATAGAAAACAAATATTTTTTGAACTTTTGTTATTTAATTATTCAGAATAATTAATGATTATTCACAATAAATAATTTTTATTTAATATTAAAAAAAAACTGAGATTAAAAAATACATTTAGGTAAGCCTAAATGTATAAGGTATAAGGTATAAATGTATAAGATCCTTTCGGGTCTTGAATGTTTAATTTGTTGATTTGTATTTTTGAAAATGCATCCTTGCCATTTAAAAAAAACTTATTAGGTAAAAGACTTGGGAGGCAAAAAATTCGAATTTCAGTTCTAAAAAAAAGTTTTTATTATATTAGGTATATACTGTGCGTGACAATTGATGATTCATAACTACCATGATATGTGTATTTATTCCCTGTACTTAATGAAATCGGATTTTCGCGATTACCTTCCAACCTATAATTCGGGCTCCTTAATGATGAGCTCAGAGTATGGCGGAGCTTGGTTCGTGCCTCGATTATAAACTAGTCAGACAAAAATCACTTTAATTACGTCTTTACAGTCGGGTTAAAATTGAAGTCATGGCTCGGGTTAGCGCATCCAGCGGACTCTTCTACCTTGTTTAGAAACCGACACAATTTTGGGTTAAAATTAAAGAAACCATCGGAACTATATAAACACCTAAGAGTGACCAAAAGACATATCATCTCAAAATCGAATGATGATACTATAATGTCTCTCCCAAAAGATAAAATTGCCGCAGAGCTTGAGTCACGACTTAAATTCCATAAACAATTTATGATAGGTGCTCAAACAAATAAAGCAGGGCTAGGATCAAAAAGGTAAGAACAAGACTTAAAAATAATAAAATCCTTTAATCGGCAAGATGGAAATGATAATTACCGGTTGCACGCGATGAGCCTATAATTGCAAAATGAATGGGTGACCATAGGAGATTTTTGTATTCCACTAGCATTGAGATGGCGCACCCTGCTTCATGATTGGTTCCCAGCATTATTAAAATTTTATCTAAATGCATTCTAAATGACTCTCCCAGATCAAAGTGACTTAGTAAGATGGGGCAAAGCCACCGAAAAATCTTGCAACATCTGTGGAGAGGCAGTAGGAACCACGAAACACTTGCTAGTAGGGTGTAGGGTACTTTTAAATAGAGGTAAATACTCGCGTCGCCACGATAAAGTATTAGAAATCATACGAGAAGCGGTTAGTCTTTCTGTAGCAAGAGCGCAGCAGGGTATAAGAACCACCAAAATATCAGTAGAGTTCGCAAAGGCAGGTTCGTCCATAAAATCAAAACTAAAACCTTATTCCATCTTGGACGCGTCTTCTGATTGGACTCTCATGATGGACACGTATGAAAAGCAATATAAAATCCCCGGGGATGTTTGTGTTTCGTCATCTAGGCCGGACTTATTCCTGTACTCAAAATAACTAAAATAATATATAATATAAATAAGGCGCGTTATACTTGTGGAGCTTATTGTATCCTGGGAAACAAACATACCCAAAGACCATATATTTAATCTTAACAAGTATTACGAACTATGTAACGAATTGATCAGGCATAAATTTATAGTTAATTTGTACGCTGTAGAAGTAGAAGCGAAAGGTATAACAGCAAAATCTCTCTACAATTTATTTAAGGATCTCGGCCTTTCTAGAATGATCATCAGTTCATTTCTGGAACGTATTTCAAAGGCGGCTTTAGTAGGTTCTTATGATATTTGGTTAGGTAGGGAGAGGAGCGTGGTCAATGAAGGTGAGCGTGTTTGCACATAGTAAAGGGGCCCTTTAAATTTACACCAGGGTCGTAAGTCCCAGGAATTGTTTGCGCTCCTCTTCTTGCAACGCGTTGGGCCCGGCACCCGCACGGTGAATCCTTGGAATGCTAAGAAGCTTCGTCTCTGTAAAATTTACAGATTCCTAATTTGATAACTGTAGAAACAGGAAGGAACGAAGCGAACGAACGAAGCATAAGGATGTGAAGGAGATAATTTGGCATTTCATTCACCGATATGTAGTTTATGTTTTAGTTAGTTTAGTTACCTAAGCCTCTTACAGCTAACAGCTAATAACTAACATTTTAAAGAATTTAGTTTTTTTTCAAATAAAGATTTACTATCTCCATTTCCAACGTGATTTGATACTTATTTTATGCTGTGTCAGTATTTCCTCTGATAATTTCGGGTTTCTAGTACACTTTAGCAGACAATCGGAACTCTCACGAGACTCGTTAAAACGTCGAGTGCTAAACTTTTTAAATACTACATACAAAATGTAACACTGCGGATTCGGGAAGGTGACCTATAAAAAAATAACAACTGAACTTTTCAATTTACGTTACAAATTGTTTAATAATGAATGATAAAAGATTCTAGTATTACCTATATATTCGAATATATTTTTAAAAAATCATAGCTTTATTTAATACATGACAAGTTTATAGATATCAATCCACATTATACATATAGCACTTTGTTTCTAAATCCAATATTAAATAAGTATTCCTAACGTTAATTTAAAATAAACAAAGTTATAAGGTAACATATTTTGGTAATATTATAAAGACATATCACAACGTGCTAATAAGTTCTGTTTATATTGAGTTTGGAATATTTCTTATAATACGGCGATCAAAAGCGATAGCGAACCATTCTATCGGTAATCTCCGTAACGAACTTGTTATCTCGACAATGAGGTTGTGTTGATTTAGTAAAAGGATAGCTACTAACAAATGGCGAATAAGAAACAGAGAATACTCCGACTTGCTTAGAAAGCGATAGTGTTCAGTAGTTACGATAATAAATAGAGGCTTAAAGCTACCAAATGACCGATTAGGGTATTCTTGACTACAACACGGGCATTCTGATAACGTTAACGTTTCTTTGAAACGAGTCCCGCGGGTTTTAAGGCAACAAATAAATTGTTTCAGTTACAATTTGTTTTCTAAATCACATTTCCATGTTAAATTTAATTCAAAGTTCGTACAAGACAGACGTTTTAGATTTGTTTGAAAAGTAATGTATAATTCGAAACAAACAAATTACTTTGTATGGCATCGAGTAGGACATGTATGTATATGTACAAAAAATATTACTTAAGAATACTTTTTGCCAGCCACTTTGCCTGTCCCCTGTCATGATACATTTTTAGTTTGATTTTAAATATAATGCCAGTTATATGTTATTTTATTTTCCTGTGAAAATTATAGCATTTTCCAGAGTGAAAAGTCCGTGAAAATAAAACAAAAGTACGACAAAGCCACAACTATTGGCGCGATTAAAACATATTCTGTGGTAAGCATGTGTTAGTAGTATAGCTACTAAATATTTTAATGTATATATATGTATATATATATAACCTCATAAAAAAATTTAAGTGTAACCTCATTATTTATAGTGTAACCTCATAAAAAAATTTAAGCTGATAGTGAAAATAGTCTGATAAAAAAAATCAAATAACAAAACCACTCAAACCTTGAAATGCGAAATTTAATTGATAATCTTTTCATTTTTATCAACACGTTAATTGTTTTTGAGTGATTTTTATAACAGATAAGGACGTCTTTCTTTAGAAAGTAGAAAAGTTTAATAACATGCTCAAGATTTTTGAACTGTTTTTTTTTTCCATTTATTCGTAACCAGTGACTGTGGGAAAAGATGATTGCTCTTTGAACTTTGGGCTATACCTACGTTTTATTACTTATTTATACATTATACATAATGTAATAATAAATCAATAAGTAATAAGTAAAGTAAAGTAATAAGTAATAAGACAATTGCAATGTACAAGTGCAAAGGTTAGCTGGTAGAGAATGCCAACAAGCATTAAGTTCGCCTTTTGTAATATACAATAAAGGGTAAATAAATAAATAAATAAATAAATTTCATACACACATATGAAATTCATGGATGTAACCTTATAGAAAAATATATAAAGCTAAGAATGTCCGGGGTCCCATTTTGAAAGGCAGCCAACATTTAGCTAACTTTGAACTAATTTAACTTTAAGATGTCTGTATGCAGTTCAGAGAGACTTGTTAACGAGCAAATATTTAAAATTTGTTTCAAAAAGCTTATATGTAACATTAAATTATTTATAATATAAAACTTGGAAAAATTAATTAGGTTGCTCATGGTTTACTTATCGAGGGTTTCTAAATATATTTATAATTAAAAATATTAAAAAGTTACTGATTACGGTTGTCAAAGAACAAAAAATTTTTAGTATGTTGTAACCCAACAATTCGGTTACACATTCAATAAAACGGTAATTAAGAATAAAAGAATCGCTTTTATAAATACATAATTACATAAATAATATAATCCACACCCTTTTTTGTTGTGCAAAGTCAATATAAATTAGTAGGCCTATATATAAAGTGCTACTGGCACAAAAAGGGTTCTATCTTTTGCAATATCTAAAAAGTAGATAGTCTCTGGAGTTCTGTATCCAAACAACACATGAATTCATTCAGACCGCGTAAGAACATCATATTTTTAGGTAAGATTATGATTTATTCATAAGAGCTTTGTTAACATACGATGCGTTATATTGAAATGATCAATGTTATCCCGCGATATAAAAATATAATTCTTAAGATTTCGTACTGATACTGATTGTATGTTCTAGAAAATATATTTACTTTAGCAAGAAATACCCGTCAAATTGAAAAGGTAGACAATTAAAGGTAGAATAGTAATTTATAAAAAAAATACTTTGTAATTAAAAATAATGTCATAAATTAACGGAATGAAATATATTACTCTGAGAACCTTATAGAAACAATTAAATAATCAAAGAACATTTTTTTAAATAACATTCATTGATTCTAGAAAAATGTTAGAAACTGTTTTGTAACATTCGGAAATTCTTTTGGATACCGCTCGGCCCCGGGGAAAGCAGAGACGGTTATGTGCGACGTGGGGAAAGTCGGGATACCCACTAAAAGACAACGGTTACTTTTATCACCACAGAGGGATGTCACGACACGCCATGCTCGAACAAGTCTAAATCATCCAAAAACTCACTCAAAAACATATAAAAAAAAATACTAAAATCAGTCGACGGGGCAGATTTAGGTGAATTGCAGTGACAAACGTTCAGTAAAATTACTTACATGATGGGAAGCATCATAATAACCATTAAAAAAAAAACTACCATAGGACCTTAAATCTACCAATTCCAGATTTATTAAAATCTTAAAATGTTCTATACAAATTATTAAAATAAAGTCAACTGCTGAAAATGACGTCACACGTGTTCGTAGGTGATATGCAGGTGATTTGCAGGTGATTTGCAGGTGCAGGATGAAAAGTAAACACCTCACATTACGCCATTCGGTAAATCAGGTTATGGTTAAAGGACGACTACGTAAGAGCTTAATGTTTTCAGAAGCTTCGTTTAGTTATCATTGTCAATATCTAAATTAATTTGTAAACAATCCTAAAACTTTTTTAATAAAATTAATGGTAACAAGTGTTAGTTATGTAATTAAAGTTATTAAAAATTATTCCGAAAACGATAAACTTTTTATATAATTATTTTTATTCAATATAATAATATATTTTTACTTAGTTGGCTAGGGGCGATCCGAAATTTAGTGTTGTGTCGACGAAGAGTGTCCAAAATAATAAACTCTACTGTACAAGACCAAAACTTGAATTTGTCAGAAGAAAACAAGATTAAAATGCAATGTTTTTGTAAGTTGCATGGGTCGTATTTTTCGATCGATACCAAAGATTCTGCGAATAAGATTATCTTCCGTTGCTTTTGTGTTTGGATACTTCAAGCAAGAGATTATAATTTATATCTCTGTTAAGAAATGATGAGATGACATTAATAACTAAATTTGTAATTACCAGATAATTCATATATCTGTCAAAACTGACCATTTAATATTTTGTTATAATACTTAATAACTTTGAAATCAATAAATAGTTTATTTCTCTTACATTGTAAAATTAAATTATAACAGTGTAAAATTATATACGTACCATAATAAGTAGTGACATTTATATTTATGAGTGAAATTAATTAATTGATTCTCGGTTACAAGAGATACAATATAGTATTTTATAGGTTTATCAATTCGACGCAATAAGTCTCTTGAGTGTTCCGGTTGTTTGATAAAATGTGCTGGAAACTTGGAATTACCGGAAGAAATATTAGCACAACATAAAATACTGTAAATCGTACTATTTTAAAACACCGCAGACTAGACGCTTTATCGTCTTAATATTTATGTACTGTTTTAAAACAGTAGTAAAATATATTACTACATTAATTTATTTTTTTAAAGTAAAGGTTTGTAATTTTATTTTGTATAGTAATATATGCTAAATGAAATGTGTAAGAACTATATATGTTTGTAAACAAATCATATATATGTCTGTCATTAATTCAATAAGTCTTTGTATATTTTCAATAATCAAATTGTAAACCAACAAAGCCAACAATACGTTCACACATTTCACATATTCGACGAGCCATTACCATAAGTAATTTGAGGTCGTGTTCGTCGATGGATTCTGATCTTCATTTGCGTTTATTGGGTTTTATATTACCTGTGCAAAGGAATATTTTTTATATACAAATAAACATAAAATACATACATATATATGATTTATAAGAAGGTTTACTAAACATCCCTTTATATTTTTTTTGAGTTGCTAAGGACCGTGTTGAAGTATACTGGGCTAAACTGAAAGAGTATATACTAAAGAACAGTTTAGTGATAGTGATCACGAAAGATTAAATATAAAAATTATTTGTTGGTGCAATAAGAGTAACCTGGAGTATTCTACATTATTATTGTTCAATAATGTACAATACTTATTTTAATATAGTTATTCAATTTTCTCTCAAGAATGTAATTAAATAGTCTGTGTTGAGCCGTCGAAGACAGTGTCGTAAAATTCAGAATTTTGTTATTTGACAGCCTTCTCCCGGTTTCCTGTTAAAACCAAAGTCTTGTTACAACCTAAGTCTATCTCTTAGCTTGTAAATGAAATGTTTTTATTTTATATTATTCAATTACTTCTTCTGTTCCTTATGTATTCGACATATGTCAATAGAGTTATTTATGACATACATGAAAGTTTTTAGGAGTATACACGTTTTCATTAGATTAAACAAGATGACATAAAATCTCAAAACTGTAATAAATATAAATGGTAAATATAATAATATATGTATTATAATATACGATGCATTATACTTATTAATTATTACATGTATATTGTCAAAAATTAAGCTGAAAAGCTGCTATTGATTTTTAGATATGATAAGAATGAAGTAAATCTTGAAATTGACGGATTACGTTTATAAGTTTTACATAAAAAAGTCTTTTCGTGTATATATATATATATATATATATATATATATATATATATAAACAGTTAAAGATGTCTTCATTACTAGTAGATAAATAATTAAATTTCTGAAAAAAAAATCTAAAAAGGTTATTCGTAGACTTTAAATAATAAAGACATAATAGTGATAGATTTTTATAAGAATGTCGAGTTCAAAGAGTTGTTAATAAGAAAATTCTTGTATTTCAAAGTGATTCAATATCAACCTTAAGGGACTGGTACGTAACTCGACCTGTAGACTGAAAGACATAATTAATTTCCTATATCGGTATTTGCTGGTCTCCATCAAAGAGGTGAATGCTTTGTTCGCATTCACTACACAGTAGTATGGTTTAACCACAATGTATTTGTTTGAAGGAAGCGTAAAGCATTTGATAGACTTGGAGCTTAGTATTGTACGGGTTTTATCCATGTAAATATGATAATATGAGTAAAACTATTATTAGTGACAATAATGGGTAATACTAACAAAATCAATAAAGTTTCACGAAAACTGCATCATTTTTATTTTGGTTCCTTTTAGTTACTGTCTAAAATGGATTCATTGTTATTATCTATGAAAACAAGTTATAATATTTATTTATTTATTTATTTAGCTTCACGCCATATCCCTTGCGGGGTAGCCATAGACGACTGAGCGCCAAACGCTACGGTCC
The DNA here is from genome assembly GCA_918358865.1 of Melinaea marsaeus rileyi. NCBI lineage: Eukaryota > Metazoa > Arthropoda > Insecta > Lepidoptera > Nymphalidae > Melinaea > Melinaea marsaeus. The sequence goes on from OU911085.1 coordinate 12,146,823, forward strand.
CTGCATAACTCTTTCGCCTCGGCCACAGACATCAACCTCTTCATACATGCCCTCCGAGGGGTCCTCATGCTTTTTACAAACAAGTTATAATAATTTATCAATAACAAATATTACGATATATAACTACGAAGGATTTTAAAATTTAAAAGCAATTAATTAATTAAGTTAAGTTTAATATTTAATATTTATTGACATATCGCTCCTTAAATACAAAAGTCACACATTTCAAAAAATATCAAAAATTATTTTATTGCATAGAATGTTTCCAAAACGATGAAACTTTATTATTTTGCTAAAACATCCGTTATTTTATGTTCAAAAACACCCGCAAACGCAGACACGTTAGTTTTGTTTTGTACCGTTTATGTGACTGAGTTCCGTGCAAAAGTACCACATTGTTAGTTGTCAACAGTCATTCAGCACGAACACACGCATTTATTTGTGAAAAAATACCACATTCCAAAAAACTGCTAAAAGACAGATGAAGTTATTTATTCAAAAGTGCCATATTCAAAAATATATTTGTTTTGCAGATCACATACAGCTTAGTATCTTATCATTTCTATGTGCAATATTTCAATATTTCAAAATAGGTTAGTTTTGAATTTATAAATTGATTTTTTTTTTCTCATTTTTATGTTCAATACTACTATATTTTAAATTAAGTTAGTTTTGAAAAAAAATATTACAATAATTTTCTTACTCTTTTATGCTAAAGTACCATATTCCGAAATAGGTTAGTTTTGCACTTATTTATCTGCTATATTCTTTTATTTTTATATGCAATAATACTACCATACTTTAAATTAAGTTAGTTTGGCATAAAATAATTAGGATGATTTCCCTATTCTTTATGCTAGAGTAACATATTTTAAAATATAAAATGATTTTATTTTACATAAAAATGCAATTATAATGCCACAGAACCTTGTGACGTCACTTTATATAGCAATAATTGCTGTAGCCAACAAAAGAACAAATTCATGCTAGCAATGTTGCGACTCAAGAATTGCCAAACATCAAGAATATTACTCATAATAATATTCTAATAAAAGGGCAAAACGAAGGAGACTGCGTCCATTCTGTCATCCAACATAACATTACGAGGGCATTGAAATCATCTCCAATTTACGTTCCAGACCAATACATCACTTTAGTTAAAACAGCAAAGAAAACTGGAAAGCCTTATACTGTTGAAGAACTGACGCACGATTTTTTTTTTACCTTAAACCTCTGTGTATAGGAAAACTACAATATAGATGATGATGGCAATAAATTTAAATAGACTGATATAAAGGTTATGATGGTTGATAAAGTAAGCAATGGTATATTTTTCTTCAAAACATCATAAATTAGTGCATAAGTTTCTAGTGGGAACTGATTTTCAATGTTTTAGTTTTAAGTTTTCTTATACCTTTGCAAGTTTTACGCTCGATAGAGTTTTAAGTACTCGTTTTATAAATATAATTTTGAAACCACACTATTTACACCACGTTCATATGTTTTATATGGTTGTGATTAGTGTAGATCATTAAATAAGTAATCTTGAAGGTTTCTTACTCCTTAGGTGCCTTATGTTATAAAGATTGTAACTGCTATTTTAAGATAAAGTTACCTCGGTGTCTTAAACGTAATGTTATGGACCAAGTTGAACAACTAAGTCTTAATATTTTATTTCAATAGTAGCAAAGAAATAGTGTTTTTTACGCAGCTCAGTGGCGAAAAAAGGTTTTATTTAACTCAGAGACACTATTTGGATGCGACTCCTTACAGAACACTAATTTCGTTTAATTGATAAAATATTTAGAAGTGTCTGACAGATTGATATTAGGTATTTTTCGTTATTGAACTTCATTCTACACGCCTCTGATAAGTAACCTAATACAGATTTTCAGTAAGTAACCTAATACAGTGTTTATGTACAAACCGTATGTTTAAGTACGAAGAAATTATTCTAGTTTTGTTTCATTTGTGGTAAAATCCTTCCTAAAAGTCTGATTTGATCGTGATCATAGCTTAAAAATGCCAATTATTAATATATACTTATTTTTTAGTTGTTACTATATTGTTGTAACTGAGAGCTGTTAACTTTTAACACAGGTGTATTTATTTTTTCAACAATCTTTATATGTGCAAGAAGTTTATGCATCTATATTTTGATAGCTTAAAAGATTTGTTTGTTTTTAACCTAAATTTATTACTCGTACCTTCAGTAGGAAATTTTAATTTTAGACTTAATTGATGATCTCATAATAAGACTTCAATATTTGTTTTCCCTTAGCAAGTTTACTAATGTAGTAAAATATTGTACCATTTTTTTTTCATAAATTGACGTTTTGTGAGGTTGATTACTGAAAATAAAACTCAAAATTTCCTAATTATGGTGGTTTAATTTTTAGAATTTTAATGTTCTCGAAGTCAAAGTCTATAAACTAAAGTAACTTATTTGCATTTTTTCGAGAGCCTATTTGAGATATGGTTAAAATTACTTTATACATAAAAAGTTTATTTAATTACACATCTTTTGATACCTAAAGAAATTACGTAATACACATCGTTTACACATTAATCATAAAATAATCTAAATTATTTTTTCAAATGCCGCTCCTGTATAATTTGCATATTTTGACTTGTGGTGTTTTTGTATTTAAGGAGCGATATATTTTAAATCGTAATTAACGCTTATAGATGAAAACTTACCTACAAATTGCACCTACATGTCTAACTGTACGATGACCAAACTAAAAAGGGTTATTTATACTGTTTTTAATGTAATAAAATAAAACTATTTTTTTAATAATATATATTTATTAATAAAAATATATAGTTTGATTTAGATTTTAAAAATTTATTTCTTCATAGTCTTTAAATAATAACAAAAACTCTGCTCTGTAAATAAACGGGTAAAATTTTTCGATGTTTTTTATTGCGGTCCGAATTAACATTCAAGCAAAGACATTATATTTTGCGAATATAATTTACGTATAATTTTCATCTTAAAAGTGCTTTTTAAATAACATCTTGCATCTTCATCACGAGTGTGTTCTCGAACTTCAGAGATATTTCTTCGACAATACTTCGTTTCAATCTAGAATAGAATAGAATATATTTAAATATAAACATATAATACTAAGCAAAGCACAAAACGACGTGGGTGCTACCGCGATCCAAACACTGGCATTCAAATTCAAAATATCTTTATTAAAGTAGGCATTTACACGCGCTTTTCAATCGTCAATCATTCATTGGAAAGAACCGAGTAGTCAATCCTTGAGTAAGCTACTATGCTATCATGCGGCAAAGACATCGGTCAAGTCCAAGTCCACGCCATGTGCGGTGCTCATTGTTGCACCGACCACCACCGAGACTCCGCCTCCGTAGACAACAGAGGTTTATAGTAAAAAAAAGCCTGCAGTCTTAAACATGAATGAACTGAAAGCTTACTGATTAAGGGAGAAATTGCCGAAGCTTTATTCAAAAAGGTGTTTTCAGTGAATGAGTCATAATGTCGACGATGCCTGGCGAGCTTTGTCTTTTCACCTAATGAAAACCTCTTCAGCTACTCTGGGTACCGAATACCGAAGTAGCGAAAACTTGTTCGATGACAATAACGAAGCTGTCAAGAAATCGTTCGACAAACATCGAGTGCTCTTATGACAAAGCAATCAGAAGGGTGAAAATGTTGGTATACTCAAAGAGTGACCAAGAATAAAAATAAAAGACAAGTGGTGGCAAGACAAAGCTTGTCAAATGCAGTGGCTTACTGATACGAACCAGCTTGGGGAGTTTTGTGGCGTTCTGTGTAAGCTAATTGGAACGTTACCTACCGGGCGAAAGTTGCTTTGAGAGCTTGTGATGGTATGTACTTCCTGGCTAGTAAGGGGGACGTTGTAAAACATTGGGCTGAACACTTCAACATATTAACTTAGAGCGTAAGTAAAGAGAGCTCGAGTGAAAAGCATGCGAAAGCAGATTACACAACTCCTCAGATATAAAGACGTTTAGAAAGATCACGTGAAAAGATGCAACATAGAGCCCTATCAAAGGAGTAAAGCACCGTGGACAGTAGTATGCCATTATTGTGAGCATCAACGCCAAACTGACTAGGAGTTAAGAGTTGCCGTAATCGGTCTGACATCATCATCATACTTAATAAACAAAAAACTAAAATTATAAGTATATAACATGGACATTTACCTTTAGAAGCGAGAGCATCCCAGATCCTTGTGTGGGTGGTCGTATATCGTCCATCCAATTTTTCCCTCGGGACAATTTTAAACGATTTAGTCATGACATCTCCCTTAATCCACGATTTGATCCGTGTCATTTCATCTCTGAAAATTATAAAGAAGTTATTTACTACTTTAAATATCTTAAAGCATTAATACAAAGAGACCGGGATCAATATATCGAGTTTGAAACATGTTCCGAATAAAATCCATTAGATTTCCAATGTAATGAGAGGAATACGACACGTCGCAGACCGATCGACCCGACACCACGTCGAAGTGCAACAGACGTGCGTATGACCCACGATGGCGACACTCCCGAGATTAACAATTTTTACAATATCCATGCATACCCAATGAAACAAGTATATAATCTCCAAATTCGATGACAGGAAACTTACCAGTTAGACCAAAACGCGTTCGAGGCGGCCAGAGAACGCACTTGCCTCGAGACATTTCTTTCTTCGACATTTTCGACGTCGGACGATGAATGGAGATGCACCAACGGTTATACGTTACCGAAATCGTTAAGATTGTCTGGTTTTTAATCAAACAAACACTATAATATCAAAATGTCCATAATGCATACAAAAATATTTAAAAAAATGAGGTTTCTTTTTCAATGTCTCAGAGATGGATGGTAAAAAAAGGATATTTCGAGGATTATAATAAAATTAAAAACAACATCGAGACAGTACTTAGCGATATTTTCTGCAGTAAATATATGCCCTCCAAAAGTTAGTTGAAATTAATTCACCTTATCAATTATGTCAGATCATTTCCAAAATAATCACTATCAATGAATTACCTATTTACATTTGAATACATTATTCTAGAACGTAGAATAGGGAAATACCCGAAATTCATTTTGTTTGCTTCCATTGATTGATTCCATTGATCCTTATGTAATCATTAGGTACTTGAATTGAGTGCGTCAAAAGTCAAACGGTTCTTGCGGTATTATCATTAATCATTAGACCAGTGTGGGTAGTTTAAATTTAGTAAGATATTGTGATTTGATTTAACTGTGTTTTAATTAATAATGGCTTCGAGGCGAGAAATAACTGTAGAAGAAAGAACAAAGATTGTTTTGAATACGAAAATTATTTAAAGTTGGTCCATAAGGTGCGATGAAAATAATAAACAAGAGTTTAGAATGTCGTAGTCTTGCAGATAGATGATGATTGACAACTATTGCGGCAGTGTATAATCAATTAAACATGGTGGTACGAGAAATCAAAGATCAGTAAGAGGAGGCGATAACCTATATGATGGTAATTTACAAGGTTACGTTGCCAGACAGAAGCCTCTAACATCGATCCTCAAAACACGAAAGTTGGAGTTCTACCTCAAGTATTGGGATATTGGAAGAGAGTGATCTTTAACGATGAATCAAACTTTAAACCATTTGAAAATCGGTTAAGCCCAAACTGTATGGCGCAGATGCAATGATTCAGGTGTGTTTTTCTTTTCGAGATGGTGCCCGATTACAAATAATTGTAGGCAGAATGACACATGTATTGTAATATTCTCAGTGACAATTTTCAACAATCTGATGAAACAATGGGGTTAGGTCGAATGTTCAAGTTCCAAGACAACGAAGCATACAGCAAGGATTACTGATCAGTTTTGAGATAACCTACTGGAATTACTGGAATGGCCTTCAATATCAAACGACCTTAAGCGATCGAAAAATATGGGATGAGAAATTTGTTTTAAAATAAAATTATTTTTTTTATTGTAATAATTAACGATTCAAAAGTGCGTGTAAATGCCTACTTAAATAAAGATATTTCGAAATTGAATTTGAATATACAAAATCCAGTAGAATCCATGTCTAGATTTAGAACAGTTCTACAATATAACGGAGGTCATAAAATATATTAAAAGTTAAAACATTGGCAAAGATATGATCCTTTAAATAATTTTTAAATAATTTCAATTAATTTTGGTACCGTAATTTAACTAATTATTATAATTTGCTCATATTTATACGTTGTTGGACATTTCAACTAACTTTTGGATACACTGTATCTGGTGTGATTGGCCTAAATCGGTCGGTTCTAAGACAGAATAAAATTGGCAGAAAATTGTATTAAAATATTGCTTGCTACAAAGAGCAATTGTGATTACTTAAAAAATATAATATATCGCCACCCGCAGAGATTTTGACGAATAACAACAAAATGTTCTCCGCCGAACTTGAACAAACGTACCACCGACTTGTTCACGTGACTTCATCCAATTTGATAAATAATTAAATAAAATTTTACAACCAATAACCGTGATGTATTATTATTAATTAATATATTACGATCACCCTTAACCCTTAGCGGAGATAAAGTTACAAAATAACTATAATAATATAATAAACGACCACGGACATCGACCACCCCTTATATAATAACACTAGGTGTACCTAAAAAACAATGGTGTTTAAACAACTCTTTATTGGACATCACTCGTACACTTACAATATAATAACCTAAATACAATTGTCAACATTAAAAACCTATGGAAAGAGAGTAACTACTACAGAGATAAGAAAATTACGCAGCTGACGAACACCAAGACCGACTTCAATACGACATTCCTGAAAACACAAAAACAATTTATTTTAACTAACGCACAACAACGCGACACGGACACACCGACTTCACTTATTTATATATATATATATACAGTCTCGTTATCATCAATCTATTAGCGACTTATTTAACCCATTCAACCAAACGAGATTATCCCAATAATATATAAAATAAAATGTACATGTCGTCCTTCCGTCAAAACAAACAGCCTATCAATTCAAATGATACTTTATATATTATAAAAAAAAATTTAAGCACCACAGATCAAATAAATGTTTATGGACAAATTGCGAGAAATTATATAATAATTTTGTCATAAAAAAAAATATAAAAAAATTCATACATGTATTAAGTACATATACTAGATATGTAGATATTGTTCCAGAATAAAAATTAAAAAAAAAAACAAAAAAAAAATGTATAATCTACAAATTGATTGATAAATATCATCATGGAGGACTGACGCAGACACAGGTGATACATTCCATGGTTAGAAGTACAATAACAAATAGAATAACTCTTTGGTTTATTATTAAATTAACTCGATCTAATATATTTATACCAAAGCCTACACTCGTATATCAAAACTTTATAACAACCAAAGTACAGTAATCCCCCCTATAACACGGTACTCTTATAACGCGTTTTCAGTTCCTCGTATGACACGTGTTTTCCCCCATATAACGCACGGTTTCCCACGTTATATTTCTATACTATGAAATTTATAATTATTTTCTTACAGTTCATAATTAATTTCGCTTAACTTTGCACATTGTGTCGTTATAAAATTAAATAAAATTAAGTAAAAAATTAATTTAATTCAGTTCTTTCTTAATATACCATTTAAACCGCATTTAACAAGAAGAGTTAAACGTGAATTATTTGCACATAATGCGTAATACGGTCACATAAGCGCGTTATACAAGAATATTCCTACAACGCGTTTTCCTATACGAATCTACCGTGTTATAGGGGGGTAATATAACTGTATAAAGATGAAATTCAATAGTAGGTATTATTTCCAACAACAATGAAGACCCAGTCTTATATTAATTGAACTTACCTTATTTTTCCTTTTGTCAGAAGAAACGTACATCAATAGTTCTACCGTCGATGCGCGTCCTGTCGAACATTTCTGTGCGGGATATTAAAGAAATCACAACAATAATACTGTACTAAAAATGATCCAATTTGATATATTTATATTTTTCTCGACAACTTTCTATATAGTAGCAGATGAACTTAATTCTGAATAATTTTTCAATCATAAATCAATTAAATTCATGTCAAACAATGAAATAAATTCTTGTCAATTAATGAAAGAAATTCTTGTCAATCAATGAAATAAATTCTTATCAATCAATGATGTAACTTCTTGTCAATCAATGAAAGAAATTCTTGTCTATCAATAAAATAAATTCTTGTCAATCAATGAAGTAACTTCTTGTCAATCAATGAAAGAAATTCTTGTCAATCAATAAAATAAATTCTTGTCAATGAATGAAGTAACTTCTTGTCAATCAATGAAAGAAATTCTTGTCAATCAATGAAATAAATTCTTGTCAATCAATGAAATAAATTCTTGTCAATCGATGAAGTAACTTCTTGTCAATCAATGAAATAAATTCTTGACAATCAATGAAGTAACTTCTTATCAATCAATGAAATAAATTCTTGTCAATCAATGAAATTTCTTGTCAACCAATGAAGTAACTTCTTCTCAATCAATGAAATATATTATTGTCCATCAATGAAATAAATTCTTGTCAACTGCTTGTCAATCAATGAAATAAATTCTTGCCAAATAATAACATTTTTTATTCTGAGACTCTTGTTGTGTTTCAGTCCGTAAACAATGATTTTACTTCTTCAACCTTTTTGTTTTATATCGTTTTTAAAAAGGATACTGACTGCTCTCTCGGCGTCCCACTCCTTGTGGAATCTCACTATGGCAGTGTCGGGAGCCGTCATCTCTGCGTATTTCACGTCCCCGCACTCACTGAACTTTTCACGTATCAGCTGCCAAGTCACTGTAGGAGGCAGCTGAAAATAAAATTTATATTATAACAATTTTGTAGTATTATTCAATAACTTTTCTGACGTAATTATATACGTAAGAAATAACACTTACATTTGTAATAATGACAATATCTGACTGCTTGTCTCTCCCCTGTTGGCTTTCCCGTCCGTAACCCTGTCCCGGAACTGATACGCCCATCTGACGGTTGGGACCTGTTATATACAAACTTTACCATAATATAACTACTACTATTTACTAATATACTACTATTTACCAATATTAACAGAAATAATCATTTAATTTCAGATAATGAAATGCATGCTCTGCCACTTTATTGATACCTGAAAGTGGCCCACTACTCAAGGAGGTGTTTGCTCCCAACACATTATTGCTTAAGCCAGAGTTTCCGAGGACATTATTACCCATGTCTGGTGTACCGAGTGATAGGTTGTTGGAATTGACATTGGCAGCTTGGGCCTGTGTCAAGACAGTCGCTAGATCATTAGCGGTTAATCCTTGTTGAAGGAGCTGATTCTGTAGGGCTCCTAGACCAGTGAGTCCTAGGGCCTGAAAAGTAATTATTATATTATACAGATGCTCAACTTATCAATTAGGAAGTATATTTTTACTATAACAAATCTCAATATATAATCTATAAAATAAAAAATAGATAGTAAAAAAACATACCTGTAATCCCAGACTGTTACTGAGAGCAGCATTAGTGCCCAATGTATTAGCCGATAGACTAGCACCGAGACCATTTAATCCAACTCCTGCCGTTGGAACGGCTCCCAAAACCCCAGCACCTATTGTAGATCCCGCACTGCCAAGATTTAAGTTATTGGCACTCGAATTCTGAGGCAGATTTCTAGCCACATCTCTGAGCGGCTCCCCGTTTGGTCCTAATCCTATACCAATACTTTTAAGGCCTTCTGGTAATCTCAGTTCCGATTTATCAGTCACTCCCCTGTCCATACGTACTGTCATTCTACGCTCATATAACATTTGTTTGTCAAACATTGATATTGCCTGAGAACAGTAAAATGAATACATACTTATATAAACACAATTTTACTAAAAGTAAATAATTTCTTGTTTCCTTTTACCTGTACGGCTTCCACTGGATGATCATATTCAATAACAGCAAATCCTCTGCTGTTTCCGTCCTTATCAACAGCCAAATCAATGTTACGAACTTTGCCAGCCATTTTAAATACTTCTTTTATTTTTGTTCTATCGGCTTTGTAGTCCAACTAAAAAAGTAGAACAACTATATTTTCTCATTCGCCAACTATTTTATTTAATATAATCACCTTACTTACATTAGCAACAAACACTTTTTTAACTAGAGGTGGCTGCACATTTATGGATTCCAAGAATTGAAGACTTAAACCATATGTATTAAAATTTTCAGGTTCCCTTGGCTTGATAACTCCCCAGCTATATAACAAAATATAATTTGTTTTAAAATATTATAAAATTCCATATATTTATATACACAATCATTTTATATAATGTTAATTTTTATTCCTTTAAATAAATACAATTTGCTCACCCATCTTTATCATCTCTCATGTTCCTTCCACCTCCGCCACCTCCTGATCGAACTGAGTTTAATCTATTCCTCTCATTACCTACAAAATTACCTACAGTTGAACAATGATTTTGTACTATTAAACATTATAAATAATATTAATAATAATTTTTAACGAATTTAAAATGGTTTTTAGATTTTTGATCTAATATAAATAAATAGAGAATATTTTGGTTAAACATTAAATATTACCTGTTTCTTCTTTTAGAACAAGTTTACGCCCATTTAATTCATATCTGTGCATAACAAAAAGTGCTTTTTTCATAGCTTCTGAGTTAGTGAATTCAACTACACCACATCCTCTGGGCTTTCCATTTTCGTCATTGAAAAGTTCAACATAGGCAACATCGCCAACCTATCAAAAAAATACTTATTTAACATTATACATAAATTGTCGGAATAAATAATAATAATATTTACACTTAATCTTACCTTCTCTTTAAACAAGTCCTTTAACTCTGTCCAGCGGAATTCATAAGGAATATTTGAGACAAATAAACGTTTCCCTTCCGATCTATCACGATCGTTGGATCGATCCCTTGGTGCATCTGAAAACCTTGAAGGTCTATCACCTCTCCTAGATCGATCCCTTTCTTTTTCTCTTTGGCTGTCCATATTCTAGATACAAGGATTACGTGATGAATAACTTAAAATTATTTGTAATTTCGCACCCAACCGGCAAAAACCGGTGATGCGTCAATAATCAAATTACTTATAATAACTTTTTAGTTTGATTTATTTACCTGATAAGATTAATAATAATCACAAGTAAATAATGAAAATTTGCAAAAGGTTTTCAACCACCACTCGTCTAAAGCGCCAAAACGTTTTACTTTATAAGTTTTATAACAAAATGGCGTTTTATCGATACGATATGTGTCAGTGTTCATTAATGTCGACAATCGCAATAATAATAGATGCACTATCGAGTATCAACTAACGTGCATTGCAAATAATTAAACTACCTATGTTGTAAATAATATGTTTAGACTATTATAACTATTAGTAATCTACATTATATTATTATTTTCATAAAACATAACCCACACTATAATTTTTATCCATATAGGAATTGTTACGTATATAACTTTTATTAAAATTGAAATTACAATAAATATAATATCTGTAAAAAATATATATATATTTTAACTCGAATATTTTTAATATATTTTTTTTTTCTACATGTATCTCGTGTATCATTTTTTTTTTATTTGTCGATAATTTTATGTCCTCAAAGGCAATCACTATCGCAAACACGATTTCACAGAGTTCACTGGCAATGCACGAACGCAAACATTCTTGATATTTGCTTGTACTTTATTTTATCTGTGATTGTATTGCTTATGTATATTTTTCGCCTACGATAGCCATGCAGGCGAACTCCGCTATATTTTTATTAAATTAAATAGTTTTTAAAAATATCCTATTATGGAACAAACTAAAGTTAATTCGCCCAGACTTTTTGTGTGCACCGCTATAGAAAACAAGGATGAAATAGAAGAGGTATTGAACACATTTTCCCAGTTCTAACAAAGAATTCATTCATTTAGTCGGCCATGTAAAATTAAGTTTTTCTTATTGTGGCAATGGCGGCGCTGGTGTTCCAAGGCGCGAGAATTCAATTTTTAATTCTATTGGTCACAAATTAAAATAACTTATTTTATTTACATTTCAGAGGTACGAGAGAGCTTATAACTTTTTTCAATCTCTTGTGGCTGACTGCAGTGAAAAAGAAGCTCACGATGCGCTCAATAATGCCGTTTGTAAAAATCATGAAGATGTATCATTGGGGATGCTCATGTCTATTCTCACTGAACCTCACAACGCCACAAAGTGTTACAGAGATCTAACACTGATCACGCGGGATGGGTTAACTTGTGTACTTAACAACCTGTCCAATTTGATCCTTGAAAGGTATTTAAAATTTCAAGACATCACCCGTAATCAATTGCTATGGCTTGTAAAAGAAATGATAAGAAATGCCGTAACTGGTGTTGATAGTGTTTGTTGGAATTTAATGCGTTATGCATCAGGTGGTGATATCACACCCAAAAATATTATCTTAGTAGAATCTCTTTTAGATATATATATTGACAATCGAATGTGGCTAGACAAATTCCCTGTACTTGTTTGTATGGTAGTTTACACTTATTTAAGATTGATTGAGGATCATAATATGCCACACTTGATGGCATTAAGACAAAAAGAAGTTAATTTCGTTATTGCTCTTATAAGAGAGCATTTTAATGAAGTTTTGACTCTAGGAAGAGATTTAGTGCGGCTCTTACAGAATGTTGCTCGTATCCCTGAATTTAATCAACTTTGGCAAGATATTTTAATAAATCCAAAAACATTATCTCCAACATTTACAAATGTTATGCAACTTTTACAAACAAGAACATCAAGAAGATATTTACAATCAAGATTAACTCCAGACATGGAACGAAAATTAGTTTTCTTAACATCACAAGTAAGATTTGGTCACCACAAAAAGTACCAGGAGTGGTTTCAACGGCAGTATTTAGCCACTCCAGAATCTCAGTCCCTAAGAAGTGACATGATTCGTTTTATTGTTGGAGTAATACATCCTACAAATGAACTACTTTGTTCTGATATTATTCCAAGATGGGCAGTTATTGGCTGGCTTTTAACAACTTGTACATCCAATGTAGCTGCCTCTAATGCTAAATTGGCTCTTTTTTATGATTGGCTGTTTTATGATCCTGAAAAAGATAATATCATGAACATTGAACCTGCTATTCTTGTTATGCATCATTCAATGAGATCCCATCCGGCTGTTACAGCTACCTTATTAGATTTTCTTTGCCGTGTTATTCCAAACTTCTATCCACCATTTGCTGACAAAGTCAAACAAGGTATATTCAACTCTTTACAGCAGATAATTGAGAAAAGAGTATTGCCAAATTTACAGCCACTATTTGACTCACCTAAATTAGACAGAGAGTTGCGCACAACAGTTAGAGATACATTTAAGGAATTTTGTAGCAATGGAAACGGCGAGGGTGTATCTGGTATGCGTGACGAAGGCAATGACGATTTACCAAGAGGAGGTCCCGATGAGCCCGCTTTTTCTGATGATGAAGAAGATCTGCTCCCTATAATAGCTGAAGATACAGATGACGACGATTTACCTTTATCGGAAGTCCGTGCCAGAGAACGACCAGAGCTGGCTGCTGCAATGCCATTGTTACTACGACCTTTTGCTGAAACACTATTAGATGAGAGAAGTTCTTCTGCCGCAACTGCATTACTAAATGCCTGCAGCAGTCCCATGCCAACACCGACCGCTTTAGCTGATTTATTTGCTGCAACATTGCAAGAAGCGCCACCATTACACATCAACCGTAATCCAACGCCAGCCGAGTTAGATACCGTTATGAATTCGCCAATATTTTCCATGTTCAATTTTCTAGTTGGAAGCAGCGATGCCACCGAAGCGAAACGAAAACTAGTATTAGAGACATTTAAAGAAATCTACGCACAGAGTTCGTTTCATCATGTAGGTTACTGTTTATTATTCTATCTAAAGGTGTGTTACGAGAGAGAGCGGCGTGCGGAGCGAGATCCCGTCAAAAAAAGAAATGTAAAGTTTAAAGCGGAAGTGTATAAAGATTATTGTAATTTCTTAGAATTAAAACTTCCCGAGAGCTTAGCTGATGACTTTGAGAGGTGCCAAGAATGCGACGCGAATGTGCTCGTGTGGTTGATTCCGGATGTCTATAGAGAGTTCAAAGATCAAGTTCAAAACCACATTAGACTGCTCCATATAATTGTCTCTACATTAGATGCAGGACAATTGCAACGCCTGGTGTGTCTGACACTACAAGGCAACTTGATGATGTTCAAGTCTGATATCACGACCATGCTTTCCACCAGTCTCAGCTGGGAGACCTTCGAACAGTACTGTCTCTGGCAACTTTTAACCGCACACGAGATATCTGTGGACGACGTTTTGCCAATCATACCCAAACTATCCTACAAGGATCACGCGGAAGCACTCACATCTGTCTTGTTGATGTTAAAACAAGAACGTCCAACCGCAGATGTCGTTCGACAAATGTTTTGTAGGACAGTGGATGATGAAGATACATTTGTAGTTTCAACTGTGATGTACTGGTGTCAGGACTATGAGGACAAAGTTGCAGATTTGCTTGCAGTGTTATTAAGCACGAGATATCCAGGGACCAGTCCAAACAAGAGAAAACGACCTGGAAAACACAACATTCCACCAAACGCGCCGCCTTCTGCAGAACTAGTGAGTGCAAGTTTCAAACAAATTAAAGTTTTTTTTTTGCTTATGTAATAAATATTTTTCTTGTAGGTTTTAGGTCACTTAGAGCAAATAAGGGTATGCTGTGTTGAACAAGACGATATGTCAATTTTTAATATGGAGTGTTTGCAGAAAGCCTTACAGCAATCACAGTCAAATAGTAGTGATAGTTTAAAGGTAATTTAACTATATCTCTAATAATTATATTAAGTGTTATATTTATATGTTTATATATATATATATTACTTGAAAAAACTAAATCTAATTTTCAGAGACAATATGGTGATTTATTTTCATTAGCATGGGAAGATGAACTACCAATATCAAGAAGGGCCAGAAAATTAGTTTCAAATTCATTACCAATGAATCCGAACTTGCATTCATCCAATGAAGACAGCGAGGTAAAGAAATCTTTTCATATATTTTACAAATAATGTAGTGCCTTGTACAAAAAAAATCCAAGATATTGCAGACTATAAATGCAAGAATTTGAGTAGTACACGGTAACCCTTATATATATTTTTATACTTCACAGGAAGAAGAAATTGTGAAACCCAAACAAGCGAAACGAAGAAAGAAAGCAATATCGGATAGCGATTGACATATCTCATCTAAAAAATATGTTAATTTTAAACACCAAAGTGCAACTCAACAATACAATAAATAATGTGCAAATGTTACATACCTATAAATTATTGTTTGTTACCGTGTGTTGTGTATAGAAGTATATAATATTACTATGTAATATTACTGTTGAAATTATTTTTTTTTTGCCGCAGTGTTAAGTTAGCTCTGTATGCGTATTGTACTTTATCGGTTGCACGTTTCGAATAAACTGATTTTGTTAATAATAATGGTAAAATTGTTATATAATTGTAATAAGAACACAGTTACAACTAAATGAATTGCACAAGTATATAGATGATGATCTTGGGTGATGGCCTTTTAATATTATTTTAAGTTTACTTTGATTGTAAATTTTGTCTGTAGGATTTGTATAAATACCATATTGTTATACTTTTTTATCCATACATGCTATGTTGGACTTATTTTAAATGTAAGGTATGAGACCAAGAATTATATTCAAAAGATATATTGTATTGATGCAATTTTCGAAATACATTTTACACTAGGATCAATAAAGTATTTCCCCTACAAAACCTTTTATTTATGTATGTAAATAATAAAACATAATTTAATTATAATTTTATAATTTTGTAAATTCACTTAAACTTGTCTTTAAAATAACAAATAATTAACCTTAACCCTTAAATACAAATTTAAATGGAATAAAAAGTATAAGTTAAACATTCAAAAATGCTTTTAAATCTATGGTAGTATACTTGCTTGTGAACCTGTATTTGGATGGATTTGTAAATATAACAAACTTCTTTTGGCCGACTTCCATTTGACACGGCCATGGCTTACAGAATGTATTATCAAAATTTAGGTAAAATTAATTGAGTATCCAAATACATGCTAACAACCAAGTATACCTGCCATTACAATAGGACCAACAAATTATTTTGAAGTGTTTCAAAAGTAACACCTTCACTAAAGCTTCCCTTGCTTATATCTCTGTCTTGCCTGTGCTTTACTGTATTTATTTTTTTTCTCTGGTATTGTTTGTTCCTTTTCTTCAGAATCGTTAGACACTAAAATGAGGTAAATGAATAATTAATATTTTTTCCTGTTACTTAATATCAAATTTTGGAATTAACATAAATATAATCTTATTTACTTTAGTAAAAGAATAAATAATAAATAATGCAAGCCTGATTATATACATATTCATTTAAATACATTATCTTAATAGAATATAAAGTTCACCTAAGTCAGGAGGTGGTTGTATTGACTTCCCTGCTCCCATCGAAGTCATCATGGTTGCAGTTTTTCCCATAGCCCACCCCAGACCTGCGAGGGCTATTGAAAATGCCACCATGCTAAATGGATGCTAAAACATTAAAACAATATGCTATAAACAATATATATCATTTAAATTTTTAATATTATATTTCATCACTTGAATTATTTTAAACATAACTTTTGGCCTATATATTAATTTATATTTTTCATATTGTTTCATTATAATTTTACATACAACATTATTTTATAAACCATATTTGGTTGTCATGATTATCTGTTAACTAAAATACTCACTGATAATGTAGGTTTTTCAGTCAGTGTATAATCTAATATAACAACACTTATGCCTATAATAAAACCCACACAAGTGCTTATCCATATTGTATTGTGATTACCTGAAAAATATTTATGGATTTTATTTTTTTATATTTAAAAAATTGCTTTTGAATTTAAAACTCTTACCTCTAATTTTCTTTTGTTGTATGTCCGTTATATTTTTTATAGATTGCATTAATTTTGGATTATGTGGATCAAGCTGTAAAGCCCTTGTATAGGATATTATTGCTTCATCATATAACTCACTAGCCGCTTCAACTTCTGCTCGACGAAAATAACCCTACAAATGTAAGATATTAAAACATATATATTAATCACGTCAACGATTTTAAGATTTAATAGGTATGTTACCTTTGCCCATTGTGGTTGTAGCCTGACGGTTTCATTGGCGTCTTGTAAGGACAAATAGTGTTGATCTAATTTAAGAAATGCAAATGATCTATTGCTGTATAAAAAGTAATTATTAGGATCCATTTTAATCGCCTGGGTATAATGTAGAACAGCTTCAATATATTTTCCATCTTTAACGCATTCATTACCTTTAACTTTTAGTTCTTCAATACTAACATTTTGAGTGTTTTTTTTCGATTCGTCCATTATAAGGAAATATTGTTAATATTGTTACATCCAAATTAAACTCTTTCTATACAACCTTCTGTTTTGATTAAATAATACTTTGAATAACTTTAATTGAGTTCAAGGATCCAAGTTTATCTCAATAGTATTTATAATTTAATTAAAATGTACATAATACCTATTATCTTGAGATTTAAATCAAATATTGACATTGACAGCGGGAATTATGATTTCTGGTAAAAAAGAATAAAAGGGCATGCAAAGATTAAGAGCTATAAAGTCATACAAGAAATACACATTAGTTATCATAAGTGATAAAAAATATATTTGAAAACTATAAATACAATTCTTTAACTTAATTTATGCACGATGTAATCATACAACGCTAATAATGTAAGATAAAAAGCAATAAACATGAAAGGAATTATAAAGTTCAGCGGAGACATGTATAAACGTTTTTAACGTTTACAACAAAAAAAATATTTTTGTTGTAACCGTTTCAATTCTGTGTAAAAACACATGTGACGTATTAGACAAAAAATTATAACTCAAGAAAAAATTGCAGTCACGAAATTGAAAACGTATTTTTTTTGTATATGCCATTAACAGCACCTTGTGTATTCAACTTTTGAAATCAACATTGATTTTGGATTTTTATAAATCTTCCAGCATAAGGCGAAGTTAATGTCTTTTGACGTACCCGGCAAGCACAAAGGCTATTTGTGGATAGTGAGAAATACGAGGTAGGCTTTATAAAATCAAAATAGAATATGTATTTTCTGATTTTTCAAAGAACTTTTGTTATACCATCTTTATTACGTCGATGCTCGAAAATCGAGTCAGCTAATAGTTGTCATATAAGTATCAGAGAACTATAAAGCAAAAAGTGTCAAGCGTCAATGGAGTTAAAAGTTAAAACTGACAGTGACAAATGACAATCTACTTTGAATGCAGTTTTTTATTAATATTTTTCATTCGCCTAACCGGGAGAATATTAGAAACAACTTATAACATAAGATATTGTGTATTAATATGGGTATTAAAGAGGCTGTTATCTACTTAGACAACCAATGGAATACATATTACGCTGGCCAAACTGTAAATGGAAGAATAGAATACGTTTTTGATAGTCCGAAAAAAGTTCGAGGTAGTTACATCGGAACGCCTATCAAATAAACACGATTATCACATACAATGAGTCATACTAGTGTTAGATCCGTAATAGTATTTTTATTTCGATGGATTCTTGATTTATAATGTATTTTTAGGCATACACGTAAAAATTAAGGGCGAAGCTCACACTGAGTGGAGTGAAAGTAAACAAGAGGAAGATGCACAAGGTAAAACGCAATCTACAGACACCCTTCACACTGGAAATGAAGAGTATTTCCAAATATCATATTATTTACTGGGGAGTAATACAGGTATGTGATAATGTTAAATAAACATCTTGACAATAATTTTGTATCTAAGTATTTGTAATCTATAATTTCTATTTTTATAATTATTTTGAAATTTGCCCAACTATTTTTAAAACTATTTAGGGTTTTCATTCATGAGCTTAGAGCATGGTTGGTGGTTTTGGCTTGGCATTTTGGCCTAGCTCAAAAGGTCAAGGACCACCTTCTCACAGATTATCAACATGTAATAATCAAATTCCACTTTCGAAAACTTCCCCAAGCAAAATAAATTTTGCTCAGAACAACCGTAGTATTTGGTTTGGGCAAAGTATTACATTGTTTTCTAAGGGCTAATGAGGAGTCAACACAGTGGCAGCTTTGTTAAAGGCATCCTTTTCGTTTTTGACAGAGGTTCAGATATCTCAATCTAGCGATACAACATACCTTTCGTACCCAGGGTTTAAACTAGAGAATCATTCTATACCACACGCCGGGGTATTCATGTTCCTAAGGGAGAATATCTGCTACCATCATCTTCAGACTTTTGAAAATCGGGACTTGTCTGTACTCTAGCTGCGCCTAGACATGAATAGCAGACATTGATCAGCTCTTGAGCCATATCCAAGCGAAGATTGACGACCTGCTTTCATAGACTCCCTCTGCCGAAGTCGTAGTCTTTAACGCGCACAACGCCAATTAGCTAGTTACGTGCCACCGGGGTGCAGGATGTTTAATTTTGCTCTGGCAAGTGGTTTGATTCAGTTCGTTAATGTAGAGGTGATATGGAGTGTAGTGCACATGTAACATCCGGTCGTACAAGATCCGACCCGACGCCTTTGGCATTACAAGTAAGTGGATTGGGATGGAATGCGGTCCTTTTTTGCATCCTTCCAATGGAGGCCGATTTGTTTCCCTTCTAATGGGTCCCAGTAATTGCGTTATGGCTGTAGATGTTGTGATACCACAGGGCATGACACATTTTTACCAAGCTTTGTGGTACCACTTGGAGACAGATTGCGGTCTTGGTTTGATGCCTGTCAGGGCTGTAGCAGTAGGGCGGTATTTCCGTGTCGATACAACATAGGTACATTCCAAAAGAGGCGTATACTCTGATCACCAAGGCCAGTAACGCTCTTTGATTCCCCGGACGTTGCGAGAGTTTGTGGGCGGCGGTGATCACTTGTTAACAGTGATCCGCACGTTCGATTCCAATCTTCATCCTTAAAAAAAAATTATCAATACCACTCGGCTCTTATTATTTTATTATCTATTTTATCTTTTGCTATTCTCCCAATAGGTAATGAGATAGAGATACCAGCTGGTAAACAAGTATACAATTTCACTTGCACTTTGCCACCCGTGCTGCCTTCATCATTTGAAGGTCAATTTGGTTACATCAGGTACACAGTAAAGGTAACTTTGGATAGACCATGGAAATTTGATCAGGAAACAAAGATGGCATTCACAGTCATCAATGCATTGGATTTGAACCTCAATACTTCTTATAGGGTAAGTGTTGTCTTGCTGTACTAATATAATATTCAATATCTGTTTAAATATTTTACATAAAATTTTTCTCATTACATATATTGAGATTTTGTGAAACAATAATCATAATAAAAAAAAAGACTGATTTTGTTGTACGGTACCAGGGTGCCTTTGCAACCCTCGTAGCTTTATTTAAACTTGGATAGTGTTTACAGAAGTTCTTATTTCGATTCACAAGATTCATAGTGGAAAAGATATATGAATAAATAAATTATTATTTTATGAATTTAGGAGCCAATGCACTTCCAAATGGAGAAAACGTTCTGTTGTTTCTGTTGTGCGTCTCCGCCATTGTGTGTGGACGTTAGAGCGCCGGTCTCCGGGTACTGCCCGGGACAAACAATTCCGCTTACCATAGATATTGAAAACAAGAGCAATGTTCAATTACACTTGGTGAAGATATTTTTAAGAAAGGTATCTTTTTCTATATTATTTAAGTGTTTTCTTTTCTGAGTTTAAGTTTAAATTAGGGATTTCAAAAGAGGTGGATAAAGACACTTTGCAGTTAATATTAATAAAAACTGATTTTGGGGATTGACCAGACCTTGTCAACAACCAAAATTAATTTATTACTATTTAATTTATCGGTTAATTAATAGGGATTATATGCATATACAAATTCTTTAAAATTTTTAAGATACTTCATAACTTGTACATGTTGTTAAACTTGTTATTTGAATGACTTATATTTTACAAGTTGATAAGCATGCATCAGTTTGTACTTGATGCACTGCATTACATATACATTTTTTAACTACCAATACATAAGTATCGGTAAATTTTGGGAGAGAAATCTCCTATTAAAGCAAAATCTCCTATCCAAAATACTTTGAGAATCTCTGGTTTAAATGAATTTAAACTTATATAGTTCTATGTAACAAATGTATCTAAAGCTATCTAGTTAAAAGGTTTATAATCTTCATATATTTTGTGTATAGGTAGTAAATTATAGATCAACATCCCCAAGCACTGCTACTAAAAAAACAAAAGATGTAATCCTTACCGTCCAAGAGGGTCCGGCCCCAGAAGGAACAACCAAGCATTGGAACCTCACTATGGAAATACCTCCAATACCACCCTCAAACTTGGTCAACTGCAATATTATCGATCTGGATTATGATTTGAAGGTAAAATATTAATATTGGGTATGACTATACTGAATAAGAATTATAAATGTACTCTCTACTTACACAATCTTATTAAAATATGATGTGAAAAGCAGTCATCTTATAAACAATATACGGGTCGTTTTCACATAAATTGTGCATTAGGTTTTTGGGCTGTCCCATGACTTTGTTAAAGTTTTATTACATTATTTTTTGGTAAGTTTCATCAAAATTTTACTACAATCAAATCTATGGCTTATTTTCTTTTAAATTTAGGATATTTCACTTAGATTTTTACGTTATAAATATTTATTTTTTAATTTTATATCAATAATGGTAGTCATTTTTGCAGTGTCCCATACCAATTCAGCGAAGTTCAAATAACAATATCGGCTTTCGTTATAAATATATGACGTTGAAATTACTTTTTTTAGAAACTTTATAATCTTTACTTGTATTCTATTGAAATACTTCGGTTAAAAGGTAGAATATGTAATTTTAATTATATAATTACTCCGAAACACAAAATCGGTCCCTATGGAAAATTCCATTCCGTAACCGTATTTTATTGAACCTGTAAACAAAAACTACTAATAAAAGTTGTTTAATTATGCAAGGCAACTTAAACATTAACTTTTAAAACAAACTGTTCTTGTGATTCGTTCATTTTGTGGCGACAATTGTTAAAAATAGGAGTGTCGGCCGCGGTGGTCCAGTTTCAACGTTCCATAAACCGAAACCAATACTACGGTAAGTGGTTTAGTAACTTTTTTGCAAATTATACTAATTGTTTATAAATTATCAATAAATTTAAATCAAAAGTTTAATAGTTCATTGTTTTAGTTCCTTAAAAGTTATTTAATTAAATTCAAACCAAGGTAAGTGTCCGTTACTTCCATTCTGAAACCAAAACACTGGTAACGTATAACGTGGAACCCAAAAGTTTCGGAGTGGAATTCTTAAGGAGTTGTTACAATGACATAATTTATACTTTCTGTATTTTTTACAACACACTACAAACAAACAATTTAATTTCAGGATCATCTATATACAAAATTGATTGCCTTATTGAATCACAATAATGATTGCAATAGCAGATATTGATGGTTTCTTAACCAAAAGTGATTTTATATCACTCGAAAAAGTTTTGTGGCCATGGAAAATTACACATTTCTGTCTCTCAGATAAATGTTACGGGTGTAAATATCCTACTTCAATTGATAACAAACCGGAGCATTTTGTAGTATATAATAGAGCTAAACTGAAGGATTTACTGCATTTTGACTTTTTTTGGTGTCAACGATGCACTATTTATACTATATATGATCACTATTGTCAAGATGAATGCGATTATTGTAATTAATAATTATATATTTTTTTACGAATACATCATGAACAATATAACAAAGTTTTTTCGCATTTTAAGATGCCACTTACATCCATCAGCAAATACTAATAGATCTTTTGCAAATTTGACGCTGACCCCGAATAACTCACATTTATTGATTGACAGTCATGATTTAAATAACATTGAAAAATTATTGGATTTAGACCTGTTATCCAACTTGCCAGTTTATGTTTTAAATGATACAGAAGAGATACATTTTGATAAAGGTGACTTATGTTCTGAAAACATTTTTGGAAATGATAATTATTTAGTCCAATCTATCCATCACGAGGATGTGTAGGATTAGAATCTGAAGAAAATGATTAAACTGGCTGTCAATCGTTCTCAATCAAATCAATCTAACTTTGTACTGTGTGCCATATCCTTAATTCTGATAATCTCTTATGTCCTATTTTTTTAGATCAAATTTGTTTATGTAATTTTACACTGGAAGCGTTCTCGTATTTCTTATTTTCAATAATATTTAATGTATAATGTGTTCTTGATTGTGTAATTGATAAAAAGTTCCTAATATGCTAAGTATTCCTTAAATAAGAAAAATTGTGATTATTTTATCCAAAGAGTAACGGATTGGAAATTAATAATGATGCTATGACTGCTAATTACAATTGATTACACTTTTGTTGTTTTGTTATTAAATTCTGTATTTAGGTTTATTAAAATACACTACGAGAAACAACTTCAAGTTACGTTTTATTTAATAAATCTGAGTGTTTATAGTAGTCACGGAATGGAATAATTTTCGAACCTGGAGGCTTTCAAATAATTATACGTCGAGAAATACATAATTCTAATATATAATTTTGGTATTTTCAAATATTCTAATAAATAACTAATCTAGATAAACCGCAAAACATACATTTTTCATAACTTGAAAAATTTACATGATATTTTAACTTTGTACACTTTTTGTGAAAATGACCCATACACACACACACACACACATAATAACTTAAGTTGCATTTATCTTATATTTGACAGGTGGAGTGCGTGGTGTCAGGAATGCATTTCAACATGAAGGACCGTAAATACATAACAATTGGTACGGTCCCACTGGTTGCTGATGGTGGGCCTTCGCCCTCGCCCTCCGCCCCAATACTGACTGACACTTCACCAAACCAACCGGCTGTGCTGCCTGTGGGGCCCGGGCAACCAGCACTGCCTCCCAATGTAAGTATTATTTATTTTTATTATTATATTTATTTATATCTTTTCCACTTTGAATCGAAACCAGTAATCACTTGGTAACACATGGGAGTGTCAGGCTTTGATACCATAAGTATCGAAATAAGCCCTTCTGTAAACATTCCAACTTAAAATAAAGATATGAGGGTTCCAAACCAACCCTGGTCTGAGAAGGACCACAACACAAATTCAGCTGGTATTTTTTAAATTGTGATCACTGTTTCAAAAACGTCAATATATTTAGTGAGCAAAACAGTAAGTTGAAGGCTCATCTCTTTAGCTAAAGCAGGTATCTTTAAGGTTTGTTTAAATTTGTGTACAGGTCCCAGCCGGTGGTGAGACAGGTCCAGGCTGGACGCTCCCAGGGAATGATATAAACCCTCCGTACCAATCACTGTATCCTACACTTTGTAAGTATTGTGATAAAGTAATATATGATAAAATATCTATATCTAGTAACAATTATTACAAAATTAATCTTTAAGGACCATACTATATAGTAATCATATTTCTATTTAACTGAATAATATGAAAAATTTGTTGTTTGTATTGTATAAATTATTCACAGCTCAACCGGTATACAAAGAGTCTCTGTACGCCGCGCGCACTATTCAAGACAGAGGTGAAAGTAACAACATGGCCATAGCTGGAAATGCCAACTTCGCTCCGTACTACCCCACATACGCCTGGCAGCCACCGCCATTACCACAATAAAAAGATAAGATACCACACTAAAAAGATAAGTTACTACATTAAAAAGATGAAATACCATACTGAAAGATAAGATACCACACTGAAAGATAAGTAATCACACTGAAAGATAAGTAATCACACTGAAAGATAAGTAATCACACTGAAAGATAAGTAATCACACTGAAAGATAAGTAATCACACTGAAAGATAAGTAATCACACTGAAAGATAAGTAATCACACTGAAAGATAAGTAATCACACTGAAAGATAAGTAATCACACTGAAAGATAAGTAATCACACTGAAAGATAAGTAATCACACTGAAAGATAAGTAATCACACTGAAAGATAAGTAATCACACTGAAAGATAAGTAATCACACTGAAAGATAAGAAAACACACTGAAAAGATAAGAAACAACATTGAAAAGATAAGATACCACACCGAAAAGATAGGTAAAGAATAGAAATGATTCTTTACTATAACACTAATCAGTAAAACCTATGTGAACTTGCTTTAGAAAATCCTTACTAGAGCTTTGAATATTGTTATTTACTAGTGTCAATGTAATTTATATTTCTTATTTATTTTTTAAAGTCCGGTAATTTTCTTATTTGAGTAAAGAAATGTCAATACAGAAGATATCAAAAGATTCATTTCTATTCTTTATTATAAGTCTTTCTATCCATTTGAATATTTTATCAAAAAATATGTTATTTGATTTGATACAATTATTAAAAGTGTATTTATCATTCAGCAATTAAACAAATATGATGCATTTTTAATTTTAAAAATGCTTGAATAGGTGATTTTTTATGTTATTGAATAAAAATGGATATTGTATTAATATAACTATAAAGTGCCAGTGTGAAAAGTATAAAGTAGATTATTGATATTATGTAACTGAATCTTTAAACTAAATCTCGTGGAAGCAATTATGAAATGTTTGAAATTAATTTACTATTTAATACATTATTTGTTTTTAGTTCTAAGTTTTAACTAACCAAGACTAACTGAGCTTTTCGAATATTTTAATATTGCTTTTGTGTAAACTTATAGCTTAAGAATTAGTGACATTTTTATATACAATCAATGTTTCTGCTTATATTGAGTTACTATTTTCATTGATTTAGATTAACAAATGAAGTATTTAAAAAAGGCAGCTTTTTATAATAAAATGTACAACTGTTTTAATTATTGTAAGATTTTATGTAATCTCATTTTTATTTTAATATATATATTCAGTTGATTTTGTAGATTTTTTAAAAATTGTTCATATATTAACATTATGTTATTAAATTGTTATAACAGTGAATTGGGCTTTTATTTCATTTTATTTTAAAAAGGTTAAAAAAAAACAATATTTTAAATGACTCTTTATTGATTTTCCTTCACAAAACAATTGTCAATTATTGAGCATTTTAGTAAATAAAACTAGTCCAAGAAATAATAATATACACAGTCGTCGATACAAAATAATATTTTTAATTAAGAGTGAGACGGACGTGGATCAATTATCATTAAAGCACCCATAATGATCTCATCATGCAACTATTTATATTTTTGAAGACATTGTTGTTACATACAAGTTCATACAATAACTAGTTTGTATCAAGGTCCGTAAGAACCTTTACTTTGTACAAGATTAACATAATTATTAAATAAACTTGGTATTCTTTGACAGTAATATACATTATAATGTAAATTTATTATGAAAAATAATAAAGCTAAAATATCGTCGTACCGCTAAATTTATATAAAATAGTAGTATCAAGTACAAATGAAGGAAAAACAATGAAGTATTTATTGCTGACACAATATTGTCTAATACGGAGCATTGATTTTAATGATTTATTATATCGATGACAATTAACAATGGAAACGAAACCTCGATGAAGTCGGCCCTAAAACGATCAAAAATATCTACCACATATATATTTTATTCTCTTCAACTTTTTAAAACAATAATTAAACTATCGAAGGACGAAACGATAACACGTACCTCGCCGTGATCTTGTGATCCGGCACTCGACCGTCCAGATGCAGCTCAACGTTCAGTGCGTACGGTACTAATGTGTGGTCGTGTTGTGCTCACGGTCGCGTCTCGTCACTACGTACTATGAACCAATGTAAATTTTTCCCGAATAGTTTCGTTTACATCGAAACGTCCCTATTTCTATTCCTGTAATTTATGAACAAATTTTCCCTTCACGGTAGAACCTGTCGCGAGGGGGAGCCGCGTACACGCGCTTGGGATGCCGTGACACGGTTATCGCACTGCGAGCGTCGACTCGTCCGTGAGGCGTGCGGTCCGGCGGTCTGTTGGTCCGGCGGTCCGGTAGACCGGTAGTCCGGTGGTCCGGCTGTCCGTTGGTCCGGTGGTCCGGCGCGGGCGGGCGGCGCTGCGGCTCGTCGGTCCCGTGTCTGCCCCGCGGGGCGCGCTCGTCGCCGGTCGTCGGTCCCGTGTCGCCCCGCTCTCAGTACTGGGCGCAGCGCGCGCGGAACCCGCCCTGGTACGTGGAGTCCTGCGAGAGCAGGCCGTCGGGCTGCGACGGGCAGTCCGGCGCCGCCGACTCCTGGCTGAAGTCCGGCTGCGAGGCGCCCTGCGACAACGACAGCGGCGGCTGCTGCGACAGAGGCTCCTGCGAGAGGCGTGGCGGGCGGCGTCGGGCGCGGCCAGGGGCATCGGGCGGCGGGCGGTGTGGGGGGCGTGGTATGGGAAAGGCGGCGGGCGGTACGGGAGCGTGCGGCGCGCCGCGCTCAGGGCCCACATAGGCCAATGGGTCTCGCGGAGGCCGCGCGCGGTCGTACACGGAGCCTGGGACCATGGCCTCGCGGGCGTCGAACATGGACGTGGACATGAAGTGCGAGCCAGGGTTCTGGGCGTTCACCAGCTTCTTAGGCTTTGCGAATTGGATGGCGGACTCCTTGAGGTTGGAGAGCGGGCCCTCGGTGAGCACGCGGCGCTCCTTGTAGAAGGCGAGCAGGTGGTTCCACAATGGCTGCTTGCTGAGCACCTTGGGATTGCCGACAACGATGAGGCCGTACTTGGCGCGCGTCAACGCGACGTTCAGCCGGCGCGGGTCGCTCAGGAAGCCGATCCCCTGGTGTTCGTTGGAGCGGACGCAGGACATTATTATGATGTCCTTCTCCCTGCCCTGGAAGGCGTCGACGCTGGCCACTTCGATCTCCTGATAGAGCTTGGCGTGCAGGCTGCCCTGGTACTGCATGTGCTGGACGAGGTACGACCGCTGACCCTCGTACGGTGTAATAATTCCAATTTGCTCCGGGCGGACGCCCGCCTTAAGGAATCTAGTGGTTAGTTTTTCCACGTTGGCCGCTTCCGTTCGATTCAAGTAGGACGTCCCGGAGCCGGCTATCTCCTCCTGACCCTGTGTCACGTAGAAGAACATGGGTCTATCCGGTCTCGGCCACGGGAAGTCGATTTTGTGAAGCCGCCGCTCCTCTGCACTCACTCCGTTCTGAAGTGAACCCTCGTAGAAGAAGTCCGAAGGAAAGCGGGAGAGTTCGGGATGCATACGATACTGCACTTCTAGCCGGAAGGGTCGGATTCCGAGAACGACGAGCCGCTCGAAGAGACTCTGGCTGAGGCCAGCCTTTGCCGCCTTCTTACACATGACGACGGGGCCCAGCTGGCAGTGATCGCCCACGAGAATGAGCTGCCGCGCCCCCAACACCACCGGCACCATGCATTCGGGTTCCGTGGACTGCATGCCCTCGTCTATTAGGATCGACTGGAACCTCATCCGTGCGACCCTGGGGTCTCCCGCGCCCACGCATGTCGTGCAAACTACGTCTGCTGCGTCCAGTAGTCGTCTCTCGGCCGCCTTACGTAGTGCACGGTATCTCCTCTCGTCTGCTGCGGAAAGCTCTCCTGCCTCTTCCTTGAGTCGCGTCAACTTGCGAAGCTCGCTGTCCGCAGATCCGAGTGCGCGGGCCTGCTCGTGTAGCGCGAGGAAGGACACCGACGACTCCATAGCCTCCCTGGATTTGGCGCAGAGTCGTACTACCTTCAGTCCCGTTCTGTGTATCTTCTCGGTGAGCTGGTCGACGGCGGTGTTGGAGGGCGCGCACACGAGCACGGGCCCGCCGCTCTGCCGCACGAGCTGGTACACTATAGTAGCCGACGTCACCGTCTTTCCGGTGCCCGGGGGACCCTGGATCAGGGACAGCGGACGCTGCAGGGCGTGCTTGACCGCGTAGACCTACAACATGATGAAAATAAAATATTTATTAACTAATCATTAGGCAGGCTTATCGAATTGATTGTGATGGTTCTAGTTATTCGTTCATATTCACTAAATAAATTGAAGTTTGTGAAACTGTGATCACAATTTAAATAAAAACACTGCCTGAATTTGTTGTGGTTCTTCTCAGAGGAGGGTGCATTTGGAACCCTTGTAGTTTTATTTTAAGAGTTTGAGAATGTCTTTACAGAAGGGTTTATTTCGATACGTATGCTGTCTTAATAATCTGGACACACATTTGATACACAAGTGATCATGGGTATGGATTCAAAGCAGGAAAAGATAAAAAATATATATATATATATATATATATTAATTGAAAATTACAAAGTACTATGTTATTAAAGACAGGTTAAGATGAGAAATTAAAGATAAGTTACCTGTGACCTGTTGAGGTCGGGTAGGTTAGGTGCGCTGAAGTGCTTGGGGAGGTGCACCCGGAACAACACCTCCTCCACCTCGTGTCCCAGGAGACGACGGTAAATGTACCCCGACACTGAAGAGTCGTCCACCGCAAACTTGCGCAAGGCTAGCTGCATCCTGAAATATATGATACATATTAAAATTAATATTAATTATAAATGAGATTATTTAACCTTTTTTAAGTAGATTTTGATGAAAGATAATATATGCAAGTTACGAGTAATACCTATCAGAAGCGGTACATGGAATATATTTGTTACGTATTAAAGTGTATTTAACTTTAATCTAAGAAGAGATATATGAGTAATACCTATCAAAGGAGGTACTCTTCCATATGAAATCGACGACAAAGTTTGAAGTGCACTCCAGGGGTGCTCCCGCCCCGCTCTTCAGTTCCAGTCCAACGTCATCCCCGTAGTTATCGGGGACCTTGATCACGTGACCCACTCCCGACCAGGCCTTGTGGAGCTCCCCGACATATCTGGAATTTTAATTATTACATAATTATTAATAACCCTGTTAGGATCAAAGCGATCATTTAAAATATCTCACCTCAATCTAAGTTCATCTCCATGCATGAGTTTCATGTCGCTGTCTGTCTTCGCGAGTGTGAAGTATGCGATTGTCTTCTTGTTGAGTCCCACGTCCCATCGCACCTCAATACCTTCCTGCGTTTGTGACTCTTTGAGTCTCTTGTCATAGTCGGCTTCAAGTTTTACGAGCGGACCAAATATATTCTGATATTGATATCCATCTTCGTATCTATAATTAAATATATAAATGCAAAGTTAAATATGTTTAGAATGCATTGTTTTCAAGATTTATCTCCTCTCAGATAAGAATGCCCTGTTTTATATAAGGTCAAGAGAACTAATAAATTTCATACTATAAATCTAAATCTTCCATTAAATTATTTAATAAAAAAAAAAACTTATTGACCGTTATAATAAATGGAAGGCTGTATGTTTTATTCTTGTTATGAATGTACCTTAAAAGAACCTGATGGGGCTCCTCGTCAACACCAGGTTTCTCTAGATCTTGGAAAGTTGCATCAACATTGTCACGCCACAGTTCCTCGAGTCGTCCAATTTGTTGGGGAGTCACCTGTAATAGTTATAATTAAAGTTTAGAGCATTAGTTTTGACAACTGAAACCAAAATATATTTTACACTAGCTGTGCCACCTATTTAACTTTTAAACTTTCTATTTAAATTGAAATAAGTTTTTTTGACCAGAACAAGAACGAAATTTTAATTGAAGATTACAATAATACATATGTAGAAACTTCATTCAAATTGGATAAGTCGTTCCAGAGATTAACACACAACACAAACACACAGCTAAACAGACAAAAATTCTAAAATTCATTGTTCTGTGTCTAAACATTACTCTTTAGTATGGGTATTTAGCCTCAGTAATGATTTCTCCCAAATAACTTTTATATACCGACAATGATAGCTTACATAATTATTATATACCCATGAAAATAAAAACCTAAGACACACTTATTAAACATATAAGATAAGACCTTTAGTAACTGCATTGAATATTTCAACTTTTATATTACATTAGATAACAAACAAAATTGCCACTTAATATTTGCTATTGTTATAACTTACTTGTCTTGCTCTCATCTGTTCAGCTTCCGATGGTACTTTAACTAGCCATGACAAAAATGCACGGTCGGCTGTAAACAATACAAAACAAAAATTAATATGGGATCATATTTAAAAAGAAAAATTCTTTATATAACATATGGTTTGAAAAATATAATTCCATCAAAAACATAAATGTAAAATTAGAGCCAAGTTCAATATTATGATATATGCATTGGCCTTCAACAACAAAAGTTACATTTAAATGGGGGCCTAGTTCAGACAAGTCTAAGGTCAGATATGGTTAATTTGCATATAAGAATTATCATTAAGGACCTACTAAAATAGTCATGGAAGAGCCCAAGGCTAATTTCTACTAAGTAAGATTTGCAGAAAAATAAAATTTGAACTTACAGCTTTAGAACTTGAAAAGTCAATAATTTATATAAATAACTAGCCAAGGCAGACCTTAGACTTAAGTAAGTGATATAAGTATGAGTAAGATTATAGAAACAATTAATTGAAAAATTTTAATAATATGAACAAAATTTACTAATTTCTTATTTATATCTTAGTATTCATCAAACTATATTTTTGGATGCTATTTGAACTTTTAGGTCATGTGGAACTGGGTTATAGTTTTAATCTATAGGTCAGTCAGTGATAAAATTGAGAATTTTTGGATGTTAATAAGGTGTATTTATGAAATTTGGAACACATATTGCAAGTAGCATATAGTATATATGAGCTAAATTTTACATGTTTGTGTGAAATAGTTTTTGAGTTACGAGGGTGTCAATAGCTCTAAATAGTTTGTGTAACATTATACACAGCTTGCCAGTTACACAATCATTAAAATACTTACAAATAAGTGGTTTCCATTGCTCTTGATCCCAGTTCATATCTTTGAGAGAACTTTGAGCTGCACATGGCTGCCTAAAATAAATTAAAATAATATTACAATAATGCATTTTAAGATTTCAACGCAAAAAATATAATAATTGTTTATGAATGTATTACTTGTTATGCTTATTTAAATTCTCAGATGACTTATTTATTTTATATTTTTGTAAAAAGTTTTCACTAATAATGACTTACCGACAAAGGAGCACCACAACTGAATCAGCCTTGGCAGGTATAAAACCAAGTACAAATACATTCCGAGCCCCACATGAGTAGCACTCAAGTAATGTTTCCCCCAAAGGTCCATCTCTATGAAGGGCTGCTTCTTTATGTTTTGCTCTTACTAAATGGTTGATGATGTGAGAACCAGAGGTGTTACCGCGTCCATTGCAGAACCTAGTTAAAAGATAATGCTAAGTAATTTTAGATATAAGTCTTATTATATTTTATTTATTAAAAAACAGAATGGTTATCATTTGTGAAAAATTGTTAATAAATGTGGCTTAATCCTTTCAAATTGTATGTGATTTAAGGTCAAATATGCATTTAAATTGTAAATGACAAAAATGTTGTTTTGTTTATAAACAAGATATTTCAACTGTTTCAAATTAATAAAAAAAATTGCTAGACAATTAAGAGGATTCTAATAAAAAAATCTTACATTTTCTTGTTTTATAAGTTTGATGGATTGACTTAAGTCAGTTTGTTAAAAACATAAATTTATTGGCATAAATATCTTACCACTTGTTGCAAATGTTACACATAACAACTGTAGCAGGATCGTGGATGCCACAGTACTTGCATGCATGTTCAGGTAGTTCTTTGCTACTGTAAAGAGCCTCATCCTCCTCCTCAAATTGCAACTCTGCAATTGCATTAGCTACACTTGTCACTTTCGCATGAAGGTCTCCTCGTCCTAGGCCATTAACCTTCAAACAGAAGAGGAAAGTAGACGTATAAACAAACAGGTATTGTGTATATTTAATTAGGTTATGCAAATATAAAATCGACGTCAGCTTACTTGGTTGGATGGTGTTATACCATGGTCGTGTTGTGATGCCTGAGTTTGGCTTTGAGATGGAAGGGTAAAGTCAGTAAATTCAAACTCAGAACCTTGTGTGTCAGCACCGATTAGATCTGCTTCTTCGGTTTCTAAGAATGTGAGCGTTTGAGAGCTGGGACCATACGCGTCGACACTCATCCTTATGAAATATACTTATGTTGCTCAAAACTATGAAAATAAGTCAAAAAGGTAAAAATACTGTACATTTAAAGTAAATCCCATAACAATCGTACACTAGTTGCACAACTTGTTAAAAGTGATGTTGATGATCAGGAAAATTCGCCATGTTAGCACATAGCACATGTTTTGTTTCCGTTTACAGATCTAATATTCATTGGCAACTCTAAATATGAAAGCCAGAATCACCAATTAGAATTTTGTAATTATAACTTCCACCAATAAAATGAAAGGAGAATGAAATCTATAGACAAGTTATATTTTTATGCAATGACTTCTGTCAAATTTGCTAATAGCAAATAAAAGACTGACTTACACTAAAAATATATGTTGTATAATGTTACGAAAGAATTTATAAAAAATATTGAATAAAAAAATATAATTAAAATTTTAGTTACACTGATTTTAATAAAAGGTATAATGTTTCTAAAATTACTTAAACAAAATCTTTCTAACTTTATGCAAAACGAAACATGCCTTCAATGTGACGTTACATGATAAGTAAATAGGATTTGACAGATTATTTAGTGTTTGACCTTTTCCATAAACATGTTTTAGTCATCTACAATATATGATTTTTGATTTTTTGTCTCAAAATATAAATGTGGTTCTATATAGAATCAAGACAGATAAAAAAATATTAAAATTCACGAGATTAGTAGATATTTCTCTTTTTAATTCTTTTCCATATTTCCATGTGTGCTCTTATCAGGTTCTTTAGCAAAACTTAGCTCAGGTTCGTTTTATATATCTCGAATTATTATGTTATATTCCTATCGTTTCACAGCACGAAAGCCTATATTCGGAAGATATTGACGAAGATTTATAGCTTTCGCTGCTAACAACTGTAATTGGTTGCTTTGAAATTTCATTTTAAATAAATTGTTTAGAGTGTGTGTTAAAACACTTATTTTATAAAACAAATTTATTTTCATTGATTGGTAGTTGTAAAATAGGAATTTATAATCCTTATAGCAGTAATAGAACTTCTGCTTGCTCCACACTGAAGTACTGGCCTGATGATTTGCTAGTTGCTCAATTAGATTTTCAGCGACGGTGGTAACAGAACGCGTAAAGTACGACGGTGATATGTAACAGATGGAATTTTTGTCTCATCTTTGATGTCACCCTCACTTCCCGTGTCCGAAAAATTTAGATGGCCTGCACTCTTTGAAGGTATGGCTAAATACTATTCAGTCATGCCTCCGACAATGCCGTCCTTTTAACCATAATCTGAAATAAAATGCAATCTAAATAATATACTAGATATCAATTAATGCCTGGCGTTCTATATGTGAAACAATTAAATAAATTACATAAAATAGGAATGTTATAGAAAAGAACTTACCTCCGTCTAGTATAAATTATTTTCAATATAAATTAAACCGTTTTTTAAACAATATTCAATTTAGGGGAACCATGAATTCATGGAAATGATCGAATCGAACGATCGCCAGCCGATAATTAATGCTAGTCTATAAATTCACGATAGACGTAATTATCTTGACTGGACCAGACATGACACTGAATACATTGTAGCATGACTCAAACCTGTGTCCTGGGAAACCGTCCCGTCGTACTATCAATTAAGCTACCGTGTGACCCCGTCTCGATTAACTTGGTATTCTATAATTAAGCTTCTTTATTATGCTTAACATGGCTAAAACATGTTAATATAACATATTCAAATATTCTTCTATATTGCAAACATTTAAACATTGTTTAAGATTTACAAAAGAAAGCTCATGGTGCATATGAGCCAATATAAAGGTCCAAATTAACACTAAACCTACCAAGTACCGGTCAAATTGACCGTTCTTAAACTTTTGTAAAACTTACACATTTTTTAACGTTATAATATCGTTATCAAACTACATGACAATTCTTAGAATATGCATATAATATTTTCTACACTCTTTACTTTTAGTTATTTCCATTATTACCTGCATTATATAATAAAATAACTTTTAATTACCGGTAAATTTGAGGGCGTGCGGTAGGAACAGGTATACAAGAATTGTCGGTAGGTTTAGTGCTAAAAGTCCACGACATTATTACAAGGTAGCGACGGTAGACTGGGAAGATATAATACCTTGCATTTGTGTAATTGTCGGTTTTATTTATTTTTTACTCTTTATTGTACACAATACACATGAAATAATAAAACGTTACAGTGACATAAACAATGTACCATACTAAAGGTGGTCTTACCGCCTAATACCAATCTCCTCCAGATAACCTTATGATTAGGAAAACTTCGAACACTCAGGTAATGGATGGTGGTGTCATTATAATAAACGTACTTACCAATAATTAAACATAGATACATTCTAATAATACATAAATATCAATGAGTATAAAACATAAGAAACATTATTTTCCGTTTTTTTATTATTTTTGTTTACCCAAACTTTAGTTCTAGAAAAAAAAAATTACTCTCATAAAATAATAAGATAAAACTACGTGAATCATAAAAGCTAATTGTATGCCTATAAATTGAAGTTAAAAAAAATAATGCTTTCCTGTTCATTATTTGTAAATTAGTCAATATGTTTGGAAGGTCGGTACATATATCTGTAGCAAATGCAATAACTTTAGGTTTATTTCTACTTATTTGATAAACCGAACACATTGGAGGTCGAATGTGCACTGCAGATGCTGGCAGTCTGAAGATTTAGGTTAAGAAGATAAGCGCTTTTACTCTTTTTCTCTGTCCTTGCTATCCAGTCATTAAAGTATATTAAGAAAGTTCATAAAGAACTTAATCTTTTTTACAATACATAAATAGAATGGAGGAAGTATAGGTAAGAATGATCCTTGAATATTTGTAAGACGTAGAAATAAATTCTACTGAGTTATTTATATATATACATGTTTTGAATTAAAAATACCATGCACCTTTCCTTATAGGATACTTATTTTACCTTAAATATATATTTTTTCAGGATTTAAACTTTTTTTACCTTGACCTTTTCCTTTTTTAAAAACCTCTTCGGAAAGTAACGTGCAAAAGTAAGAAATCTGTAAAGTATATCTTTCTATGTAAAAAGCGCTGACTTATAAAAGATATTAAAAAAAAAATCTTAATATTCAAAATACTGTAACATTTTTGTAGTGTTCTTAATCATTATGCTTGTCGATTCCAACCTTAACCTGATTTAATGTAATTAATGAATAACGAATGATTTCCTTACAGTCTAACACACTCCATATACACTTCAAAGCTTTGAGGAAAATAAGACTTAATTCCCTGGATAAAAATAACATACGGTTTCGCTATATATAATACATATAAAAATAGGGCTATATTTGATTAAAGTTAGGCTACTATATTAATATTATTAGTACGAGTATCTGCCTCAAGGAGGTACGGAATAAGGCGTTATCCATCGCGGCTACTGGGGCATTGGCGATCTAGATTGGTTATTTTGGTTTGATCTAAAAAGTTGGCACCGATATTAGTACACAGACCGCCTATTGATATTATTAATAGATAGTATGTCTGTATGTCTGCGCCTTATCAATATTTCTGTGCAAATGTACAATACGTTTGATTGATTAATACATTTTAGAGTTTAGTTTAAAAATACTCTAAAATGTTATAGTAATACATAATCCTTCTCTATTTTTTTGTAAATCCCAAGTTATTTATTAGTATTAAGTATTTTACAATCTTTTTAATCGTTTTATATTTTAATATTTCTTGGTAAAATACTTCAATGTACTTTTTATTTTACTAACATTTTATTGTGAGGATTCCAAGGTGAGTTCTGAGAAGGTAAAATAATTTTATCCTCAAGTTTTAATTAAATTTAACTATAATTCCCAGTTGGTGATGTGATTTATTTATTGAGATGATTTCTTTTATTCTAAACATAATTGAGGTGCTTATAAAAAATAGTTGTTTTGCATAGCCAAATAACGTTATTTTCATTTTTTAAATAGCTTTTAAGCATTTAACTCTCAGCAATAGCTTGTGTGTGACATTTGTGTGTGAGTGTACATTGGTATTTAATAATATACCAACGTACACTCACACACAAATGTTAAATAATTTATATATTTATAAAAATTAAACGTGTAAATATAAAAGTGATAGTATTAATATAATAAATAATGTCTGTAATATGTTATCCTGGAATCGCTCTATTCCCGAACAAATGAGTATTATATAACTATTACTAACTAATCCCCGCCCGCTTCGTTGGGCACACTATTAATTTGGATGTGAACTTAGGTTGCTATGATAATTGTTATCCTGGTATCCGTTGTTATCGTTAAGTGTATAGCTCCTACAGGTTTAAAATTTGGCGAAATGCAGGAAGTTGAAATCCGTTGGGATAGGAATTCCGTAAAATCTGTTCTTAGTGGACGTCTACGTCACAAAAGAAGTAACAATGAAAAATTTTAAGTCAATCGGACAGATAGTTTCGGAGATTTCGTGATGAGTCAGTGAGCTGTAAATCTCTTATATATATATACACATAGATTATTATGATATTTCTGCTCATAATAATATATAATATCATAAGGTATATAAGATTTGAAAAAGTAGCAAAAATTTTTAGAACACTATCATTCCATACAAAACAAAATTTAATAAATCTTAACTGTCAAACATGAAATATATTATTAAAAAACTTTACATACCTACTCGTAGATACAGAACGGATAGAAGGTTTCGAATTTCTCTTCATTATACCAATTATTTACATCTATCACAGTTGTTTTCAAGTTAATAAATCAATAGGTTTAGCCAATTAAGGGTCAGTGAGACGTTACAAATTTGTATCAAATTTCGTTGCATTTAACTCTTAACATCGAATAATTGATGTAAATGATTCTCTTTTGACGAGAACGATGCCCTTTCGCCAGAAGTTTTATTAGCTTGATTACAAATATTTTCTGGTGTTGTATAAAATGTATGGATTTATCACAACCGACTGGGGCTAAAGTTGTTAATTTATGTATTGTCTTTAATTCTGTTTTGAGTTCGGGAATGCACTTAACATATTTATAAGTATATTAATTCTGGCGTAGGTATATTTCGTTAACCCATCATCGGTATGTGAATAGGAAGGAGTCGGTATGTTTTATTCGTTTTATAACTTAACCATCGTTTATTTGGGATTCTTGATTAAAGATTTATAAAAAGACAGGAATTTTAGAAGAAGATTGATGGTTTGGACTTTGGCATTATTTTAATTTTATTTATATAAAGAACGATTGTCATACTAACGATGTAATTCTTGTATATTTAAATTATATTTTTCCTAGATATATTTATTATATATATTTATACATATATGTATTCTGTTAAATGTGTGTACATATAATGGTAAATGTGAACAAGTTAACAGTTGTATGTTTACGACGTCGTTTATTTAATACAGAGCAATATAATTATTAAGTAATTTAATTAGGCTGTAGGACTGTCTCGAAGTGCGTTGAGGCCTGGGCACGGGACAATTGCCGACAATTGGACTCGAACGGCGCCAACTGATGTCATCAGACTACAGTTCACACCAGTTATTTCTTCCGGAACAATATGTGATATGTAAAACAAATTATATTTTATTAAGTTTAATAAATATTGATTATCTTTAAATTATATTATAATTGTTTTACATTTACAATTATAATCAATGACCGTGTGATTTAAATCGCCATTACATTCGTCTGACATTAAAAAATAAATTAAAAACACAGAATGGTATAAATAAATTATTTTTTTTCTCTTTGTGGTTTACATTTGCTTTAATTTTTTTTTAATCCCATGCATCGTATCTGACTCGTGATCTAACGTACCTTCTTGGAAGTGAATTTTATCGATTAAATTTTATGTTTGCTGCCCGCCGTGGCATTGTTGAATTTTATATTACAATAGATCTTCGAGATGCTACTCGTATGTATGCTGACACTGGCTTCCGAAGTGCTTTTAATTTGATGGCAGCACGTGAAGTAATAATTAGACATGCGTGGTACAGCCGGCGCCACATCTCATCTGGATTCATGGCGTGTTTATATATTAATAAATATTCATGTATGTATGTATGTATGTGGGCACATATTAGCTATTACTTGGAGGGACGACCTCTTAATGTTCACATGGCTTGAGTCATTTAAGGTAAGAATACTAGTTGTAAAGTGTTCATACTCTTGTATGAAAACTTTGGCACAGAAAAATATACCATTTTTAGTGTCCAATACACCATATTATAAAGAAAATCGGGACTTTATCTCAAACAAATGTTAGATGACAGAATGTTAAACATTTAATATGAAATGGTAATTTATTACTCTAAAAAGTCCTTAATGAATTAATAGTAGACTGAAATCATTCGATTATAATAGTGTAATGATAATCGTTATTAACTAGATGTTTCAAACGTATTTTTGGCTTATCTGTAAATTAAACTGTACTACACTTTGATTTGAATTCAAATTCGTTATTTTCTTTACTCATTAGTTTTTAAAATATCAATAATATTCAAATTTTCTGATTACTATATTTATGTTTTACATATTTTCTATGCACCCACCAGGTATCTTAACTAATTCTTTATCCTTCCTACCAAATCGAGTATCCGTTCATTTGATCCTATATTTAAACAGCAATATCTCAAAGGATGTATGAGTCAACAAGAAATTGCAAAAGATCTTGGCAGCAATAGCAAATAGATGTAAATAATTCTTAGCCTAGGACCGTCTAGACTACTTAGTACTTACCTAAGCTAAATTGAGAACAATTTACGAGATGGGTTTTATGTTTGCAGACAATTTAGTTCATGGT
The DNA here is from genome assembly GCA_918358865.1 of Melinaea marsaeus rileyi. Classification (NCBI taxonomy): domain Eukaryota; kingdom Metazoa; phylum Arthropoda; class Insecta; order Lepidoptera; family Nymphalidae; genus Melinaea; species Melinaea marsaeus. Next base: position 12,186,884 of record OU911085.1, read on the forward strand.
TCACTGCGAACTATAATTTTACGGTACTATTAAAATTTTAAACACTTCATTTTACTCTGCGGTATTTATTTGAATTATTTAATATTTTAATAAATTAAAGGTTACATCATGATTAATATTTGTAATTTAAATTACATGGAAATTTGTTATTTTTAAGTTTTTATGAATAAAGTTTTTATATTTAAAATCTATCCATCTAAGTGTCGTTCTCAAAAATCTTTTACGGAATGTTAGTTATTATTATTTACCAAATAAAATTAATTACTAATATTGAAAGTGTTTTTGGAACAGTTTTATTTCATTGTATTGCTATTTAAATGTGTAACGTACTTTTATTGACATTCGGCTAATGACATCCGTCTCATGCTCCTTCCATGTCTAATAAAAATTTGCATTTAAAGATTTATACAGACTAACATACAGACTAACTCGGATACCTATAATGTATTACGTATCTCATATCCAGCGGATGTTGAAATCTCTTTTAACAATTTGTTTATTGACTATTGTCCTCCAAAATATATATAGACTAGTTACTCCTCCTGACTGTCATCTCAGGAAAACTAATTTTTTCGCACAACAAACAGTACTATCCGCATACGCTATATTATTCTTGAAAACACTTAAAATACAGTTCTCTTTTTATTGGATTCACCTAATAATATAAACCTTTGAAATAAAACGGCAGACTCACTAGATTCATTACTGGTATTGATATACATATATATATATATATATGTGTGTGTGTGTATAATATACTAAGTATTTGGTATTGTAAGAAACTTTTAAATTCTGATGATAAAATAATAATATATACTTATTATACAAAATTATTATTAAGTATTGCATCTCTTTGATTTTGCATATAGGTTTGACAAATGTAATGTATAACCTAATTTGTGTTTGTATTTGTGTGAGTGTATGTGTGTGTGTATATGTATGTGTGTGGGTGTGTGTGTGTATGTGTGTGTGTGTGTGTCTGTGTGTGCAATACGACTTCTAGTAGTGCAAGTTATAAAAAAGTTACTATGACCGAGAGGTCGCATTTTTCTCCACAAGTCCCTTTAGTTTGACCTTATTAGGACAAGTTCACTCCATTACAGGCCAAGGCTTCACCGGTCCTTAAAGGTTTAATTGTAATTGTACAATATCATTATGCTATGACGTTTGAATCCCTATTTATACTTGTGACGTCACAGTTATTTATTTGGCTCTGAACTGTTTTAGACCGCTTTTGGGAACTACACATTTGTATTTTATTGTTTTATTATGTAAACCTTTTTCAAGCTATAATAATTATGTTATTATAAAGAATACTTAGCTACGAAATAATTCTGTTAATTTGTTCCGACAGAAAGGTATACTACTCGTATAAGCTTTAACCAGCTATTGTAAAATGGTTTCTTAGTTGTTGATTTTAAACAAATCGGTGGTTATTCGTCGAAATACAAAGTGAAATTTATTGAAAAATTTATAGACTTTACATATATGTTAGATGTATATAAGCTAATTAATTCTTTTCAATACATAATAATGTAAAGAATATGTAATTTAGTGGAATGAATGAATCCTTGATTGCAAGTAGGTAATAACTAAAGCTATAGTGTATCTTGAAGGTAAAGCAATTTATTGTATTTAATGCAGAAATAAATTCCAGGTTAAGTGTAACACGAACAAACACATTTGAATCATATTAATATAAACGAATTTCTTGTATCAATAATCTTTAAATATAACAAAGCAGTTAAACAATTTGGGTTACACTTACGATATAACTATATGTATATATTTCTTGTGATAAGAAACGGCTTATTTGAGCTGAGGGTTAAGGGGATGGTATTGATGATTAATTGATTGATGGATTGATGAATGACAGTTGATGAATCGCAATCAATGTAAAGAAAATATATATACATTTTATTTGATGTATATTAAAGTTTCATAATACTTTATTCCCTAGCACATTTTTTGGATGATTACCTCTCGGCCTAAGGGGTTGGGGGGGGGCAAGGTTAGACGGTTATGTCTTACCACAATTGACTAAAACCCAATGATTGTATGATGTAGATATTTATTCCTATAATACCATATATTATTGTTCCTTTCATATATAAAACACAAAGTTAATATGTAAATTTGTTAAGGGTGAGTATGTACTACGGATGTTTTGATCATATGATCAAAATGTCAGTAATGAAGGTTGTAGGCACCGTGAAGACGTGATCTTCACCTGCGATGTGCGATGCGTCCGCGGCCTTCATACTGTTCACGCACCTCCCGAGCTAATTATAGAAACATTGACTGACTAGTGACAGTCGCTGTGAGTATTTTTAAAATTATTTCTTTCATTTTTTTACTATATAATAAACTTATTAACATACAGCCCCTTTTATGTTATATTATATAGACAAATAAATTATATCTTCTAGTTATACTGTTTAATATTAATTACGCGTGAAAAATTATGATTAATATTTTCATGAATAAGAAATGTTAGGTTAATAATTCTTCTTTACAAATCTTATCCATTCTTTCACTAAAGGTCATTGTCCCGGCCCGTGTGAATAAACTTTATTTTTAGAGGTTAGAGTTGGTATTGTGTTAAATTTAATTTCTTATTACGGTCATTTCTAAACTTTATATTCTAATACTCTTAAATTTTACTTGCAAATAACATTTGTATTCTATTGATAATTGTCCAGTAGATTTCATTTTGTTAAAGATGTAAGAAAAATAAATATTGGTTTATGTAAATTTACTTTACAGATATTTATTTTAGATAATAACAGACAGTGTATTATATAATATAAAATATACTAGCTTATTTCCTCCGCTTCGCTGGGCACACTATTAATTTGGATGTGAACTTAGGTTGCTATGGTAACCTTTGTCATATTATCCGTTGCCATGGTAACCGTTACTATAGTATCGTTGAAATCCTTTGGGATAGGAATTTCGTAAAATCCGTTCTTAGTGGACGTCTACATCACAAACGAAGAAAGTATGTAAAATTTTAAGCTAATCGGATAGATAGTTTCGGAGATTTCGTGATGAGTCAGTGAGTGGTAAATCGCAGCAGCAATAATAAGCAGATAGACAAAGATAGTTATATATATACAGATAGATAAAGTGACTGAAGGAAAAAAAGTTTTTTAGTATGTCAATTGTAATGTTGAGTTCGATGACAGATCTAATACACCAATACTGTATTTGCATATACCCTTTGTATCGTATCCGATCTGTCTCGCCCACGCCCAATGATACAGCCATTACACGCTCGATTACCTCTAAATTACATCTACTTTGAAGTCATCTGTCGACTTCCTATCTAGTCTATTGACTCGGTGATACATATTATATATTATATATATTATTATTATATATATATATGTATATATATACAACTCACGATGTTTGTGATCTCGTGATAATGATGAAACAATTAAATGAAGACCATTTCAAGTAATAAATGTACAAAATATAGTTTTAATCGTTATAATTTTAAGAGAATATTCATGACGCTAAGGATATTTTAACTATATAGAAACAGGATCTCAATTTTAAATTCCTAGAATTTAAACATAGGTCGTTAAAGACTTCTAGTAAGAGAGGATATACGATCACTTTAAACAAAATTCATATATAGGTGAAGTTGCGCAAATTGGTATATGAAAATGTAATTGTAGTGAAAATTAATCAGCATCCCAACCAGATGTACGATGACTGTTCTAGTTTGCTACATACATACAAAATATATACATATATACATACATATGTATATATAAATGATTCAATGTTTATATTATTGAAAGCACATACATTATCACTTGGTGTCGAGATATGAAGCAGGTTATTGGTTAACGTAACAGGATGAACGAATAATAATATAATAATAACAAAAACCAAGTAGAAAATATTTAAATTTTGTTATACAACTCAACGTAACATACTCTATTACCATGGTAATATACAATGCTACAATTTATTTGCATTTACTGAATCCTTCAAAATTAATGCACATATTTAATAAGACCAGTTTGAGTAATCTTTGCTCATACAGACAAAGGCGTCTTCATAGTGTATAATGACACTGCATCCCTATTTTAACTTTGAAATGAAGGACTAGTAGGCGTATACAGACATTAATCACAATCAATCACATATAAACGATTGTTTTAAATGTAGATCGGAGATTTAATTTTAAATACAATAGATGATTGACATATCGCAATGTTATATCTTCATGATAAGTGTTATTACGAATTTTGACAAAATATCGGTGGGTGTGTGTCGGACTCGATTCAAAGGATGTGACTCACTAAAAATTGGGCTATAAATTATATATACCTTCTTAATATTCCAATGGTTGTGCTGAATAAGGATACACTTCCGAGGTGTCACGAGAATATGTGCAAAGTATGGTTTAAAATATGTTTAAATTATTGAAGAAATGATTTCAAATAATTTTGCCATTCGTATTCACTGCCAATGCATCAATACACATATTTATTACTACAGTTATTCAATGTTGTTTATACTAAGTGGTTTATAAAACTAGTACCAGATAGTTGTCTAATCGAATGTTTTACCTATCTAGAGGAAACCGAAGGTGAAATGAAAAACATGTTTTGGCACCAACTTGTTACATACACGTATATTGAATAATAAGTAATAAGGTTTTAATACCCTTAAAATGTTTGTTACAAAAAAATCAAAAAGAAATGATCGAAGTTAAATTCAAAGAACATATTTTGCTCTCAACAATCCGTAGTCCTTTTTCGATTAGATTCACACACGGGGGTGTAACTCAGTGGTAGAGTGTCTGCTTCGCATGCTGAAAGTCCTGGGTTCAAATCCCAGCACCTCCAAATTTTCTTTTTTGTTAGATTTTTTTTAAAGTAATGATATTTTAATAAGATAATAAACTTTTTTACAAGTTTTATCTGATAACATTATCTTTCCTGAATCCGTTCCTTCATTTCTTGTAACGTTTCCAAACACATGTTAAACAGTGTGTCTTGTGTTAGTTAGAGTACCGTAAACTACGCCGTATTCTTTCAATCACTTCCCAACTTGACCTTTTTAAATATATACCCATATATATATAATAAAGCTACACACATGATGTTTGTCTGTCACTGAAAAAAATACGTCATATTATGGTTTTGTATAACCATTTTAATTATTCTTCTATCTAACACTAGACAATGTTATTTCTGGATTCCGTAGTATAATATATATAAGACACAAGTAACTTGAAATTGTATGACAACTAGCATTTAAATATTGTATTTAATAACTTTTACTTGTACATCACAATACATACAACATCTAATATCAAAAAATAACAACTATTAACATTATTATGAATGATTAAGATTGATATTGTAAGGACATTATTCTATACACAAACCTATTAAATTAAAATCACATTTCATCGGTATTGAGCTGACAAAATATAATATGTATTGTAATAACCTCTAACATTCTAAACGATTGCAGTAACCGGCGATTACTCAATTGGACCTTAGTTTATTAGGTGAGCAAATATCCTAGTTCTGTTGTAAACCAAGAAATGTTGAGATCTTTGACCCGTGATCGGGCGTTTCACAACTTTACTCAATTTAATTTATTAATCGTCTTTATTTAAATGCTACGTACATACACACATGCATACAACATACAACATACATCAGGTGCACTGTTTATACAACTATATATTTCAACAAAGTTTTAAGTGGTACTATTTATATTAAATTATAGATTAGATCATAATTCAGGATATGAAATACAGTAAAGGTTAATATTCTATATATAAAAAATATTTAGTAAAGAAAAGTAAAAAACTTTAAAAAGTATTTACTAATAATAAACATGTGAACAATTTTGTTTGTTTATTGTTTAATGTTTTCTGTGTCTATTTCATCTCAAGTCATCGAACACTGATCGCAAATCCCACAGACATTTTTTCCAATAGGTGCTTCTTAATTATTATATTTATTTAATAACTCTTATATCAAATATTAAAGCCACCGAACAGTCGGCCATTAATTTTAAATATAAATACACGTGTACAGTTTATGTCAGTTGCATTCGTGTGTTCATGAACACAGATGAAAACTTAACGAATATGAAACATAACTGCGTGAGCTGCGTGCTCTTTACGTAAACACTGGAACTTTTAATATATTTAACGTAAATTGTAAGTGCGTCGGTTTGTCCGAACATGTTATGTTACTGACATTGAACAAACCAGGCGAACTTATCTTGCTCCACATTCACGTGTATGTGAGAACTTCGTAAATGTTGACTTGTATATTTAAAGAGTTATTTGTCAAACTTATTAGAAGTCATGCTTTCGTTTGTAAAGGTAAGTAAAGATAAGTTTACTTTGCAATGTAAACTTATCTTTTCTCTTTTTTGAAAAGAACTTATTTACGATATTAAAACGTTCATTTTTTAAAATAATTTCATGTTCAGGTTATTTTTAGTTACCGAAAATTCATAAATTAATTTGTTATCTAAGAATTACAATCAAAGCTGTACTTTCAAAATGTATTGTAAAATGTAACAGCTACAATACAAAACAGACAATAGTTTTGTGTTTTTATTGTTTGGTATTTGTTCTTGCATCAGTAATATAACAAGATAAATAGTGCTGAATCTTTCTCAATGGATAGTTTATCATTTGAGTCATAGAATTTTTAGGGATGGTAAATATATCGAAAATAATTTGACTATTAAGAATGGATTATTGTGGAACTTATTCTTATATATTATTAAGCATTTCTTAAGCATGTTTCAAACTCCAATAAATAAAAGGTTTGTTCAAATTCTAATGAACAATTAAATGAAGTGTGAATCTCATGATATCACTACTAACATACCAACACACTAATTCTGACAATTATCGATATCAACTTAATTGGCACTATATAAAGCCGAAAGAAGATACATATCTGGAAACATATTTAAGTCGCCGAAACCTGATTGAAATATTAATACTAAAACGAGGCACTAAACGTCTGCACGTGTTAAATTAATAGTCGAATATTTTTAAAGAGGAAATAGAATTGGATTATTGACAATCTTGATACATTAATTAGAGGCCCCAGGGAAAATCAATACAATGCAATACTTCGAGATCACTCCATATTAGGATCGAAATTAATCTATAACTCCAGGCCTCAGCACGATCTGAGGATATCAAACACGAATTACCTAAACCAAACCAAACCAAACTAGAACGTCTAGTTTCGTCCGAGAAAGCGTATACATTTTCAATTGGTCTAAACGAGTGAATTTTTATTCTGGGGCGATGAGATCATTAGGTGAACGGCCGGGTCGTCAGCATTTCGGTGGAAATAGGTCGCTGGGACTCCATAGTGACATTGATTTGATTGATAGGAAACGTTTACACACGTTGGATTTGTTATGACTTGGTCGGTACTTAAGCGTTAGCTGGAGCTCGTTATGTACGGTCGGCTGGTCTAATGGCAGTTATACAAGTTTGTAAACTCCGAATGTACACAATTAGAAATACACTCGGTTCAGATTGATTCCAAAATTGTCTATATTTGAATAAAATCTCATGTCCTTACGACTTATTATATTGCTTCATTAAATATTCAAATTTAATGATATATTATTACCGTATTTATTTAATGATTTCTCATATTTTTTTCTTCCATTCATGAGAACTTGATGATAACGGTCCGAGTTATAAATGATTTATACAATTAATTTAGGTAATATATATTTTTTTATTTTAATTAAATACTGAGGCGTATTTCATGTTAATAGAGTAGTATTTTATGTTCGAATTTCAACTGGTATGTTGAATTATATCTACAAAACTTTATAGTTATTGAGATGTTTTTATAACATCATCAATTTTTGTTTAGAAATGAGTGTTTTTACATTAAATTCTCAGAAATGTTGAGACGAAGGTAAGTATAATTTTTCCTCTTATTTGTTATATAAAATATTGTACATATTTTTGATACTCATGTAATATACATATATGAATCATAGTTTCAAGATAATTGTCATGAAAATTTCTTTTATCCTGGGTCTGTCTGTACCGGCTATAATTTTAGGTTTCTCTGATCTTGTACGAGCGAGATGAGTTGGTACATGCCTTAATAATTGAAAAGGTTGATCCTTATTGCAATATATCAATTAGTGATTCTTCGATTGTTTTCCTGTTTGTGTTTCATTGCATATAAGAACGTTATATACACATAATAGAAACTTAATTAAACTTAAGATGGCCTTTTTTTTTTTTTTTTTTTTTTTTTTTTTTTTCGTTGGAAAAATCCGTTACGGATACCCGCCGACCAAGAAGGTGATGGCCGGAGGGTTATGTGGGACTACCCGGCAGCATAGAGGACGCTGCCATTTTTAAGGTTACCCACTAAAAAACCAACGGTTGCCCTCAACGCCTTAATGGGACGCCACGGGATCGCTTGCGCACTCACCGTGACGCTCCGGCGGTAACCACCCATGTAAGGGTGCTCCGAGCAACTAAGAGTACCCTCACGACGTGGGCCTGTAATAGGTGAGAGAGGTCACCCTCCCCTCCCACCAAGGCACTACAGCTGGGGAAGGAAGCGGCGGGCGTACTCCCGCCTCCTTCTTCCCAGCCTTCCCCTACGGAGTGGGTCAGCGGTGGAGGCCTGCTCCCCGACCCGCTCCGCGGCCTCCTTCGCGGCGATGACCTGCTCGCAGAAGGAGGCCAAACTTAAGATGGCCTAAATAATTGGTTATTAAATCATAATAATAAAAACGTATGAATTGTCGTTTTTATTGTTATTTCAATAGTAAGTAGTTTCCATCGTAAGTATTCAAAAATACACATTATAGTGCAGTGCTCCATTTTCATAATGGCACGGATTGTAACTAAAATAATTTTATAGATGCTGTGACATCGAGGGTTCTGCAATAAACTTTATACTGGCCATTAGTTGGCTACTTATACGATTATTTACGATATATTTGTAATTATATAATAGTGTTCTCGATTGTTCAGACAACAATACAGAATTGTGACCGCATTTTATTTGTAAATATAGGTTAAGTTTGTCTTAGAATCATTGGTGCGTTTCTGTGTTGAAGTCAACACAAGGTTGTTTAAAGGCCTGTTGACAGATGTCATTAATGGCCGCCGTCCGATTTTTTGAAGCGCGAATTTGTTAATAATTAATTATTAATATAATAAATATAGTATAACTTACAAATTTTATATTAGTGTAGTTTGCTTTTATTGTTATAAAATCAAAATACATCTGGTGAGTCACCAATAAAAAGTCTGAATAAAAAATAGGTAATATTATATATATTATATTATAATGCTGGCAATCTTTTTTTCTTTTTTTTTTTACAAATGAATATAAATACTTTTTTTATGTAATTGTATTATTAGGTTTGAAAGTCGTCTGTTGTGGTTTATGAAAGTGGCGCCTGACGCGCTCCAAATCACTTAATCATAAAATTTGGCTTTGTGCCGACGAGGAATAATAGACACAGACAATTGGACGTATTGCAAAGTGAAAATTTAACATTTAAAGTTTCTTTTTTTTTTAAACATTAAAACTATTATCGTTATTTATATTATAATTTTATAATCTATAAAAATAGTAAGTGTTTTTTGGTTCAAATATATATATAAAAAAAAAACTTTTTTTTTTGTTATAAATAAAGGGGAAGCTGTATTTATTAGTTATCTCGCTGATTGTCTTTATTAGTCTCATAACGTGGAAGGCGATAAATAATTGCTTATTGAGAACAGTTTTGATGACTGATGACAGACACGGCTGTGAGACTTTGGAAACTTTTAATTAATATAAAATATTTAATTTACATTCTACAATTAAGCTTAAGTTTACATTTGAATGTTATTACAAAAATTCAATAACATTTCTAGATCATACATGAAATTTATACTTAAAAATATTTAAATAATAGGAAGAAGATTATCATACAAAATTGTCCCAATTCGAATTCGAACCCACAACTTTTGGTTCATTGATTACAATTAACAAGCACCAACGAGCCAACAATTAAATAAAATGCGAAATTGAAAATGCCTATTTCCTATAGATTTATTCAACTCCACTTACTTGTCGGTTTCGCTTTGATTACTATTAAATAAATTAATTCTATTAAATTATTAGACAAATGACCTTTAAAATTAATAATTGTATCTCTTTTATTGAAATGTGTTACAAAAATGAATTAATTGAAGGGTGTGTAGTTACTCGTACGTGTTATATTGAAGTGTTTACGTCCTATATTGAGGTAAAAGTGTGTGAGTAACAGATTTTATTTTCCAAATGTTGTTATTGAATTAATTATATTTTATTATTTAAATAATATAATTTTCCTTATAAAAGGATAATTATATATAAAATATACTGTGTACGTGTTCAGATTTGTGAATAAATTTAAAAAATATCCTTCAATACCAAAATCAGTATCAAATTTCCCCATTTGTTTAATTTTAGAATCGAAAAAATGCAAAGTTTGTTGTTTAAATATAAATAAGTTATTTTTTAATAGGTAATATATCAAAACTTTTCTTAAACACGATTATATTGATTGGTTATCTCTATATACTCTTATCTATAAAAAATATTGCCAAAATTTCGGAAAGGTATTACATATATAAATATTAAATAAAATAGTTCTAAAACAGTTCTCAAAATGTTCTTAAATCGTTCTAAAATTGTTCTATGTAAACGCGTTCTGAAATAGTTCTAAATTCGTTCTAAAAAGGTTTTAAAATCGATCTAGACAATTCTAAACTCGTTCTGAAACAGTTAAAAAAATTGTTTTAAAACAGTTCTAAAATCGTTCTAAAGCAGTTCTAAAACCGTCAATAGTCCCTTATTTTTACAACATGTGTAATGAGGCCCTTATCCCGCCGAGTGGTGTCGATAAATCACAAACAATCTGATTGGTGACATCACCATTTGAGGCCGACCTTCTAGTTAATAGCAACATTTTCATGGTACCCCGTACAACTGGAGCAAAGTGTTTCATTTTATTTTGGTTAGGATAATAGCCGGTAATTATTTCATTTCAAGCAGGTTTATTTGCTTACGCTACAGTATTGGTTATTGTGTTTTATTTTATATTTACTTTATTAACAGGAAATATATATAAATCTAAAGTTAAACTTTGATTATATCCACATCGAAGTGTTCATATCTTTACTACATTTAATACCTTCAATAAGAGATAAATTGTTTAAATTCTGAATAATTTTTAACTTTTGGTGGTAAGAAAAAAAAAAAGAAAATATATCGTATAAACTTTCAGCCGTCAAGAAACCGTGAAGGTCCATCTGAAAAGAATGTAAACGCATGCGTATTCAAATATTAAAATTGGAAGAGTTGAGGAGTGTCGGTGCGCGAGCGCACGTTCAGTGGCCCGCAAGTCGCCGTCCCGAGCGCTCCACTCCGAGCCGTTCTGACCCCCCCGCGTCTACGCACCAACTCCGAACACATTTACGATTATCTCTAAACTCTCAAATAAAAACACACTATTATTTTTATTAAAAAATATATTTATTATAATTGATTTTATAATTTGTCGCCTAGGCATCATATTTCATATTATCAAACACGTGTTTATATATAGTTAGCGCGTACAAAACGCGGCATCGCCTGATCCACGTTTTTCTCTGCGAGTGAATAAATTAGCGGACGTCGCGTCGTGAAATTTCACTTTTTACAAGGACTGCCTCATCTCTCAAGGACTGTCTGCGAGTCTAGAATTATACACAAAATGGATAATTGACACAAGTGAGTAAACAATATTTATTTACGCTCATTATTACATTCTATTCATTAAGAAAATATTTACTTTTATTTTATATTTATAATCTTCAAACAAGTCTCTATAAGCAGTATTAAAATATACTCAAACATGACGAACAAAAAACGTCGGTAAAATATTTTAAATATATGAAAAACTAAATTGTGAAATCGCTTATTTTCGTGTTCTGATAACATTTTTTCAAATAAAACCACTTTAAAAGTTAAATAGTTTCACAATATATCTTTATTATGCATGCAAACGTCTACATTAGACCTCTAGTTCATAAATTAACATATCATATAATATGCATAACATTATCTTCATTCATAAATGATTTCTTCCATTCATATTATGACCGCACTCAGAACTTGTCATAAAATGTTCTTAATATTAACATATTTTTTACCGATAACCCGGCATCAATACCTATACGTAATCGTAATTATATGTACATAATAGCTGTTATTTTTTTTTATTTAATACTTTATGTAACTTGTTTCCTGTTTTCGAAAATATAATAATTGTCATTTAAAATATCATTAAATAACATTTTAAGACGATGTTGGTAACACTTTTGCTCTTTGGAAATTTATAACTAATTAATTTTTTTTTTTTACAAATTCTATTATCGGCGGCGATAGTTTGGGTGAATGACTTATGTTTAAAATCTGCTAATTTGTGCTTTCGTGGTTGGTTAGTGAAATACTCACCTTTAGTTAGAGATTTTGTGGAACGGACTCGCTTCAGTTTCTTCACTTTTTACAAGTTCGTAAAAAAATATGATTTGTGGACCAAAAATATTATATTGAACAATGCCTACGCAATTGTTTATTTGTTTTTTTGTTAAAATAATTAAAATAATTAAATATATATATATATATATTATATTATTATTTAATATATATTCCGTGATAATTTGTATAATTTACCAATAATTATGATAACGTAGGTCAACCAAGATTTATAAATATATGTGTGCTTTAATCCGGAATATATTAAATTACCTCGGATTTTGTCACAAAATAATTTAAAGTAAGTAAACCGAATGTAATATAATTATTTATTTGTAATTTAATTCCTCATTAAGTAAATTTTCGGTTTCACCGACTTGAAAAAAGGAAGAACATTTTTATGTTATTAAAACACAAATTACAATTATTTAACCTACGATTAATTTTTCATTGCATCCTAATAATTGTTTTTCTATTTTTTTCTCGTGTATTAATTACATATACTCTTGCAAGAGTATAAAAAAACCTAATAAATCGTTTATATTATAAGGTAAGGCAAATTCATTTGATTTAGTTAAACTAAGCCGATGGTGGTTTTGCAGCCTGTACTTTTAGTATTTACTATTGAATAATAATATTAATATGACAATAGATGTATTTTAATCCGTCTTATGATTATGGCCTCGAATAAAATGTTATTTTATTAAAGGGTTAGTCATTCAATGTGACAGCCCGTGACCATCTTAGATATAGGTCGAGTAGGTCCTGCGTACGAGTATGTGGTACACGCATATTACTTCAGCAATTAATATTAATTAAACTGTCGTTGTTAATTTTGTGCTACTTTCGGGATATATCTCACAGTAAGTGGCTATCATGGTTACCCTCAATCTAACTCCAATTATAATTCAGCTAAAACAATTAAATGGACAATTAAGTGATACTCACTTAATTGTCCATTTCATTTGTCTTCAGAAAGATATGGATATTTATTCATAATTTCTAAATTATTTAAATGGCATATTGTTAGAGCAAAGTTCAAGCATGTCGTCAAAAAAAGACTACTCTGGGTAACTTATGCCAGCTGTCCCTTGCTTGCACATAGGACTTAACTTTCTGGCCCACACGGCAAAAGAGAAAGCCTATCTCTTGGGCACCCATTTTGCCTCAAACTCGACTTTGGACGACCAAGGAAAGACATCGCCTACCAGCCCGCTGGGTCAGAGCTCAATTCGGAAAATAGTTTTTCGGCATAAAACCATCCGAAAATCTCTATTTTCCTTGGACGTTCATACGTCGAATGGGCCCAATGGCATTTCTCAAGTTGTGCTACGAACATGTGACCCTGAGTTGACTCCAATGCTAACGCGTTTATTTCGGTATTCCCACCTTTAAAGCATAGTCCCGGTCACATGGAAGTGTGCCTTTATCCATCCGACTCCTAAAAAGGCGCAGGGCTCTATCGAGAAAACGCAGAAAGAAACGTGTGTCTTCTATAGAAACCTCCTTGGGGATGGTTTTAGAATGGGTTAAACTGAACCTCATTCAGTTTAATCCTCCAAAATACACAAGTTTGCGCATGTACCACTAAGAAAAACCCATTTATTGTATTACCGCTCTTCGAGAGCACTTTGAGAGGCCGAAAATTTGCGATTTATGAGGCGCAGGTCCGACCACACGTGGACGTGGAGTACTGTTGTCATCTTTCGTCCGAAATCACTATATCAGTTTCAATCGTTTGACCGCGTATACCGGAGAGCCGCACGGATTGTCGGAGTCCCGGTACTCGACGAATGGCTGGACTCTTTGGCATTGCGTAGAGACGTGGATTCTTTGTGCATCATCTATCGCATTTACAACGAGGAGTATTTTGAAGAGCTATTTCAAACTGATGCCTGCCGCCAAATTTCATCACCGCACGTCATCGCCTGCAGTAATGGTACTGCGGATGGATGGGCGTACATATGGATGGCCGTATCACCTGGATGCGTGGTGATCTTCTACTGTGCAGTTTTCTAGGACCTTTCTTCCTCGTGCTATTAAAATGTGGAATGAACTTCCTTCGGCGGTATTTCCGGATCGATACGACATGGGTAATTTCAAAAAGGTGTATTTTCCCACCTCCAAGATTAGCAACCCTCTTACAAGTCCTCGGATGTTGCAAGAGAGATAATTCTCATCTGTGACTGTTTGCGTGACATAAAAAATGCTATTTATATGATTTAAATAAGGCTTATACTTATAATTATATCAGAAAAGATTTTGTATATATGTTTATATATGAGTATGTTATTGAAAACTCATAGCTTTGATTAAGAATCCTAAAGAATTGAATCTAAATAGAATGTATTAAAAGCATCTGTTTCGTACCTCGGGAAGTAGCAGCGGGAGATAAAAGTAACTGGATTACGTCAACGAAATGGGTTAAATGGACTGAAGCAATAAAAGTAGCCCTCGCCGTGAACTCCAGCAGGCGCGAATCTGCTCGCGAAGGTCACACAACAATATAAAGATGATTCCACACGATCTTGCTCATCAAAACTCGATAGCTAACAAGCATTACGAAAAGTCAACCAAAAGCAGTGTATAAAAAATATAAGGAATATAATTTTAAAGTTTTATAAACAGTCATATTCTTAATTTTTGGTTTTATATTGTATTATTGGATGATATAAAAATATATCTGACATTTTAAAAGGTTTTCAATGTGAAACTCCCTTTATTTGTTTCACTTTCGATAAATTTTTAATAACGTGTACTTAAAAAAAGCTATAAAATATGAAATAAAAGAAAAGAAAAAAGTTAATGAAAAGTGATAGTAGATTCGCATAAAAATGCTCTTTCTCTAAACCTTTTTAAGTAAAGCCTGTTAGTTGTCAGTTACTAATAATTACTAATTGAAAACGATTAAAAGAAAATGTATTTTACAACAACAACATCACACTAATAAAAAATACGTATGAATTATAATCATTTAATAAAAAAATATTCCATTTTGAAACTACTGACCCAGAAAATATCAGAAGTTAAGGAAATACACATAAAATTTCAGTAGTACAGATTTTATTTTTAGGCCGACGTGTTTATACGAGTTGGTACATCTGTTACTAGTGCTATTTAGACGTTTTTAAAACTAATCAAGATACAATTTAATAAGTGTTTAATATCATTTGTTATAGAAAACTAAATTTTATTTATAATAATACATATTCCGATTAAAACGAGCCGGTAATGATCCCTTTGTATCGCTTTGAATAGTAATGATAAGAGCGGTCGACGAACGTGCGATCGTGAACTTGGGTTAGCCTTCGAGTCGTCTTACACATTTTATTGCTAACATTACTAATTTTATACAATTATAACGATACAAACAATAAACGCGATATGAGTTCGTGTATTGATTTATGTTCTTTTATTAAAAATATTAACGTATTTTCGTTTCGTTTCATTTCATATCATTCTCCATTGATCTTAAATTAATTAATACAGCCTATTTTGTATTTGTTAGCACTTATATGGGTCAAATATGATTAATCCAACTCACCCAGACGTTCAACTCTTTAAAGTCACTAGCCTCGATATATGAATCTATAAAACGTATACGATTTTATGTTCCTATTTTTGTTACTTCCTTTACTTTTGACCTATTTATATTATTATACATAAAAGTGTTTAAGACTTATAATATATACAAGTATTATTATTGGTAGTATTAAATATAATATATATTTTTATATGGATGTAATAAAATAAATTAAATTAATCTCTAAAATCATTTAAATGAAAGTTAAATTAATATGAGTAATATTAAATTTATATATTAATACGTACATATACTATTATTTTTATTCAAGTAGATTTTATTACCACAGTTTATCTAAGGTTAAAGATAATGTCTAAAATTAAATGTTTTTGTTGTTAATTGCAAATATTATTATTTGTTACAGATATATTAATTTTAAGATTTTAAATATCACGTAATTTTATCACAGTGTACTGAAAAAAATCTTCTTTTATTATAAACACTCTATGAATTATATTAAATAATTAAAATTAATAATATTATCGGGGAGTAATAAATAATATTGACATATTTATTTTTATTGACCCTTTAATAACCTATAAAGGTCAAAGTTTAATAAATTTTCTAGAACCTAAAATTTTATTACGTAAAGCACTTCACAGTCTTAGTGTCGTAAACGTTATCATTTTTGACATATTTATTGAGCAATACCTGCCTCTTATATATAAGAATATACCTACATATATATACATATATATTTATATATATATATCTTTTTACTGATATAGTATTCACAGAAATATGTTTAAGTTTATAATTAAAACGGATTAAAAGAGAGACGAAGCTTCTTAGCATTCCATGGATTCCATGGGTGCCGGGCCCATCGCGTTGCAAGAAGAGCGTAAACAATGCTTGGGACTTGCGACCCAGGTGTAGGTTTAACGGGCCCCTTTACTACAATAAAAGATGTTTATCAAAACAGAATCATTAGTAAACGAGTGGGTGAACGAAATGTACACGTTAATTAATGTATTGATAATGAGAAACGGAAATGTATGTTGATCTTTTATTAAGAAGTATCATTTCTTTCATACATTCTCAATCGATCTCATTAAAGGCTCAGTTTAATAAGACGGTAAAATCGCCCACGCCATTTCAAATACCGCCATAGGGTTTCACTATTTTCATTTGACATGGAGATAGATTAATGTATCATTTTGATCGTCCTACGCATCCGTGCACTTAAACTATCAGTTTAAATTTTATCAAAACTTCATTTATAATATATTTATGATAATATTTTATTATTTAAATAAATAATATTTTTATGAATAATCTGATAATTGATATTTTTATTTTATTACGTTTCAATCGTTTAATCTTAGGCTTAATTCCGTCACCTGACGTAGTTTCGCTGTGACCTCGGCCATGTTAACTTTATTAAAGATTAACCGTTAGATTTAGAGCGTTCAATTAATTATTAAAAACATGAATACCATAACTTTTTAATAACTATATTACCTTTATTTAATATCATGTTATTTTGACATTCATATTTATTTTATTTAAATGTTTTTCTAATTTATTATTAACACATTATATTTGCGCCTTTCATCTCAAGGCGCTTTTTGACTTTTTAAAAGATGTTAGAATTAATTGACAGAAATCAAGTTAGGAATTAATAATAATGAATGAATGAATGAATGATTGATTGATTGATTAATTTTATTGTTTTTTTTAGAAACTGAATTTGTTGAATTTTATGTAGTGATTGGAAAATAATACACTTGCGTCACACAATATTTTTTTTATACGCTTCCTGTAAAGTTTTTCTTATATTTATGATAATTACAATTAATAAAATATATTTATTTTCAAGGTTGAGTAGACAACCAATATTTTGTATGGGGAAGTGATGTAGGAAACCTCTCTTTTAATTTATTACGCTGCAATAGCGGCGGTTGACCTTTCTTTTTATATCAAAAACAACAACCTATAACATAAACTATGTATTATTTAATTATTCTTCAATTTAAACACGCGTTGTCAAGGAATTAATTTAATTTAAACAAATTGCAAAAATATTTAAATTAAGTCATATAACATTCCGGTTATGTTATCACAAAGAGAATTTCGTATTTAAAATAGTTAATAACGTATTAAAAATCGTATCTCGTACAACGTACAACGGTTAGCACCAAATTTTTTGGTTTCTATTAACATTAAAACCCACAAGACTGGTAGGTACATGGGTATGAATTTTAATTTACAACCTTGACATACCTATTTGACCCTAAACTTTATATAACTAATATTAATTAAATTTAATAATATTACCCAATTTTATATTTCATAAATAAGATTAAATTAATATTATTTTAATACATTATTATATAACCACTTAAATAAGCTGTTTTTTATGAACAGTTATATACATATATATTATATATTATGTGTTATATTTATTTATATGATAGCAATTAAGATGGACTATTATTTTTTATGTATATAGTTATATATAGTTTGACGTGAGTGCAACACGAGGCCGAGTTAGGTTGTATTTATAAATATAATACAGATTGTCAATTCATTGTCAATTCATAGAACACCTCACATATCGACTGTTCTATAAACACGTCGGTCTGCCAGGAAATTTATTTATCACATAAACGATTCGATGAAGACTGTTAAATTATTCTTGAACACATAAAATATAACATACAACGTTCATGTCATACCTTACAATTATAATATATATATAATGCCTTTGTGTGTGTGTGTGTGTGTGTGTGTGTGCAATGGTATGCGATCTTAAATTGTTATTCCTCGAAATAAGCGCCCGTAGAAACTATGAAAGTACAGTCATCATTATGCACGTCTTATGTTTCATTGATCCTTTGACGTGTCATAGTGTTAGCGTTAGCGTTAGTGTTAGTGTTAGTGTTAGTGTTAGTGTTAGTGTTAGTGTTAGTGTTAGTGTTAGTGTCAGTGTTAGTGTTAGTGTTAGTGTTAGTGGCAGTGTTAGTGTACTTATACAAAGCGGTCAGTCAGCGTTTCCAAAATTGTATTTTTGCGTATGTCGTTAATTTCAAGTTCTTTTATCTTTTATATCTTGTGAATGTTTCTTGCTTAGAAACCCGTTTATGTTTTCTGTTGTAGTTGATAGTTTATGGGTGTATGTAATTATATATTTCAAAAATATTTTAAATTATATTTTTAATAAATGTATAATTATATATTTAATCCAATGAATTAAACATAATAGTTCAAAATAATTAAAATAATGTTTTTGTGTTAGGTATAAATATTCTCAGTTATTTTATTTCAATTTACTTAAATTTTATATATAAATAATGATAATAACATATATGAGATGTATTTTGATTTACTTTATTATTAAAATCAAACAAATATACATGAATACAGCAAATTATAATGAATAGTATTTGTGAATGGTGATCATGTTTGGTCCGATACAATCAATGGATTGATGGATGGATCAATTTGTATTATTATTTTCACTCACAACACTATCCTACTACACTATACTAAACCGATTTAGATGAAACTTTACTGTTATATAGATTCAACATCACAACAACACATTAGATATTTTTTATTAAGTCACTATCTTTGCGAATCGAACAAGATATAATGATATGAATATATGCTTAGTATGAATTCTGCCTAAAATGTTATTTCACTAGAAGGAAATATGGGAGAAGTCATTAACAAAAACTAGTATAGAATAAACCTTTAATACTTCATCGTATAAAATTAAAACATACCTACTGTTCAAATATTTAAACAGCTTTAATAATATAAATTAGTTTGATGGTTTTGCTTTCTGTATTTAGAGCACATAGTAACGTTAATATGTTACGTAATAAGAAATTATATTTAATATAACATTCTCAAAATTATATTATAACTATAAAAAGAAATAAAAATCGCAAAAGTGCTAAATTGAAACTATAAATCAAACACGGCTCTGACGTTATTCTACTAATTTTCGCGTAGACGAGAACAACACAAACTGACCACAATAACGTCTAGCAAATTGGAGCTTTTTCGTCACAATGCACAATGCAATGTTCTATTTCTGAAGTACAAAGGGTAATACCAGTCGGGATTCGGGAATAACCGGCACTACCAGTCCGTGATATGTAGACGTAGACAAAGACATGGGCGCGGACGATGACGGACCGAACTATTATAGTTTTAGTTATTATAATGTAAGATTTGAAATAAAGTTGTGTTAGATGTTAAAAAAATAATCTTTACTAAAGTGGAAGTGTATAATAAGTTTAAATTACTCATAAAATGAGTGAAGCCGTAAAAACGGTAAAACGAATAATATAAAAACATTCCCATACAGGAATATAATTTGATGTTTCTTATTATGGGTTATTAAATGTCTTTTACGTTTTTTTTTCATTGTTTTAGTTATATGTTTATTAAATGTTATCCTGAGAAGGGAATCGAGTAAAAAGATGTGATGCCATATGGGTAGGAGTTGACCAAATCAGTAATGGTGGTTCAACTAGTATCGCGTCTTTCCGAGGCTCCCAACAATATATATTAGATTGTTTATGAACAATCATTACATTCCTATTCCTTATAACATCTTCGTTTTTATAGAAATAATGAATAAAAATGTATTATTACTTGAAGTAAATATAAAGTTTAAATATTTTTTTTTAAACATACGCATTTTTAAATATAAAAGTCACATTTTTATGAAGACGTAAAGAAGTATAAGTAATACAAGATGGGTATTATTATAATATTTTATGATTTGAATTTTCTTTAATACTGGTATAAATTATAAGAGAAAATACTTATTCTGATAACATATATATGTTTTAGTTAAGAATGTATTAATGTATAATATATGTAAAATTAGGTTATTTAATATTTTTAAATTTTAATAGCTAAATCTCTCCGTAATAATCGTAATATTGACGAAAAATTAAAAATATCTCAACTTATTACAGTGATTGTAATTTAATAGAAATGAATAATATTTTTTTAATTCAATGCCACAAACTAAGAATATAATTAACGGAGAAATTTAGTAGTTCGCAAATTTTGTATCTCTCGTTAAAATCAAATAATATCCATGTTATATTGCACTTTTAGTTTCAATCTCGTTTATGATACATTTGCTTTCGTTATAATAAACATATTAATTTTGATTGCCCTGTGCCAAGTCAATGGACGCTTACAAATATATATACATATACAAAATATCTTTATTAAAGTAGGCATTTACACTTTTCATTCAATTATTACAATTTAAAAGGTCAGTGTAGTCAGTCCGTGAGTAAGCTACCAACTCTTAATGCTGCTCTACTGTAGTACGCCAGAAGCTCAATAGTTGCTCTATTTAAATAAAATAATTTAAAAAATATTAAAATTAATTAAATTAAGCCCTCAAGGTTATAAAGATGTCTAATCTCCGTTATCTGGTGTTTAACATGGACCGGAGGGCAGTTTGAGTGTGGGTCGTCCGTCTAGTCTAGACACTAATCGGGTTAGCGTTACTTGAGCAAACAGTGATATCTTTGTTTCTGATAACATGATACTACGTGATACCTGGAAACAAGAGTTGTAAAGATTATATTAAGATAATACTTTAAGAGTTAAAAGTATCATGTCTCTTACAATATTATACTAACAAAATATTACTAATAAACAATTAAGTAATTTTTGATCTATATATATATATATATTAGTTGATATAATACAAGACACTTGATCTATGTATTGAGATGTCTTATCGAGGCTAAGATTTACATAATTCAAAGCCAGATAGGCTGTTGTTATGACGACCATATCTGATAACGTATGAAGATAATAATATAAAGGTCAGTGTGTTTGATAATTGGTTTGTGTGTCTTTACTTCACAACTCAATTTAATAATAGAATTCATATAATTTTTTTTTTACCAGTTCTGAAGTTTCGTAACCTTTTAATATATGTGCATCAATTTGAATATTGAAATGAATAATTAAATATTAATAATAATAATAATATTATATATTAGTAAGAAATTTTTCATATTTTACGTTAAAATCATCGAATATTCCAGATAATATTATATTAATATTATATATTAGTAAGAAATTTTTCATTTATATTTTATGTTAAAAAATGTCGAATATTCCAGTTATTAATATTGACTATATGATTTTAAAAGCTGTTTGTTTTAAGTACATTATAAAACAGAATTCAGAACGTTAATTCTATAATAAAATGTAACTAGCTCGACTAGAGGTACGTTTGATTACAAAGAAATCCATAAACTAATATAACAGACTAAACTTAACAAAATGTCCCGGCGCCGAGCGGGCGTTCAAAAGTTCTGAACAAAAAAGAAAAAAACAAAACAGAGGCGCGTTGAGTGTTGAGTGGCGCCTGTCTTATCACTCACGTGGGTCTGGACCCTTTACTTTTTATTCCTAGAACACATTCCACAGATGATACTTAAAATTTACCTGTCATTTATATAATACATACAATAATTTCGTAAAACATCACCATTACTGTTTCGTTGTGAATAAAAAATAACCTTTACCATATATGATTACATTTTTCTTACTTTTGTAAAACTTTTGTTTATGGTAAAACGTGTGTCTGTCAATCAAGTCCGTTTTGGGTGACGACTATCGAAATCTTTACCATCTTAAGATGTTAAAAGGAATAATATTTTTTTTGTATATGTTATTGTATATATATTGATGTGTGATTTATTAACATTTTGTCGTTTACAATCCTCGATAAAGTTAAAGTACCAGTTATGTATGTATGATTTAATAAATGTACATACAAGTCTAAAGTAGGAGATAAAATTATCTACCTAATAAAGAAAAATTATGTAACGTGTGTGTGTTACCATTTTAGTGATAACACCTAAACTCTGCGGGCGGCTCAATCGTACAGAGCAGTTTAACTTTATTATTTTTAAAATATTTTAATGTGAATGTGAATTTAAATATTTAGAACATTATTGTATAATTAATATTTTATTATTATAATTATATGTGTTATAAAAATTTTTAACAGACGGACATCAGGATTTGAGGTAAAGATTAAATATAACTTCAAAATAATAATATTATTTAAAAATACTTTTAATGATGACAACGCTCCAAGACATACGAGTCGACCTTGAACCCTAATTTATTTGTAAAACATTATAAAAAACTTTATTAATATATATTTTGTATTGTTTCAGATCCATTATAATGGTTGCTCCAAAATCCGTGCACAATATCGGATTATAACTTTATACAAAGTAACTAGTTGATAGGACGGTGGGTTGTTAGCATGCCAAATTAAACCGCAGAGGTATAGAGGCAGCATGGTAAAAAACATGCGTGCTAGTGACTGCCGAGTTATGAGAAAAATGGATGTTAAGTGTTCAATATTTAAACTACTACTGTTTCAAATGGTAGTAATGAGATGCGGTGCGAAAATTATACCAGTTAACATGCAGAGAGTTGGGCTCGGAGACCACGCTGATATCCAGGACAGCATAAGAAACCTTATACACACCGGTAAATTATTTTTATTTATTTATATATATTTTCTACTTTGAATCCATACCAGTGATCACTTGTGTACGTCAAATGGAAGTGACAGGAGGGCCTATTTTGATATCGTACGTTTCAAAATAAGCCTCTCTGTAAAGACACTATCCAACTTTAGATAAGGCTACGAGGGTTCCAAACGCGCCCTGGTCTGAGAAGAACCACACAACAAACTCAGTCAGTTTTTTTTATTGTGATCACTGTTTTACAATGGTTAATATATTGAGTGAGCAATGTACGAACAACTAGAAAGATCACAATCAAATAATAATTAATGAAGTATATTTTTGTAATCTATTATCCAAAAGAGAAAGAAAATAATTTGAGTACATATTCGTGCTTTTGATCGAAAGATTTTATGTATATTTATATTAAAAAATAAAAACGAAAATGCCGTAAGCAATTAAAATTGACAAGTGGAAAGATAATTCATATAGTCTTAAACCTAATCTTGTCTGTTGTTTTGTGGATGGCGAGTTTGAAACGCCGATAATTGGATCCGAGTCCCATGGGACGTCCCGAGATTGCTTTGAAGGATTATCTTTGGATTTAGGACGTCGTGTTTCCTTTCGTTTTCCTTTTTCAAATGTAACACGAGACTTAAATCACTTTAAATGCTAATTATAAAAAGTGTATTAAAAAATAAACATGCCTTAAGTGACCACATACGATGCTCGCATCTCTGATGGACAGTCGTTATGAATAATCTTTTGCATAAATATTTAAATCGAAAGTCTTGAAGGCAAAAAAGTAACATTAATCTCGGGACTAACATGCATTAATAGTGTGAAGGTCGTCGAATGCGAGGGAGCGTGCAATTTTTTATGGAGTCCGTATCGAGTTACGACCGTGTCATATTACTATCATTATTATTAAGGGTTAAGATGAAATGTATTTTATAATATTATTTAAAATCGAAAACACACCAATTGTGTTGTAGTGTTGAATTGGAGTAATCGCTTACATGCATTGCAGCAACAGTTTATTCTGAGATCCAATAACGTGTCAAAAATAGACCACGGATAGGACGGAGTTGCCACGAAAACGCACAAATGAAGCATAATCGTAATGAACCAGCACTATGAAACGCCATTCCATTATTTTCATAACAAACCTATTTACTATCTACCATAGTATTAAATTCATTAAATTATATTTTATTAATAGTTTTTTTTGTTCAAAAACAAACCAATTAAAACAATATTTGAAGGTTGAACAAATACAAGTATAATATATATAACGTTATCAAGAAACTACAAGATGATAACCGAAATTTATCGCGGGAAATTGTAAAGTATAACGATCTTAGCCTCTTATCGGGCTATCTCAATATTTGTTAGCACTTATCTGCTGTGCGGAGAAGTGCGAATCTTGGCCAGTGACGCTCTGTGACGTAAAGATATATGTCATTGGAAGATAATACACGTATAGTTTACCTCACTTAGATTTAGGTTAATTATAATAATATATTAAACACTGTAACACATTATTTAAATTTGTAAAAATGAATAAAGCTAAAACATACAATTCCTAAAGACAAAAACAATGAAACAGATAAATGAATCTTATTTATTTCGGCCATGTTTATCTTCTATTTATAGTAACAAAATAAATAGATAAGTAAGTTTGATGCCTCAACAGTGTGCATAATGCCTTAGTTTACTTAATCTGATTACTGCCTACTATTAAGAATGATGTAACTCACTTATCACAGCACACAAATTAAAGCTTCGTCTCCAACAAACTATTCAAGGTTTCCATTTAGGTTATAAAAGAAACTTTTGTTAAACCATTTGCTATGTTTTTTTACCACTGATGTCGTATCGAATACGATGTTAAACAGACATTAAATTTACATTAACGTTTTTTTATTAACTTTTATGTAATGCGAGAACTTCGATATTAACCCTTCAACTAATATTGATAATAATCACAAAAGCCGAGGAAAGAGAAATAAATAAATAATAAAAATTATCAGAAACCGGTCGTTGTGATGAACGAGAACAAAACGAGCTCTTCACACTTTAAGACGATGCAACGACTCATCACTTTTCTATTTAACTTTCATTAATAAAAGTATTTAAAGAATACAATAGATACCTCTGGTCTTAATAAACTTAATACTTTGTTTACTTTCATTGTAAGTTAAAATTTGTGACATTTTATCATTCGCATGATGACTATGATTTAAAAAATAATATGCATTATAATATAAAACTGAGAATACAGTCAAAATTGAAATATTAAGTATCCCTTAAATACATCGAATCAAGATCTAAAATACTTTTTTATATAAGTTTACATTTTAATACTTTTAATAGCAATTTAAGAATAATATCTAATTATTAATGGAAACAAACTTACACAAAAATAATATGCAACAAGAAACCAACAACAATAAATCCAAACTAAAAATAATTTTAATATAAATATCATTTTATATTACCATTGTGACGGTCGCCTGTCTGTGCATTATTGCATAAACATTGAATATTTACGTATAAACTAATTTTAATATTTAAGCTATCATTATTGTACATAAAGATTTGGCGCAGAGCGTTATCACTTGGTGTAATGTTTTCTATATAAGTGTCCTCCCACGCAGCCGAGGTCGATACTCTCGTTCGTCGCAGGGGCGGCGCCAGGTACAATAATTGTCATAATTGCAGCCTATTCGCCTAGTTAACCCACGCACCATTATAAAAACATACCAATATGTTTATATATTAAAGATTATTCCTTTTTTGTACCTCATTAATAATTTTTATCTCAATTCGTTATCTCTACGCTATCTAGACTTATTGTAGGTTGGCGTTTGAGTGTATATTGTATATCATAACTGATAACCTGCTTAGGTTTTTCTTCAACAATACACTCCAATTTATATGCTTATAGCTTGGTACTAGAATGTGTAAATTTAATAGAATATGTTTAAGTATAGTTTTAAAAATAAATATCGTGTATGACATGTGTGGCCCGACTAGTAACTGGGTATCGAGTGACTAGCATACCTCACTGCTGACAACGCGCACCTATTTCTTAGGAAAACGTTCAAATGACCCCCCATAGCAAGGAATCTTTGATTAAGACCATCAAATCAGAATAGTATGAAAAAAAACATGACAACAACTAAAACCAGGCTATTAAACTATTATGACTAAAATCTCATCACGTCCGCAATTGTATATTGACTGAGATGACGTTATTTTACCGTGTGTTGAGTGTTGCGATAACAAAATGAATTGTTATATATAATATAAATTAGATATACTTAGTTATTGTTCAAATAGTCTTACGCTACACTCCACAATAATTAGTATCACGTTCGTATTCGTTCATTGTTTCATTAACCTTTCAATTATTATAAATACTTACATATAAAATTGTATTCTTTTTGTATATTTTCAAATATTTTAGAGATTGTTCAATGATTTCCAGTGTTTAATGAAAGAATGTTTCAATTTTCGACATAAATTCAATACATTTTTTGTGTGAAATAAAATTTATATCTTTCTAGAATCTATTTAGATTTTTCTTTTTTAAATAAAATATATTATATTATATAATACACGTTATGTATATTGAAAGCAATTTTATGAATACTTTCACATAATAATTGTAGGTTTCCAAATTACCTCACAATATATTTTTTTTGGTTATAAAGTAATCAATGATTACATATTAAACACGATCTTCTTGAAAATCGGGTCAGCGCTGATGAGCGTCGCCGTAAGACATAATACCATATGATATGGAATATTTATATACGGCTTACATTTTTCGTCTCTTATGCAAGATCAAAGGAACCTACGTTTTATGTTCAAGCCCGGGCTCGGGGCTAGTCGGTCGATCTGGCAGTAGATCGTTAGGTTTTATTACTATATCAAATCAGTTTATAATTTAACATCAAACCTTTAATCGTATACAAGTCTGCATTGCATAATTACCGATATGGCTAAAACCAGGGTCGTATTACAGACGTGGTGTGATCATTTACATCATCAGTAATAAGCGTTGGCCGAAAACGTAAACGCAGGTTATTCTTGCAGGTCAACGTTGTTTTTGATAATTTCCGTTTTCCAAGAAAGCAATGTCATCTATAAAATATATATAAAACACATAAGAAAGTTAAATTTAATTGTATGCAAAAAAATGCATTACTATTAAATTATTACAAACATAAATTATATAATATTTTTTAAATCAGGTATCTACTCACACCAACACCTGGATTCTTCGCAAGTGCAAGTTGTGACGCCGGTGAAGGTGACACGTGAGGGTGAGCTGGTCTCCCACGTGGTTGAACATGACCACGAGCACGGACACGCGCGAGCACGACGAGATCTCCACGACATGGAGCATCATCTGCCACACTCACTGCATTACAATCTGACCCTGGACGGACGGGATCTTAGGCTGGATCTAAGGTAATACTAACTATTTATTTCAGAAGCATACAAAAGTGCTACTTCATGGCATTCTTTCGTACTTACTATTTACTTAGTCAGTAGCATACAAAATTGCTACTTCATGGAGTACTACTATACTTACTATTTATTTAGTCAGTATCTAAAATGCAATATCATTACGGAATTGCCAATGTTACTCATAAAAGATAAAAAATGTAATAACATATTGAATAGTTCAAACATGTCACGAGACGAGACGATGCTGGATTGATAACACACAGATTTAAATAAAAAACTGTAGTGACCTTAAAGGTCGACGGTGACTCGTAAAATAACTATTTACTTTTATATCTTTACGAGTTAAGATCTTATTGATGACTTGGATTTATCCTCAAATTTATACAAATAGTATGTTATAATTGTTTGAAACAATAAAAACTATGAAACAGACACCTACATCTCGTCTTCCCGTGTTTTTAAATTTTACAAATATAGGCGTTATCCGTTTGTAAATTAGATATGCAATAGGTAATATATTTAAAATAATATTGCAATATGTATTAAATTCTAGATATTGTTACATTAGTAACAAACACGAGCGTCTCCCGCGAACCTGACAACCGACTGAATCACTTAATACTGCTCCGACTTCTGACACAGTTAACGCCTGTCACGATCGACCTTCTCTTGTATTTGAACTTGTATCTTGCAAGATATATTTATTTGTATTTTTCTAATGGAAGCATTTCCTAATCTAATTTTAAGACCTCTATTGAATCCCAAAATAAACAAGTTAAAAGTCCACCTGCCAGCTTCGAGCTGCTAGCTTGTGATTACAAGCAGCCTAGATCTCACTAGCAGCTTTTTTTTGCAATGTTAAATTGAATAATAATATTGCTACATTACGCACGTTTCTAAGCTGTAATAAATAAGAAGTTATTGTGTGACTTGTACATATGTCTCAAACCCACATATAGCCTCAAGAAATTATTTCAAATTACTCCGATAGTATCTACAAAATTTACAAATCAACTTAATTATCCCAATATTTTTTCGATTCATACTCCCACTTGTGTTTGAAATGAAATAAAATTAAATGAATGTAATAAATCAAGATTAATGATACAAAATATTACTGAGCGAACGTATTGAGACAACTGAAATTAAAAGTTTAAATAAAATTCATATCGCTGTTTACCGTTAATCAATTTTCATATTATATAGTTAATAAATGGGTGTATTAAAATGTTTTATAATCATGTATTTAATAAAAAATAGATATACTATATATAAATTAATATATGTATAATAAATTATCAGTTGAACCAAACAAGGAAAGTTCAAGAGACGTTAAACGTTAGACGGTACGGAAATGATTTTGAAAGACAAAAATGGTTCTTTAACTACAAAGGACTTTAGGAATTTGTATAGACTGTATGAAAGGTTGCAAATTAGATGACGATAGCTATAATAATATATTATAATATATATGTTATTACAGTATAGTATTATTCAGCTACTTCCTCTACCTTACCTTCTTAATACTTGTAATAAATAATATTCTATTTAGAACAAAATGTCGACTAAAATAAAATAACTTAAGACAATAATAAGTCCATTGGATGCCGGATACGAGCTAACATATGCCTGCCAATTTGTTTGAATGATTTAACTGCGAATAACTTCCTGGTTAAAACCTTAAACGAAATACTCAAATTAACGCTTGAGCGATGGTTAATGATGTATCAGCAATTTAAATAAAATAATATGAAGGCTTACTTTTTTCATCTTTAAATTCAACGACCTCTAACACAAATGGCAAAGTTCGCATATCATATTTATATTAATTATTTAAAAAAAACTATATGTATTTATTTAAATAATGTTATAATTTCCTTAAAACATATATATATATCTCGATATATTTTTCGCAATCTGACCTCGAGACTTAATCCATATTACACTGAACAGGCGATTTCTGTGGAATAAACATAAATCTTTAAACATCATTCCTCAACTCTTGGAACATAAAAATAAAGTGTAGGATCGTTAAGTCGCAATTTTATTATATTATATATTACATAGAATTGCCCTATCATGGGATTAGTAAATAAGGAGTGGGGCTAAGTTTTGTATATCCTTTTAGTTTAGTGGCTTGTAATATTTATATAATGTTAAACTACTAGTTACTTGTGTGATCTATTTTTGTTACATTTTAACGTTGATTTTGCCGCAACTTCCGTCCGGGTATAATAAAAAATATTAATATTAATTGCAGAAAGATCTGCGTTATAGTGGAAGGAAATAAAATAATTATAAAAAACATATTTTACACAAACTTTTGGATCTTATTTCCGATTCTAATAGTCGATTGTTGAGGTCAAATAATTCTTAAAGATTAAATAAATTAAAATCATAAATTCATTTCAAAAACAATGATTAATAAAATTAAATAACACTTAAAATTTTCATAATATATTTAATAAAGAGTATTTATAAAATATATTATGCTTATATATGTACTTAAAATATATATCTATCAACTAAACTAAATGTCTAGTAGAGAGATATTATATCTTTTAAGAAAGTGACCAAAAATAGAACGGAAATTCATATTTGTTCAATAGATTTGTACGTTTATATTTCGAATTATAACTTGTACGATACATTTAAAAGTGTTATGTAAATTCTAGAAAACATTATATAAATCTTTACAGATATTTTTTAATACTTATCTTGATTGTTTGTTTAGGGAACTGGTATTCATTTAATACAAGTTGGCCCCGCGCCTAACACACGCACCACTTACTACACCTAGGGTAATAAATTCCCAGTTATTTTCGTTCATTTTTAAACCCAATACATCATTAGTTTTATTCCAGACAACTAGAATATACGATTTATTGCTAGTTAACTATTAATATTCAGAATATGACGCATTCTGTGAGAAAATAACATTTATTTTTTTTATATCATTCAAAACCTTTTATATTATTATAATTTAAATATTATAAATAACGGTTGCAAAATTTCTCTAACATTGCATAAGCTTATCTAGACTTAGATATAACGAATTCCTAATCCAGCCCCGACAGCATTCTTGTCTTGTATAATGCAATAAATGAAAAGATACAATCGACACTATCTAGATTTAGATTAGAATAGTTGTCCAATAATATATGCCTCAATATTCCAAGATACACCGACCAAATCTTCCGAGAAATTATACCAGATATCCTTCATTAATATGGCCGACGTATTCCGTGTCACTATTTATTATGCTTGAATTTTAAATGGGAAAAAAAAAAGATTTGTAATCTCAATATTTTAATCGGAGATTCCTTTATAAGAATATACAGATATATTTTGTTAATAAAGTGTTCTGTAAATTATTATTATTAAGTAAATATATCACTTGACCTATAACAATACTCGTTTACATTATCCCTTGGATGTAATCCAGGGAATTCTGTAACAATAAAGTCAAAATAATAGTATGTTAGTACTGATAATATATTATTCAGTGCAATAAACTCGTCTTTAAGCTTTAAGCATTGCATCGACTATTATACTAATAGCATTTTATTTCTGATTTCATTCCCTTATATGACTCTATTTATTTTCTATCCGTTTTATGTCCTCCTTAGGTCACTAGAATTTTCTATAGAAATCTACTCACTTATATAGTATTGATTGTAGTCACACTGAAATCCCTCATAGAGATTGACCTTTTGCTGTATTTGGTCTAAGGTCTTTGCGAACATACGATTCTCACCTTCATTGAACACTTACGAGAATCAATGCCTGTATTACTTAAAGGCAATTTCTCTAATTGGCACTTCAAAGGTATTATGATCCCGGACGCAGAATCGGGTCACTGCATACAATACTGCATAAATACATATCATTAAAAGATATGATCGCTTTACTTTTGGGAGGGGAGATCCTAATCTTAAACGTTCGGATCTTTTCGTGTCGCAGCGAGACTTCACGAACACTTACAAACTTTTAAAATACTTTCCGAATTTTAATTGTCGGAGTATCAATTTAGATAACACGGTATATAATTTATATTGAGACTGAATCATTGAATAAGTGCAATGGGGATCAAAGTAAGGTACCGCGGAAGAGTCACATTTTACTGCAATCATTTCTGAGAAACTGCTATCACTCGTGCGACCGACACGCAATGTTACTAAGAAGCTGCACGAGCAGTTTTAGCGCATATTATACGTTTGAATTATCAAATATAATCATATTATAATAGATTTATTAATAAGGAAACGGTATTGATATTAATGATTGATGAATTATAATTAGTTCAGATAAAAAACGTACACATTTTGAAGGATACGTCCCATAATTTTAACCTCTACTCGTACTTATCTGGAGGAAACTCATGCATTTTAATGTGGGAGAAGTAAAAACTCGTCAGTTTGAAGTCGCCTATGGTTCGTCTCATAAATATTTATGCTGTATGCAGTACAATGAGCGGCCGTTAAATTGTGCAATAAGGTATCATCAGTCGTGAATTGTAATTAACATTAATATTGTATGGCAATTTTATTGTTTTAAGATAAATGATGACTGTAATTCTGTCTTCGTAGCAATATTTGACAACTTGTAAATGCAAGGTCAATATGAAAATTGTTGATGCATTGTCGTATGTAAGTATTGTATTGATGTGCACATTACACAAATTAGGTTTGAAAGAACAATGGTGTTAATAATTATTACCAAAACTGTTTTTTTGGTATGGCGGTGGTGATATTTATTTAATTACTGTAATTCTAAATCAACGTAATAATATATGTAAAACAAATGTACCCATATATTAAAGGTACCCAGAGATACCCTAGATAGATAGAGATAGATGTAGATAGATAGAAGTACCCTAGGAATTATATTATACACATTTAATAACTAATACAATTAAAATGTTAATTAAATCAAATATTGAATGATTTGCATATAACTGCTTGCGGTAACTGGTCGTATTGCTAGCCACGGATTTCCTTTTTCTTATTATTAATTATCATTAGGCGGGCTTATCGAATTGATTGCGATAGTTCTAGTTGTTTGTACATTTCTTACCAAATATATTGACGTTTGTGAAACAGTGATCACGATAATAAAAAAAAATCCGGCTGAGTTTGTTGTGTGGTTCTTCTCAGAGCAGGGCGCGTTTGGAACACTCGTAGCCTTATTTTAAGTTGGAGAGTGTCTTTACAGAGAGGCTTATTTTGAAACGTACGATATCAAAATAGGCTTTCCCGTCACTTCTATTAAACGTACACAAGTGATCACTGGTATTGATTCAAAATGAAAAATTATTTAATATTAAGCATGATTTTATTTTATTTTAATAATGTTTATTCAACAGAGGAATAAAATAGAATCTCGAGTTGATCTAAGCCCTCTTAGTTTTTTGACCATCATTTCTGAAAGGAATGAGATATTTTAATTTCGTTTTCTTAAAACCAAGCACATTGTCAAGCTGCATAGCTCTGCCAATTTTCATTTAAATCGGTTCAGTAATGTTTATGTGATGTTACTTCAAATAGAAGTTTCCCAAACGGTTAAGAGCTTCGATTACGCTCAGCTCAATAATAAAATTGCATTTAATAGGGATTTAACATGAAAAAAAATTGTTGTACAATCAGTCCGGTGGTGTATGAAATATTTTTCAATCAGTACGAGACGAGTGCAAAGAACTCGTAAAAAATCAATAAAATAAAGATACTCTTCTCAACGAGTTGTCAAAAGTGCATTTCATGTCAATCATTGAAATTTACATGTAATTTCTATAAACTTTAACTATATACAATAAAAAATATACAAATTAATGTTATCTATAATTAACTCGACCACAATATCCTGATTCATTTCGTTCGTATTAAATTAATATATTTATTAATCGTTTATATGCTAATTATAGTCGGATAAAATAAAATATTCCTAAAAAGTCACTAAATGTTAACGTGTTATCTTTATATAGTGTTATTTTGTAATTTCTGTCTATTTAAAAACACCTACTTTTATTGTTAACAATAAAAGGAATAATTAATGTTTAACATCGTCTATAAACATGTATGTATATGTATACCAGAAGCAGCAATACTGTCCGTGTTTTTATTTGATATTTACTAAATATTTATGTAGCTTACCCACGATTCTTTCCTCATTCGACACAAATACCTTACCTTATAACTTAATATTCGGGATTATTTTTTGTCATATTTTTAAAGATTTCTATCCCACATACACCAAGAGCCTATTCTGTATCTGATGGTGTCTGTTACGATTTTAGTGTGATATAGATTATGCTTATTAATAACTTTACTATTAAAGACGAAACGAACTTCTAAACTAATTTTCCAGAGAATAACACTTTCAAACAAATAACTAGTTTCTTAGCTCTTTTCTATTATAATATGTATCTATAATATGTATTATTAAGTCAAAAGTAATAAAATATTTTAGTACAATCCATACAGTTTTTTTTGCTGGGATTTTTGCTCAATTTAGTGTCAATTATAAAAAATATTAAAATGGGTATTAAACAGTAATATTAATGGCTTTAATGTAATACTTTCTTTAAATAATATTATCGTACGATTTAATAACATAAATTGAAACAGCAAAAACTTTTTTTAAAATGCAAATCGTAACGTTCTGTGCGTTAAAAATAGAAGTTAGTGTTCATAAAAATATATTTCTTTTAACTTTACCACAACAAAGCAGCTTCTCAGAAGTGGATAGTACGTCTGGACGAATGCCACATCCATTAATACCACAATTGAATAATTATAATACCACAATTAAAAAAAGAGTGTCATATTAGATGATTATCTTTTGGTATATTTTAGATGTGTTGCCTTTTAAATGACATTTTAGTGGCCCGTCAGAAACATGCAACAACATACTATTTACTATGAAAAATAAAAAAGTAAAGGCCACTTTACTCTGGCGAACACTCACTCATTTGGGACGACCATATTTGCTCCTACTAATTGCTGTAATGACCAATGAGTCTTATCTGTTTACTCACTGCCACTCGAAATGTTTACTCTCTGATCGACAGCTAAGCTTACACAAGGCTGTATTTACAAAATAAATAATTAATATGCGTTTTGAATTATAATTTATTAATTATAAGAAATCCCGTTGCAATTTCACCATCCCTGACGTAGAAGACAAAATATCTACTGGGATCTACACCTTCTGCATCAGTTAATAAATCGACGCATTCCAATGTTTGTCTTCAATATAACGCTCCCTCGATAAATCTTGAACGTGTGTAACTTGAAATCTACTTTTTATGGTCCGACTCAAGGGACCGATTCTTATTGCCGATATGGGTTTAAAAATACAATTTACTTCTCTCCACTAACATTTTTCAATTGTTTCCGAGGCTACTTTAGTTTCTTCCAAATACAATACTTGTTCATATATAAATAAATATATTTTTTTGTTCTTTTGTTCATTCGACAGGCCAAATCTATACTCGTATATATATATAAGTGATTTACCACTCACTGACTCATACCGAAAGCTCCGAAACTATGTGTCCGAGTAACTTAAAATTTTACATAGTCACTTCTTTTGTGACGTAAACGTCCACTAAGAGTGGATTTTACGGAATTCCTATCCCAACGGATTTTAACATTTTGCATTTCGCCAAGTTTTAAACATGTACGAGCTATACACTTAACGCGGGGGTAAGAGTTAATATAGCAACGGTTACCATAGCAACGGTTACGATGACAACGGATAATATGACAAAGGTTACCATAGCAATTTAAGTTTACATCCAAATTTATAGTGTGCCCAGCGAAGCTAGTGTGTTTATAAAGTGTAAGTTTATATAAAGTATGCTTTATTAAGTAAATATGTTAAAGATGTGAAAGTTGGTCGTCCGAGTGAGGCAGTAATTGGTGGTGTGCCGAGATCCTAACTAATAAAGTAACCAATACCCATAATGATATTAAATTATGTAAACACAAAAATCTTTAATGAAATTATTACGGAAAAACATATTTTTTAATGTTGGTAGTGACTTAAAGAAATTAAGTTCGCTTGTATTAAGTTGAGTCATCTGTTTCTGAAGTTATGTTATAATTTAATGTTATCCTGCATTGTATTATGAACTGTTCTTTGTATTTAATCATAAAAATAAATATAAATTATAATAAATTTATCGAATTGCCATTTTAAATTGGTTTCGCCCGCTCTTGGCTAAGTAATTATAAAATTAGAAATTTCGTACATGGTAGGTAATAAAGGCCACCAATTAATCAAACAGGCTTTTATTCGAGATATAAAAATTATATCTGCTATAAATAAAAATGATACATGCTTCAATTTAAAAATCTACAGAATGGAATAAAAAAAGCTATTAGCAAATTGCTGCAAATTGCAAAATTTACGGAACTATTTGAGTAACTGATATTGTTATTTGCAATACAATTTAAGTAATTATATGAATCACAAATTTTATTATTGAACGGTTGTATTCAAAAGTACCAAATATTTTATAGTAATTGCTGCATAAAGTTCTTTCTAATATTAAATATTGTTTATGTCCTCTGCTTGTATAAAAGAGGTAGGAAGATATGAACACTAAGAACCAGTTAGAAGACTAACAGTTTATAATAAATATCAGTTGATTGTGTTGTCACATTCTTGTATGTGCCGTCCATTCCTGGATGCAGCTCACGATGGAATTTTACACACATAGCTTGGAACTTCCGTAGTTTCTTATCTGATATATCTTTTATACATTGAACAAATACAATATTAAATGTGCTAATTAATTAATGATAATGTTTTTTGTTGCCCAAGTTTACAAATTTATTTATAAGCCAAATTATTTTAGCCGTAAATTACATCTTTCCAACTTGTAATAGAAAAATCTATAATTAAAGATTTGTGGCCGAAACTCATTAGGATAGTTTTAGACTCATAAAAAGATATCCATTAATTGATAATATTTTTTTCAGACCCTCAGTGACGTTTATCACTCCGGCGTTAGTGGTGGAGCGGCATAGGGTCAACTCTAGAACAAGGGCTCGGCCGCTAGAAGCAGCCACCGCCTGCCACTACACGGGGACAGTCAGGGGACAGCCAGGGTCTAATGTAGCCCTCTCTGCCTGCGATGGACTTGTAAGTTGATTTATTTTTATATTCCTAATTGTTAAGTTATATAATTTTTAAAAACTGTATAAAAAATATCAAAAACTTCATGTAAGAACAAATTACTTGTATTAAAAAAAAACTTCTTTGTTGAAAACTTTTTATTAAAAATTACTCTGCAAATTATATAAATTATATTCTAATTACAAATTCTACCTGACTACCAAATTAGACATATATAAATGAAACTAAAAGAGAATTATAAATTAATATTCCCATTTGAATTTTCCATTCATATGGCTGACCATTATGTCACTAAAAAAGAAGGAGAGAAGAAACATAGTCTCTGTAAATTAACGATTCTAAAATCCCTTGGTGATTGTACCATACGTGCATGCATTCTGGAAACCAAAAAAAGTAAGACAACATACTGCCTTCAAGGATTCTTTTGTACAAATACATAATTTCATAAAATTTTATATAAATATTACACAACACTTCTTTATATCAATTCAATCAATTTTTATCAAGACAGGAGAGGGAAAAAAATATTTCAGTAAAGAGAATATATATATATATTATATAAGTATTTCTACTACTATTAAGTTTTGGAGGTAATAATTAAATATATCAACATAATCACTATAAAGGAGCCGTCATTACAAAAACATTGACCAAGTTTTTTCTACGCGTTTTTATATAATGTTTCTGATATTTAAGGAGTTCCTCAATGCTGAATGTGGTATTTGGTTTTACGATGCATTACCTTGTTATCTGATTATAAAATATATTTTAGTTCTTTCGGTGAAATAAAACAGGAAATATTCTTAAAACTCATATAGCATTATATTAACTTATATATATTATTTGAATTATACTTTTTAAATTAAATTTCTGTTAATAATAACGCTCTAGACAAAAACAACATATAATATACCAAAAATACATACATGTTCGATGTATTACTTTGCCCTTATCCGACCCATCAAATATAACCTTTATGTAATAGAATTTTGTATGATGTCTTAGTTGTTTTTTGACGCCTCCAGTCGTGCGTAAACACAATCAACTTTGTAGTTTTTTTACGAACAATGCATATTATTACATTAAATTATATTTAATTTTTTATTAATTTAAAAATATACCGATAATTTGATATCAAATTCTAAAGTAACGTATCTCTAACTGTGAAATAAAAAACTAGAAAACTGTTTTGTGTTAAAAAACGATTGCACTAAACTATGTTTATCTAAAAGAAAAAAAAAAGAATGCTTCAAACACTCTTATATAGGGAAAGTTTTCCATCTAACACTTTCAAAGTCCACCTTCATATTGAAAGATTGTTAAAGAGAAACGTTTTAGAGAGTGTTATAAGAGTTTATAAGAAATATTAACATTTAATAATAAATAAGATAAATGTAGATCATTAAAAATATTTGTAATATAATTCATAATTATAATAATTTGAATATCATTTAATGTAAATGTGACAAAAATTACAAAGTGGAATTGTTCTCTTTAATAGTATTAATACGTTAATTTCAATTTAATGAGTGCTATCTAAATTCATGATGCGAAAACAAAACAAATTGCCATAAGATGTGGTTATAAAGTTCTGTATGGTAATAAGCGGTGTTCGTAAACCTGTTACAGTGATCTCTTAAGAGATAACCAATACTTAGTTACGACATTATGCTACCAAAGAAAACTTATCGAATAAGTATCCAATTATAGTAAATTAAATACGTACGTGGACACTTAATGACCGCCAAATATTTTTTTGATCTTTATCAAAATATTCATGAGATATGAAATTGTATTTAACATGTATTTTATGTTGTGATGAGTTTATTTAATAAGGAATTAACATTTAATGTAGATATATATTAATTTATAACACAGGTGTCCTTATCTTATGATTATTATATTTTTTTATATGAAGTTTTGCATGCCATTTTGTTTATAAATGTTCTTCCAAACACTGAATATAAATATAGCTAGGTACCGTTAATTTATCCTCCACTTTAGGTTGATTGATAAACGTTTTAGTTTGATATAAATTAAATACTTATATAGAATAATTAGTATTTAAGCCTAGATCTTATAAACACATGATTCAAGGATCAATTTATTTTCTTGTATAAACTATTACACTTAGAAGGTATAACTTAAACTAAAACCAAAGAGATTAAATGTAAAATTAATATAATTCTATATAAAAAATAATGAATGAGTTGCTTTTGATAAAGTGACTTTCGCGGCCTTCCACGCGCAAGGCCGGCGACGTGCAGACTCGATCGGTCAACTTAACAACCTACCAGAGAGGAGTAGATTATTCAAACATATAATTTAGCTAACATCACGCTAGTACTTAGACATGTTACTTAATTAACTAGTTCTTCTAGATGTCTTTTATTAAATAAATATAGAATGAAGAATTTCCTAACACGAGCTAGTTTGAGCTCCATAATTTTTTTGATGAATTAAACAATCTATAGCTATAAATACAATATGTTACGTTGAGCAAATTATAGCAACCAAAAATATACTAGTAGTAATATAAAATGATCTATTCTCGAATTGAGCAACAAAATGAGTAATTCTATTTATTTAAAACGAGGCGTGTCAGTGTCCTAATTCCATATTATTCAATTCGATTTGATTATTATCTTGAAGACAATCTATTTTGTTTTCTATTTCCTGCTTATCAAATAAATCGTTCAGCAATCATGTGATCACCAAACCAGAGCAGTTATCGTCCGGATGGAATAGTTTCTATTAAATTTTGCTCAAAATTGCGTCGGCCTCTTTATCAATCAATTTATCTAACGTTACCAGCAAACTGACTCGAGATATGTTGACCCACTGTTGTCAAACCGGTCTGACACTTAACAGACGATTCACTATTGGCATTACTTTAGAAACTTTTCGTTTACTAAATATTTGTGTATCATACAATTCATATTATCTTTCGTAATAACACGTTGTGAATAAAAATTTACAGTTACCATATCGTCGTAATTATTGATTTCCGCAATAGTGGTCTTATAGATTACAATTATTCATATAATTTTGCGGTACTTGATAATATTATAACCAATTCGAACTAAACTACTATTAAAATATTTCTTTGTATTTAATAGGCAGGTATGTTGCGCACGCAACATGGAGAATATTGGATAGAACCATCGAATCAAATACCCACAGACGGCTCATCTGGGCGACCACATGTTGTGTTTAAGAGGTCTGCTGTTGACAAAGTTGAAGCATTCCATAGACGAAAAAGGGAAGTAGATAGAATAACTGCCTTGCATCAAAATAATAATGAAAAAGCGACGGCGGATAGAAATTCAAAACGAAACATGAAAAGAATTCAAAAAGAAAACTTTGATCATCACAGACGCGATTATTTAGAAGAAAGACAACGAAGGCTAGAGGCATTTAGACGAGATCCTGCAGCATATCGAAGACATAAAAAAAAATTACGAATGGAAAAAAGAAGACCGCTCTCGGAATCATCATCTTCGTCTGTTTCAAGAAGCATTTCCACTGAAAACAGTAATTCCTTGGAGCAATTAGGATCAAAGAATAAGACTTCACATACATCGAGTTTTGAGCAAAGACCACGAAGAATTAGAACGAGAAAAAGAAGGCGCAGACGATCAAAGAACTGTGCGACAAAACAACCACCCTATCAATGGAAATATCGAAATGCAAAAGACTTTCATGCCCACGAAGAACCTAACAAATCTAGATACTATAAGGTACGTTGTTCTGAAATAAGATATGTAAGTAAAATTATTTATATAAAATTTAATAATATAAATTAATTTCAGAGAAACAATAAATCTCAACACAAGAATGTAAATAAACATTATTATGAAGCGTCAAAACGATCGACACGATCAGTTAGCAAACCACGACACGTTGAAGTGTTACTCGTCGCCGATAAGTCTATGACTGATTTCCACAATCAAGGCAACCTGGAAACTTATCTATTAACAATTATGAACATGGTAAGCATTGACACAATTACAACAATTGACATACATTATGTATTTTTAGAAACACAAGCAGTTCAATATTTTTTTTATCATCAGGTATCTTCACTTTA
Organism: Melinaea marsaeus rileyi; assembly: GCA_918358865.1. Lineage (NCBI taxonomy): Eukaryota > Metazoa > Arthropoda > Insecta > Lepidoptera > Nymphalidae > Melinaea > Melinaea marsaeus. The sequence continues at coordinate 12,228,215 of OU911085.1, forward strand.
CATGGATCCATCGATCGGTAACTACATTAAAGTTGTCGTCGTGAAGATTATTCTGGTAGAGGAAATGCACGCGGCCCCTGAGCTGGCGGTGTCCACTAACGCTGACTCAACACTAGCGTCATTCTGTCGCTGGCAACACCAGCTAAATCCCAATGACGATAATGATCCTCATCACCACGATGTTGCTATTTTGATCACCAGACGTGATATATGCAGCCAGCAGGACACTCCTTGTAGGTATGAAGCCGGCCTTTTTTAAATGTATTCTGTGTACTTATTGTTATCAATGGCTCTCTTGGACTAGATTCTTACTGTGTAAGGTTATTTGTAGATACGAATACTATTGAAGTACTACAATATTATGTGAATGACGTACTTGGTAAAAGTTTATACTATTAACTGAATGTGTAGTATCACTCGACCCACAGCATGATGATTACTATCAGATTATACAGTTGTAAAGTGAAGGTGGGCTGTATTAATCTTAAAGTATGGAGTTGGTATTGTGTTTAACTTTAAAAGACGTCTATTGAAGTCCAGTCGAATATCCTAAAAATGAACACTTATTGTGTTCTTAGAGTACTGAAACATGATTTTTTTATTAGAGTTAATTATTTCAATACAATCATACGTACATTTTCTAATATCGATATTAATGACCGAAATTTTATTATGTAAAATCTTATTCCTTAAATTCGTAATTCACTATAATTTTTTCTTACTTCTAATAACATTGAACTAATAATATTTTTTAGTGAATGTAAATCTTAAAGTAGATTAAAATGTAATTGATATTTGCCATTATTTCGCATCTCGAGACAAGGCCAATGGCAGCAAGCGTCTGTTGGTACTAAGTGGAGTGGTGGTGAGTAACTAGAGCTAAAATAGAACACTTTCAATATTACGGACGTCGTCACCTGGACTAAATATTTGTTATATCATATCTACAGCTCGTCCATCACTATCGTTTAATTTAAATAGAGTATCTTAATGTAAAAATTAGCTTATAGCTACGTACCTAACTACGACTTTGCTTGCCAAATCCCTTATGAGGATTGACTTCAAATAATGCTAGAAGAAATGTTTGGTCATTTTGAATGATTCTTTTGTACATATTAAATATAACTTTATACAACTTCTTCCAATTTTAATACAAAATTAGTAATTATATGTCCCTTAGCGTCCAAACTGTCTTTTATGCAAAATCTAATACGCAGTAAGTTACTTATTGTCATTACTTATTATAGTTTAAATGAACTCTTTTATGGTCAGTTCCACTTTTTTAAGTCTCCATAAATAATGTATAAAAGTACGTATGTACAAAAATATAGACATAATTGCCGCAATAAACGTGATGTCCAACATAATTACGACAACTTTAAACATTAATTCCATTCACGATATCTTTTTGGATGTTACAAAAATATTCCATTAATATATAGTAAAATATTTTTTGTATACATATTTGCGAATGCTAAAAACTCTGGTCGTGGTCAGCGGTGACTTCAAAGTGCCGACATTAAGGCCAAGGATGTCTACGTAAACGGGCGCTCTTCGTTTTAATATACATGTACGAGTATGTATAATATAATTACAACCTCCCTTCGTTGATACATACGTGTTACGTAACTCAGATTCACCTGAAATAAATTCAACACGGGCGAGCGTGAACAGATATATTCTTAGCTCCCACAGGTAATTATTTATAGTAAATTACAAATGTTTTCAACCCGTAACCCATTTAAAACTCACTCTCGAAGTAAACAGTGTGATGTTTAAACAAATTTAGGTTCCTAAACTGAAAGAGTGGCGGCTGACGTGAAGCAGATTCACTGTTGTATTACTTAACAATCAGATAATGTATGTATTTATTATACACAGATCTTAAAAATCGCAGATTACAGCAGATACCAACAGTACATACAAGTACACGTTTCTACCAAAAAAAGTTGTAAATACCATAAGAAAGCTCATTGCGTTCGGGAAACGGTATAAACGAGTGTTCTTGGAAGGCAATCAAAATACAATGACTCCTTGTAACGGTGCCACGCCCGAGGCTGTCAGAATCCCAATACATTCATGTATTATGCATTAAAACGCACACAAATTGCAAAAGTAAACTCATATTCCTTTACTATAATATAGTATAGTATATTTAATACGGTAAGTCCGTAATCGTGGAGTCGTGAGCGGACGGCGACGCGCTGTCTGTCTCGCCCACTTATCTCACCTTCAGTTACGTAAATGTTATAAGATTTTGACGATTCGATCGAATATCATCTTGATAATAATATATAAAGATTTTCACTTATATTTCTCCGTGTATTATATGTTGGTGTTTATCAAGTCATTAAAATACGACGTTTTTATGGATTTTATACCAAAGGGATGCCGACGCATCTTAACACTTCCAAACTTAATATATTGTTCTTTATTATCTGATTTTGGCAACAGAAATAATTGCCTCAAGACATCTGAATACAATGCGCTTTGAAAATACTCAGTGGATCATTATGAATTTTTGTTTGAGTGAAAAATATAATTTTATGTAATATAATAATAGACGATTTCTTGTGAAAACTTGTTTCCTACATAGTAATGGTAAATACACACTGCGACAGACAATCAATACTTTACATACAAAAAAGATTTCACAGAGCATTATGCATTCCACGTATGTAACGCCGAGTACCGGCTGCACTAAAGACTTGTCAAAACACTACGAAACTTTGGTGCTTCTTAAAAGCCGTCAAAAACATGCCGTAAAAGGTATTGTCACCTAAGTGTATTTAACATTTAAAGGTACTACGTAATTCATTCATTATTCATACATACTTAAGAAGCATATATATATATGTATGTATATATATATATATATATGTATGTATATATATATATATATATATATATATATATATACACGTATAAACTCAACGCGTTATTTACAAAAGAATATCTAATAAAAATGTTAATTATAATTTAATTGAGTTTGATCGCTATGGAACCGACAAATGAAGTCTGACTAAAGGTGAGCGTTAATTATAGTTATTGGCAACATTGTTACACACAATTACTTCACTCGCCTGTACATTATAGATCACCTGTCCTTTATAATAGACATCAACGCGTACCATTCAATTGTATATTTTGCCTCATTCAAGGTTTATGTAAAACTTTATTTAAAATATATTGTTTACAATAATTAAAAAATATATATAATGTAAGTAATTAGTGAGATAAAGAATTATTAATTTAACGACATATTTTGTACGTTTTGTATTTACAGATTTATTGAATTTATTAAAGAGAATTTATAGATTTTCATCTTCAATAGTGAGTCAGACGCGTATTATTAGACGCGTATTCCCGGCCGCGTCTGCTCACAACACTCGCTACTAACATCAGAATATGTTATAACATTGGATTAACACACACACACACACACACACATATATACATATATATATATATATATATATATATATGTGTGTTAATCAAATATATATAACGAATGAACCCCAGGTATTAATTAAAATTATTATATAAACTTTTAATTCTTTGAGTTAAGCTTTTGTGAATTGAAACTTAATTTACGTGGAGGTTTTTATAGATAACTTATTTTGTCTCATTAAATCATAAACTAATCTTAATTAAAGATGAGTGTGAAGGTGCCTTAATACCATAATTCTTCCCTACCACCATCATTAGTACGCTATTACTGTCTGATACACCTTTTATTCTAAAGCCACATTATTTAAGACCGTAATGTGTATTTATAGCACCTTCATAATAACCACTAATTCCTAGAATACTCTCATGTAATGGCGAATTACGTGAACCAGTAGTTATCTTCATAGTTACTTCTATAGCCGCTATTAACTTTAATTATTTTACAATTATTTATTACTCAAATTATGTAAAGTACGATTTATAAATAACTTGATATATCCCCTTTCATTTACAAACAGAATGACATAAAACTGATATTAAAATATGGAGAATTATTGAAAATAATGAAACATATTCCTCAATTGTAGTAATTCTTTTGTCTTCATATTGAACTTTATAATTAAAACAAAAGAAGTATAAGTAGTAGGTACTGCAGTACTCTAGTAATTCGTTTGTCTACATTTTAAAAATATTGTTATTAAAACAAAGGAAGTGTAGTAGTAGGTACTGCAATACTCTAGTAATTCTTTTGTCTGCATATTAAACTTTGTCATTAAAACAAAGGAAATATAGTAGTATGTGTTGCAGTACTCTGGGCGTGGCGCACGTGGCGGGCATGTGCAAGCCGGACCGAAGCTGTTCAGTCAACGAGGACAATGGCATCATGCTGGCTCACACCATCACGCACGAGCTGGGACACAAGTATGTGATATCAGAAATTAATAATCGATCCTTATCTCGTTTTTGTTCTTCTCCTATATTAACCTTTTCTATCTCTCTCTCCCTCTCTCTGTCTCTTCAAACAATCGTCCTGTGATGTACTGTTTGGAATTTCCTTTTGTCTGTTTGTTTTTATCACGCACGAGCTGGGACACAAGTAAGTGTGAGAGAGATAAAATTGATTAATATCTATTCTCTCTCTCTCTCTCTCTCTCTCTCTCCCTCTCTCTGTCTCTCTCTCTCTTTTCAAACTGTCGTCCTATGATGTATTTTTTAGTCATTTTTGTATCTGTATGCCTGTCTATTTTATAACTCAAGATTTGTCCGATCTTTATAAAAAAAAAAAATATTAAGAAAGTATGATAGCGCAAACATTAGGATATATAAAAGATCTAAATACTACATTTTCAATTTATTTATTACCTTCGATTTTATGTAACTCTTGATTTTCATTTTATCAATCTTTTATTCAAAAATTCAACGCTATTTACTACTAATATTTAATATTTACTTATTGTTAATATTATTTATAAGTGTTACATTTCCTGTAACGTCGTAATCAAATCAGCAATGCAAGATGCTAATGACAAAGACAGATTTATAAACAACAATTTATGTATATCGTTTAACACTTAACATTTACATATAAATCGTTCATTCGAAGCCATATTATTTAAATCTGTTAAGAAGGTAAAATATCGAATATCTGAACTCGCAAGTTATGACACGTTTCAAAATATAAATAGAACGGAAATGCCACAAGAGTTAGATAAATATATTATAAAACGTTTATTTTCAAATTTTCTCGGAATAAAATATTTAATACTATTAAGAATTGACGGGAATATTTAAACACTCATGTGAAAGTGTTCTAATGAATGCAAAATGTATATGAATTAATCATATTTTACAAAAAGAGCAACAACTAAGATGATATTAAATTTAAGATTTAATTATCTTTGTAACAGCTCTCTATAGTGTGAATCTGATTAATATGTTAGTAAATCTGTTTATGGACTTCCAAAATAGAGAACTAATCAATAATATATTCTCAAAGTATATAATGAGTAATAAAATAAGAAATTGGAGCATTTAAAACAACCATACAAGTATGTAAGTCGAACAATGGACCACACTCCGGCATATGTTAATTATCACCACACAGTGTAACAGGCTGCGGAGGTTTACGATACTACAGCGTGGGGTCCGGGGTCTCGTAAAACGGCTCATTAAAACATTGCAACATTATGTTAACTCCGGATAATCTCAATTACCATATCCTTATAATATTGTGTAATATTTAAGTAATTTAATATAGTAATCTCGATCTATATATATATATATATTGATATATTTACATGTATATATCAATTATTTGGTTGCCGAGCGCTTCGATTGCACATGAGTCATGTTTCTAAGCTGAGATTACCGCAAGGACGTTGGTTTCCGAGAAAGAAGCTTATGAAAACTCACACAATGTTTATTTAACTCAACGTAAACTTGTAAACTAGCGTTGTGTTACATCACTCTTGTTTACTTTGCAATAAGATTAGAGGTAAACAATGTGTGCAGAAACTGCAATTTATATATCAGATTGTGATTTAAATATTAAAAGTAATGTTTTAATAATAAATACAATCCTAAATAAATAATAGCTTGTTTACATGTTTACGCAGTGCTACAGTTTGCGTTGGAGGCCCACAATCTTAAATAAATAGATGTTATGTAAGCAAACAGAGTTCAGCCAATGACCTTCTTTCAGTCGTAGACATGAATGCATCTGAGTACAACGCTCTCAGTGCAATGACGCTGTCGCCCACACATGATCATTATATTTTTTAATTTCTTATCGCCATTCAAGAATATGTGAGGTAACCTCTAATAAAACTTATAATTATTATCTGTAGACTATTTTATTTAATTGTCACATCGAATAACCACGGACATTGAGAAATGACGATAGAACGTTCAACTGAACTATTACTTTTAGTTATGAATGTCCCTACAAGTCAGTCAAAATTAATGGTATAGAAAGCATAAAATTATATATAACTTTCTCTATTAAAATGCTATTTTATTATCAATTAAATTTATATAATATAAGTAGATCAGTACACTCAAACGTAAACATGTTTATCAAAGATATAAAATGCTAAAATTATTACCTATGACTACTGAGTGGTTTGTTTATAAGTACGCGGAGTCGACAGTAATAAAATCAATTTTTAATAGCCGTTTTGATTTATCGTTTTATTTAAAAGTCTCGAGATCGGACCTCCACGGTTTGTAATTTTAGTTTGAGATAACTTGATTTATTTACTTTTTCTTCATACTGTTTTTGTTCTTATACTATTTAATTATAATTATTTCTCAGTGACATGTTGATTTATATCTTGATAGTTAACGTCGTTATTGTCTCGTGTGTTAGTTGTTGAATGATTATATATTATTTTCTTTCCAATATATACTTATTAATATAATCAAAAGATGAGAAATGGTATTGAAACTTAATTTCTTGTTACAATTGCTTAATGCACCGAATATTATGTCATTATTTTTTTTATACACAATTAGTGTTAGTTTTCCATTTTCTTTATCATTTGTACCTATAAAATATGGTACATTTAAATATAGTACCGTTGATAACATTCACTACACATAGGAGTTGACATTAATCTTAAAGTAGGTAGCCTTATCAAATAGATAAGAGCGTGTGGCAGCACTCGCTTTACTTTCGACTGTCTCGTGTAAACTGAAATATATCTACTTTCTCAACGATTCAATTCTAACTACAACAAGAATATAAATTTCCTTTCATTAATTAATTAATTAATGACCATATCCTTATTCCTTGTTAGTTTCACACACTTTCGTATCATATATCACAATTATGCCTGTCAAATAGCAACGACTTGTTGCTATTTGACAGGCACGTTGCTCACGTTGCTGTGATTGAGATCTTAGTGACTTAATCTAGACGTAAGCTACCGGTGCCTAATGACCTCCCACTACTATATTTAAGTTAGTAATTTAATGTAATTCTTGAATGTATAAAAAATATGCCAATGTATTAAATATTATAGTTTCGGCTTGTACCATGATACCGAGAAGATCGGCTGTCATAGACGTGATGGTGCGACACTTCATATCATGACACCGATTTTTGAGCCCGATACAGTCCAAGTCGCCTGGTCACGATGCAGTAAGCGGGATGTCACCAACTTTTTAGAGTAAGTATATTTCGTAATGTAATCCGTATAAGTAATGCTATTGTTACATTAAGTCATATCCTGTTTGATTGTCTAAGATTAACAACTGTATAATAATTATAAAAAGATTCGCTTTCTAAATTGTCTTACTAGTATAATAAAAATGTATTGAAGAAATTTCGTTCGACTTTTTAATTAATATTGCGGTTAAATGAACAAATTAAATTGATACTTTGTTAAACATTACAAGTTTCTATTACATATAAAATGACAAATTTAATTAACATACACGCGATAAAATCGAAAGTAGACCTGCAGGTAATTTTAATATATAATTATTTAATTACACCGGACGTCGTTAAACGTGTTAACGCTAAACAACTGCCAACACTATGTAATGATAGTCTATTTTATTATACATACAATTAGTTTGAAAAATTAGACGCGATTACAACTAATTACTATTGAATACTTTATAAATTTAGAATAAACATTGTATTGGTTATGTAAATGGAACTTGTTTATCAGTGCCGGCCTGGGTGACTGTTTGAGCGATAGACCGTCTCAAGAAGAACCTTACGTGTATCCGGAACTGCCCGCAGGTAAGATATCCTTATTAGATATCAATATGGGATAATAGTTTAATTAGCTGTTGTTATCTTACAGTCAAATCATTATCTTGTTACAGGGGTGACATTCGATGCGGCATACCAATGCCATCTGCAGTTCGGAGAGGAAGCGGTGGTGTGTTCTAAACTCACGGAGCTGTGCGAGCATCTGTGGTGTCTCGTGAACAACACGTGCAAGTCGATGCTGCGTCCTGCCGCGCCTGGGACCACTTGTGGAGAAAATATGGTACATATATATATTACCATATCTTTGTTATTGTTTATAATATGATATATCTTCCGTCTAATACTTGTTCGTCCAATCAAGTCTAACACCAACAAACAAATTCCGTTTTTACAGATAGGTTAAGTAAAGACATATAAATATGTAGTCGTTCGTTCGTCCAATCAAGTCTAACAGAAACCAATAAAGCTAACAAAATCTCCTCCACAGTGGTGTCAGAATCAGACGTGCGTCCAGCGCGCTCCCTCCCCAGAGCCGCGTGACGGTGGGTGGGGCGCGTGGAGCGAGTGGAGCGAGTGTTCCCGAACATGCGGCGCCGGCGTGTCCACGCAACACCGGGAGTGCAACAACCCGGAGCCCCTCAACAACGGGAACTACTGCATTGGGGACAGGAGTCGGTAAGAAATCATTTGCTTGATTTAAAAGAAATGGAAAAGTTGCTGGAAAGATATGGAAATTTCATCCCACCTTTTTTGACAGAGCGTTTTTCTTTGCTTTGTTCTTTTGTGTTCACTTCAATCAATATGGTGTTAAATAAATATTGTGCACTATCTTGTCAACCTTGAAAGGGTATTACGAAGTGTGGCAACGTATACTTAGACCTATTTATAATGAAAATCCTATGTTATTACTAAGGTCTCAATTCTGTGCTAATCCTACTTCTTATACGCCTTTGAGATCTTATAATGATATCAGTCAAATGCTATTAAGTATAATTTACTCAGTCAATTAATGTATAATCAGGTACAAGTGCTCTACTTGTCTGTTTGTTCGTAAGTAATACACTATATAATTGCAGATACAAAGTGTGCAACACAGATTCGTGTCCTATCAACGAACCGACGTTTAGGGAAGTGCAGTGTGCGAAATTCAACAACATGACATACAAGAATGAGACTATACCGGAATGGATACCCTACATCGATCAAGGTTCAAAACATTTATTTGTATTACAGAACCATGTATGTATATATAATTATGTAACTTCCTTAGTTATTACTTTTTTTTGTCGCAGATAAGCCGTGCGATTTACAATGCGTTCCTCGCAATCGTAATGATATTGAGATGATCGGTAGCTTCGTGGCTGATGGAACTCCTTGTCGGCAGGGACTCGGCTCCAGAGATATGTGTATTGTCGGTATGTCTATAACTTTCTTTATGCTTAATAATATCAATACGTACAATCGACACGCTAACTATAATACAGTACATAACATTTTATTTGTCTGGATTTGAATGCTATTTTTGGATCACATGTCATTTTCATATCATATTCCCAACTGATATATTTAACTGATGAATTTCACATTTATAAAAAAAACAAATAGGTAATCAAATTAAACCAACTATACAGCCAATTTCATTATCAAATCTACCGAACGATAGGTCACCTAGCATTCTAAGGCTGTTAGTGAACTATCAGAGTTAGAACGTAGAACTCGCAATTTTGGGGGTCAAATAACGCGCTTAGAATTGGATATTGGATAACGTCAACATTTGTTTGATAATAGTTATTAGTACATTACTCATATATTACAGTTTGTGAAAAAGTAATCACAAGATAACAGTTTGAATTTGTTATGTGGTTCTTTTCAATGCGCGATTAGAAAAATTCGTTATGTTATTTTAAGTTAGAGAGTGTCTTTGGTATCAAAATACGCTCTCCTGCCACTCCCATTTGATACAAGTGATCTGGTATGGATTCAAAGTGGAAGAGATATAAATAAATATAACAATCCGTGCAGGTGTGTGCTATAAAGTGGGGTGTGACTGGGTGGTGGACTCCTCGGTGGAGGAGGACGCTTGCGGGGAGTGCGGCGGAGACGGCTCCCTCTGCCGCACAGTGCAGGGCATCTACAACAAGGACACCACGAGACAGTCCGGATACAGCGAGGTCATTGACCTTTTAATTTAACTGATTAATATATACTCGTAATCAATGTCAGGTGTTGATTTCGTCGACGTGTCTATTGGTCCAAGTTATTGGGTACCCTTTTAAAGTGACTTCGTTACTGACTCGATACGACTATAATGGAGGAAGGAAAAGTAAAAAAAGTCTCGATCAGGGACGCTTTTAAGTGTCTTATCGATACGAATGATGAAATAGAATTGTAATATATATTATGAAATACAGATACGAAAATCATCAAATTCGTTCCCGATACCAGTTTAATAAAAGACACGTTGGCGAAGTGCCAAGAAATGTAGACTAATAAATTTATTAAACATGTTTCGAGTTCTACGAGATGTTGCTAACTAAATGATTTCTTAGGTTGCGGTTATTCCTGCTGGATCCAGAAATGTAAAAATTGAGGAGAAAGTAAGCCCCGGGAATTACATTTCTATTGGTAGCGCCAAATCTCGAAAGATTTACTTAACTGGAGCTCGGTGAGATACATTACATTTAATTTCTCTCATTTATAAATATTGTTCTTCTACTTACTTATGTAACCACTTATTTTTTAGGAATGCAACATTGACGGAGTACTTTGTAGCTGGAGCTCAAGCTATTTATGAAAGAGATCGTGATTGGGAGAAAGTTCGAATTAGCGGACCTCTCGCTGAGGACATAAAAGTTTATGTAAGAAATACATTAATCGACATTTTAATCAAATTTAAACCATTTTTAGTACCATAACGTAATTTGATTGGAATACTTTGAAAATATATTTGATGTTTTCGGTTTTATTACATTAAAAAATGGAACAATGTACAATTAAAAATTCTTATTGATTACAAACAATGTCCGGATCGATACGACATAGGCACCTTCAAGAAAAGCGTACACCCACCTCGAGCAACGCTCCTGCGATTCGGGATGTTGCAAGAGTTCGTTCGTGATCACTTGTCATCGGTGATCCGCACGCTCGTTTGCCCTCCTTATACATAAAAAAATGTCCCAAACTAACAAAACCTTATTAACCCAACAGCAACGCATCTTCCGCGGGAAGCACCGCAATCCGGGTGTGACCTACCAGTACACGGTGGACCAACCCAAGTCGTGGATGCGGTACCGGCTGTCGGAGTGGAGCGCCTGCTCCGTCTCGTGCGGCCTCGGACGGATGTACCGACACTACATCTGCGTCGACCAGCACAACCGTAACTAACATGAACTATCTAAATTAATTGAACCATAATAGAGGCATTAGATGACATTAGTCGTCCTTCAATCGACCAAAGTTTTTATTGCTACTCTAAAGTTCAAAACAGCCGATTTTCATGACAAATATCTCAGCGTTTAATTTTCGAAAAATAGTTCATTCATCTATATCTCTATAGATACCAGGATTCTACATATCATTGCTATGCTAAAGTCTAAAGCAGCCGATTTACGTAACAAACTTCTCAACGCGGATAATTAACCAAAATCAGATCGTTCATAAATATCAATAAATCTGTAATGAAAATCTATACTACGATTCCCCAGGTCAGGTCGATCTGTCGCAATGCTATCACATGGAGCAGCCGCGACTGGGCGCACTAGTGCAGCAGTGCCGCCCCGCCGCCTGCACACACTGGTGGGTCGGACCCTGGAAGCCTTGTGCCATCTGCCACATGCCGGTACATACTCATCCTATTTGGGATCCACCTCTCTCTCTCTCTTTCTCTCCTGGCGGTATTTGATAAATTCCCCTTCTTTTCCAGAATTACGTATTACGTTAGGTATAAACTATCTTACTATTATTTTAATATTTACTTACTTTACTATTAACTAATTAAATACCGTAACATTAAAGTTGTAGATTGTTTTTTAACTGACATCAAAATCATTAAAATTTGACGATAAAATAATTACACGTAATATCTCACTACTTTCCCTAATTCCCCTAATGACATACAAATATTACATTAAAATATTAAAAAAATTTACAGGGAGAGGATGCTACCAAGAAACGCAATGTACACTGCGTTAACAAAACATCCAACAACGTAGTGGATGATTCGGAATGTGACTTGACGACTAAACCGATAAGCGTTATCAAATGCACCGATGTACCAGCCTGTTGAACTAACAGCTGTACTTGAGAGGAAAAAGTTTAATTTTATCATTACGGCGACAATAGCGGGAAAGAAAATAAATGAACGATTATCAGCAGCTTGACCTATCAAGCCAAAGGACAACACCGATAAATGAGACGCTTTAAATTAATTAATGATATAATAATTGATACGTTTTGTATTTGGACACGTTGAATTCAGAGTCGCCCAAATAAGACACAAGGTGTATGATAAAGAAGCCCATCGAGAAGGCATTTTTCACTTACATTACTCGAATATAAAAACTTGTGGAGACGTACGAATTCTCTACAATTACCACTTACTGCCATATTATTTAGGTTATCTAGTTTATTATAATATTCGCTTAGTTTTTAAATACTAATAATACATAATTCTGTAACAGTATTAAAGTGGTGTATGTATTTTACTACAGACGTGAACATTATAGTAGATATGAAATTTGGACCAAAAATATTATAGAACTCAAATTCACGTTGCCATAATTGCGGTTACTGCCAATATGACACTGTATTTATTATAAGTAATTATTAAGTTTTTACTAATATAAAATTATATTTTTTATATAAAATGAATGCTTAATTAATAATATATTTACTGAGAGCACGTTTACTTCATTATATAGAATAGCTAGTCAAATAAATTAAAAAAAAATGATATTTAACTAACATCACTTTTCAAACGTCATTTTAACGTCACGGTAATGTCAGCTGTGACATTAGGTGATGAATATAAAATCATCAGAATGCCTAAACGGAACGAATGAATATATTTATTATTAACAAATCGTTAGTGTCCTCAGTGTTCAAGTGATTATGCATAATTTAATGTATTTAGTACTTTATTTTTCTTATACCTAACTGTATATTTAGGTGTAATCTTTAATGAGTTAACTGATGTTTCGGTTCTAAGAATCGTCAGTCAACAATTCGTCGATCAATTGATACACAATTATAATTTATATTATCAATATAAACTAACCCTTAGTGTCTTAGTGTAATCATTTAAATGTAATATGAATAATTACAATTGTGTATTTAATTAGAGATGGCAATAAAAACGTGCATTGTTTTATTTTTTTAATTTTATTTTTATCTTCCGTCGCTCCTATGTCTTTATTTAAAAAAATCAGTCGAAATGTAAAACTAGAATTGTAAATCTCAATAAAGCAAAAAATATATGAAAATAGTGACAACATAAATATGTATTAAAAGCCAAAATAATCATATTGTTTATTTTTTTCTTAATTTAAAACATTTAACCTAAATTTGAGACATTAAGTTATCAACTACATATTAAATTAAATATATTATAATAATGAAATCACAGAGCAAGTAAAGAGATCGTATAAACACAAAATAATAATTTAAATCCTTTAGGAATGTTTATAATAATAAGAGCAGTCATCAAAATACTTTTGTAGATAATTAACGAAAATATTCGTGTTATATAATTATAAGTATATAGAGATCTTTTTAGAAATAAAACTATTGATTTAACGCAATGTGTCACTGGGTGGGTCGTTCATTTTAATCTCAAAACTTTAATAAAACGACATTTTTGTTTTTTTTTTTCAAATCCCTCCGAAATAGACAAGAAAACACAAATGTCAAATGTCAGACGTCAAATGTCAAATATAAACGTCCTCCCGCCAGTTACACATTGTGAAAAATAAAAAAATATTTTTAATATAAAAAATACCGCAGGAATCATTTACACGTCAATCTTATTTACAACGAACACTAAATTATATATAAAATATAATGATAAAAATATAAATAGTGGCAAAAAAAAAATCACAAAACTGATGAAATCATCATTATATAAAAAGCCACATAAATTTCAGTTTAGTGAATGCCGTTCTAATAACGGACAACCGTACAATCATTCTGCATTACTAGTATACATATTATAAGAATACGAAATACATGAATAGCCATTCTGATATACAAAATTGACCGCTAAAATTAAGACATTTCTTAGAGAGCTAATAGATTTACAGTACACCAAGTGACATCTAGACTTAGAACGGACGAAACGTGATTTCTATTTCTCTCTATCACCATTCCACCCTCGTTTTTTCTGAAAAAAAAAAAGCCAATGCTTTTATGACTTGAATAATATTTTTGAGAGAGCTTTACATATTAGTTGACAGCAAGTACATATTAAAGCGCAAGCCACGCTAATATATAACTTATTTAGCTTATATTATTTAATGTATCATGTTACCAAATATACGCAACAAGCAAAGCTGCGCGACCTGAAATATGTAGCCATGAACCAAAATTTTGCCTGCATGTTAGAAACAGGATAGGTTGTTAGAAAAGGATAGATGGTCGTTAGAAAGGGATAGGTGGTTGTTAGAAAAGGATAGTTGGTTAATAGATAGGGATAAGGTGGTTATTAGAAAGGGTTAGGTGGTTGTTAGAACGGGATAGATGGTCGTTAGAAAGGGATAAGTGGTTGTTAGAAAGGGATAGATGGTTGTTAGAAAGAAATAGGTGGTTGTTAGATAGGGATAGGTGGTTGTTAGAAAGGGATAGATGGTTGTTAGAAAGAGATAGGTGATTGTCAGAAAGGGATAGGTGATTATTAGAAAGGGATAGGGATGTCAGAAAGGGGTGAGTGTTTATTAGAAAGGGATAGGGATGTCACGACATTTTTTATTAGTGTTTTATAAAACCAAGTAATTTGATGATTACAATCGTACAAGTACAAGTGTCAAAAAATGCTCTACGCGGAGCGAAAGTAACGAGCAACTAAATCACTTATCTGGAATAATCAGCCATCCCACAGCTCGACGTGTGAGGCGTCGTATGTAAAGTTCGCGAAGTTACGTGAGCTAGAATAAGTTAGTTTAACTCAAAGTGTGGCTTGCGTTTTAAATAATAGAGAATAAACACTTTTTTTTAATAAATTCAATAATAACACAGAAACCTAACTGTAATAAAGACATGGGTCTCAATTGCGGAAAAAGTATGGACCCGAAATGTCGAAGGATGGTTGTTATGAGTATTGTCAATTAAACCATAAAAAAGAGGTTATACTTTCTTTACCTAAAACTTCATTAATTAGTATTACGAATTTGAGCGCATTAAGAGCGTTAAGCGATGATTGTAGACAAGGTCTTCGATCGTGTAAGACAGGAGGCGCTTATGTCGAAGTTATTTATTGGCTTAACGGGAGTTCGTTCAAGTAGACCAGCTGTCTCAGAGAGAGCTTGCTGGTAGTTCGTGAGAGATTTTGCTCAGACTCAAAGCCCGTGAACGCTGTTGTTGGCTATTCCCGTCCCTATTTCTTCTGCAATATAAATGATGTTAGATATTCCAAACTTTCATTGTTATGCAGATAACAGCACTAGAGGGTCAATATATTCTGGTTATGAAGGACTCTCTTGGGAATAGGTGAGTTTCGAAAGAAACTTGTGTCTTCAATTAATCCATCAGGAAGGAATCATCCATAAGGAAGATTATTGGGTGGGTTACATAAATCTCGTCTAGGTAAAGATCGACCAATTTGTAAATTTACTATTAAAAAAACCCAACTCGTCGTAAACCTATCCGCTAGAAAACGCTCTTCTAAGTGCCTTGCAAGTATCTGCTTTTTGAGCCTCGATACTTCAAGCGTTAATTAGTTTCGCGTTCATCAAAATGACCAAGAAGTACTTCACATTAGATCTGAGACTTGCTTTACATAAAGCACTGTCTCTTCTCTGAGCAGGATCACCCCAGTATCAGCTTCTACCATTTAACTGTATAGCGAAGAGCCATTCATACAGTCGGGGACATTTAGCACGGAAAATGTTCCGAAGAGGTATTTGATCTGATTCCTTTCCAACCAGTCTAATACGTAGCGTTCAACATGAATGTCGGCGGTTCTCAAGGAATTTTCTGCCATATGACAAGTTGTGGAACGAATCATGGGAATATTGAAGATAGTAGGCAATAAAAACACTAAGTTTTTAGTTGATATTTTACTCTTCTTTTTATGATTAAATTGACAGATCTCAACCGACTTTGAAAACTCCTCTAGAATGTTGAATAAAATAATGTTATTTGTAAGTACAAATGAAATATAAAACTTTGTATTTACTTATCTGTGGTAAAAAATATTTTTAGAACATTAAATAAATACAATATTTGTACTAAAAATACTTTACAACGAGGACTAAAAAAAAATATTATTGTTATATAATATAACTTATAAATATTCTTCAAACATAAAATTTAAACAACTTGACATTTTGCAATTTTTTTATTAAGTTTTTTATCAATAAATAATATTAAATAGTTTCCGAGCTCGTTTCTTTTGCAAGGATAGCCTCGGACGACACATCGAAACGAACTATACCTTTCTTTCTAGTCGGTAATTTCTGAAATTATTGTGAAAAATAACTAATAAAATAAAACATACTTCAATGTAACTGGATCGAATTGTATAAAAAAAATCGCTGTAACTGGCCTTTACTGAAGTTATATTTTTAAAAAAATACATCGCTGTAACTGGCCGTTACTAAATATATATTAAAAAAAATAAACATACATCACTAACTAGCAGTTACTTCGGTTACATTAAAAAAAAAAAAAAAGAAATATATATATATACCTTATCTTTAGCCCGCGGATCGGCATTCTTTGACCTCTCCTTCTCAAGATCCGTGTGAAGCGAGGCCAGCTCGGTCGTCAGCTCCGTTTGGACAGATCTGAGTTTCTCAACCTCCACCAATATCTCTGCCTTATCCTTCACTGAAATTATAATATTATATCAGAAATTAATTTAACAATAATGAAAAAGCATTAAAATACTATTTTTACATATTTTTTTTGCTATGTCTATCCACAATTATGCTTGGAATGTTTAGCAAATTACAAGTTTATTTACAAAAAAAAAAATTGTAGTTAAAATTGATATTTGAAATTGCACTAACTAGACCTTGAGGTCTGACACAAGTCACATGGCACTTCATTGGGATATAAAAAGCACATTGTTCTAAATTAAACTCACTTTCACCCTGTCCGAGTATATTGCATAGCTTCTTATTCCTCGACTTCACTGTTAGTAGCTCACTCTTTAGATCCGTGATCTCCTGTTTGAGGACTGATATTTCCTTATCTTTCCTCTCCAAAGCTTCTGCAAACTGAATCCTCGTGATGACCTCATCTGGTAAGGTCTGGTGTCGTACCCTGGCGATGATCTTTTCTTTGAGTATTTCATCTCTCGTCTCATTTCTCACTCTGTCAAAGAATTTTGTGTCTTTTTCGGGTTTTAGGTGTCCCGTTGCAATCTTTTCGGATACCACATTTATAACTGAAAACAAAATTAAACTTTTAGTGTTTCAACTCACTCAAGAACTGCAAAAAGATTTGAAACTAG
Organism: Melinaea marsaeus rileyi; assembly: GCA_918358865.1. Taxonomy (NCBI): domain Eukaryota; kingdom Metazoa; phylum Arthropoda; class Insecta; order Lepidoptera; family Nymphalidae; genus Melinaea; species Melinaea marsaeus. Next base: position 12,246,055 of record OU911085.1, read on the forward strand.
TTGGATGAATTCCGAGTTAATTGAAGTGCATATATCTATTTATACATAAAATAAGAGTGTATAATATAATTTTAGTGATGTGACATTATGCGATAGCATATGCTGTTTAAAACATGTATGTACCAAATACCAATTAATTCCCACTCTGTATAAAACAAATCAAACCTAAACTTTCTTCTTTTTAAATTATTTCCAAACTGTTACTTTATACTTAATCTATATAACTTACAATTAGGCTCGTCTCCATGTGTGACCATGTCATTAAACTGTTCCAGACTCATGACATTTCTCTTCTTTTGCTTCTTGTGGCCAGGTCTAGCCTGTTCCTCTAACTTCTTCACCATGTCTGCTTCTTTTTTGAGCTGCTTATAGACATCTTTTTTCTCTTCATAATCAAGTTTTGATAGCAGTATAGCCTAAAAGAAATTCACTTTATAAGTATTTTATATGAACTGAGATTATACAAGTGCATTTATGACTTCATAATATTCACCTCCTGAAGTTGGGTTTCAAAGTTTCCATCAACTATTTCTTCATCCTTCTGTTTCCACATCTCCCATTGTTCAGTTGTAGCTTCTACTGGCTTATGTTTACGCTTCTTGCCCACACTCTGGAATATTATTATATATTATATAAATCATTAAAAACAATGAATTAAAATGACTACAAATCATGTCTACATATATTTTGGCATAGAAGCTGATTAGTAGTAAGTGGACAAATTAGTTAAAATCACAATACCATATTGTATAATTACAGTTAAGTCAAGAAAAGTATGAAATAATATCATAAGCAATAATTATAATGAAGTAATATATATATATATATATTTTGGAAGCAACAAGTTTACTTTTAAATTATAAGATACTTCGGGGATCTAAATAGTTTGGGAACCACTGACCCAACTTAATCAATAAAGTCGTGTTTGTTTTGTTTTTCATTGTAAATATAGTATGAAATATAATGCATCTTGCCTGTTGAGTCTTGTTGTTAGGGATCTTTGTGGGTTTCTTAGGAGGCTCTACTTTTTTAGGGGGAGGAGTTTTATTCTTCTTAGATTTTTGACTATCATTTGAAGCTTGTTCATCATCTTCTATTTTAAGACCGGCAAAGCGCGATTGTACTACGAGAGCAGCCATTTTCTACAACTGTTCACTAAAATAACAACAAAATAAAGATAAGTAAACACATAAGACAGCTTAATGGGCAATTATTAATTACAAATTACATATAGAACTAATATATTTATATATATAGCGATTATTATAATCAAAGTTTATTCTATACAAGACGATATAAAATAACAATCTCTCCGATGTCGCACAAGCAAATATGTTAACTACATATAATTTAGCTTTATATGAACCTTTTCCTATACCTCCTTTCTTTTATTTATGTTATCGTAAATATTTGTTTACAGCAATATTTAAATTTATTATTTTGCGCAAATGGATGTAAGTTGTTAAACTGAGATGGCTGTTGACACTTGACATAAAAAAATACATTTTTTAAATTTAGCTTTGAAAACTAGGTATTTCGTTTAATATTTTAAATGAGTAGTGGACATTTGGATAATTCTTTTAATTATTTTCATTATCACTGGGCGTAAATGATTAACATAGCAAATTAACGGTGTGTTTTCAATATAGGTTTTGACATAAAAGTACAAAGAAGATCGTATTCAAAACCTAAATCATTCTAACCGTAAGAATGTTGACACACCAAATCTAGTCCGAATCTGAACCGAATTTGAAAAATTATGGTACAAAGTAACCGTGGTATTATTTTAACGTTAAGCGTTTTTTAATGCAGCCATTTCTTTATCTAATTTACTGAGCGCTAGGTCAACTAGCATATAATATCGTATAATGAAAAGACTATTAGTTAGCTAGTGATTGATGAACACATATCTTGTAACTTTTGAAAGTATAATTGGTGTACGCACTGTATAAAAGTTATGTTTTTGGAATTCAGATTTTTTTAAATTGAAACACATTAGTCGCTTTACGACTGACAAAGCAATTAATAAATTTCTAGAAAAACATATTATATAAATATGTGTGATGATTATATTTGATTTTTACGTAGAAACAAATCCATTTGAATACAATATTAATCCTTTAAAATGTAAAATTGGTTATTCTTATAAGAAATTATACAACCTAATACCTAACAATTTTATATTAAATTCTAAAAATAGATTAATCTTATTTTTACTGACTACGAAAATAAATATTTCATATTTAACTAATAAATAATTTTAACTTCGTAAAAAGAATTTTGCGAGTTGCCAGTTTACGTTCACATTTGAATTCGATTTTTCTTTCGCTCCCAGTTTTGCTTTGTATTGTAAGACTAAGTTGTAACTTCTTAAAGGTCGGTCATATCAATTTAAATTTTATAATTGATTTTCATATTGGTTTTGGTCTGATAGGTCCTGAGGGAGGAGTCTATTAAAAGTGTAATATTTTGAAAGGATATTATCGCTGAAATAATAATAATATTAATTTTGTCGTTTTTAAATTTGATCTTTAAATTCATTCATAGTAGATAATGATTTTCTAATAATGTTCTTGTGTTTAAAAAATAACCAAAATGAAACTACAGTGTCAAGTGGAAGTTGTTAATAGAAAACATTTCAGTTTAGATGTACGGCCCAATAACAAATACTTAAAGTCCACACTTGCACTAGGAAAGGAACCTAAAGATGGCAGTGGATATTTTATCTTACACTTTTCTTCTGTTAATAAAAAGGGTACAAAATACAAAGTGAGCAGTATACAAAATGTCTTCGTAAAATTTTTAAACGAAGGCAAAGTTACATTACGATTTGATGAACCATGTCACGATTTATGCATTCGAAGTGAAGTAATACAATTAAAGAGTTTTATGAGATTACTTAAATCTTGTATAACTGGAGATGCGGAAAATATGAAACTGTCAAACCTATCTTCTCTCGGCGTAACAGCTAAAGACATGGCTCCTACTAAGTTAACCATTCAAAATCGTTCTGATTTTCCTGCACAAGGATTGCCTAGGACACTTCAATCTCTCCACATTGTTGGCTTGAAGCTATGCAATTTCCGAAGGGATATTTTGTTGCTCAACCACCTTTCCATTCTTGATTTAAGTAACAATGAAATAGAAAAAATTCCTCCTGAATTTGGTAAGTAGTATTTTAAGATATTTTAACATAGTTACAAAAATAATTTGCTTTATTATATATAATAAACTGTTTTGTTTTAGGGCGATTACCAAATCTATGTGAACTCTACTTGTCCAACAACTGTCTTGGATTGAAGGAGGACTTTGATTGGAAGTGGCTATTGGGACCAGGGGTATAAAATACTTTTATACAGTAACATTTGACCCATATTAAATGTTGAAAGCCATTTTAAATGAATAAAATTAATTTATTTTTGTTATCTTTAGATTACTAAAAAACTCAAACTTTTGGATCTTTGTGGCAATAAAATAAGCAGTTTGCCCAAAGATATTTGGAAACTCCAGAGCTTGGTTACTTTCAAGCTTGACCACAATAAATTAGAAAGACTTCCGCAAACTCTAGGTCGTATTCATACTCTCAGGTATAACATCGTCTAATAATTGTTAATGTTTATACTTTTATATTTTTTTACAATTCCTTAACTTTTATATATATTATATTTTAGATATTTTTCAATATCAAATAACAATTTGGTAACACTGCCATGCAGTCTAATGCAATGTCGGCTGGAGACTATAGATTTATCTTCAAACAAGTTCAACACGGAATTAGTGAGTGCCAAAATGGCCAACTGCACCCCATGGGAATTATGTGCTAATAGTCTAGTGCACATTGCAGCTAAAGCGGTTCTAAGGAATAAGCTATACTATGCAGCTAACATTATACCATACACATTGGTTGATTTGCTGGACAATGCCAACATGTGTGTCTGCGGCAAACCAGTATTGAACAATGCAAGGTTCATTATTAAGGAATTTCAATTAAAAGATTTTTTCAGAGTTGTTGTCTTTGATAATAACAGCAATAGCTCTGTTGGTTTCGAGTGTTTCTTTTGTTCACCAAAGTGTTTCATGAGATGATATTTGCTTTTATTAATTTGTATTGGAACTACAGATTAATAATAACTATCAAATAAAATGTTCCACTTTCTTGGCTTTTGATTATATTGAGAATTGGCTGGCTGAGAAAAGATTGATTTTGAAAAAGTTTTTGAAACAAATAATATATATTAACATTGAGATTATAAATAATGCTGCTGTGTCGGTTTAAAGAAATGTTTTAAACATTTAAATTAGGAATGAAAATGATTTTAATGACTAAGTATTTAATACACCCATAATGCATTTCATATTGTAAGCTTGCGAAAGGTACTGATTTTGTCTAAATTGTAGTTTTTATATGGTAGGGTTTATATATTAAATGTATTTTACGTATTTAAATTGTAATCAACTTTTAAAGTAGTAATTTTATTGCTTATCTGGTTTTGTTCTATGCTAGGTCTCGGCAGTATTCATTGTATAGAATATGTAATATTGAAATTGTTTTATATATTGAATTACTATTCACTCATTAAATGTATGTTATTTATGTGTAGGTCTACATTTCAGTTATCTTTATGCTGTATCTGAGATTTGGAATTGTCACTGCATTTTTTGGACATCGTAATTTTGAATCATAATTTATAGATTTGAATAATTGTAACTAAATAGTATGCAAAGCGACTTATGCCAGATACAGCAAGAAGATAAGAGAATCAAGAATATAAGATCTCTATATAATTAAGCTTTTAATGCACTTTGATGTCATTGAATATTATTATATCCATAACTTTTGCATTATCGTAAGTCAGCTGTATCTATAAGTAATTTATGTAACTAGGGGTCTTTTTTTAAATAAAATTTCATTAAATATATACAATTTTGTTTTTAATCTTATTTACACTATTCCTTAAACTGAGAAACATAACAAAAATTATAAAATTAAACAAAATTATCTTTTAATCAAGTCCTTCGAGTTTCCATTGGACGTCTCTTATCACAGGAGCTATTCTCAAATTGGGTTCTGTAAATAAAATCAATTATTTACATTGGATTAGTTCTATTACTATAGTATATATATGTATATTCTTACCAAGAGTAGCTATACCTAGAGGGATTACACTACCCACATCTAATACATTTTCAGCTTCAATTGCTGCATTTGTCGCTTCTAAAGTGAATTTATTGCTCCAAATCTGTTTAAAACTATCCTTCATTTCTTTAAGAAGTTTTTCAAGATTACACTGAAACAAGAGAAGATTTTTAAAATCATATTATTTGAGTACAATTTACAAATGTATAAAATTTACCTGCAGATCTAAAGCTTCTCTATTTTTACCCAAAGAAATTAAAGAAATATTTAATTCTTTAATTGGTAAGCGCATTTCATACGCTGTAGTTACTAAATTGTGTAAAGCTAACACAAGTGCTGTATCTTCATACTGGGAACCCTCCTTCAAAGATGCTACCTTACGTTCATGTTTTCTGCGGTTTTTACTTGATCTAAATGATCTCCTGAGAATTATAACATTATATTATAATTGGTATATAAGTGGTTTTAAGTCTTTAAGCTGATGTATTCGATATTTATAACTGACCCAGACCCTGAAGAAGACGCAATCGTGCTACCAGCATCCGAGTACAAATCACTGTCTCTATTACCAACGGGTTCATAACTTTCAATATTCTTTTTGCTTTTAACATCTCTGACGACTTGGAGACGGTTTCTATACGCAATAAAACTTTTCAAGTTTGTATCTAACAAATCTTTTGTATTGCAGTATTCATTAATAAGCGATGGCAACAATTTTAGTGCTGTAACAATAAGAAAGTAATTAGCTATTTTTGAACACATAATCACGAAAATTAATATTAATAAGACATACACGTATATATATATATATATATTGATTGATTTGATATATATATATATATATATATATATTTATATACACACACACCCACAAACGTGTATATATATTGCTTTTCATGTTAGAAGAGAGCAATCGGTATCGGAGGCGACGACGTGCTGTGCTGCGGTGATGAAAATCGGTGGCAGGCTATCAGAACAAAAGCTTTTAGCTCTTCGGAACACTCCCCGCTGTAATTGCGGTTGAAGACGCACTGAAAGGCTACGTCTCTATGCAATACCAAAGAGTCCAGCAGAGCACCGGATCCTCGATAATCCGAAAGGCTCTCCGTTGTCTCCGGCCAAAAAATAGAAGCTAATATTGGAGTGGTCCGGACCAGAGATGAGAACTACTCCATGAGTAGCCGGACCTGAGCCTTATAAACCGCAAGTCTTTGGCCCGGCCTGAAATACTGCCTCGCTCTATTGGTCACACTCAATTTCATCGAGTCCAACATGGCCTTGTGCTCCAGGTGATTACGAAACTGAGAATCGCTCGAAATGTCGAGGCCGAGTATACAGATAGTTGACGAGGCATTAAGAGGAGTGCTCTCGAAGAGTTGTGATACGCCAAATGGGGTTTTCATAGTGGTAAACGCGCAAACTTGTGTTTTTTGGGGAAAAAACTGAACGAGATTCGGTTCAACCCATTCTGAGACCATCTCCAAAAGGTTTTTACAGAAGATAAAAGTTTCGTCGACGTTTTCCCGAAAGAGCCCTGCACGACCGAAATATATCGCATCCCCAGAACGACGTGTATGCTTCGCCCAGTAAGAAAGCTGGTGATCCACTTGCACTTGCAAACTCTCGGGAAGCCCATAGGAAAGAAAGCTTCGAAAGAAGCCTCCTGTCCCATACATAATCGAATGCTTTTGCCACATTCGGACTAATTCCCAGACCCTCTCCCTTACTTTTAATAACCACTACCCAACGGTCTGTAAGATATACCAGAAGATCATCAGCCGATCGACCATGTCGAAAGTCATATTGCCTATCATTGGTCAACTGGCGATAGCTATATTAGGAGCTGTCGGGTAGCGATGTTCTCATTTATTTTGGAGAGAAGAAAGATAATGGCGATAGGTCTGTAGAAAGCTGGATCCGAGCTATCACCTTTTTTAGGGATCGGATGGACAAGGGCTCACTTCCATGATACTGGGACTACGCCTTTAAGGTAGGAGTACTGAAATAGACGCGTTAGCACTGGAGTCAACTCAGGGGCACATATTCGTAGCACCAATGGAGAAATGCCATTCGGTCTACTTGACTTATGAACATCAAGAAAAATAGTCCGTCGGATAGTTTTTTTGAAAAAAAAAATTATTCTAGGATTCGGCTCTGACACTGCGGGATGTTCATAATGGCCAATGAATTGGATTCTTCAGTAGACTTCTTCAGGCGATGGTAGCAGATATCCCCCCTTACAAAAACATATACCCCGGCGTGTGGTTTAAAATAATGTTCAAGTTTATACTCGGAGTATGCTACGCTGGGTACGCTGTGTCGTTAGGTTGAGATATCTGCGTCTTCGTCAAAATTAACAAGGCTGGATGCGCCGTCTCTAGGTGATTTTTAGGTTAGGTTAGGTTAGCACCAGCATGGGGGGTCATGCTGGAAACCTCCTCGTGCACCCGTCCGTTATCAATGTCATTCGGACTTGACCGATGGGATTGGAAGCGGTACGGGCCGGTGCTCCCTGGAGGACGGTTAATGCGGTCTTTCGGGATCGCATTAGCCGTCTGCTAATGTCCAGCGCGGGGTTGTCAGCCATGAGGTGCCCGAGTCTGGCTCATGGTTAACAAGGGGGGTTCACGCGGCGGTCTGCCCTTAGGGGTGGTCCGTCTGCGGCGGCGGGCTCGGGTCCCTTTCCTTTGGCCTCAGCCGTTGAAAAGTGGACCTGGGTATTTCGGTGGGAGGGCACAGGCCCTCTTTTCCGGGGGACAGCCGCGGGGTCATTCTGGGTACTTCTCTGATTGCAGAGTTGACCTTGGGGTGGCATCATGGTGTCGGGGTTTTTGGGTGCGATTAGGGTTTGGGGTTCTTCCTGTCGAGTCACTCTCTTAGGAGCGGTTCGGGATTAAGTTTCCCCAAGCAACAGACGGTACACGGATTAACCTTCATGGAGCGTGACACCACGGTCTTGTTCGGCGATCGTTAGTCCCGGCCTGTTGGGTTCCCGACTTATGCCTCTTTCTTGCTGGACTCGGTTGAACACCATGTTCAGCGGTAGAGGCCTGTCGGGTTCGAGGTCGGGCTCCCTTTTTGAGCGGTGGTCTTACGCGGCTGCGGTGCGTTGGTAGTCCTCCCAGCCAGGCAGCCGGGTCGTGCTTGGCTGTCTGCTCATGTGGGGTCCGAACGGTGGTCTTCCTTCGGGAAGATCACCGCCGAGGGCGCTGGGCCTGGACGAGGTCCTCAGGCGTTTTTGGGTTGAGCCTAGACTCCCCCGGGCGTTTGGGTTCCGAGCCTGGCTAGAAGAGGGCTTCGGTCTTCTTCTTAAGGTGGGTTTGGGTGGGGGGAGGAGAGCCCCCCCGCAATCTATCAAGCCTGCCGACTATGGAGGGGGCCTCTCGTTGCGGGGTGCCCTCTTCGTGGTGTCGGTCGGGGCGCCGCGGTGGTATGCGCAAGCGTTTCTGCGGTGTCCCATCATGACGGCGACGGTAACCGTCTGGTTTAGGGAGTAGGAGTCTCACATACCCACCGCCTTCCTCCCCTGGATTACGGTGGCACCCATGATGGGTTCCAGACGAAAAAAAAAAAAAAAGTTTGCATCAGCATCTGCTCCACATTTAGAGTGGAGCAGGTGCCGGTGCGTTGACTCGTCGATTACCCTTAGAAACACACAAAACGCGATACTTTGCCCACCCCAGATAAGACAGGCAGCCCCAGCAAAATCAGAGAATTATTCCCCTGATTTTGCTTAGACATGCAAAGTTATCCTTAAATTAAATTAAAAATATCAATTTTTAAAAATACATACCTATTAATTCTCTTTTATTATATTTTGTACACAGTCTCAAAGCAGTTTTGTACTGAGCACACTCAACAGCAAAATTAATTATATCTTCACTATTGTCATAGATTTGTTCTAACATTTGTAAAGCTTCAGTATAACGTTTTTCATCTTTTAATGCACTTGCAAGATCCCTGAATAACATTATAATTATTATTTTTTTTATTTCATGTAATAATATTTGAAAAAAGGTATTTTATCACTTACCAACACAAGTCTTTCAAATCCTGCTTGGATTTATTTTGTGCTAAATTTAAGACTAATTCCCATTCCAGTGCATCTTTATAACACTCAATGGCTTTATCAATACTTTTAGCACTTTCATATATAACACCAGCCTCAATATACTGTTTCTTAAGTTTAAGATACAAACCAAAGTCATCAGATATTTCCTTGAATATATCATCCTCTTTAGTATATAGATCCAATGCTTCTCTATAGAGACTGTGATATTTAACAAATGTTTTCAACTCTTCATATCTGGATGGTCCACACTTAGCAAGACATTGAACTGCTTTATCAAATCTTTTAAGATGTTTGTTTATAGTAAATCTTTTGTAACTCTCTTCCATTTCATTAAGCTCATTTAGCATTGGAATATATTCCTTTGGATCTTTTTGAGATTTGGCGGCAACTAACAAAACTAGCTCAAAGTCATACATCCCGAGAGCGACATCAAACAGTCGATCAACATTCACCATATATAATAAATATTTTAACGCTTCATCCGAAGCAACTGGTGATTTGAGTTCTTTTATTAAAGTCAATGCTTTTTCTAAATCATTTTCTGTATTTTTCTTAATAAATGTTGTCAGTATCGGTAAAATTCTGTCGGCACTGTCTTGTGCTTGCATTAAATTAGCTCTTAAATTGTCACAGATATAATATATTTTACTTGACATTTCTGCATTACTAATATTTTTTCTATCTGTATAACTACTTGAATACATAGTTCTTGTGACATCTTCATTTTCTAGATCTGACAGAAAGAGATTTAGCCAAGAATTATTTTTTATGGACTCAAGAAAAACATTAATATTATCCATGAAGAGTTTAGGATTATGGTCATATATCAAATTGAGGTTTATCCTTTGCTTTCTCATTAAATCAAACGCTTCGTAATATTTTAGCGAGTTAAGATATTCCCCAATAATTTTTAACGAAAGTGGTCTTGGTTGAATTGTTTCTAAATTTCCTCTGGGCATTTGAAATACGGTTCTTGTATTTTGAGGAACTGCAATTACCAATTTAGCTCCTCTCTCTATTTTTCTTTTGTAAATATCTGATATTTCACTTTTGTCGTATGTTTCAATCAAATTTAGTCCTAATGTAGTAAGTTCAATACAAAGTAGTGTGTGCTTTAAAGTAGTCAGTAAAAGATAGTTGGAGTGAACGTAGAAAGAGTTGACATTATTGAGAACAAGCTTGTCATTTATGTAAAGATAGCCTTTATATGACAAACCCAGAAAATATATATCATTATCTACTGATAGAACACTAAATTTTGGACAAGTTTCCGGCAATGAAATAGTTTGGGGAATAATTGTATTATCTGAATTGTATTGTAAAATATCCCCTGAGTCCAATTGTAAATAAACACTTGTTGGGGACAGTGGATTGCTTTGAAAATGTGTTAATGCTGAAGGTAGTAATTGCGAACTGGATCTAGTCAATGTTTCAGACGACAGATTAAATTGAATAATTTCATTATTATTATTGTCGTCGATTGATGCACACAAAATTGTCTCACTGTTTAACCAATGCCAATTGTAGAATTTCAATGGAAAATCAAAACTTTCAAGAACCAGTGTTTTAGTGATCTTGTAATCAAGGGGATTTTTATTAGTTTGTTCCAAAAATACTAATTTCTCATTCGTACATACAAATAGACTATTTGAATTGAGATTTGCTGTGTCTGGTGCAAAATGAATGGAATTGATGCGAGATTCAAAATCAATTGTACACCCTGCCATTGGAGGAGATACAACTGTATATCTAAATGCCGTTAGCAATAATTTCTTTCCATCTATAACAGAGACAACGGCGTCATCGTTGCTACTTTTTCCGTTACTGTGATTTATATCCCATTTCCATGTGTAGGCGTAATATTGACCGTTTTCCAAAATAATATGCATCTTTTTATTATTGGCAACATTGAAGTCGTTGTCCCACATGAGTTTGGCTATATTTTGTTCTTCATTAAAACATAGGGTTTGTTTAAGATACCAATGGTAATTGCTTGATGTGAAGAGTAAAACTTGTTGAGTGTTATTACTTGTGTCTTTGCACAATAAAGTTAATATTTCGGAATCAGAACTCCAAAAAATATCTTCAACATAAGTAGTTAAATTAACAGGTATGATGAATTCTCCATGTTTAAGACCATTTTTCTCAAAGAATGAAACAAGATATTTATCAGGGAGTTTCTGTGTTGTGGCTATCAAGTTTCCACTTGGTCTCCAAGATAGATTGGCTTCAAGGCCAGGCTGCAATTCGCTGGTATATTGTAAATTACCATCCCTATCAAATATCTTAAATCTCCTAATACCATCCATTGTAAATCCCACAGCAAACAAATTCCCATCCCCTCGCCATGAGATTATAATTCTTGTATCACATGACAATTGATCTGTTAAAAAGATTTATATCAATAACATTCAAAACATATATAACAACACAAAAATAATACAATTGCTTCAGTCTTACCTCCAATCACTGCAGTTGTAGCTTTTGCTGCTTGTTTTCCTGCCGAACCATGAAATTGAGTTTCTTTCTTTCCCCAACCAACATTGATAAACTGTTTCTCGCCAAAATCTTCACTCAGCAAATAATATTCATTTAATGGTTCAAAAGTACAACACATTAATATTAATTTTAGATCCTTGGTTACGAGTGCTAATATTTCTTGATCTGGACTCCATTCCATTGACTAATAATAGAGTAGAATGAAAAATATTAAACAGGAAAATTTTATTATCAATTATATTATTGCAATAAATGACAACATACCAGTAATCCATTATCACAGACACCAGCCAAGGAACAAGTAGCACCAAAGTCACCGATACTAAATAGTTCTCCATTTGACATACCAACACTAACCGAACTGGTTAAGAACGAAAAAGTTACATTCACTGGTGAGTTTCCTTCAGATTCCGTATTGTATGTAAGGGCTGTAGACCAATCCTCTACACCATTACAATCAAAGCTGCTCACAACACCAGTTTCCGAACATACGAAAAAGTTCCCGGTTGTTGATTCGTTAGGATGGCCGTAACCAACAAAAAACTTTTTATTAATGTTCACTAATTGTTTCTTTGATGAAACTTGTGATAAACATAAGTTCTTCATGATTTCTTTTATTTCTCCACTGAAATGTTATTATAAATACTATACACTTAGATTGCTTTTCCCAATGGAATCTTCACAATAATTTTAATAGGAAAATAATTTTAAAAACGTGTTTTTATAAAGTGTCAATGTCAATGTACTGTGTGACTAAATAGTGATATCAACACAAGAAGTAAGGACTATTATTTATGACATTTGTTTTCAATGACGTAGAAATAGATCTGAAATCCAGTATTTTAATCTTTTGCAGCTGTGTTGTGAGTAACTACCATAAATAGTATAAGCGATACGATCTATAAGCCTCTGCAGACATTGATTAATGTTTTATGACCTTAAATATTTAAAACATCTCTTACTTATGGGAATTCTCTGTAAAGGTGACTGGCAAATTAATAGGCATTGTTGGGCCTTCTCCAGCGACTTATTTTCAAGGACTGTATTTCATATGGATCCTAACCCATTGAAACATACCTAAATAATACCCCTTTTAAAATCTGGTAATGTCTTCACATTACCAGATCACTTATATTACAGACCAATGTCGTTATTACGTTCACTCATTTGAAAATATCAAATTAAATCAATTATTACATTATTTTAATAAAAATAAGTTGCTTCATAATACACAATTCGGTTTCACAAAAAATCGATCTCACACTGATGCTGGTGTCTTTCTTATAAAACATTTATATACGAAGCCTGGGAGAAATGACAGGATGCTCTTTGTTCTACGATTTACCTAAGGCATTCGTTTGTGTTCATCGTGAAATATTGGTCGGGGAATTAAACCACTCGATTTATATTAGAAATTCAGAAGATGCAACCTGGAATATTTTATCCAGTGCTACTTGGAAAACTAAGACCTATAAAGATAAAATATATAATATTGAAATAATTACGATAATGTAGTTTCATCACATGAAATTGTTAAAACATTTGAACCATGCGTAGTGAAAAACATTGTTTCACTAAAGGTAAATCAATAACTGATGCTGGCTTCTTGAGCACATTTACGACGCATGGGAGAAGTCGCAGAATGCAATCGGGGTGTATTGCGGTTTATCCACAGCCTTTGATTGCGTAGACCATCAAACATTACTATACAACCACCACCACTAGGGGGAGCATAATTCTGAGCATAATCTTATTGAATGAAGGAATGACTGATTCAACAATTTGCTTAAGTATAACTTCCGATAAGCAGCTCTAGTGGAACCTCATCTTTCAACACTCTTAGGCAAGCTCAGCTCGGCCGAATTTGCAATTTAAAAATTTAGACAAATAACGTACGTTAATACGGCTCGACTCGTTTATTTTCATAGTGTTTTGTCTTACGGTATTTTGTTATGGGGCAGTGTTGCCTAAATTGATTCTATGTTTATTTTATAAAAAAGCCTATTTATAACTTAAAAGCTAGAGCCTCCGTGAGATATTCTTGCAGTCGCTTATCAATACGTATGTAATAATTCATTTTTAATACACGATAAATACAAGAAATAAAAATAAACTCCTAACGCTGAAATTTCGTTTTTATAAAGTTAAATTATCCTTGGGGTGAACGCATATATAATAAAGTTCCACAAGATTTCTTAGACCTTCCTTTTCTAAGTTTTAAATCTAAAATCAAAAGTATATTATTAAATCAATCTTATTATAACATTTAAGTTGTTAGTGGATAGAAATGTGTGGAACTTGGGTTGACTCATTTGCAGAGTTGATATTTTAATGTAAAGATCTACCATTAATAAATTTTATTTTAAAAGAACTACTGTTGAGTTTCCGGCCAGCTCTTCTCAGCTGAGCAATATTCCGAGCTGGTGATTGCTTACTCACGGATTGACTACACTTACCTTTTTAATGTAATGATTGACAATTTAAAATGTTAATGCCTACTTGAATAAAGATATTCTGAATTTGAATAGAATTCAATTCAACAGAAAGAGATTGCCTGGGACACGGTTTGATATGGGGGTTCCTCAATGTTCAATCTTAGGCCCATTTTTATTCTTTGTTTACATAAACGATTGCCTACTTTTGTAGACAATCATAATGAGAAGAGTATTATTTGTTGATGATACTTCTTCGATATTTAAAGTAAAACGGCTTCAGGTAATGTGTGACAATGTAAACGAGACTCTTTCTAAAATAGTGCATTAGTTTAATGTTACCTGTTATTAAACAACAACAGTGCTCAGATGGGACACGGCTTGATATGGGGGTTCCTCAATGTTCAATCTTAGTCCCATTTTTATTCCTTGTTTACATAAACGATTGCCTACTTTTGTAGACAATCATAATGAGAAGAGTATTATTTGTTGATGATACTTCTTCGATATTTAAAGTAAAACGGTATCAGGTAATGTGTGACAATGTAAACAAGACTCTTTCTAAAATAGTGCATTAGTTTAATGTTACCTGTTACTAAACAACAACAGTGCTCAGATATACAACTGCTAACGTAAAACTAAAGAACTGTTAAATGGGGGAAGGATGGAAGTGGTTGAATCCAGTCTTTCTTGGCATCACTGTAGATGTCTCATATAGCTGGATTGTCTAATAAATGTAGTTCTGCCGCTACAAAAAAAAAAGATCCCGTACTGATGACACTATTGTTTAGGTCGTTAATTATAATCATTTTCATAGGATATTGTCGTAACCAACTCTGAGGTAACGCCGCTGATATACAAGATAGGGTTAAGCCATGTAATATACCCACAGGCGCCGTTTGCTATATTTTTGAAAATCTTAAATATATACCTATATAAGATAAGTACTATGGTGTACATTAAGTACTATGATGTACATCATATAAATACAAGGAACAAATACAAGCTCGCTTTACCTGTTATTCGTCTCAAAAAAGTGAGTAATTCTTTTCCCAATAAACGTTCACTTTTTACCCTTTAATAAATTTTAAAAACTTGTCAAGGAACGTTTGTGTGCTAACTTATTCCTGCCGCCAGCTCTTCTCTGGTCAGTAGCATGTAACTTAACGAGCTGGTAATAGGTTGAAAAAAATAATGTTTTTTTTTCATATCAAATATACTTATTAATATAAAAAATAGGCGTGTATAAAGTATTGTAGTAAATAGATCGAGGATTTCTCTATAAAAATTGTGATATTTAACAAATGTTTTCAACTCCTCATATCTGGATGGTCCACACTTAGCAAGACGTAGAACTGATTTATCAAATCTTTTAAGATGTTTGTTTATATAGTAAATCTTTTGTAACTCTCGTCCATTTCATTAAGCTCATTTAGCATTGGAATATATTCCTTTGGATCTTTTTGAGATTTGGCAGCAACTAACAAAACCAAGTCAAAGTCATACATCCCGAGAGCGACATCATACAGTCAATCAACATTCACCATATGTAATAAATATTTTAACGCCTCATCCGAAACAACTGGTGATTTAAGTTATTTTATTAAAGTCACTGCTTTTTCTAAATCACTTTCTGTATTTTTAAGATTAGGATTACGGTCATATATCAATTTATTATATTATCCTTTGCTGTCTCATTAAATCGAAATGCAAGTGGTCTTGGTTGAATTGTTTCTAAATTTCCTTTGGGCATTTGAAATATGGTTCTTGAATTTTGAGGAACTGCAATTACCAATTCAGCTCCTCTCTCTATTTTTCTTTTGTAAATATCTGATTCTTCACTTTTGTCGTATGTTTCAATCAAATTTAGTCCTACTGTGGTAAGTTCAATACAAAGTAGCGTGTGCTTTAAAGTAGTCAGTAAAAGATAGTTGGAGTGAACGTAGAAAGAGTTGACATTATCGAGAACAAGTTTGTCATTTATGTAAAGAGAGCCTTCATATGACAAGCCCAGAAAATATATATCATTATCTACTGATAGAACACTAAATTTTGGACAAGTTTCCGGAAAGGAAATTGTTTGAGGAATAATTGTATTATCTGAATTGTATTGTAAAATATCTCCTGAGACCAATTGTAAATAAACACTTGTTGAGGATAAAGGATTGCTTTGAAAATGTGTTAATGCTGAAGGTAGTAATTGCGAACTGGATCTAGTCAATGTTTCAGACGACAGATTAAATTGAATAATTTCATGATTATTATTGTCGTCGATTGAAACACACAAGATTGTCTCACTGTTTAACCAATGCCAATTGTAGAATTTGAATGGAAAATCAAAACTTTCAAGAACCAGTGCTTTGGTGATCTTGTAATCAAGGGGATTTTTATTAGTTTGTTCCAAAAATACTAATTTCTCATTCGTATATACAAATAGACTATTTGAATCTTGATTTGCTGAGTCTGGTGCAAAATGAACGGAATTGATGTGAGATTCAAAATCAATAGTACACCCTGCCATTGGAGTAGATACAACTGTATATCTAAATGCTGTTAGCAATAATTTCTTTCCATCTATAACAGAGACAACGGCGTCATCGTTGCTACTTTTTCCGTTACTGTGATTTATGTCCAATTTCCATGTGTAGGCGAAATATTGACCGTTTTCTAAAATAATATGCATTTTTTTATTATTGGCAACATTCAACAAGTCGTTGTCCCAGATGAGTTTAGCTATATTTTGTTCTTCATTAAAACATAGGGTTTGTTTAAGATACCAATGGCAATTGCTTGATGTAAAGAGTAAAACCTGTTGAGTGTTGTTACTTGTGTCCTTGCACAATAAAGTTAATATTTCGGAATCAGAACTCCAAAAAATATCTTCAACATAAGTAGTTAAATTAACGGGTATGATGAATTCTCCATGTTTAAGACCATTTTTCTCAAAGAATGAAACAATATATTTATCAGGGAGTTTCTGTGTCGTGGCTATCAAGTTTCCACTTGGCCTCCAAGATAGATTGGCCTCAAGACCAGGCTGCAATTCGCTGGTACATTGTAATTTACCTTCCATATCAAATATTTTAAATCTCCTAATACCATCCATTGTAAATCCCACAGCAAAAAAATTCCCATCCCCTCGCCATGAGATTATAATTCTTGTATCACATGACAATTTATCTGTTAAAAAGATTTATATTAATAACATTCAAAACATATATAACAACACAAAAATAATATATAATTGCTTCAGTCTTACCTCCAATCACTGCAGTTGTAGCTTTGGCTGCTTGTTTTCCTGCCGAACCATGAAATTCGGTTTCTTTCTTTCCCTGACCAACATTGGTAAACTGTTTCTCTTCAAAATCTTCACTCAGCAAATAATATTCATTAAATGGTTCAAAAGTACAACACGTTAATATTAATTTTAGATCCTTGGTTACGAGTGCTAATGCTTCTTGATCTGGACTCAATTCCATTGACTAATAATAGAGTAGAATGAAAAATATTAAACAGGAAAATTTTATTATCAATTATATTATTGCAATAAAAGACAACATACCAGTAATCCATTATCAAAGACACCATCCAAGTCAAAAGTAGTACCAAAGTCACCGGTACTGAATAGTTCTCCATTTGACATGCCAACAATAACGGAACTGGTTAAGAACGAGAAAATTACATTCACTGGTGAGTTTCCTTCAGATTCCGTGTTGTATGTAAGGGCTGTAGACCAATCCTCTACACCATTGCAATCAAAGCTGCTCACAACACCAGTTTCCGAACATACGAAAAAGTTCCCGGTTGTTGATTCGTAAGGATAGCCGTAACCAACAACAAACTTTTTATCTACGTTTACTATTTGTTTCTTTGATGAAACTTCTAATAAACATAAGTTCTTCATGATTTCTTTTATTTCTCCACCGAAATGTTATAATAAATACTATAGACTTAGATTGCTTTTCCAAATGGAATATTCCCAATAATTTAATTGGAAAATAACTTTAAAAACTTGTTTTTATAAAGTGTCACTGTCAATGTAGTGTGTTACTAAAAGTGATATCAACACAATTATGACATTTATTTTCAATGACGTAGAAATAGATCTGAAATGAAATGGACTGCAACTGTGTTGGGAGTAACCACCATACATAGTATAAGCGATACAATCTATTAGCCTCTGCAGACATTGATTAATGTTTTATGACCTTAAATATTTAAAACATCTCTTACTTATGGGGATTCTCTGTAAAGGTGACTGGCACAATAGTGGACATTGTTGGGCCATATCCAGCGACTTATTTTCAATGACTGTATTTCATATGGAGAGTATCCTAAATTATTAGATTATTTTAATAAAAATAAGTTGCTTCATAATAAGCAATTCGGTTTCACAAAAAAATCGATCTCACACTGATGCTAATGTCTTTCTTATAAAACATTTATATACGAAGCCTCGGAGAAATCACAGGATGCTCTTTGTTCTACGATTTACCTAAGGAAATCGTTTGTGTTCATAGTGAAATATTGCTCAGGGAATTAAACCACTCGATTTATATTAGAAATTCAGAAGATGCAACCTGGAATATTTTATCCAGTGCTACTTGGAAAACTAAGACCTATAAAGATAAAATATATAATATTGAAATAATTACGATAATGTAGTTTCATCACATGAAATTGTTAAAACATTTGAACCATGCGTAGTGAAAAACATTGTTTCACTAAAGGTAAATCAATAACTGATGCTGGCTTCTTGAGCACATTTACGACGCATGGGAGAAGTCGCAGAATGCATTTAGGGTGTATTGCTATTTATCCACAGCCTTTGATTGCGTAGACCATCAAACATTACTATACAACTTTCACCACTAGGGGGAGCATAATTCTGCGCATAATCTTATTGAATGAAGGAATGACTGATTCAACAATTTGCTTAGGTATAACTTCAGATAAGCAGCTCTAGTGGAACCTCATCTTTCAACACTCTTAGGCAAACTCAGCTCGGCCGTATTTGCAATAAAAAAATTTAGATAATTAAGGTACGTTAATACGACTCGACTCGTTTATTTTCATAGTATTTTGTCTTACGGTATTTTGTTATGGGGCAGTGTTGCCTAAATTAATTCTATGTTTATTTTATGAAAAAGCCTATTTATAACTTTAAAGCTAGTGATTCCGTGAGAGACGTTTTTAAAGAAATTCTTGCAATCGCTTATCAATACATATGTAATAACTCGTTCTTTGTACACGATAAATACAAGAAATAAAAATAAACTCCTAACGCTGAAATTTCGTTTTTAAAAAGTTAACTTATCCTTGGAGTGAACACATATTAGTGGAGTGCCTGGAGCATTAAAAACTGTAAAACCTCGGATTATAGTTATAGTGAATGAATTAATATGATCGACGTGGGATATTGTTTTTTAAACTATAAATTGCAATGTTTACCCAAATTTTTTTTGTGCAATCCATTTTTTCATTGTTTAAACAAATTATTATAAAAAATTCATGTTTGACCATATATTTTCACTTTAAACACTATTTTTTTTATTTATATGTTAAATCTTACCTGACTAGACATATATGAACATTTTTTAAAGATACCTGTGTATATATATAGCAGTAGGGATCTCGAACAGGAAGAAAAACGTGGAGGGGAGAGCGGAGCGACAGCTGCTGTGCACAATGGAATTTCTCGACCAGTTTAATTATAAATGAAACGTACTCTATTATGTACATTTAAAAAAATAAGGTAATTAATTACGACCAATGAAAGAAAAAAAAATATTAGTACAAATCTGTTTATTTAAATATATTACATTGTTGTCGACATCAAATATTTTCTTCTACTTCATCTATCTGTATAATAGGTGAAGTATTCGAACAACTATTTCCGCTGCACTGTAACCATGCTACACTGCAGTATAAACCACTTTTTCTGCATCCACACGCAGACATAAGAGTATGAAAAGAGCCTAGCCTCACAACAACTAATACTTCATCAGATAAATGCACAGCAGAAGCAATATCCCGTGCTTTCATGTATAGAGGTTGATCGAATGTTAAGATGCATGTTCTCATATTCAATTCTTTAGCAATATCTACGGAACTTTTCATAGTTGTGTAAATTGTGATATAATCGCTTGGAGCTGCATTAATAAAAGGCAAAAAAATTATCGATGACACATCAAAATCCTGTGCATTAGTTAATAAATTCATAAATCCATTCCATCCGAGAAATTTGTTATTATTTTTTAACTCCACAAAATATTTAATTGCCCACTTGTAGTAAATTGCTTGATATCGGGTTCAATTTCAGATAACTTAACTACTATCTTTGAAAATCCTAAACCTGTAGAAGCTGGATATATTTGCAGAGGGATATTTCCGTGTTTGATAAATTCAGATTCTGGTGGTACTGTCTTCAGACGCTTGATAGGTCGTCGAGGTTGTATACCATCACTTGGCGTAACTATTTCAATGCTTCCCATATAATGGAACGTTTCCTTACCATCAATAGTGTTGATATTGAAATCAGCATTATCATGCACAAATTGAACGAAAGTGCCAGGTTTTATTTCTGGTGGAGCTGTAAAAGTTGCTAAAGCTTTGTATAACGTAGCCTCTTTGTACGAAGCACAGAAGCCTAAAGAATGACATATATTTATTACTTTTTTAGAGCCAAATTTCCTATGAAACATCCCAGCCAAAGTAATATGAAGTGGCGATAAAAAAGATCTTGGTCGTACAGCTGATATGATTGCATGCGCTATCGATTTACATTTCTTCTCATATCTCGGAATTGTTTCTGCATTATTTTTCTTATCTTTTGATATTGTTTCAGATAGTAAAAAATTTAAAGATTTTGGCATTGATTCATCAACATCTTGAAGCATTTTGTCACTTGGCGTATAATTTTCATTATCGTACACTTGGGCTCTTATACCTCTTCGAATAATTTCGCTCGCCGCTTTCAGAATATGAAATTCTTCTTCTTCAAGCATAAACAAATTCAGTTTGTAGGTGAGGTAACAATCCATCTTGTCGTTCAGTTGAAGCAGCTTGTAAAGAGGTTATTCCTCTACTAATTTTTATTATTTCACCTGAACTTGAATTTGTTTCGAAAGATGAACCCAGGTGTATACATATTATGCAGCTATTTTCATCAGCCATGCTGTTAGCCGTTGGTTTATCCATTGTTCGAAATCTAATAAAAATCAAATTTGTAATTAATAAATTGCATTTGATTCATTATTATTAGGGCCCGGAATCTCGCAGTCTTTCAAATGAGCATTAAACATATGTTTAACCTCAAATTTGAACAATTAAAAAATGCCAACTTCCTGGCCCTAATTATTATCATATTTTTTTTTATTGCAACTAATCTTTAATTTTCAATTTATTTATTATTTAATTACCTTCCAGTACAAAAATATAGAAAAAAAATTCACTAAAAAAAATCTAATTTTCACTGCTGTCACGTAGCTGTCGCTCTGCTCTCCCCTCCACGTTTTTCTACTTGTTCGCGATCCCTACTGCTATATTTATACACAGGTATCTTTGAAAAATGTTCCTATATGTCTACTCAGGAAAAATTTAACATATAAATAAAAAAAAATATTTAAAGGAAAATATATGGTCAAACATAAATTTTTTATAATAATTTGTTTAAACAATGAAAAAATGGAGTGCACAAAAAATTTGGGTAAACATTGCAATTTATAGTTTAAGAAACAATATCCCACATCGATCGTATTAATTCATTCACTATAACTCTAATCCGAGGTGAAAACCCCCAGGCGCTCCACTATATATAATAAAGTTCCACAAGATTTCTTAGACCTTCCTTTTCTAAGTTTTAAATCTAAAATCAAAAGTATATTATTAAATCAATCTATAATATTTAAAAGTTATTAATGGATAGAATTTTGTGGAACTTGGGTTGACTCAGTTGCAGAGTTTATATTATAATGTAAAGATCTACCATTAATAAATTTTATTTTAAAAGAGCTACTGTTGTGTTTTCGGACAGCTTTTCTCAGCTGAGTAGTATTCCAAGCTGGTGGTTGCTTACTCACGGATTGACTACACTGGCCTTTTAATGTAATGATTGACAATTCAAAAGCGTTAATGCCTACTTGAATATTCTGAATTTGAAAATAATTCAATTAAAGAGATCGCCTAGGACACGGTTTGATATGAGAGTTTTTCAATGTTCAATCTTAGGCCCATTTTTATTCCTTGTTTACATAAACGATCTGCCTACTTTTGTAGACGATCATAATGAGAAGAGTATTATTTGTTGATGATACTTCTTATGTCTCACATAGCTGGATTGTCTAATAAATATAGTTCTGCTGCTACTAAAAAATAAGATCCCGTACTGATGACACTATCGCTTAGGTAGTTTATTGTAGTCATTTTCATAGGATAATGTCGTATGACAGCCAATTGAGGCTACGCCGCTGATATACAAGATAGGGTTAAGCCATGTAATATACTCACGGTCGCCTTTCACTATAATTTTGATAATCTTAAAATATATACCTATATAAGATAATTACACTAATTTGTGTCGTTTTGATTGGAAAATTTCATAATTTTCCGTCAAGTAGTTTTCGAGCCTATTCGTGACAAAGAATGTGAAAGAGTCTCCAGTAGAGCACTAAGCTCGCTTCGCTCAATAAAACTCATATTTCTACAAACATTACTAGTGCAGGTACAATACTATGGTTGTAGAAGACAAGCACGTTATTTTATTACTATAGAAGTTTTTTTATAAACTTAATGGGTATATTTATGTATGTGTAACGTTGGAGTGTCGATGTAAGTTATATTATGATGAAGATCAGGTGAGGTGAGGTAGGATGAAGATGTAGTGAGATTTATTTCTGGTTAAAAATATAATGGGTGAGATTGAATACTGATACTGGGCTACAGAGATTCCCGGTCAGTAGTGCAATTGCCGAATCCTTTACTATCTTGCAATTTCTCATATTCTTGTTTAATTAATGTCTGTTGGCGCCCCTGGTTATTATTTAAAGTCAAATTGATATTTTAGATTTTTATTAAATTATCTACTAATTTGATGATACTTATATTATTTATGATTTCTTGAATTAACAGATTTTTATGCCGTTAATTTAAAATTTAACTGACTTGACATTTTTTACGCTACGCTACAATGCTCACAAAAAACCTTTTCTTTTACAACAAACGTAATCACACTTTAGGATAGTAAGTTGTTTCAAACTTCTTTTTACTCCTCGGATACGGTCTCAATACTTTTGGAATATACGGCGGCAAGTGCTCATCTAATCTTCTACAGAATGGATTCTCTCCAAGCTCAAATGGCCTCCGCCTAGCTTCAAAGAATCTCGTTTTATGTTGTATTTTATATATCCTCTCCCATAGATATATCTCCGGCAGCAGCTTATGTTTGCTTCTATTGGACATGACGTGTTTGTATGTGGATTCTAACCACGCTCGTCTGTTATCATCGTCTATATCTGCCACAACTTGTTCCTCTACACCGAGGTATGGTTTCATATCGTACCCTCGTTCTTCCGGAGCATTTAAGTAAAATTGCACCAACATTTTCAATACATTTTCATTTAAACCTTTAACTTGTCCATCTTCTATAGTGTCATAAAGCTTCAACGGCTTAGTACCCATACATATGTTATGTTTGAGATTGCTATCGAGTTTGTCGTTGTGCATTTCAATTGTATTTAATTGGTATACATAAAATGATATTAAATTACCATTTGTTATGACGGTCTGTGTGACTAATGGGTATGTGATATCGTTGTACGTAGTGAAGCCTTGATAACTGGCTTGGCCGAGTAACCAACCGAAACTGGATTTAATTGCTTGACAATGTAATGCGTCTATCTGATCTTCAGAGCCGAATGATTCTGGTCTACTTAACAGGTGACCGCGCCCGTGAAAAGATATTAGACCAAATTCATCAAAATCTCCAGGCCAAAAGCCTAAAAAAACAAAATTATGATGAATTTTAGGTAAATACTGTGAAGGAAAAACAAATTAAATCAATTTACCTGGAATATTTGTTCCATGCCTGTGGTCTACGGTATAGCCAATACTTTTGGGTGATGTCGACAACTTGGGGACGGCAAATTCAGGATTTTCAGACTCACTATATGGCAGCACTGGTTTTAGTGGCAAGTGATTTCTAATAGTTAATAATGGGGTTCCTGTAAAATATTGTTAACACATAATTTTTTAATATAAAATTCATACAGACCAATCAATACTAATATATAAAGAATGCAATTTTCTTTACTACTGCGGCAATTCATTCTGCAAGTATAGATATTACTGCCTTAGATGAGATAAAATTCTTGAGAAATGGAGGAAAGAAGGAAACTAGGGTATGTCAGTTAAATTACTTAGCGCTCTTATGGATGATTACATACCCTTAATTTTCGACAAATGCATTGAAATTTAATGAATAATAGCAAAATTGTTTGTTTAAGAGTGGCTATTAACTAGCATCCGGTAATTATAGATATTTCTCTGTTTAACCAACCTAAAAAAAATCTTTGAAATAAAAAAATCAGATGGTTGAGGTAAATAATTCTAAATAAGCTGGTTCCCACCTAACGAGGGGTGTTTCATAACAATCTATTCTTGGAAACTTTTTGTATTTACTTTATATTAATAACTTGCACTTTTTCTTAAAAGGTCTTTGTGACATTGTACTTTTTGCTGATACCACGCTTATTTCTAAAATTGACCGTAATAGGACTAATAAACTAAACAGCGCTTCGTCACGTGTTTTTCACTGGTTCTAAATAAATAATTTGGTCTTAAACCGTAAGGAAACTAAATGGATGGACTTAATAAAATATAAAAAGTCAATTCTAGCTTGCTTCTTAACAATGAAGTATTAGAACTGACTGACTCGATAATTTTCTTAAGTGTAACTACATGAAATGCTCCAGGTTAATCCCATCTCTCGAGGGTAAACTCAGCTCAGCCGTCTTTGCCATTAAAAAAGATAGAATTAATGGACAGACGTGTTTATTTTAGGTATTTTTATAACAATTTGTTTTACAAGATTACAGATTCCCTGAGATATTTTTAAAGATATTTGTATTTCTACATTCACTTTTCAATACATATTTAACAACAATATTTATACGCCAAAATAGTAATACATATATAAAAAACTGTGACAAACACACAATAAATACAAGAAATAGAAAGAAACTCCTAGGCCTAAAGAACAATGGCAATTTTTTACCTGAACCTTTTATGAAGCGTCTAAAAACAAGACAAAAGCGACACTTAATTATATTATTTAGTCGTTTTTTACACGTTCTTAGATTTACGTGGGAAAGCCACGAAAAAAACTTTTATTTAATAAGCTTTTAATTTCTGGTTTTTGTGTATTTCCGGTTTAATACAATTAAAAAATAAAAAACTATTTAAAATGATAAATAGCAATATTAATTTTTCTTTGTTGTAATTGCTACATAATAAAGAAACTAAATAATTGCGTTTGTTGTTTGTATTTAACTATAAGATTAATCAAATATATTATTACAGGGCAATTTAAATGACTGACAACTGACTAATAGTTTTATTGACTTTGACACTATTGGAAGCCATTTTAACTAGCTTTGCTTGGTCTATATATTTTTAAGCTGTCATCGCGATTTCTGTGCAATTATTCATTCTCGGACGCCTCAACGGATTTCGATTGTGTCTTTCTGTTCTGAGTGTTCTTTTAGCATGGATAGCAAGCGCAAGCAGATGTTGTGCGTGAATTGTAATGTTTCCGTGAATACTCCTCGCCGATATCGGATTTTAGAACAAAACACAAGTGTGTACGATGCTCTGCAACTAGATTTATCCACAAATCGTAAGTTCTTAAAAACGCTATTGCCCGTGTTTATCTCTAAATTATATTAAATTAACTCGTTATTTATACTTTCAAACATAGTTTGTTATAATGCGTTAATTCTTATTACAAATTACTTTCAGATAACTGATGAGGATTATGTTTGCGAAGCATGTTGGAAACTTTTAATAGATGCAGTAAATCAGAATCTTCAACAGAATACTGGTAATGAACCACAAGCTGGACCGACACCAAGTCAGCGTGGTCATACCAATGTTTGTATTTTATGCGGATGTTCCCTCATACTAAGGCAAAATGAGAAAATATTAAGAGATAATCCCTCTGAACTACAACAACAGATGATAGAAATAATTAAATGCCGTAAGGAACCACAACAGGTATGTACATCTTGTTCTGTTTTATGCTATTATTTTTATGTATTCTATACACATTGAACTTATAGGTTTTATACTTTTAAAATGTTTGTTTGATTTTATTTATTTTAATATCTAATCTTTTTACAATTATTTATATTGTGAAACTTATATAAATACATTTATATTATAAGTTTAATTTACCCTGAATAACATTAATCCTAGATATATGTGTTTTATATGCTAAAATCAGAAAGATTTCTTATATTTCTGCCAGGTAACAACTTCAGACAATGTATGCCTATTGGTTGCGAACCAAAAGAGATGTCCTTTATATGAATCGCCTTAATGAATTAAGATTTGAAGAAGCCATTCAACATGAGGATGATGATGCCTCACATACTAAGCCACCTAATGAGCCTACTGTTGTGGAGTATATCTTAATACCAAAGTTGGCATATCTTTGGAGGACCACCAATCTCATGAAGATCCGCATGAGCAAGATATTGTCAGGCTATCCATTCAGAATACAGAGAATGGAACTATAGCATTACCAGATTACAGGAGAGCGGCCAATACTTGTAACCATTGCCTCTTTCCTGGCTGCAATAATATTGATACGCAGTGTTTAAAATATTATGTAATTAAAATACCATCTTGTTTTATTTTTACTATAAATACCTATATTCATTTTTTATTTTTCTTTATTTGTAGACTTTTATACATATGTCTGTCCTATATTATCCTTATCTAAATAAGTGTACAACTACATTTTTCTAAACTAACTAACTAAATATTTTTTTTCATCTGTATACTATACTACATGATCGCTATAGAATAGCGGTGCGCTTGTCGATTGGCGCTGCCTACACGATGGTGTTCGCGGGTTCGATAGAAGGTTATTTGCTAGCACGCATTTGACCATCGGCTGATTAGGCTGCGATTCTTTTCCTATCTGGTGAAAGACGCCTATGCCCAGTATTGGAATGTTAGAGGTTGAAGCTTAGTGAATAGAGATAGCTATCTGACACATTTGCAAAAAAGAAACATCGGTTTTCTTATATTTAGACAAATATTTTCAGTGCAAATATATATTCGGGTTAATAAACGCGATAAAATCCGTTCAAGACTTATTCTAACCTTTTACTAAACTAATAACTAATATTAAAAACATCACTTAAGAAATCTCTTACGTATTTTTTTATGTTTGTATAGATTGTACCTACAATCAGTGACAACTAGTATTGACAGGTAACCTCAAATTATTATTAAACAAAAACGTAAATATCTTTTTTTTGTGGCTTTCTAAAAAAATATTTGTTTCTGATTAAGCTTATGCAATATTACCTCTATCATTTAAATATTTTTTAATATTTAGACGCCTCAAATAGATGTCAGGTAAAATGATGTATGGAAAGCTGCCATTGTTCTTTCGTCTTCTAAAAGTAAGTAAATCCTTCATAAGCTTGAGTTCACTCATATATAAGAAAGTTCCACAAGATTTCTTAGACTTTCCTTTCGTTAGTTTTAAATTTATAATTACTAGGAGCGCCAACAGGCCCTCAATTTCGAATCGCTGCGCTCACGAAATCTCGGGTGTCGTTTCCATATTAACCGAAGCGAGCCCAGTGTAACGACTCATTGTTTCCCATTGACTTCGATGGGATCAGTTTTTTGACAATTATTCCTCAACATGATATTTTTCAAAAATTTTTTTTTTAAATCCTTCTCCTAATGGGTGTCTTTTTATAATTTTCCGTGACATAGTTTGCGAGCCTATTTGTAACAAAGTATGTGAAAAGTCCTCAGTAGAGCACTCTGCTTGCTTCTTTAAAAAAGTACATTAAATAAATCTTATTATTACATTCTAGAATTGTTTGTTGATTAAAATGTGGAACTTAGGTTGTTGACTCATTTGCAGGGTTGATATTTGAATGTATACATTAAATGATTTTAGATTTCATTTAAAAAGAGTAACTGTTGACTTGCTGGGCAGGTCTTCTCACAAGCATTCCGAGCTGGTAGTTTACTCACGGACTGACTACACTGACCTTTCATTGTATAATTGATGATTCAAAAGGGTGTATAAATACCTACTTGAATAAAGATATTATGAAGTTGACTCCGAATGAGTGAAACGCTGTTAGTATTTAGACTACCAAGTTTTTCATTATTCAATATTCTGCGAGATATTGTTACCTGTGACTGTGCATGCTGCATTGAACTACTAACTGGGATATACCAAATACATAGGTACATTTTATAACAATATACCTACATCTCACTTTCTCATTAAATTTCAAGTTTTTTTTATAGACATACTTTGTCTTACCTAGATATTGCACAGGTCTATCCATAGGTTCTAATGATGCTTCCTTAGTCCATCCTCTCTTTTTTCTTGACTGTATTAAATTATATGGCAATTCAACACCACCAATAAACCAAAAAGCTTCATGGCGTGGATGATAATCAACCTCAAAAATTTATATACTTCCACATTAGTTAAAAAATAAAGGGGTTATATATTTTTAATATCAAAATTCAAGTGTAATAAACACAAAGTGTATAAGAATTATATGATTAAATATGAGAGAATAATATTGTACGCCTTTATTAAGTTACCACTACTGATAATTTCCCTTATTTTAATTGGTAGAACATAAATTTGTATTAAGTAAAATTTTATAGTACTTACTTGTGAAGACAATATGTGTGAGACCTTGTCAGACAAATTGTTTGTTATTATTCTATTCATTTGTTTTACTATATTCATGGCATGAGCATTTTCAGTTTGTTCTTCTTCCCCCTTATCTAGTGTTGTGCAAATATCATGTCTAAAAATTAAATTATTGTTGGTTATTAAGAAATCAAAACACTAATAAAAAACATAAACGGCACTTACTGTATTCCTTCATTTTCAATAACAATGCAATCTTCAATTTGAGATTTTATTTCTTGGACTATAATATCGGCGAGAGCAGAAGTGCTAGAGTAAATATCGGGTAGGTTTTCTAATATCTTAAAATTTGTTCTAGTGTAATGTTGTACTGCAGGCATTGCATTGTAGGGTATTTTATCTTCATTTAGCATCACGCATTGCCAACCGTAATATCGAGGCATATTTAAAGCAATTTGTTTTTCTTCAACTGTGTTTATCATTTGGATATTGTGGCGAGTCAACTCTCTTTCACGCAATTTTTTACCTTTAGGGCTCATATCTAATATAGTAGGATAGATCGGTGTATCCGTGTATTCAGCCTGCTCCTTTTGTAAAGTTTGTGCGTATCGCCTCGAAAACAGTTGCTTTAATTTCGGAAACGATCTATGCACTCGGAGTAACTGCATTTTTATGCAATAAAAAACATAAATAATTAAAAATTGTGACCATATAGATCTGTCGTTATTCTTTAGAATATAAATTTTTTAGGTTACTTTAACTCTTGAACTGTCAAATGTTTGGTCTATGGTATATAAGCATATTTTTTTTTGTTTTGAACACCTGATAATTATGTCACGAAAAATAATTAGTAATTCTTAAGTAAATTACATTGTTTAAGTATTTTCTTTCTTTATTAAACCAATTTTTATTGTATCACTAGCATTTATTTTACATTTTAAGATAAAAGCATATTTGATAACTTAGGCAATAATTATTATACTAAGAACGTTAATCAGTCGTAGTAAATACTTATTTGAGATAAATTAACAAAAGTCATGACAACTAATTATAAAACGTCTTTTTACTATGTTTAGTAAGGTCTTCAAGTTTTGGCCAGTCCTGAGTTTCGTGCCAAAAGTTGGACAATACATTGCAGGAACAAATGGCGGCAAGAAGCAGCAATTTCATAATTAAATCTACCAAGCGTTATGTGAAATAGCATACTAACATCGGGTAGTGTGCTTACAGTTGAATATTTTTGTGTGAGGCTATAATGTAAATAAAGAAAATTTTAAATCAATTAAATTCATCGTTTGTCATAAATCACTAATTTATTTTATGAATTAGAAATTTAACACATATATTTATTATTGATATAATAACTGTTATGTTTTTAATTATAATTAGTTTCAATATCTTTGAAAATCATAAAAATAGCATCAAAAATAAAAAAGTTTATGCTGCTGTTACTCAGTACATAAGACAGAAAAATGTTAAGAATGTGAATTACGTGCATTAAATATTTTCGTTTTGACGAAATAAATATTACAATAAAATAATATAATTTTAGTTAGATTAATCGCAGACAATTTGATATTTTCTATGCCAACTACTTTAAACAAATTATTTACCGTGTACTTTTATAAGTACTGTTCAGAAATAATAAAACCTTAATTGCTTATTTTCTAAAGTGTAAAAATTTTTAATTATAAATTATATTTACAAAAAGTGCTGTTCACGAAGCGTACATTCGTAAAAGTTCGGAAATCCCGTTTTCAGACTGTCCATAACTTGTCGGTGGTACTTTAGCTGATGCAACGTTTTGACATTTGGTTTTGATTTGCCTCCTGCCAAATTCCCATCTGCACTATAACCAAGTTTTAAATTTCAAGATAAAAGTTATTCAGTGATAAATAACTCGCGACATTATGGATGAAGATTTGATTTTCGATCCTTCTTTAAAAAAGAAAAAGAAGAAGAAGACTGGATTCGATATGGACGCCGCGCTTGCAAGTGAACAAGGCGAAACCACGAGTGTCGAGGCGCTAGCTGAGTCCGGTGACGTCGACGTGCCCGAAGATGAAAACATGGACTTAGATAATTTTGGTAAAAAGAAAAAAAAGAAAAAGAAGACTTTCTTCAATTTAGACGAAATAGAAAGTGCTTTACCTGAAACGAAAGAAGAGAAACTTCCCTCTGAAGAATTAGAGCAACAAGAAGATGAAGTTATAGATGATTTAGATCTGGAAATAGATTTCTCCAAAAGTAAGAAGAAGAAAAAGAAGAAAAATATAGATGAACTTGTAATTGAAGACGATACTAAGGGGGATGATCAGGAGAGAGAGGATGATGTGCATGGTGATTGGATTGGAAGCGATCGTGATTATACGTATGATGAACTACTTGAACGTGTGTTTGATATAATGAGGGAAAAGAACCCTAGTATGGTGTCTGGGAAAAAACAAAAGTTCATTATGAGACCTCCCCAAGTTGTCAGGATTGGTACAAAGAAAACATCATTTGCAAACTTCACAGAGATTTGTAAAACTCTTCATCGTCAGCCTAAACATTTACTAGACTTTCTTCTTGCTGAATTGGGAACAAGTGGTTCTGTTGATGGTAATAGCCAACTGATTATTAAGGGACGTTTTCAACAGAAACAAATAGAAAATGTTTTACGTCGTTATATTAAGGAATATGTAACATGTCATACGTGTCGCTCTCCAGACACTATTTTACAAAAGGACACCAGATTATTCTTTCTTCAGTGCGAAACTTGTGGGTCTCGCTGTTCTGTGGCCAGTATTAAATCTGGTTTCCAGGCTGTGACAGGCAAGAGAGCTGCCATGCGTGCAAAGAAGGCACATATAACTAATACTCAGTGATAATCAATTTTATAATTGAGGATCCAGGGTACATAGAGTGAATCCTTTTTTCGTACATTTGAAGCCCCTTCTAATATATTTCATTAGCATTTATTTCAGCTGTAAATCTGGTGCTGATTGAATATTATGTTTTAATATTGTGGAATTTTAAATATATCAGAGAAGCAGGTTTGTATTAATTTTATTTACATTATGTTTTTCTATGTGTAATTAGAAATACATATTTACTGATGTAAAATAAAACCTTAATCATTATTAAGTGTGTATACAAAAAATGTGTGTTTCTCTGTTTCCATAATGAAGTTGTCTCAAATTTATGGTTAAAATTGGTTGCTGGATCAATATCAAATTGAATATGCATGTACCCTATAGTAACTCCCATATGTATAGCTAATTTCTGTATTATTCTTATTGGTACACAAAGTTTTTAATTTGTTGTTTTATTTGAACCCAACAATAACCTTATTTTATTTATTAAAAAAGAAAAACAAAATCAAATTTCAGTTTATTTAGATTAATGTAGAAAAATAATGTTTATATATTTTACATTTAAAAAAATCAGTATATAAGTAACAATTGTATAAGAAAAAAATTATTATATTCAGTAAATAAGTAATAATTGTATAATAAAAAGTAAAAACAAGATAAAAATGACTTGATTATAAGTAACTATTTAGAAGTATATCAAAAACATTAATTCTTATTACTAATTAACTGACGTTCATAATCCGGCTTCACTGCTTGGGTTAAACTTTCTGCATATAAATCTAATCTCTGAGTCATAGTAAACCCCCATTTGTCTTTAACTTGGCGACATAGGTTTAAATCCATTTGTGCAATCAACAATCCATCACTTATTCTAGACAATCCAGGAGTCCTACAACCGTCCGGTGCAGTCACATAGCTAGAACCATAGAAATGGCCAAACTCCTTATGTGCTGGCTTTCCATCACCAGAAGTAAAGTCATTGGGAAACTGCTCAGTACCTACTCTATTGATTGCACAAGTGAAGTAACTATTAGCTATAGCTGCATTACGAGCTTCAATACCCCATAAATGTTCACTGAGTCCTGCAACAGTGGCCGATGGATTGAATACTATTTCTGCCCCATTAATACCAAACATCAACCAGTTTAAAGGGTGATGTCTTCCATAGCAAATGTTTATTGCAATTTTACCAAATTTTGTGTTAAACACTGGATGGCCTGTGTTTCCCTCCATGTAATAAGTGGATTCATTAAAATCACCAACTCTTGGTATGTGATTCTTCCTGTGTTTACCCGCCACTTTGCCCAGTTCATCTATAATAACAGCTGTGTTCCAAATTGTATCCCCATGTTCTTCATCACGTTCTAAAATTGGAGAGATGATTACCATGCCGTATTTGATGGCTAAACATTTTAAAAACTGTGTGCTAGGACCATCGTAGGCAGATTCAGCAAATTCACACCATGGTTGTTTTTCTCTAGTACAAAAAGCGAAAGGCATACTCCAGGCTTCTTGTAAACATATAATATTAACTCCTTCATTTGCTGCAGTTTCTATAATTTTACTTACTTTTGTAAAAATACCTTTTCTCTGCTCCTCTATTGGCTTATCAGTAGATTTAGCAATTGAATTCTGAATAATACCAACTCTTACAACACGAGGACTTCTATTTTCTTCTTTATGAGCAGGAAAATCGTATGCAGCAATTTCAAAATTACTATCTTTAGCGTTCTCAATTGAAGGTTCTTTAAATTTTATTACATGATCATCGCTTCTTCCATAATAAATTCGTTTAAATTCTTTCAGCTCAGAACCCGAAAGAGCGTTTAAAACTAAACTGTCCAAACTCTTGGATTCTGGTGAAGCAGCCATATTTATACTAGAAAAGAAATACAATGAAAGGACAAAATGAACACTGAGTAGTTTTGCCTTTGTGGCTTGAATCTTATCAATCCTTATTTTTAGAGTATGTCGTAATAATAATGTTGTTTACTTTATTTGTTATCTCTTATAAATTAATGATAGAGTTAACAATAATTCCGAAATAGTGATGTAGTACAAACTTGAAAGTAGTAACTACAAATTAGAACGATATCATTAAAATGTTTTTGATAATATTTATCTAAAAATATCGATATTATATTTTAGATCTTGCAACCAGTAGCAGAGTGGTTAGGGTTGCCAACATTTTTTGTTTTTTTTTTGCACGTCTTGTATTTTTTATCATTTTTTTTTAAATAAAACTCAAACTTTATAAAAGTATTTTTTTTAATTAATATAAATCAATAATCATTTTTATTAAAGATATATTTGCTCTGTTTCTTTCTTCACGCCATTAAAATACCCTTTCTGTGAATGCTGCCCTGGTAGGAATGAAAAGCAGAAATGTAATAAATTAATATAAATTTAGTGACTTATGTTAAGTATTTTTTTAAATACTGCCATTTTCGATGATGTGGTTTTATCAATACAATCAATTAAATCGTTTACTTTAGCAAATATTTCGTTTAGTATATCTATTTCTAAATAGTTCATCCACTTTAAAACCAAGTTGTACTTGTAAACTTAGAACTTCTAATACTTCTTCTTCTTCTTTAGTAGATGGCTTTTAGTTGTGCCAAAACAGCACAGAATATTTTGCCAATGTCAAGTAGAATGAAAATATAACGACGGGTGTTGTAGATGTACCAGTGCAGTTTGATAATTCTACTAACTACTAATTCTTCTAATACTATCTAACAATCATCAAAACTTCACTTTCGCACATTCGAACAAAAGGTACGTTCACAAATTTCGGATTGTTTTTATTAGTTTTAGAGTTGCAAAATTTAGTATAGTATACAGTACAATACTATATATAGTTCGATTGGCAACCCTTAAGGCTCATTTACACGGTGCAAGTTTCTTGCATATGTAAGAGCAATAATTGAATGCAATAATTGAAGCGCAATAA
Organism: Melinaea marsaeus rileyi; assembly: GCA_918358865.1. Taxonomy (NCBI): domain Eukaryota; kingdom Metazoa; phylum Arthropoda; class Insecta; order Lepidoptera; family Nymphalidae; genus Melinaea; species Melinaea marsaeus. Next base: position 12,280,926 of record OU911085.1, read on the forward strand.
TTGACTTTCAAGAATTGTATGCAACTGTTTACACGCGGATATTAATTATAAAATTGAATGCAATTATTGAATGCAAATATTGACAAGAAATAATTGCAACTGTCTTATGTTTACATCTGTACAATTATGTTTAGGGGATTATTGCTTTCAAGTATTTACTTGTCTAAACACAGACTTGTACATGCCTGTACTATTTAATGACGTGTTGCTTCCAGTATTGCACGTATTTGGGTTGGCAAATTTATCATTCAAGTGTTGAACGTTATTGAAAACAGTTCTTTTAAAATAATAATTAAATATTAATAAAAACTAAAAAAAAAAAAAATTATAATTATAATAATGAGTCAGACAGTGTTGAAATTCGGTTCTGCTGATTTAATTAAATTCATCGAAATTTATCGCAGCCATGAGTGTTTATGGGACACGGAAAATGTGAATTACAAAAATCGTGATGCACGTAATGCTGCACTAGCAGCATTTGAACAGGAATTTGGAGTTCCAGGTTTTGGAGCGAAGGAGATAACCAACAAAATAAAAAATTTAAGGACCCAATATCAGGGGGAAAAGAAAAAATTAAAAAATTCAATGCGTACCGGTTCAAGTAGTGCAGATATATATAAATCTAAACTTTGTTGGTACAATTTAATGGATTCGTTTATAAGGAAATCTTTTGAACACAGGGAGACAACATCAAATATGGTATGTAATAATATAATAATTTGTCTTTATTTCTTAAATAAATTTTTTTTTACAATGAATTATATAATAATATAGAATGTATTCATATTAACTTTCTAAGTACAGTAAGGGGGAATTAATATGCATTTTTGCCGTTCCTGCCTATTTTTTAAAAATATTTTTAGGATTATAGTATCATTAAAAAATTGCGTTGTCTTGCCAAGGTACGGCGCCATCATTATTAAAGTAATGACAATAATTGTCACGGATTTTTATAGCTTCTCTGGTACTATTCCTATTCCGTGAAGTTATATTTTCGAAAGCTGCACCTGAAGTATTTTCTCTCCAAGTACCAAGACGAAGATCACTTCTTGGACATTCTTCGTCTATAAAACCTGGTGGCGTGTATGAAGCAGGTGAAGTTTTCCTCAGCCAGTTATGCAAAGCGGTCGATGCTTTCACTATTACGTTTACTTTGTCTATACTTGTAGTAATTGGTTTTTCGAAAACTCTAAATCGGGCTGTTAAAACTCCGAAAGCATTTTCTACGATTCTTCTACATCTACATAATCTATAATTATAAATCTTTTGTTCTCTTGTTAAATCGTTACGGCGAGGATATGGTTTCATCAAATAAGGTTTTAAGGGAAACGCTTCATCACCGACAAATACTGAATTACTAGGCACATGTATGGTGTTCTCTTCAATAGCCTTCTTTAAAGTACAGTTATTAAATATTCCACCATCCGAGTTTCTACCCTTTGCCCCCACATCGATGTATGTGAAACAATAATCGTGATCAACACAAGCTAGTAACACAATACTAAATGTACTTTTATAATTAAAAAAGTCCGATCCTGTACCAGGAGGACATTTTACATTTATGTGTTTCCCATCAATGGCACCAATGCAATTGGGAAAATTCCATCTCATTGAAAAACCTCTTCTTATTTCATTCCAGTCCTCTTCAGATCTTGGTACCTGTTTAATAATAAAATAATTATATATTTTCAGAATGACACTTCCCTTGCATCACAAGACATTGTTTTTGAATATATTGAAAATGCGGAAAGTATTGAAAATTTTACAAATTCAACCATAAAAATCATCGATGATTTGTCTCCATCTCCAATGCCCAAAAAAACATCCAAAAAATCACCTGGTTACATAGAATCAGCTTTAAATAAATTGGATAACATTGAAAAACGAGCGAGACTGGAGAAAAAAGACGATGATTTGGACAATTTTGGAAAATATGTTGCGTCTTCATTACGAATATTAAACACCGTAAATAGTATTCATGCTCAGGATGAAATACAAGCCATATTATCGAAATATAAACTGCTGGATCTTAAAGAACAAGGACAAAACTCGACTCCTATGCCAGAATCGCCAAACTCGAAACAAGACAGCGAAGACACGTGGTTGAACTTGTAATTTTTTGTATTTTGATTATACCATATATCTAAATTCTAAAAACTGTTTCCTTTCGTACCTACCTTTATAAAATCTTCTAATGCTGAGTAGATAGCTTCAAGTACTTCAACGAAGAAAGTACTTATTGTACACTTAGGTACTCTAAATAATTGTGATAGAGTACCTAATGAATCTCCAGTGGCCAAATATTTCAATACTATTTCTAGTTTCGTTCGAGCAGGAATAGCATTTCGCATTGTTGTATTTTGCCTTTGTATAGAAGAACCAATTTTATGTAACAAATAAATAAACTGGGTTCTGTTCACACGAAACATATTCTTAAAGTCATCTTCATTTTCTGTTCGTAACTCCAAACAAAGATTATTTGATGCTCCGAGATCTTCTCTTCTTGCTATCCATTTTTTAACCCAACACCTTTTTTTACGATATTTTTTTAATATTTCTTGCCTCAGAAGGACAGCAACGATCAACACACCCTCACTCACTGCACTCATGGTTGTAAATGAGAGAGAATTTAAATTGAATACAAGAATTGCATAAGAAATTATTGAATGTGCTGTTTAAACCAAGAACAGTTTTGAAGGGAAACTTGCCTTTAATAGCAAAAATGTGACATGTTGTTTAGACGATGCAAGTCAATTATTGCTTCAACATTATTGAATGCAACGGGCAAGAAACTTGTACCGTGTAAATGAGCCTTTAGAGTGGTAAAGTATAACTATACGGAACTCGTGTCACATTTGATTATGCTAATTTGGGGATTGACTTGCTTTAAAAAAATTATTGAGCGAAGCGAGCGGAGCGCTCTACAGGAGACTTTTTCACATTCTTTGTCACGAAAACGCTCGAAAACTACTTGACGGAAAATTATTAAATTTTGCAATCAAAAAGTCACAATAGGTGATGTTATGTCGTTGATAAATAATCGATTATATTATTTCTATTACAACGATTATTCATCAACGACAGTCCCGTTCCCGTTCCCGTTGCAGTCAATGGAAAAAAAAATGCGCGAATTGTTTGCTTTACAATGAAAAACGCGTGAAGAATTTTTTAATCGATTTTACTGTCTCACTGTTCGATTTTTTTCACGCGGACTCGCTTCGCTCAATATGCAAACGGCACCCGAAATTTCACGCGCGCAGCGAGTCGAAATTGAGGGTCTGTTGGCGCCCTTAGTTTAAAATAATTCTATCCGGACTCGATTCCTGCGAATATACATATTATATTAGCAGGAATCTCTCCCAGAATACTCAGTAATGTGTGATACCTATTAGACTATTACTTTTGTAGTGCTATTTTTACTCACAATGAGAGGAGTACGTTTCTATAATAACGTTATTGAAAAACAGTGACAATTGCCGACAACCTTTTTAAAAATGAAATGAAATTCATAAAAATACGATACTTCGATCATTTACATACTAAAGCCGTCATAACGAAAATAGGTTGAAACCAACATACATTAGGTTTGTAATATCATATACAGGTAAAACGACAAAACAATTTCTTGTTTATAGTAAACAAATATATGAATTAATTATAGGTAAGTCTTACCTGTTTTTAATTTTATATTAGATTTAAAATGGATAAATGTTCTTAATTATTATCCTGATTTATGTCGGATACATTAAATAAATAAAATGGTTCATTCCTCCACCATTCATACCGTCATATCGTTCAGAAAGTGGCATCTTAGTTTCTTTCTTAGGAAACTATCGAGTTTCTACAGTAATTTCTCTAAAGATGAATTTACATACACGCGAATATTATGTGATTATTTTGGATATTTTTCTAAATGGTATAGGCTTGTTGGTTTCAAAAGTAGTTACGTTAAATGCACGTGATACCATCTTTAATATACTCGAAGTACGATATTTATGTTATCGAGTATCAACGATAACGATAAATACATATCGATAAATTATAGCAGCAACATTTATGACAATTAAATAATGATACTAAAATGGGTATATTTTAATAGGACTATATATATGTTTAGTGGACCTAAAAAAATAGATTTTAAGGAAGTAATGATGTACATAACAAGTTAATTTTTTTTTGTATTAATTTTGTGTATAACGCAATTTTTATGGAATTTATTAATATTGTTGTGTAAATTAAATATACATAAATATATTGATGTTTTTGATTTCTTTATATTTATTTTTTAATGACTTATTGTCATATTGTAGATTGCTTGAAGAGCCCTCTACTGCGGTACAAAGTAGTATCCATTTTTGATGCATTACCCCATAATAGTAATAACTATCTCATAACAGTAAAAGAATTTAGCTGAAGTATACTATTTTATCTGTTTCAACGTTTGTCACCGGCCTGTTCTTTGAACCACGTCTTCGACAGAACGTATCGACAAATCGCATACTCCACTGCAATTGAATCTACGGTAATAAAAACATTAACAAAATCCAATTTTATACAGACAGTAAATAAAAAGTAGAGTGAATAAACATTTTTATTGGTATCAAGAGTGATGTTTTCCCTTGGCGGAAGGTTTCTCGAACACCTGCTTCATGCCGCCCCTGAAGCTGGCCAGGCGGGCTGCGGAGCCCTCGTTGCTCCACGCGGAGTCGAACTCTGTGGTGTCCTGGTCCACCAAGTGCGTGTACTTCGTGCGACCCGACCTTCCGAACTTCTTCACTTGCATCACCTGTAATTTACGTATTTATATATTTTCATCAATAACTTTAGTATCAGGCTTTACATATCTTTATATATTTTATCATAATTGTAGTAATTAATTTGAAATCCAAACCTTTGGTAGGACAGTCTTATCAAAGTGATCGTCCAAAGTCGGTCCGGAGAAGTCCTGTTTAAACACCTCCTCCTCTTTGTCCAAGTAGAATGCACCTCTGAAAATCATTTACATTTAGTCTCAATGTTTTTTTATAATAAATATGAATATATCTCTTATATACCTGTGGTAATATTTTTGTAGGAACTTATATTTGCCCTTCACCGACTTGTTGGTGACCATCTTAGGGTTGAGTCGCTGCTCCACTCGGCGCTCTTCTTCACTCATGTTGCGCATTCGCTCTATCGCTAGCAGCTCTTTCTCCGTGCTGATAACATCCAATGGATTTGATTAATTATTATATTTTAATAATACACATATATATAATATAGTTCCACAACATGTTTAAGGCATTCCTTTTCTTAGTTTTAAAACTTAAAGTGTATTATTAAATAAATCTTATTACAGCATTTAAGAGTTTTTAGTTGATTAAAATGTGTGGAACTTAGGTTTTTGACTCATTTGCAGGGTTTAATTGTTTAATTTCATTTATAGAGAGCAACTGATGTTTCTTGGCAACTCTTCTCAGAGCAGCATCGAGTCAGTGGCACTTTTTTATTGACTGACTACACTGACCGTTTTAATGTAATAATTGATTCAAAAGTGCCTATTAATGTCTACTTGAATAAAGATACTTTAAATTTGAATTTAAATTGAACTGACGCTTCTCTTTCTTCCTTGTCACGTTTGATCCTCTTCATCTCTCTTAGTTTCCACGCTTCATATTCCAGTTCGTCGTTCTCGTCTTCCGTGCATACATCATTTATATTCCCCTCTTTGTATTCAGACTGAAAAAATAATTATGTTACATAAGAAAATACTCAAAATCCTCAAAAATCATGTATTGTCATAATTTACAAAATTTTCAATCAAAAGCGTTCAAAGTTCAAAGCTTGTTACAACTATGGAGTTATAAAACAATTATTTTAAAAATTAACAACAAAGGTACTTATAAAAACATATAATTACCTGTGTATTCCTCTGTTCTGCTCGTATTGTTTCCTCCACTAGTTTCAGCGCCTCTCTCCTTCTTTCCTCCTTCTCCTTTCTCGCATCAGAATCCTCCTTCTTCTGCTGTTTCAACTTGCGTTCCCTCTCTGCTACCGTCATTCTCTCAGACGCTCTCACGAACACCGGCTTCACTCTCGGCCCTGTACAGACAGATAGACATTTGTAACAGACATATTTATTATTATACATATTACTATATGTTTCTCACCCGTATCCTCCTCGCTGTCCGTGTATTCTGTGTCTGATGATCCGCTTTCTTGTTTGTCGTTATCTAACATTTCCTCTTCTTCATCTCTACCTAGAACCTCTTTTTCAGCTTCTCTGAAATGTCACTTGTGTGTGAAATGGGAGTGTCATCAGGACTATTGATAGCTTACTTATCGAAATAAGCCAATATATAACAATAATATCAAATGAAGCCAAAGCAATAATAATTTATTTTGCCTTATCCAAAATTAATATTACAATATTTAGTTATGACTAAGACCAACCAGGATTACACTAAGAAATGCCGTGTTTAAAATTTGAAGAAAACCTACTATATATATATATATTTTACCAAAAGATATCAATGTTAAGATGCAAAAAAAATGTGTATGAGAGTGTGATTGTGAGTGTGTGTATGTGTATGTGTCTGTGTGTGTGTATGTGTGTGTGTGTATGTATGCGTGCGTTTTATTATGAGTAAGTGTAGCATGACACCTCTTAGCAGGCTCACTTCATAACCAAAAATAATTATCACAGATTCTATGTTAGCTAGCTAAGTAGGGGGAAATTGTAATTCATATGATAGAAATGAAAATCGTGTTAGAAAACACTGCGAATTAAAACGAATTTACCAGAATTAAATTTCATTCAAACAAGTAAACTTAAATAAATTAAATTAAAATATTCCAGTATCTAATATTACGTTACCAAAATAACCAACACAAGAAAGTGTAAGTTGAGGCCCTTTAAACAAATCTCTAAATTATTTAGTGTCAAAAATTATATTAAAAAAAATTCGATTTAGTTTTGTTACTATACATCTTTTTTATTTACAATTACGGAGAAAATTGTTTTAAAATCTTCAATAAAATGTGACTCAATCAATTAATTGTTCTAAAAATAGTATGACATAACATTTTTTTCAATTATTATGTTTATATGTAAATGTTATTGTTTTGTTACCTAGCCGCAAGTTTGGCTTTAACGGCCTGTCTCCGTCTTTCAATTTCCTCCTCTTCCAGTTCATCCTCACTCTCCGAGCTGTGCTTGCTCTCGGAGGACTCGGACTCGGGTTCTGGTTCTGCGTCTATCACCTCTGGTTTGTGTTCAGCTCGGCGTGGAGAATGTGCGACACGCAGCCGCCTGAGTCTGGGGTCGTCGATCTGTGATATTCAAATATATTCATAACTTTAGAAACAGATTTTTTTTTGATCAATTTTACATGCACTTATTACTAGAATTTGCATAATTAAATAATTTAAATTTGTATATATTTTATAAAATATTTATTTAAATGTAAGTTTCTACATACAACCATTTTGAGATTTGTATAATGATTGTCTATTATTTAGTTTGTAAATTAAGGAAGAGTAGGTCTAACAACTTGTTTTAATAATATAATATTAAATTGTAATATTATCCTGACAAGTTAAAAATTTAGAGCCTGAAAGAGACAATACAAAGCATATCTCTATTGCTCTCAGAGTAAGGAAAGGTGACCAACTAACAAAGGAAAATCATATTTAAGCAAAAACAAAGTATGATTGAGACTTATTATATTAATTAATTTATATATTAGAATGCAGACTCTTCGAAGAGGTTAGACAAGATGTAGCAGTTTCTCTTCTTACTTGAAAAAATGTTGTTTTCAAAGAACTCTGATGAGCTTTGTAACTTAGGAGTCAATTATGTCAAACTGATGTATGTTAGATATATATGTTTCTTCCTATGGCAATATATGATATAAAGCAAGAAACTGCCAGTAAAACTGACTGTTATACCAAAAACATGAGTTAAACACTCGTGTTTCATTATAGTTGTTTCATTATAGTTGTTTCATTATAGTAAAAACATATTTACTGTTCTTGATATTCTGTTATTCTAAGTTTTAGATAGTAAACAGTAAAGAATATTAAACTTAAGAAAATTTAATAAAACTTTAATTATTTACATCATTTTCGGAATCACTATGATGGTCTTCCTTTTGGCTAATAATCTGTGCAATCTGGTGTCGTCGTTCAGGTCTTTGTTGTTCTATAAAATCTTCAGTATCCGATTCTTCAGACGAAGATACACCTTGAGCATAATCAGGTTTCTTCCCTGATATATACCTCTGCACCTTCACCTTTTGCATAGATATTTCACCTGTAAACCAGAAAAACTATTATTCTAATAAATTTAGAAAGAAATAAATAAAACTAACACAAATTTGCAAAAAAAAGATTTGTAAATAACAAACAAAAATTACCTTTTTCATTGCGAACTGGAACAGCACCAGCAGTACTCTGAATTCCTATAGGTTGTGCTGGTAGCACATTCATCTTGAATAGTTAATGCAATTCTTTATTTAACCAATAATCTATCGTTAATATTATTTAAAACAATTATTGACAGAAACAGACTGTCCTCTTTAGTGTTTACAAAACTGTCATTTGTAAAGGGAAAAGGGATGATTTTTCGAGTGTCACTTAATAGAGAAAACTGACTTTTTAATATTATTTCGTAAGTCTGGCCTCCGAGTTCAAATATTTACCACAGATTTCTTACTTTTAAGATTTTAAAGTCCTATTATGAAATAAGAATTCACATTTCACGCCATGATTTCTGTACTACTTGAATGACTTATAGTACTCTGTGGTCTTAACCACAGATTGCCTACTAGAAAAAAGTTCGGAATAAGGATTAATGTTTTATATTTTATACCTATATCATTAAATAAATTTCTTTATATTATCAATTAACCCATTAGTACCTTCTGATAAATCGGACGTCATTAAAATGTTTGTTTTTTGAGATAAAGATTATTTTTTCAAAGACTTATTATAAGATGGTATTTAGTCATATAACAACACTGCCTTTATGAAATAAAAGAACGCGCCTGCGCGTCAGATGTCAATTTTGAAAATGGCGGCATGCGGCGAAGGTAAGTTAATATAATTTTTTTTTAAATTGTTTTTGCTTGTTAATTGTGACAATAAGTGATATTTTGATTGCTCAACTATTAGACTATTTACTTACTATATTATCTTTACGCAGACGCTAGTATATTGAAAGCTTTGCTGGCGAATTTTACACTGTCCTATATATCGCACGCAATGCACGGCGGGTACTGCAGGTGGTGTTTGTTGAATTGCTGATTTGCAAGTGCATAACATAATATCCGCTTTGGAGTGTGAGAATGATGATGATGATTGTTTCGAAAATATAATTTATGTTGAGACCCTATTAAGACTGCTAATAAATTCTCTGAAGAAGACAGTAGAGATGTTTAATTCACTCACGAGTAACTCAATTTAAATTTTCAATTTCAACATTGAGGCAGTAATTAATATTAATTAATTGTAACAGTAATGACAATTGACAGACCTGCAGACAGATCTGGATTACTCGTCGCTAGTATATGAGTAATAAAGTATTGAATAGCGGACTGGTTAGATTGAAAAATGTTGTAAGGTATTTTAAGAAGCTTTGCTCTTTATTATATAACTAGCAGGTTACCCGTGCTTCGCGACAGACCGTGAAAGTGAAGAAGAGAGGAAGCGGCGGGTAAACTTTGCAGTTTTTTAGCTGTAACTTTGAAACGGTTCGGACCTTTGCAAAATCCTTTCTTATTGCACCTATTCAACATGTCAGGAGTCTTGTGTCCAAATTTCAGCTTTCTAGGTATTACGGTTTGGGTTGTAGAGCGATGAAATGAATGAGTCAGTGAGTGAGTGTCTTTGTGCTTTATATATTAAGATTATTTTCATTGAAGTAATAGTTTCTTTTCAACGTATAATAATTAAGTTAAAATTATTATATTTTAATATAATAATTATATATATATATATATATATATTATAGTATAATAAATTGCACATAATCTTATTTTAATTGCTTCCAGTTTGTTTTATTAATATTTTAATATTAATAAAACAAACTGGAAGCAAAACACTAATTTTAATATTATCAAACGTTACTTAAACAAAGAATTGCAGCGAATAGAAACTCTCGACTTAAGAGGTATGAGTTGCGTGAGCACTTTTTCCCACATCTTAACAAACTCGTGTTGCATCTGTTACCACCACCTGAACGTGGTTCATGTGGAACGAACGAATGATTCCTCACCTCAAATGACGTGTACCTCGTGTGTACCTAACGAAATTAAATGAGGTCATCCATTATCCTCAAATGAAATAGATGACGTACCCATCTCTAGAAGACAGTGACAAGTCCGATGAGGACCACAGTGCGAACCTAAATCACTCGGGACGAAATTTGCTGCAAGCGGGCTGCGAATTGCGACATTTGCGAGGTAAAGGCAATGTTTCTACTTAATCGACGTCTACAATTCTTGGTTGAAATACGCAACTGTTGATGAATAATAATTATCTGTTAACGATATTGAAGATGAGGACATCACTTTTAATTTAATGCTTCATAATTGTATGAGACGTTACATACCAGTTGTATCATCACTGGAAATAGAAGAAGTAATATTTTTGTTTACAATTTTATAATAAAGATAATTGATATACATTGTTGCAGCATCAGCAGACATCGACTATGAACTCAGCAGCTGGAGTTAGTAGGAGAATGATGAGTTTTACGATTTGTCTGCGTACAGTAAAGGAGACGAGGATTTACCAGCATTATAAAATGATAACCAGACATTAGGTACGTGAAGTTTGAAAGGTCTATCATAGATATTGAGATAGGGAGAATTAGAGATAGAGAGAGATAGAAATAGAGATAGATATTAATTGGCGGTGCATAATAGGTTTTTGCACGCGACTATTTATGCTCTATGTGAGTCAATCCTATAGTGGTTGGTGACACAGCGTTACCGGGTCCTGAAGATAAACAAAGCAAAGTTCCCCCCGGCGGATTGTAAACAACTAATTTGCATTTCAAGTTAAACTTTGCAAGTCGGAGGATTGTCACGTTACAGTTTTCTATGCAGACCTGTTTATAGATAGATTAATAATATATTACACCATTTTGAATATTTTGTTACTCATTACGAGCAACGTATATTTGACGTTTAAGAAGTTGGAGATTTTATTAAAAAATTCTAAATTTTTGTCCACATACCATTTAAAGTATACTATTTCATTAATTCATAAATCATAAGCGAATTATAAAAAAAATGTATTTAACAAACACAAAACAAGAACAGAACGTAAACTCAAGTTTCAACTTTAATGAAATTTGATTACAATAAAAGCATAAACATTGACCTGTCACGTTTGATACTCAATTAATAAAAACTTTCAGAGAACACAGAAAAGTTATGGACAATTCGTTTTTGTAATATAAATTAAATAACGAATTATATTAACCATTGAGTTCAAGTGATATTGAACTAAAAGTTACAAGCAATTACAATTATCGCGGAACCGTCTTTTGATAGCCGCGAGCTTACTACGGAGCGGAGAAGTATAGCTAGTAGTTTACTTGCTACGGAGCGGAGAAGTACAGGAGAGTAGTTTACTTACTGCGGATTGGAGAAGTACAGGAGAGTAGTTTACTTACTGCGGAGTGGAGAATTTCGTAATGTTAATCGAAAATAAGTTCTGTGATTTTCGATCTTTCATTGTCTTAGTGATTTTATTGATTAATCGGATTGTCTTTTCAGCTCCACCCGTCTTGTTATTTAAGCTTAAGAGTACAGAATGATGCATTGATCAAGTAAAATACAAGGAATGTTTGAAGTGATAAAATACATACATTTTTGCTGTTTAAAAACACAACCAATATTACTTTAGTCAAGTGAGAACACAATAGATCTTTAGCAGAGAAATCACTTTGACAATATAAACACTAGTTAAAAGGTCACCCTTTTAAGTAATGTTTTTTATAAAGAGCGTTTTACCGGAAACGTGTTTGAGTAAATCCTTTTGGGACGTGTTCTGATTAAGAGACTTTGCGTCCAAAACACATTAGACCACTACCTGTTTTGAGTCCCTGTTGGCGAGAAACATTTCAAATATAAGAATATATGTTACATTTTGATCAAAATTTTGAGTTTTTAAAATGCAACTGAATATTGATAATTATAATGTAATCTATATATATTTATTTTAAATTTTTTATTTAATGTTTTATAAATAAAATCAAACATGACATACAAAAACTATTTGTGCATTGTACATTTATAATGCTAAGTATTTTATTTTAATACACAGATGTTACTTCAAACGTCTATTGCATTTCTTTGTAAAATGTAATGTAATCACAATGTAATGTGATATATTCTTCGGATTGTCTTATAGTTATAAACATTTAATTGATAACTGATAGTCTCAGTTAAATGTTTGTTTAAATTTACAAAGGAATAAAGATGTCTTGAAGACGGGTTTCTAGGTAACCTGGAGTGTATTATATTGTATTAATATAATATTTTCTTACCACCTCAATACCACTCTAAGAAGATACTTACAAAGCCGCCAGATATTGCTTATGAAGTTTTATAGGATAACACAAAATTCCCTTAAAAAGAGATCAAACTTATTTAAAGACGTAATAAAATAATGAAAAGTCCTGACCTTAAAAAATTAAAAAGAACTTAAAAATGGTTTGTTATGTATAGCCCAAAGAGAGGGTTTTTAATTTGTAAAGACTATAAGAATTATTATAAGGGAAGCAGCTGTTTACAATGATAAGGATAATCATACACGTTTCACTACTTTACAAAATAAAGTCTTCGAGAAAAGACAGAGACAAAAAAATATTTTTAGTTAGGTACTCCAAATTTCATTTATTTATAATGAAAAAGTTTAAGTAGTGTTTTTTTGGTGAAACGTGATGTTTAGCGTATTATGTACAAACTACTAAACTATGAATCGTGAAGATTATTAAGTGTATACTAACATAGATAGCAAGTAACGCACCACTGTAGTAGTGGTAGTGTAGTAGTGTAATAGTAGCAGTGGTAGTAGTAGTAGCAGTAGTAGTGTAGTAAAACAACTATCAATAAGGTAGATTAAAGTCTTAGCTTCTTCATACTAGTCACAGGAGATGTTTCTAGGTGAGTATTCGTCCACTTTGACCACGTCTTTGACCAAATTTATAAAATTAATAAATATTTTATTTCAAAAATATAAAAAAAAAATGCTAAATAAAACCAAAGTTTAACCAGTATCTATAATGTTTAATAATAAATATCCACGAGCTCTTTAAAATTGTGAGAGACGCACAGTAACTATAGGTTTATTTTTTATTTAAGTTCATATAAAAATTAGACTTGATAAGTAAATAAAAACATTAAGAGCAACAGGTTTCAATGTTATTAATTAGAAGTATTGTATTTATACGTCAAGTTGATTTAAAGTGTACAATCAAACAGTGCTTTTATTTTAATATTTATAAATATACGACACGTGTTAATTTGTAAAATTATTGTAAATTTTATTATACACCAAAATCGAAATAGTGTAACTTCAACAGTTGTATCTCACAAGTTACAAGTCAGCTTCACAGTTGTTCTCAACTTTATTCTAGTATAACTTATTAGAACATAACTTTAGTTTAAATAAATTTCGTATCACAAAATATTACATACTAAGGTGAAGACAGTTTAAGTAGTGTACTGTTAATAAAAATTTAAATTTTAAAATTTTTGTTTGTAATTTAATTTTTTAGATAAATCACATTTTTTTTTCTTTTTTTATAGAATATGTAATGTTGAAACAGAATTTCTACTTAGATATATATTGTTCCTCACAGACAAATTGCATTGCACTCGAGAGAGACGTCAAAGGAATTGAATGAAACTTTATCACTAACCTGATCCTCAAGTATTATGCAACTACGAACGAAATACAATAAAAATACATCATCATGTAGTGAAATATATGTTTATATATTTTTATTATTTATATATTTAAAACAACTTTTTTTAATTTAATTTAGGACATAACATATATTGTGAAGGATTTTATTTGACAAAGTAGTTAACGTTTTTGTTTTGCAAACATTACTGACAGTGGTAATGAGTCATTGTGACAGAAAGTCTTAAAGATTCTAAATTAGTAACTCCTCTATTCCTAAGCTCTCACATACTTAATTTTTTTTATTTTATTCATTATTTAAATTAATTATTTTATTTATTATATTTGTTTATATTATAGTTTAATTGTGACGTTAGGTTTCAAAATAATGAAACCTCAGTGTTTTATTTAATTTAAAAAGCTTTTCTTCATTTCATTATTTAAATGTGTGAATTATCGAATTAAATGTTCATTTGTACATATATTATCATTTCGATTAAGAAATACATTATAATGTTTTGTTTTTCAATCAATTAAATATAACATTTGAAAAAATAATGCCGACTTGTTCTGTACGCATTTAAGCTATAGTTTATTATATAATTAGTATTAAATTTTTGAGCACAGATATTACTATAAGCAGGATGGTTCTCGACACAAATAATTTTTTTTTGTATTATTAATATGTAAAAAATAATAACAAACATTATTAGTAAGGGAATAACAATATTTTAAAGAAAGACAGGCTAAAGAAATATTACGTCTAACATGATACGTAAAGGAGTAGTCGTACACACGGCGCCTCTGCATTCCGGCTTTGCTAATCTTATAATACACATTTAATTATATTAGTTCTAATATAAAATAACATACCCACTAAGAATTATGTAAATAATCATCTATGAATCGAATTAATGAATAAGAGTAGATAAGATTTTTAACTTAGAAAGATATTACGCGTTTCTAAGGGACTATTAGGGATTAAGGGACTATTATAATATTCTCAGAATTGCGAGACAATTCGATCAATCTGTTTAATTAATGTCGTATGAAAATATATGACAAAAAATAAGTAAAACTACACAAAACGTGATAAAATATATAGTACAACTAAACGAAACAGTAACGCAAATAAAATAATATGTAATAAAAATTATTAATTTAAGTTTTGCAGTAAATAAAAATTCAAAGTTAAATTGAATCAAGTTATTCGAAAACTTTTAGTTGGGTTCGGGTATTATTTAATAAAGGCCTCCTAAATAAAATTTCATGATTAAATTAGTTTATAAGAATAAGTTATAAGTTATTTCTTGGTTGAATAAACATGAATAAGAGAGATCAAAAGATGACATTATTAAAATAAAATCTACATTTTTTTAATAAGTAATTGATATAAGTGAGTATTAAGTGTAAATAAATTTTGATAAAATATTTTTCTATTCCACAGCTGTGATAACAACAACATAACAAAGTTTAAACTAAACGAAGCGAACTTCTTCATAGTATAATAATTCCTGAACTTACGCGTATTCATAGAAGTAATTCTTATAACTTTTTCACGTAACTTTAGAGTATGTTGTACTTTGCAATTCATAAGTAAATACTGTTTTATGTCAATTTACCTTTTTAGAAGAGTCGTATTTTATACTGTTAGTATTTGAACCGACACATTAATTGTATATTAAATAATGAAACAAATTAACCAAACCAGAATTTTATTAAACGATTATTGGAACAGCTTATTAACCGACTATATTAATAATTTACACGGGGTCGCTTGTGTTAAGACACATCATGATAAGGTATTAATATCGAGATTAGGTAGCAAATGAGTAGACACCTAATGATAACACATTTACAAATATTAAAAAAAAGCAGACATCTATTGTCAGCAATTGCATACCATGATGGACAAACTATCTGCTAAACAACCGAGGCTGGTCAATCGCTCTACGTCACTGCTGCTTCGCGAAACCGAATACCGGCTACCAAATTAGAAAATCTTCGATTGGAATATCAAAGACATCCATCGTACTCCCCGGAACTTACTCCAGCAAATTACCATTTTTTACGAAATGTTGATAACTTCTTGCAAAGGAAAAAAAATCAACTCCGATGGATCCGTCCAAACCACCTTCAAAGATTTTGTTGTTTATTGATTCACACCCGCATGTATCTTTTGTAAAGGGGTCAATGACCTACTGGTACTAATGGTAAATTGCATAGATAACAATGGTTCATACTTTGATTAAATAAATATATTATATTAAAAAATATTCCACTTTGTATTCCTCCCATACCAAACGCCAATTTTTATGTAAATACCTAATTATTATTAGCTTTGTAAAAGATTCAAAGTTGGAAGGAAAAAAATTGTAAAAATAGAACCAATTTGCCTTTTTTAAATTCCTTATATCACCGTTTATACACACTTAATAATAAATTAAGTGTATATAAATAGTTAATAAAACCGAAGATAATAAAATAATAGATAGTTGAAGATCTCATTTAAATAATGTGCTTAAACTTCAAAGAAATGAAGATATTTTGAAAGACGGGTTTCTATGTAACCTGGAGTATATTATATTATATTAATAGAATGTTGAATCTTCGATACTACTCTAAAGAGATACTTCAAAGATGTCAGACTTACTGTATATAGAGTATTTAATATTTAGAGAAAACTATTTAAAATATCTTTTTTAATAGAACATGTAATAAAATCTTGAAACAGAAATTCTACTTAGATATATATTGTTCCTCACACAAATTGCATTGCACTCGAGAGAGACGTCAAAAGGAATTGCATGAAACTTTATTACTAACCTGATCCTGAAGTATTATGCAACTACGAACGAAATATACAATAACAATACATCATCATGTAACGAAATATATGTGTTTATATTTCATGTCTTTATATATTTAGAACAACCTTTTTTTAATTGAATTGAATTTTGTACATAACATATGTTGTGAAGCATTTTATTTATTTTATGACAAGGAAGATAAAGCTTTTGCTTTGCCATATCACTGACAATGGTAATAAGTCATTGTAATAGAACGTCTTAGAGATTTCTGAATTCCTAAACTAAACTCCTCTATTCCTAACCTCTCAAATATTTAACTCTTCACTAACGAACTTTGTTCGTTCTGTATTGTTTTCACTTTTCTCGGATGGAGGGATGTATGGATGAATGTCTGTGGACAGGAAAAAAATTCGTTACTGTCGAAAGATAGCCCTGTTTATAATTTACTGATTTAGTTTATTTTCATATTTAATTATATTACTTTTTTGTATTATTATTAATCACACTTTTTTGTAATTTTTTAGTAATTATAAATAAACATGTGTTTAACATTTTCTTTTCTTCAATAAATAATAATCATTTTACTTAAAAATCATTTTTTTTTTATTAACATTTATAATTTCGTCAAAGTTCGTTCGGGAAATACCCTGGGTATTTGCATATAGGGTTTAAATTTAATTCATTATTTAAATTAATTACTTTATTTGTTTTATTAATTTATATCATAGTTTAATTGTAACGTTAGGTTTCAAAATAATCAGCCTCAGTGTTTTATTTAATTTAGAAAGCTGTACTTCATCTTAGAATATTAAAATGTATTAATTGTGGAATTAAATTTTCATTACTACATATGTTATCGTTGGGATTAAGAAATACATTATAATGTTTTGTTTTTCAATCAATTAAATATAACATTTGAAAAGATAATGCCGATTTGTTCTGTACGCGTTTAAGCTATAGTTTATTATATAATTAGTATTAAATTCTTGAGCACAGATATTACTATAAGCAGGATGATTCTCGACACAATAATTTTTTTTTGTATTATTAATGTGTAAAAAATAATAACAAACATTATTAGTAAGGGAATAACAATATTTTAAAGAAAGACAGGCTAAAGAAATATTACGTCTAACATGATACGTAAAGGAGTAGTCGTACACACGGAGCCTCTGCATTCCTGCTTTGCTAATCTTATAATACACATTTAATTATATTCATTCTAATAAAAAATAAAATAACAGAATTATGTAAATAATCATCTATGAATCGAATTAATGAATAAGAGTAGATAAGATTTTTAACTTAGAAAGACATCGCGCGTTTCTAAGGGATTGTTAGGGATTAAGGGAGTATTATAATATTCTCAGAATTGCGAGATAATTCACTCGATCTGTTTAAATATTGTTGTATGATAATATAACAAAAAATAAGTAAAACTACACAAAACATGATAAAATATATAGTACAACTAAACGAAACAGTAACGCAAATAAAATAATATGTAATAAAAATTATTAATTTAAGTTTTGCAGTAAATAAAAATTCAAAGTTAAATTGAATCAAGTTATTCGAAAACTTTTAGTTGGGTTCGGGTATTATTTAATAAAGGCCTCCTAAATAAAATTTCATGATTAAATTAGTTTATAAGATTAAGTTATAAGTTTTTTCTTGGTTGAATAAACATGAATAAGGGAGATCAAAAGATAACGTTTAAAATATTGTTTTCTTTAAGTAATTGATATAAGTAAGTATTAAGTGTAAATAAATTTTGATAAAATATTTTTCTATTCCACAGGTGTGATAACAACAACATAACAAAGTTTAAACTAAACGAAGCGAACTTCTTCATAGTATAATAATTCCTGAACTTACGCGTATTCATAGAAGTAATTCTTATAACTTTTTCACGTAACTTTAGAGTATGTTGTACTTTGCAATTCATAAGTAAATACTGTTTTATGTCAATTTACCTTTTTAGAAGAGTCGTATTTTATACTGTTAGTATTTGAACCGACACATTAATTGTATATTAAATAATGAAACAAATTAACCAAACCAGAATTTTATTAAACGATTATTGGAACAGCTTATTAACCGACTATATTAATAATTTACACGGGGTCGCTTGTGTTAAGACACATCATGATAAGGTATTAATATCGAGATTAGGTAGCAAATGAGTAGACACCTAATGATAACACATTTACAAATATTAAAAAAAAGCAGACATCTATTGTCAGCAATTGCATACCATGATGGACAAACTATCTGCTAAACAACCGAGGCTGGTCAATCGCTCTACGTCACTGCTGCTTCGCGAAACCGAATACCGGCTACCAAATTAGAAAATCTTCGATTGGAATATCAAAGACATCCATCGTACTCCCCGGAACTTACTCCAGCAAATTACCATTTTTTACGAAATGTTGATAACTTCTTGCAAAGGAAAAAAAATCAACTCCGATGGATCCGTCCAAACCACCTTCAAAGATTTTGTTGTTTATTGATTCACACCCGCATGTATCTTTTGTAAAGGGGTCAATGACCTACTGGTACTAATGGTAAATTGCATAGATAACAATGGTTCATACTTTGATTAAATAAATATATTATATTAAAAAATATTCCACTTTGTATTCCTCCCATACCAAACGCCAATTTTTATGTAAATACCTAATTATTATTAGCTTTGTAAAAGATTCAAAGTTGGAAGGAAAAAAATTGTAAAAATAGAACCAATTTGCCTTTTTTAAATTCCTTATATCACCGTTTATACACACTTAATAATAAATTAAGTGTATATAAATAGTTAATAAAACCGAAGATAATAAATCAAGATTTTCGCGAAGTTGACGGAAACAACGATATGTAAATCCTAAAGTGTGAGTGCGATGTCACTAAAAGGCATATTTGCAGAGGACACTACACGTCAGCGGTTCGGTCCAATAATGCTCTACGTGGGGATAAATTTTTGATCAGATAAAAAATATACTCATATACGAGTATGTGTCAACTTTTATTACGGATGGTGACGTGTTATATATATTTTATATTACAATATACACGGTGTCCAGGAAACAATGGATAACCTCTGAAAGGCTAAGGTTTAGGTGATTCTACGACGGCTTTGGCTATTTTAACGGACTTTTGTGTAGCACAGTGATTGGAGTTCCGATTTGTGATTCTACGACGACTTTGGCTATTTTAACGGATTTTTGTATTATCAACATGCTTTGATACGCTTATACGTCTCAAGAATATGCCAATATGCACTTTATCTATGGGGAGTGTAGAGGTACTGCAAATGCTGCTTCAGCTTTTTATCGCGAACGGTATCCTAATTGACGTCATCCAGATTACCGTGTTTTTATTAGGGTTCATAGCTGTTATTCCGAAGGCAGAATGCCTGGTGGCGGTGTAGTTGGTGCTGGTCCCGGAAGGGTTGGTCGCCTTGCCGTTGAAGAAGATGTTCTCAATAAAGTTGAGCAAGACCCTACGATCTCCACGCTAAAAATAGCTCGCCGCACGAGCATAGATAAATCAACCGTGCACAATATTTGAAATAAAAACAGATTCTATCCATACCATTTTACACGCGTGCAAGCTCTACTTCCAAAAGACTTTCAACGTAGTGTTCAATTTTGTCGTCAGATGTTAGAAAAGATTGACGAAGATCCGCAGTTCTTCAATGTAATTCTGTGGAGTGATGAATCTACTTTGAAGAAGGACGGCTACATGAATTTACACAACCTACATAGCTGGCAGTTTGAAAATCCATTCGTCTATCGAAAAGTCAGATCGCAATATCTGTTTAAAATTAATTATTACTGGTAATGGACTGGGATTATTTATGGTAAAATTATAGCCCCTTTTGAACTCCCAGGTAACTTAACAGGAGAAAGTTATCAAAATTTTCTTCAAAATGACTTACTCAATTTATTGGTAGACGTGCCCGAAAAATTTCGTAACGCATATTGGATTCAAAACGATGGCTGTCCAGCACACTATGCTGTTGCAGTACGTGCATACTTGAACGAAACCTACCCTAACTGGCGGATAGGCCGCCTGGGACCTATTCTATGGCCCCCAAGATCCCCGGATCTAAACTTTATAGACTTTTTTTACTGGGGGTAAAAAAAGTTTAAGGAAGAGGTTTACCGGCAGCCAGTAACTTCATTAGAAGATCTACGAGACCGTGTTCAGGCCTCTGCAAATAAAATCAATGATCGACGTCACGCGAGATTTCTTCGAAGATCTTTTATTCGTAGATGTAGGGCCTGTATCAGAATGGGGGGCCGACAATTTGAACAGTTGTTCTAAATTATTGTAATGTATATGTAATAAATATCAATTAAAAGTCATATTTTTTTTGGTTTTATTTTATGTTTTTAATTTTGTTAGTATTAAATAATTATCCCATTTTATACATTAATAACAACAGTCCAATATTTTTTCATTACAGTAACGGCATATTACATCTTTTTAGAAACGTCATTCAACTAGGAATATTTTAAATAAATTGGTCACTGTTGCTTTCACATTTTTTTTTTACACCAGAGCTATTCAAAGTTCCAAATCAAAACTATTTCTTCAGAAATTTTACACAAAACAATAGTCTAACATTATTAAAAAAAAAATACTACAGTTACAGCTATGTTATTTGATAGTTATTCATTGATACGGTTAATAATAAATATTTAACTATAAAAATAATTATGATTTTAGCTGATTTGACCTCGTTAAGAGTAAAAATATGAAATCAGACAAAAAAAATATGTTTTTTTAAAGTGCCATTTTTCTAGCAGTGTAAGGGTTATAATTTTTTTAATTTTTTTTCGAGCTTGCCTTTAGTTCTACTATAAGCCTTTCAGAGGTTATACATTGTTTCCTGGACACCCTGTATATGCATTCATAAAAATGTTAAATTAAAAAAATATTAAATTTTCAAATTTTAGCTAATTTCTAATTTTAAATTTACGTCTATATTTTTAATTGAATCTTTGGAGCTCTTTGGTTGTATAAAATCTTTCTAATTTTGAAACATCCTCTTAATTTTCAAAAAACATATAATATTAAATACTTTGGACTGATTTTTTGTATTCTGGTACAATTGAATGTTTTTTTCTGTTTTTTATGAGCACGCTATATTTATAAACTATTATTTTGATAATTACCGAGTAGCTTTAAACTTGATAAGATGTGATATAATTGACATAATCTCTATAATTTCTTTGTTCCAGTTGAAGTTGTCAATCGCCAACTTTATGATTAATAGAAATGTTTTTCTTTAATATCGCTAGATGTCAAACACCTTACTACATTTTACCCAAGAGCATTACATGATATCGATTGCGTTCATATAGTTTTTTATTTACCGAAACTTTCTCAAACAACTTAAGCTAATTTCAATATAAATGAAATCAAATTTTTTATGCTTAATAAACGGCACGCTAAATGAAAATCCCTAAAACTTTCTGTTATACAGTTTCAATATCAAATTCAGACCCCTAACAGTAATAACCAAATATGCTATATATTGCCTATATGGTTTTAAATTAACCACCCTTCAAGTAAACCAGTATCTTAAATTTTAATGGTAAATAATAATAAATAATATTAAAATATTTTTCAGATGAAGTCGTGAACGAATCGGATAAGAGATATCAGAAACTGCGACTAGGTGCCATTTTTCAACATGGCGACGAGCAGCAAAGATACGAGGTGACGAAGTTAAAATTCGCAAAGAATACAGCAAAATTAGCGATTTACAATAATTCCGGAAAACTTTTCATGTAATTCCTTTCTTGTGTAATCCATTGACTGCACTGTGATTGATGTATGTTGTTTTTTTATTTCATGTTGTTATTATTGTGTATATTATTTTATTCATACGTTCTATATTCCCTGATTATTGTTTATAAAAGCGGACTTTTTGTACTTCAATATTATTTCCCTTTGATCCTCTGTTATTGAAATGCTTCTTATTTGTAAAAACAATATGCTTTGAGTAAAATGGTATCATATAATATAAGAAAACGTATTTATGATACTTTACTTATATTTGATTAAAAGATTCAACAATAACATTTAAGTGACTGATATTATTTGTAATGCCAAGGATCTTGAACAGTTGATGTTATATTTTAATAAAGAAAATAATTTAAAATTCAACTCTGCGCTCGATTGTTACAAAACTCTCAGCTACTTTAAGCCTGAAGTGCATTAAGTAAAGAGTAATATTTATGAATAAAGCTGTAAGTTAAGTAATGTGTAATGTTAATACCTTCATAATATCTCATTTACAAACTATTGCAATGTTTATTATAAAAGGAGTAAAGTATTGATTTTATTAAGCTTCTTAATATTTCAAATTCATCATTTATTGTAGATGAACTTTTAATTTCATATCATTGTAAAAAACTCATTAAGTCTTTACAAAATATTTATATTTGCGATACAAATTTATATTCAGTTCTAAATTATTATAAACCAAAGGATATCTTTTAAAATGTATCGTTTACTGAACATATAATGTTCCGATCATTGGTCTCCTAAACCAATAAATTGTTGTTCAGTGTTATTTAGTCATTGTACCAGAAATAAAAGGAAATAGATTACCGTAATGTGTGTTTCCTGTTGCTCCGTGTGATATTCAATGAAGAACTACAATAACATTATATAAACTACTACTGTTTTATATTCGGATTCATAACATTTCCTTCAATATTATCATTTGTATAATATATGTAAGTAATGTTTTATATTTATAAACATGTCATTTCTCCGGACATTGATAAAGTGCGGGATCCTTGTACTTTCAAAAACCACTTAAGATTATTAAAATATGCTGTAAGTAAATATAATAATACATAAATAAAACACATAAAAGGCAAACATTATCAACTTCTCAACAATTCGCGACTTGTGTGTCGTTAGTTCAAATAAGAACCTGTCACAGTGACCACAGTTTATAGTTTGTTATTTAATGAAAACTAATACAAAATATGTTAAGTTATATTTAAAGTATTCTGTCAGATTAAATATTTACATACATCAATATTTTTAATGCTTAGTAAAAATAAAAGGAAAGAAGCGATTCACCGCTTACTGTTTCTTGTAACTCAAAAAAATAAAAAAACGGGATTTATTACATTATTATAGTAAGAATATTATATTATTATTATAATATTATATTATATTATATTATTCATACCTCAATATGACCGGTTAAAAAATCATATACGATATATGACTTTTATTTTATTGTTATTATATTTTTATTAATTTAACTTTTAAGTCCACAAAATGTCTTTTTACCAAAAATTATAAAGAAATATTGTATGATTTGTATAATTATTTCACTGCGTAGGCTCATAACGTTATTAATTCACATTGTTTCATTTTTAATTTCACTAAATACTCGCAAATCTTTCACTTATATTTGTTACCAGTATAAGTATCTTAATACTTTTACTATTACTATTTTAATTGACAGAAGTGAAATATTTTCATTTGTTAATACAATTTCTATGTTAATAATAACAAAATATAATAAATATAATTTAAGGAACAGTCAATATTAGATAGTACGGTGAGACGCGATCCGCTAACTCCATATCCACTGTCACACGGCGCTTGGAGCTAACGACGCCATGAGAACTGACCGCTCTCAACATTTTATATTTTTCTTCTTCTTCTACACTGGTCGATCTTGAGTACATTGAATGTTTTTTTTTTTTAAAACATAATGAAATTAATGTTGTGTGTTTTGAAAGGTTTTTATGATTCTAAATAAATTAATGTCATATTATAGTTCTCGAAATTATAATATTGATTCCATAATAACAAATAATTCCATAAATGTGCTATTAAAATAAAAAAGTACTAAAAAGTACATTCTCACCGTGACATCTTCTAATTTTTTATAATGTTATATTCATTTATAATTTCAAAAATCACAAAATATCATGATTAAACAACCACCGTTCTTAAGCAGCAATAAAAAATTAAATTAAAGGAATCTACATAAAAAGTTCGTTAAATTTCCAACGAAAAAGTAAGTTAATAATAACGAAAAAAACAAAGGAAGTAAGTTAATGTTATCTTAAATCAAGTCACAGTCTATGAAGTAGGTTTGTTTAACCGAACACTTTTCGGAACTCCTAATAAATTAACCCTGTATCTGCTGATACAAAGCTTGATCAGAATGTCCCAAAGGAAGGTATCGTATCTATATCTTTAACTTTGCAAGTTGAAAGGTCCTTCACAAACTTTCATGTAAGTGAACTTACTTAGCTAATCGACTTACAGGATGTGTTTACTCTAAGTAATACATTTACATTTGGTGTAGTTTATATTACATTGTTATATTTGTATGTGATAATTTATCCAATCCAATCCAATCCCTACTTATCAAAATTTGTCCTTTTATCTTTCCCTAACAGATATTTATATAACAATATGATACATACCTAACACTTACTTGCACATATATTATTGTATATGTAATAAATGTTATAAATAACATATTATTGTGAATTATTAAATATAAAAAGAAGAAGTGATATAAGCGTTACAAGCTTAATATTTTAAAGGAATTTACTCTCGTATTTAAGTGTGGAGATAATAATAACTGTATTAATAAATTTAATTAATATTAATAAAGACACATCTTGTCTACTTATGTAGTTTGTTCTTAGTTCGTTACACGGATCCAACGAATAAGTACATAGAGAAGAACCGGCAAGAAACTCGATAGATACTTTTAACTTAATATTAATTTATAAATTGCTACAGATTTGATTTGAACACAATAATAAATTTTCTTAAAGTTTTAAAAGTTACACGTTATATACCTAGAGTTATTTATTTAATACATACTTAATAAGGCAAAGTAACCTATAAATATGAATTAAGAACAATTACCAGTCTACAAATTATATTTTATGTACTTCAAAATTAAAAAGCGCCGTCTGTCTGTATTACTGTTACGCTGTACGTCTTTATACTCCTAAAATATAACATTATAAATGTAAAACGTGACTGCCAGTGGGTATATTTAATAAGAGAGAATATACTCGTCAGTGAGGTATAGGATTCTCCTTAAAAATCCTAATCTTTTTACATCTCAATTATTATATTTTTGATTATTATATCTCGTCGTATTTTGTCTAACAAAAGTACTTTTGAGTAACTTTAAATAGATATAGTTAAAAGTATTAATCAACACAAGCCGAACGCAAACCCGCGATGTCTGGGACACCGGAAATATAAAAAGAGGAGTGTTTTATATTGAAAATTTGCTTTTATATTTTATAAATCTCACTACTGTTATGTCTATGTATGTACTTCACAAATAAACTAATGAAATGTCTGCAATTCTGGAGGAGATTTTAATTTAGTTTTGTAAGTGTGCAACAGAAGGGTTTGGGAATCTTCATTGAGCGTCCCGTTCATTAAAAATGGGGGATTTGGTTTCATTTAATATTGAAATGGGATATTTCAGTTCAGATTATATTTCATGAACCTTGGCAGTATTACATACTGCTGTTAGGAATTGTATTGTAAACTGTGCAGGTTGTTGTATTTGGATATTTATTTATAAATGAACAGAAGAGCTCTTAAAATATTGAAATTATAATATGGTTTATGTCAAAGACTTGAAAATATGAAAATAAAATAAAAAAATAATCATTCATTTGAATCGGAACACAAACATTCTTTCTGAAATATTATATAGATATTAAACGTTTATTGAGAATTTATAAAAATGTTTTAAAAATCACGGATTTCATTCGAAATTTGAAATAGAATTTAAAATTTTATGTTCGAAATGAGTGAACGGATAATTCGGAGACTCAAAGAATGAAATGCATTATGGAGGAGGCTGAACTACGCACGCTGGTCTGGAACTACTCTAATGTGACTTGTTACTTGCTATTGTACCTATTTTTTGCGGTTAAATATATAATTAATTATTTTAGCCAACATTTACTAAAGTATCTTCAGAGAGACTTGTTAAAGAGAACAAATCTCAATGAAATAAACACATCAAACAAATTTGATCACATTTAACATAATCTACACTATGCTATTTCTCGGTCGGTCTTTAAATGTGTTTTTACGTTTTGAGAAAGCTTTAGTAAGATTTAAATCGGCCTGTACCCGGCTATTTATATCGTATATTATGTAGTATACGATACAAATAGTAAAAAACTTGGGCTTTGTGTCAAGGATATATTAAGCGTAAATAAATCACAATAAAGTAATTTAGTTTTGGTAAAAGGTAAAAGGCTGTGTGTGTGCTGTGTGTATAATTATGTAATTATGTGTGTTATAATAAATCTATATATGATGGTCATGACTTAGGTGACAAATTACTAAACTAAACTTACTAAATTAATATTTATGGACACTGTATTAACTTTATAATTGTGCAATCGTCTAAAAACGGCTGTGCCTTAACAGACATTAGTTACAAAAATCTTATATACTTTTACATGAGGCAAAAGAATGTATGTAAATGTAAGAAAAGCCTTATCTCTATTCAGTAGTTAATTATTCATACTAACTAAACTACATCTCTGAATATAATTTAATATATATTATAATCTAGCTAAATTAACAAACTTTAATGAAAGGAATTCGTAAATAAATTCGTAGATAATATTTAACTTGTTCAACGGTATTTTAGGCCTCCAACAGTAGGATTTTAGATTTGCATGTATTTAACATATAATTGAGTGGAATCACACAGAGATTAAGTTTAGTGATTTAGGTCCAGTCGCATTAAGATATATACCTCATACAAGAGTTAATTAACTATCAAACATTTACCATGTTTAATTACACGGAAACCTAATTTGGTATCAAAACGGTCATTGGCTAATAAATCTCTCCTTCTCCGAACCACACCACGATACACTTATTATTTATGTTTTTTTTATTATTTTTATTTAACCTGGATACATTTTCTCGAAGTTGTATTAAAATAACGAGGGATTAAGATTAAAGTTATCTTCTCATTTCTCTCTCTCTCTCTATCTTATTTTTATGTAACTGCTTTATAATAAAGAATTATAATTAATGACACGGATATGAAACTTAGGTGAAACTAAGTCTTAATAAATTTAATCATCTGCTCCTAAATATTGTTGCTTCATCTTACGTAGTTAAACATGCAACTTTCATTTTTATTTAAACAATATTTTCATTGATCTTGGCTTCAAAAAAATCATTTTTCTGTTGTAATATTCTACAAAACTGCACAGTAATGATCACAATGAGACAAAACTCCCCACAGCCATTGTTATTGAGACGCTGCCTTTGTAAAATTGTTTCCAATTACAACTGCAATGATAATCTACATTACCTCTGTGCTCTGATGTATTTAAGAGTTTAATAATTTATCTACATATATAGAAAGCATAATATTGTGAACGTTATCATTTATAGATAAGGTTTTTGTCGAATAGATAACGGAGATGTTAATCTAATGATTGAAGATGAACAATAATATATGCGATAACTACTGCAGCATCTACTCTCAGGTACAGTAGTGAATTAATAGATCACAAATATCTCTACAGCTTCAGACACTTTCGGTTTTACGTGGCAACTTTTTATAAACAAATGAATTTTATTTCGTCTATTTAAATTATCACATAGTACTCTGTCGCAGTAAATCAGAACAGAAAATAAAGTAAATAATTTAGTTAGGTTTTATGCTCCTGCTCTGCTCCTCTGCGATCCAGTCACAATAAAAAATAAATACAAATTTTATCAAAACTTGAAATAAAACTTTCCTTATCTCGGCGTTGTCAGGAACAAGGAGTTCTGGACCTTTAATGTAGTTTTGATCCTCACTCAAATTGAAATCGTTGCAGATCGCGTTGAAAAGTAATATTTATACTGTATTATTTATTAATTTGTTTAAGTCGTTATTATCGATAGGTTGATTTATTTATTATTGTATAAACCCAATATAAGAAATATTTAAAGTCTGGTATCATCTCTAAAATTCAATCCCATTTTATAATCGATCAGAGACCATCAACTAATAAGACTGCAAACCTTATGAAGTACTTGGTTGTCAAAGCCATTTCTCAGCTAGATAGTGAGTATTGGAACCTCTCAAGAGTGTTAGACTTAAAATAAATTATAGTAAAATATCTTCAAGAAATAACTTATTATTATTTTATTTGATACATTATTATTTGCAATATGGAGCCAGTATTTTTTGTAAATTATATAGAAACAGGAGAGTAACAAACTAGATTATTATTAATTCCAAACCATAAAAAATTTCAAACAGAGGTGATTGTTCAAAACGTTCGAATTTCAAAATTGTTGTCCCGCGTAGCAAATACAAGTACGTTCCATTTTTAAACTCTTTGTCTGCACGCCTCGTGTAGGAGGGAAATGTGCATTGAGTTCATTACAATTAAAAAAAAAAAGATATAGATAAGATAAAATATGTAATAATTCAGTATTCATATTTTTAAGACTTTAAAATAAACAATGTTTTTATTTCAATATTATATGGGCTTTCGGTTTGTTTATTAATTAATATCCGATACAATACCTACACAGTTTACAAAGTAATTCCAAACCACATTACGTAATACTGACAAGGTTCATATAATATGATGTAAGCTGAAATATCTCCAACCAATTGAATCACATTTCAATATTAAATTACATCGAATTCCCGATGTTTTAGAAAAGGAGGCTCACTGAATATTCCCAAACCCTTCAGTTACACACTTACTAATTAAAATATCCTACAGGATTGCAGACCGTTTATTAGTTTATTAGTGAGATTTATTCAAGTTATAGTATTTTGTAATACATTGTAATATGAATGTTATCCCTCTTATGATATCGTAACTTTAATAACAAATGTTTATAATACAATCCCCGCTCCGAATATTTTAAATTTTTTATAA
Source organism: Melinaea marsaeus rileyi (assembly GCA_918358865.1). NCBI lineage: Eukaryota > Metazoa > Arthropoda > Insecta > Lepidoptera > Nymphalidae > Melinaea > Melinaea marsaeus. The sequence goes on from OU911085.1 coordinate 12,310,585, forward strand.
AAAATGGATATTTTAACGTTATCTTAACAGTATTTTCACGGCACAATGACACAAACGAGAGAATTGAAATTTGTCCTTTTGACCTTAATATTTAGAGTAATTAAATATAATATATAATGTCATTAAACGAGGTTACTTTAAACTTTATCTTCGTTACGTAAAATACATCTTATAGTCGCTTGATGTATTTTTGATTTCTATCTTTCTCCCTGATTCAAGATAATATTCTGGAGCTGCTACAAGGACACATAAACACTGATTTATTAAGAAGACGCCGATAAACTATAAGAGCCATTACAATCGCGTGATGTCGCATGTGTCATGTGTCGTCCGTAAAGGTCGGTTATCAATTTGGATATTATATATGAGAAAATTTCTTCTCCTTTCTTCACTCTTTGGTATGATGTCGATATATTATTTTTCTGTAATGAATTTATCTGTCTTTAAATATGTCTTATATTAAAAATTACACGATGTTTAGAGTAAAACAATAAAAAAACTAGACAAAAGAAGTATGTAGTAAATTAACTTTAACTTACTTTGGACCTTTCATGAAAAGGTTCTTGAAGCACCCTTCATTTACCTTTGAAATATAGTTTAGAAGTGTCTAGGACTACTCGTAAAGGTACGGTTTTGGGAAATGTTTGTAATGGACCCTAAAATGTATTTTATGATTGTAAACATTGTTTTATTTTATTATTATCAGGAGATTCCTGATTCAGCTACCAAGTTAAAGTAATAGATTTTTGTTTTAAATAAACAATATACCTACATTGAATAAAAAATATATAACAAATCGTTATTTCAGGCACATTGGATATATGTGTATTAATACATATTTGTATTATCAACGGTAATTTAAATACAATTATTGTGTGAGTAACAAACGAATGAGAAAACATGACATGACGCAGACGTATAAAGCGTCGAAACATTGCTGGCACTAACAAAACGAGAAACAGTTACAACTGGTTTCACACTATAAATGTATATGAAGAAAACTTATCCAATTTTACTTTTATTATTTAATACTTTTAACAACAAAGACCTATTTCGAACAACAAACATAGAACAAAAAACATACAAACAACAACAAACAACAACAACAACAAAAAAAATTGTTCGTTGTATACAGGTATTTCGTCAAAAATATTATTATAGGTTGCTGGGTTTATGGCCCGTTATACATTTTTGATTTCACTATTAAAAGTACATAATAATAAATCCACTTCTTGTATTTACGACATCACAGCGATGGCAGGTTTGAGTGCTGTTTGAGTTGATTTAATTCATTCCAATATATCTATTGAAAATTAATAAAAATACTACCTACCTACATGATTTTGTAACAGTAAAACCATTTCATTAATTATATACAAATTACAATTTGTAGCCGTATATTGTTTCAATTTAATCACTCTTCAGTCTCAATAAAATGTCCTAAATTGAACCATAAATAATAATAAATGATATTTAAATAATTTAATTATTCGCTATGTGGCTCCGCCCTTTAAAATCATTCACGTTCAGCTGACCATGTTCATATTTGAACTTGCTAGCCGCTCTTCACAGGTCCTGTACATTGCAGTGAGTCTTTAATATATAAATATTGTCAAAAATGGAATAAGAATACTTATTTATATTATTATAACTTTCATAAGTATGAATGAACCTATTTTTTTCTAATTCTCAAGTTTCGTTATGAACAAGCAATTTAAACTAATATTTTTTTTTACAATCATTTAGTTTATTTATAATTAAAAAAATCTTGATTAATCTGTGTTATTACTTTATAAATTGTATACTTGTGTGTGAAAAAACAAACTACAACTTCCTCGATACATGTAGAATGTGAACATGCTCTAACAATTTAATTCGCCTTATAGTATTTTTAAATTAATATTGAATATTAAAATGTCTGAGTACAACTGCTTGAAACAGAAATTTAAAAAAATACTTTTCTAGATATAACTGCATCCATTTCTTTTAATATAAATGTGAAAAATTGAATAATATTGCACGAGTTGCAGAATAAGCGGTCGTTCAGTAAAGAATCCGCTCTCTTCACGACAACCATTTATCATCTCGTGAGACTGAAAAATTGGGTGGGTCTCAAGGGCCGAGTGAAATAATGTGAATAAGAGCTTTAAAGCTTGATTTATATTTAAGAAAATACATAACATTAATTAAGATCTTTGAAACTGAGTATATATATATGAAGAGTAGAGTATAGTATATACGAGGAGTATAGTATCAGAATTTTATGCTATTTTCATAAGATATATTCATATTTAAAAACTGATAAATGATTTGTAAAAAATTTTTATTTATTTATATCAAAAAAGGCCGCTTTTTTATCTTCACATTACTCATTACTATAAAATAAGTTATGTTTTTATAATTCCTATAAATATGTCAAAAATATAATTTATTCACTCATTCGATATTTTATTAATATTAATTGTTTGCGCTCCTCTTCTTGCAACGCGATGGGCCCGGCACCCGCACGGTGAATCCATGGAATGCTAAGTAGCTTCGTCTCTCTCTCTGATCCTTAGTTCTGTTGCTTTTAACACGTCAAATATAGTAAGTTCGGCTACTAATTAATAGTATTATAATTCCCTTAAAATGTTAATTAATCAATAACAAAGTATCGTATACTGTCTTTATAAAAATATCTCAAACAAAACGAATTGCTAGAAAACGTAATATTAACAGAATAATTATCTGTAGATGAAAAAAAAATCACCTCAAGCCTTCGTGATTAACATTATAAAGGACGTACTTAAGTCCATCTTAAACACGATTATTCTTATCGCATCCTAAGAGAATTAACTTAAATAAACAACCGTCTCCATAAAGTTTATTTATATTATAATACATCCGTATTAAAATTATGAATAGCTTTTACTTTTTACTTTTTTCAAACAAAACAAAACGTGTAGTTTTACTTTATTTATATTGTTTGTAATATTTAACTATACAATAACAAAAACGGTGTTCAGAATGAATATTTATATTACGATATTGTCAAAATCAAGCTCTTTACTGGTCAGATCGCAAAAAATGCGAACTCTTTGTTCTTAAAAACTATTTAAGCTACGTTAACGAAACTCGCCACAACGATTGCGAACATAAGGCGCTAAGCATATATTTAATTTTGTAAAAATCGTAATTCTAAATTCAGTATAATTCACTAATTCAGTTTAGGACAATTTACGTGCTAGCTCAGAAACTACGCATACCACAGTTTCGAAACTCGGCATGGTGTTTGATGCACCATTGATTTATGACTGTGCAAAATATCGGATAATTTAGATCGACATGTCTTGAACAATTAACAAAACAAATTTAGTTCGATTAGTGACTCAACAGTTCGCGCCTGCTCGATTCACGAGTTACGAGTGGATTGAAATCTAAGAAAGTTTGTAACTACTCTCATACATAGCAGAACTGACTATAAATTCGTCAGAATGCAGTTCACATTGAGCTCGAAGCACAATAAAAGAATGGTAAGTTTTAGAATAACACAAAAAAAGTTTCAACTCACCAGAAAATTGTCCATCTTTTCTTATCATATGGAACGTCTCATACCGGCGCGTGCCTCAAGTTAAAAGAATAGCAAAAAAGAAGGAACAATTAAACGAACGCTTCAGCTGAGTGTGAGGCTTCAAACAGGCAAAGTTCCGTCCGAATATTTTCTTTCACTTTTATTTTTCATTTGGCTATCCCAATTTAATATTTTATATCCACTCGCTATACATTTCATTGAGTTTCATCAAGCTTCTATTTAATTATTGCTCAATCTTATTATAACATTGAGCAATAATTAAATAGAAGCTTGATGAAACTCAATGAAATGTATAGCGAGTGGATATAACATACCATTATCATAAAATGGAACGTGGACGAGGCAGAGGAAGAGACAGACGGCTTGCAAGTGGCATATCGCGATACTCAGCAACTTCTGTCCGTTCACAACAGTATCAAGATAGTGCAGCCAGACGTATCACGCTTCCTAATATCACAGCAAATAAGCGTTAATTCAATAAAGAATTAGAAAAATTGGCATACGTTTCTTGTTCTAAACGTTTAAGAACCGAGAAATTTAAAAGAAGCAGGAGTTCCCTCTACTCGCTCTGCATGCTGTTCCATTCGAACAACAGGAATGTTCACCGCAGAAAATTTTATGGATCCTGGGGCAGTGCCACCACAATTACAAGGGGTGACACAGATCGAAACTATGCTAAACTAAACAGAATACCCAAGCCGTGTCTGGATAATATTATGCGTCTAGCTAGCTTATCGTAACGTTAACTTGATTCTTAAATGAAAAAATCACTAAATATGATCTAGAGCCGTCTGCTAGGAACTCTATGTGAATCTGCCATATGCAATTGACAAAGTTTGAGAACGTGCCACGATATCATCATAATAATTCGTTTTATCCCCAAGGAGTTCGAATGCTTTCTACTGTATCAGTAGTATATCGCAGTGGACCTGATTGTTTCAGCGTGATGCCATAACGAAAAGAAGGGTGTTATGAGCATTTCTGTAGAAAATTTTCCATTTAAAGATCTGAAACGAATATCAAACTTGACATGTTTGGCAAATGATTTATTGACAATATCCTATATATCCATTTAACTCTCATAGCGTTTGTAAGGACTAAGCTAAAGAACATCGTAGTAAATAGCCTGCCGTGCACACAACAAAAGTTAGCTCAGCTCACGACCCCGCTTGCGTGACCTAGTAAATAATGATTCTAAACAAGAACAATATATCATGACATTATCCTGTCATTACCTTTGTAAGACGCAGCTTATTTAATACTACGTCATAATGTTATACTATGTAGTTGTATATCCCGAGCGTACAGTCACCCACACACACACACACACAAGTACACGAGTTAATAGATTTTCATTACTAACACAAAATTAAACCAAAGTAATATATAAAGTCTAGTGAACAAGAACTAGTGTCGCTTAGTTCACTGTAGCGCACGATAGTTTAATTGTGCTGAGTCAAAAGACTGTTCATAAAAGGTTATATTATTTATTGGTTGACATTTTGGGAGTTATTAAAAGGGCTTTCAATTAAATTTTATTTAAGACGATAAGTTATATTATAACATCACATCGTAATGTAACCTTCACAAAAAAGAGAAAAAAAAGAAAATGTTCGATAAAAGATAATGAGGTGTTGTAAGTATAATATATGCAAAATGCGTATATTTTCCAGATTATTCGGGGTTTGATAATATTTTTTTTGAATTGTTTAAATTAATATATTGCTGTAAATGTAAAATGTCCAGTGAAGTGAAATGTGTCACTTTTAACCTGTATTGAAATATTCGGTTCTCAGGTGCGAGTATCTTCTCAACACAATTAACACACCCTGGGACGTGTAATAAAGCATAATGCTTGACATTGGATTGTAAACCCATATCAAACGGTGTTAGAGATCAAAATCTATTAGATGTACTTGTATGGAAGTTTATACTTGGTTTTCCAATACCGCAGACAATATTATGATTTAGTATCAAATAAAGCTGCGTGTTTGAGCGGGATTTTACGCAGGAAATTGCTAATGTATTTCATAATAACGGGTGTAATTTTTCGACTTGAAGATTAAATTCAACGAATTAAAAAGTAATACTTCGTTTTTTGAATTTATAACCATTCATATAACAGGGATCGTAAGGATTATATTATTTTACTGTAACGGTACGGCGTTACGTAACGTCTGTCTCGGAAGGAGTAAAAGCTGCTTATAACATTAATATAGGATTTGTACTATGACAAAAAAAACTTCAGGAATTTTTGCTTTTTGCCTAAGAAAAGTATTTTCTCAATTAAAAAGGCATTTTTCAAGTGAACGATGACGTGTAAGAAGAGAACAATTTTAAAAATCGGGATCTAAAATCAAATATTACAGAATTTTCTGATTTAAATCAGATTTCCATCACAAATAATTTCTTAAAGCAAGTGCAAGCAGTATTACTGAAGAATTTTCTCGAATTGTGTCTTTATTACTTGATCAAATAGATTCAACAGAAGGTTTCTATTAGGATACTGCGGAATTCGATTTTGACATACAATTTTGGGGTTAAATAATTGAAATCAATGTTTTAGTTTATAAAACTAGTGTAGTAACTATTAAGTTCTCTACAAACTAATATATTATGTGTACTCAAATTTTATTATTTTCATATTTCATTCCAATATTAAGTGCTTATCCGATATTAATTTCAACATAAATAGAATTTATTAGCATATATATTTCTCACAACCTCTTACCGGATGGACGGAAGTTATAGGGTGAAAAGTACATGAATACAGCCTCCAATAAAATGATTAAAGTAATATTATTTACATAATCACGGGCAAAATAAATGAATGCGTCTTATTTGTCATCTCGATATCATGGCTCATTGTCGTCCACGCTTCTGCCGCTACTAATTATTGTTGCAAATAATGTTACAGAGGTTTTATTGTCTGAGAACTAAATTAGTTTTACTCTGAGAATATAAAAAAAATATATTATAGGTTTTCCAAATATTGCGTTATAACTTGATCCTTGTGTTTAAGATCCAAATAGAAGACAAACATAAAAGTTTCCGAAAATCAGATTGTATTTTGGCCTATTTATTAACACCATATTACAGTTCAAAGAATCTAAATTCACATCAAATGTTAAACATAACTACCAAAACAACTGTAACATATTTCCCTGTGATACATTTGTGTATCTCATTGAGCACTTGACTACTTGACTTGTGATTTTCTTAGAATCACCGACATTCCAATTTATCGAAGTACAAGTAAACATAATTGAGTATTTTAAAAAGATTGAAGATAATAAAAAAAAATCCTATCTAATTTTATTGTAATATATCTATATGTACCTATATAAGCGATTTACCACTCACTGACTCATAGCGAACACTCCGAAACTATCTGCCCGATTAACTTAAAATTTTACATAGTTACTTCTTTTGTGACGTAGATAGACCTCAGCTAAGAACGGATTTTATTGAATTCCTATCCCAACGGATTCCAACTTTTTACATTTCACCAAATTTTAAACGTACAGGACTCTTTGACAGCGGTTACGATAACAACGGATACTATGACAAGGGTTACCATGGCAACCAGAGTTTAGATGAGAAGGGGATGCAAAACGTTGAATTGAAATTGACATAAATAAAAAATCAAGGACGTAAAAATAAACGGACGGAAATCAGCTAGTATAGTTATACAATTATAATTGTAAAAAATATTTTTTAAATACAATTCTAAATAACAATTCACATACTGTCTGGTAAATATTGTAGTATTTTAATAAAATATTTTAAATATGCAATTTCAATAAACCTTCGTGTTTTATTACAAAAAAAATAAAAATATTTTTCCATATTTTATTAGAGGAACAAAATATAACTGTGAATTTTTACTATATTATTGTGTTCAGGTACTAACTCACTCCTCAGCCATGTTTTAAATATAAGAACGATGTAACATTTATCCAGTTCAAATAGTATTAAAATAATATTAAAAAATATATATATTTTTATTATAAAAATATTCAATCTTTTTATGACTAAATTATTCTATCATCAGTTGTATTATAGAAATAAATTGTTTCACTCGTCTGAGAGTTAACAGTTCAGTGAGATTATATCCACGTGTTATTTAGAATACATTTCAACTTAAATTAATGAAAGTTAAGAATTTTTAGTTACACATCATGTATCAATTCCTTTCAATATAAACATTTTATTTAGTTTTTAAACAAATGTAAATTAATAGCTATATTTATATGGAGATATTAATATTCTAAATTATTTAAGCCTATTCAGGAAGTGTTAAATAAACTTTTCCCGCCTGTTATATTTTCTTATGTTTAATGAGCGTGTTAACCTATTTTATGTGTGAAGGTTAACAAAAAGCTGCTTGTTGTTATGATTAAGGTCAGTATAAAGGTGGTAAGGTCGTAACGAAGGTACATTTATTATTTTTATTTAGTACCAGGTTCTGGTACTTAGCCACTTAAAGGGGTATAAAACTTTAACGACTGCTAGAAGTTAGATTTTTATTAGTTACGTTATACATATTTATAAATGAAAATAGCTACAAAAAATATAATTAAAATAACACCGACATTTAAACAGCAAGAAAAATATTAAATGTGGTTAAAAGTTTCAGATACAATTTTCTTTGAAAAATAACAAGTTAATTAAAACTAAAAACACAAAGGAAGCAAGGTACAGTTATCGCAGATCTAGTCACAGTCTATAAAATCATCTTAATTAATCTCTTCAACCGATCCTACTTTTCCTAACTTTTAATAAATTAACCCTGTAAATAATGATACAAAGTTCGCTCAGAATGTCCCAAAGGATGGTATCGTATTAAGATCTTGAACTTTGTAAGTTGAAGGGTCCTTCACAAACTTTTATGTAAGTGAATTTACTTTGATAATCGACTTAAAGGATATGTTTACTGTAACTCATACACTTGTATTCAGTGTAGTTTAAATCACATTGTTATATTTGTATCTGACAATCTATACAATGATGTGGGCATTTCTCGGGACATTGATCGTATGCGGGTCGTAGTCCTTTTAGGAAACCACGTGACTTACTAGTAAGTTGAACAAATTATAATATGTAATTACAACTTTTTTTATTTTCTTGGCCAACTATTTTAATAATAATTAAAACTATATATAATTAATGTTCTTAAAGTTTTAAATGTTACACGTTACCTATCTGAAGTAATTTATTAAATACATACTTAATAAGGTAAAGTTATCTAATATGAATTTCAAATAATTACCCAAATCTCTATAATTTATATCGATCTAAAAATGAAATAGCGCTGTCTGTTGATTATCATTCCATCGACGAGGACGGGGTTATCTTATTACACAGTAACTGTATAACCCTTAAAATAGAATAAAAATAATATTTTGAAAATGTAACGTTTTTGCAGCGCGGGACAACAATTTAAAAACTATAAAGTTTTGACCACTTATTGATTTAGGCACATGAAAAATATAATTCTCTATACGCAATATTTATAATGTAACCCGATTGTAAAAGGAAAATAGGTTTTTACAAATATGTTAATAATACACTCTCTATAATTGACCGTACACTTTGTTAATCATAAGATTAACTATTAAGAGTTTACTGAGATAGCAAGACCATAATTTCTTAATAAAAAACATTGTAAATGTTACCTCTTAAGATTAAACCATTTATAATATTTTACAACTTAATTATAAAATATTTACTCCGAATATTAACATTCGTAATTGCAAAGTAAGTGTTTACTCGAGAGATACGAATATCACCCGAGAACAGTTTGGTTGTCTCCGTTCAATTTAATGGATCGAAGTGATAGATATAATTTAATTTATTCCTCTCGACCCAATATCGTAACCCTTTATGTTTGATTGTTACAAAGATGGCTTCTTCAATAAAGATTTTATTGTAAAACGCGTTAGACTTTGTTTTACTGTTGTGAATCTGAAATTTGAAATTTGTTTGTTGTTAAAATCTTGTGAACTGTTGAAATCTTCTATTAATTTGATATCAATTTATTGTAATCGGTCACGCTTTATAAATTAAATTGATTTGGCATTTATTACTTGAATTTTCTAGCTATAAGTGCCTGTTATTTGAATTGACTTTAACTATATTAGAAGTCCAGACGGAACTTAACACTGATATTGGTTATTTTAAATAAATAGTAGGATCTTTAAGTAACATTTTAGATTATTAACGTAGTCATTAAAATATGTAATGGTTAAGAAACATATTTTAAATAAATATTATTATTAAGGTTTTATTCAGTAGAATACAACTGTTACTACATTTAGTTAAGGGGTTAGGTGGGTTTCAGAGGTTGAAAAAAAGAAGATTTTCACTAATTTTTTTTTAGTATATAAAATCATATATTTTATTTAAACAATTCACTATATCTAAGATACATATATAAACAGTATTTTGTGAAATTTTTGTTTAAAAATTTCGAAAACTCAGCCGTTGGTACCTCATCTTCCTTGATGTCTCAAAAAAAAATGCTCTTGCCGTGGACAGCATAACTCATTATTGGTTCATCTAAAATCAAAAAACCAAACGGATTTTGTTAGTACATGGATAAATCTCGTTGTTGAACGAAGGAAAAAAAAATAAATCAAAATTTGAATTTTTTACAGGCTTTGAACCCAAAAACTCATTTTTTAGTGAAATTTTCGACATACATTGGCTCAAAAAAAATAGTTGTAATTAAAAAAAAAAAAAATCCTTCGTTCAATAACTAGATAATGTTATCTCAAAGATTTGTACAAAATTTGAACTAAATCGCTTCATAACTTTTCGAGATATCGTGTCCACCGACTTAAAAAATGGAGTTTTGAGATAAACGCGTTTAAAGTTTTAAATTAAAATAACATGCAAAAAAAATTTTTTTTTTTTAACTCACATAGAATCATCGATTCCAGCACCATAAAGCAAAGTACCTGCTGCTGCTGCAATATCGAGGGCATCCTTTTGCTCTTGCCTGAGACGAATTCTTGCTTCACGAGTCGTAGAGCTAGCTTTCTTTTCAGCAATAAGTATGCGGTTCTCATCTTCTTTTACGACATACTCGTGGCTGTTTCGGCCAAGTTTCAAATCCATGCCATACATGAAATGCAACAAAGCTGAAGCTCCTTGGTTGAAAGTGCCAGCAGCGACATATGCAGCAATCTCTACTGTTTTGGAACCAGCAGGAAGTATTTTTGGAGTAATTTTCCAGATTAACTGGTTCAAGCTTTCATAATTGTTTTGTGTGAAGCCACCAATACACCTCTCCAAGAGCTCTTCTTTACTGAGATCTTCATAAATTGGCTTGATAGCTAATGCTACATCAGTTGGTAATGGATCGTAGTCGTGTTTGTATGATGAAAGCGTCTTCATTTCGCCGATGTGCTGGTGAAAGATTCCTCATCTATCTCAGCAGTTTTTGGATTGAATGATTGTTTCCTCTTCTTAGGTCTATCTTTTCTTTGACCACTAGTTGCTCGATCAGATCTTGTAACTTTACTCATTTTTTATAAATAAAAATTTATAAACACTTATAGTAAAAATTCACGAACACTTATAACCTCAAATCAACCTATTAACTCAAGAAGCAAGCATAAACTAAAATATTAAAAACTAGTTTGAGTTGCCCTTGAATAGTAAAAGAAAGTGGGGAAAGTTATCTAACAATAGATATGCACCTGCTTCCGTATACCTGCGAAGCGCTCAATTGACATGGCCTAATGGGCGGAACTTCTGAAGGGTCTATCTCTTAGAATTTTACTCGGATCGACTTAAAATTTTAGGAGAGTATTTTAAACATACTGTACTATTTAATGAGACAAAAAAAAAAATAATCGATTTTTTGAAATTTTCAAACCCACCTAACCCCTTAATCCATAATATAATAATTATAATTACATGAAATACAATGCAGTTCAAAATAATTTATATTTTTAATAACTGTACATAGTATTTACATGTTTTTATTATGTTGGGACACAACAACAAGAGTGAGGACTTGGGTATCTGTGTATATTCTTGTCATCCTAACAACGCTACCGTTGAACCAAGTCAGAGGTATATATTGTGAGTATAGTATAGGCTCATATTCTGATTGCTAAAGTCAATCTGTGTCCACGGTTCCAAAGGTAGTTGAATGAAGAACAGTCCACGAATATAATGGATAGTTTTAAATAGAGTACACTTATTTAATTAAAATAAAAAAGTTTAATCCTTAAGTGCTGTTGTGGTAAATTAATAATAAATATCAGCTGTATATAAGGAGCGCGGCAGTTGACATTTCATCTACTTCGTAAAAGATACCGGGACTACGTGGAACTACCATTACTTCGTTTACTACTCTAGTCACTACCGAGATACTATCGATGTAAAGGCCGTTTTACATGCTATTTGTGAGATATCCAATTATACTTCTAAATGAACTCTAAAATGAAAAATAAAGGTATAATTATTATTTGGGGTTTACTTAATCTGTTGCCATGACAACTTATTTGTATTTCAAGATTGCGATGTAGCATTTTGTTTTTCCTTTAACTATTTAGTTTACTCCGCCGCAACGACGCTCTTACTAAAATATACCCTCTATATATTATTTTTCACGGTTTCCTTTACTGTGTAAGTATAAAAGATCTGTCAACTGTCGCAGCCTGGATTATTTTTGTAATAAAATACTATTTACCTATATAATTAAAAATAAATATATTTTGTTAATATGATTATTAACATTCTCACAATCTGAAACTTATGTTATGAATGATAAACGTAACATTTAAGACATAAAGAGCCTCACGAAATTACACTTCAGGTAAAAGTACATTTATTTAAAAAATGTTGTCATGTCATGTAATCATAAATATTTTTTTTAGAATACATTTCTTTGAACAAGATAATCGTATTAATAAAAATATTGAGAACCTCCTGTTCTTTAAAAATCTGAGTCAAATAAAGTCGACATGTTGCCTTTAACTAACCTGCTCACCGACTGCATTGAACTACCATTTTCATTTTATTTCGGTCTTTAATAATAAAATTCATTTCGTAAATCCTCGGTATTATAAAGTCCATTTGATCGTATTTCATCGTAGAGATGGAATCGTTTTAAAGCTGCTATAATTAAAAACCACCATCACTTCAACATGTATATAAGATATGAGTTAATTAATGTTTTATACAACACGTAAGAAGAATATTAATATTGTTTTAATTATTTTTAACTAAATAGTCGTATTTCATAACTTAACACATTCAGTGTAACTTATTGGTAAAAATTGTTTACAAATCTTCTGTATTTCTGATATCTTCTGTGTTTGACGTGTTCGGTATATAATTGAACGTGGGAGTCCTTTTCATAGCCACGGATTTTTAAAAATGGTAAATTCAATAAAATAAACTTTGATTTAGGGTCGGGAAATGAACTGCTTTTAGGCATCAATTTATATATATTTTAGTGACAATAATGACGATATCAACCTTACTATATTTGTATTGATAGTTTTCAGTTTCAAATTGTTATCATCATAACTTCTACAATACCGTACACGTACGTACCAATTTATTTCTATTAATTAGCCACTATTGTAGCGAAACAAATGTTACCTTAATATAAATTATTAAAAGTGATAAAGTTCCTTGTATCATAACAACTTTACAAATTACTCTAATAGCCTGTGGTCCCGTACCAGAACAAACCTTTGAATGTATAACTCAGGTGCTACTCGTATAAATAAGCTCCTCGCACCATTAGCTTCAGATAATTCTGTTTTATTGTTATTTTATGCTCCACAATAATTCGCTGCTCTAAGAAAGTGCACGTCATTTAAGATTAATTACTCAGCGAGTTGTATTCTCAATAGATGTAAATCGCTGTACATTAAGTGTTGTGTTTTAGTTTACTTAAAATAAAAATAGCATTATGGTTACCGATGTTAACTTTAATATGTAAATATTGAAAAAAAAAACAATATAATGTTATTATTTAATGTAATATAACTTAATAATTATGAAACAATACTATATAAATATTAAAAATGTACGCAGCATTCGTTTATTCGTGACTGCATACGACAATAAGAGAATAGAAAGATAATGATTGTCATTTATTATATTTTTGTAATATATATAAATATACAGCATATTAATTTATTACAAAAGTGAAGATGATATTAGTGTACATTAAGCATACGAGTATAAAAATAGGCCCTAAAAATAAACATAATGTATTTTTATAATTACTTATCTTACAAGGAAAAACCCAGCTTAATTCGGTAATGTGTGGGGATGTTGAGTTGAAATTAAAACACGGAATCTTAAAAATATATTTGAACTTGAATCCTTGAATCTTAAAAATATATTTATTTAATAACTTAAAACGAAAATACGGCCGTTTAAGTCACAAAAAATGCATATTTTTACACTCGAGCAATAGCTCGAGACTATGCTGTTATAATCTGAGTCAACATATAGGATGTGTACAAAGATACACATATATTCACATGTGTGTATGTATGTATTTCCTAAAATCCGCAAAATGTCCTGGTAGTCTATACAGTCTATAAACTTGTTAATTTATTACAATAAGATGTTTGTTATTATATTTAACTTGCCAATGTATTGTAATTTATTGTTAGTATCTTCTGTTATTTTATGTTTTATACTCAATTAAGAGCAGAGAAGTATTACTTGTGCCCCGCAAGTAGTTCCACATAAAACGTGCAGGGTGAGTTATCAGGGTTAAGGAACAAGTACAATAAAAATTCCAATTTCTTACTTACATGCATCGACCAGCGCTTCAGTCAGTACGAAATATGACCTTAGCGGAAGTTATAACGATTTAGATTTGTGTTTTTCGTAAATAATATAAAGTACCCTCTCAATTACGTAAAATTCTGAACACTGACATTGTATTAGTTTTCAGTAATCTGATTAAGTTCGTTAAAGAAATGCGTCATATTTTGAAATATATAGTTTCAAGCTCCGGTTAATTTCGTAATAGGTTAGTTATTTCTTTTATGATAAATCAATCACAAACTTCATCTGTTACTATCAAAGCTGGTGGAAGGTAAACAAATAAAGAACAAAAGCTGTTATTCCAAAAAGACATAATTCGTTACGCGTTCGTTCTATTTTCTTTCTCTAACATCATGTATTTAGGGCAAGTTAGGGTTATTTGGAGAATTTTGGACGTGCGATTGACAAGGGTTCCCTAATTTTCAGTTTACCCCTTACAGGTCTACCCCTTGATCAAAAGAAAAGAAATCAATTTTATTTCCAAAATTTTTATTTTACTACGAATTAAAATAATTTATACGTCTTATAAATTTACATATAATTGTCTGACATAAATTAATATAATAAACTTACAAAGACCAAATCTCTTCCGCAGACAAAAATATTATATTGAAGCTTATTAAAGATCTAAAAGCTTGAATTTTCTATTACTTAAAGAAAACATCGAAAATGATAAAGATACGTGATATAGGAGAAAAACAACATTATAAATACAGAGAAAGAAATAAAAAACAATATATTTACAACAAATCCTTATGTTCGATGTCGTCTGTGACAATGTAAGGTTTGATTGTGTGTTTGTAAAAACACGAGAATATGTACTCATTAAAATATATCTACATTTATTATATATTGTTCATATATAGATGACGATCTGTAAATATGTACGTATATCATCAATAATAGTACATTTGAAACATAATCTACTAACTCTCACTACTAACATCTCAAACTATTCTCCTGTACTTTTGCCTCTTGATAGGAAGTAAGCTACTCTCTTATACTTTTATGCTCCGTAGTAAGTAAAGTTTTTATTTTGATATTCAACGTAGCAGGTAAATTGTATTATGCTTTTATTATAATTAAATTTAATTGAAGATAAAACTTGAGTTGAGTTCTTCTTCTCTTAACTTGAGTTTGTTATTAGAATAAAATGTTTTATTACAAATAATAATAAATGGGAATTTTATATATAGTTTAACAATTTATTTTCTTCATTAGAATATTAATATCTATATTTTATAATTCTTGTATGATTTCCAAATTAATAATGAACTATACTATAAATAGTATGGTAACATAAATTCTGGCTTCTCAATAAAGCCTCCAATTCCGTAAACGTCAAATAATATAAAATAATAATATTGCTCGTAATGTAAAACGAAAGATACAAAATGGTGTAATCTTCTGTTAAACATAAAAAGGATTCCTAAGAAAAGTTAAATGTGACAATCCTCCAACTTGCAAAGTATAATTAAACGAGAAATGCAAATTTAGCTGCACGTAGCTAAAGTCTGATTATCGACTTTAAAATGCTGGTAATTCTCCCGTCTCCGGCACTCACGTGTCCACTACCAATGATGACACATATTACACAACTACCACATATTAACAAATATTTACATTTATTGGTATATTTTGTTGATTTTAAAGTATTATATTGTATACTTGATATTTGCCATTGACTAGGCCAATTGCCAATCCATAATTTATAATACACATTATTTTTAGTTCGTTAAGTAAAGAACACCCATTTATATAAATGTCGATGATACTTAACAATTTACGTTAGCTGCCAAAAGCCAGCGCCGCTCCGAAACGCATTAGATGTATAATTTGAATAATTTATTCTCAAATATCATTCAAAATATCATTAACCTTAAAACACTTGGCGATGTTTAAATAACACTTCAGTTCTAAGACTGTCCTAAGACTGAAGTGTTATAAAGGTCAATTGATTGTAAATTATACGCAATCGTTCGTCTTTTAATTAATGCATCTTTCCGGCATTTCTATTCAGTTTGTTTGTTAGTAAACTGTCAGATTTTACTTGCACGAGCAAGGCGCCATGCACTTGGTCTTTGGGGATGAACCGGATAGAAAATAATATGGCTAGATGAGTTAATGACAGTAATAGAACATATATTATTTTGTAGGAGAATTACATTATGATAAGGATATTCATATAAAAATAATTGTTGACGAAATCTTAGTATTCAAAATGATCCATAATTTGTGATAAAAGATCTTTTATATAGTTATTTGCAAAACATATGCAAATCTAAAACCTTCCCACCACTGAATAACACGAGCACATCGAATGTTTAGCTCGTTGTTTGATTGTTGTCGCTCGTGGTCGTTGTTTGTCGCTCGTTCAGATTGCTAATTTACTTTTATGTAATGAATATTTATGTTTTAAGATAAAATATGAGATGAAGTTTAAATTGTCAATTAAAGTTTTTTAATTTTGGCTTTTATTTGATAAATATAAGCTGAATGTTTGAATAATTAAATATTTGAATTAACTTAAAGAAACAATTTAATTTAAATAATCTTATTAACGCGGCATGTTACCACAATGAAGTCAGCGGGATGTGGTTGTGGTGTAGGAAGCAAAATGAAGCCGCAGTTCCATAGTCGCATTGATTGTAATTTCTCGTCAGAAGGTTTTTTTCAATAATTAGATTTATTAAAACCTTATAATACAAGAAAAAACATTTAAGAGCCTCTTTCGTTACCATTTTCGTAGAAAAAATATGGATTAAGACATTGTAACATTTTATACATTATATTATTGTTCAATAAATTTCATTTACAAAATCTAAAAAACTTATAACATTATTATATTTCTAAAAGTAATTATATCATTCAGTCGTAGAAATATTCTAATTTGAAAACAAAAAAGAATAATTCTTTGCGAGTTTAGATCATGACATTTACATCATGACTTTTGCTTTACGACTTGATAAATTAAACAGAACTGTTGAGTCATTAATGGCGTTTTTGAGTGCCATCATGTAATTCTGAGGTTGTAAATAAACAAAATTAGGTTGTTCATAAAATACTGGTTCTTCTGCCTGATTTTGTGTGTTTTTTCTCCAAAGCAAGTCACGTTTGCCTTAATTTTAAGTTGGAGAGTGTCTTTACAGAAGAGTTTATTTCGAGAAGTATAGTATCAAAATAGACACCTCCTAGATTTACCTAAGTGATTACTGGTATTGATTCAAAAATTATCGAAAAAAAACAGAAATATACTACATATATTTTAATATTTGCTAATTGATATATAATACTGTAAAAAAAACATAAAAAATGTCTTATTACAATACACATATGATATATTTTTTTATTATTAATGCTAATTATCATTATTAAATAATCCTAATCAACCAAAATGTACATAACATTTTGTCGTATGAGGATGATACTACATTGTACAAAAATAAGTGCTTTTACAGTTGTAACTTGAGTATATCGAATAGTTAAAATCTCTTTATAATATAAACAGTTATTCCAAAAGAATATTACTAGAAATAACTTCAAAATTTATTCTGATTAAGTAAGAAACAAGTGAATTTTGTATTAAAACTTTGGCATTTAGATTTAAAATTTGTATTATTAAATATATAGTTACACTTGAATTTTTAGTTTGAATAACTTTCTTAATTATACTTAACAAAAATGAATTTATAGTAATAGAAATTGTTGTACTTAATTACCATACAAATAAAACCCTTTGTTTGATCTTCTTTATTTGACAGACAAACTCAAATTACTTTCCCAAAAAGAATTATATGGATTCTTTGCTATCAATCTGGTATTTCCAAATTAGATAAGATTTACCAACGTTTTCTTTATTGGATTTTCCCAAGGCTTTCAAATTATATACACACATATTACGTTTCTCATCCCAAGGATAACAATGCTTACACATCTCTTGTATTGTGGATATCAGTTTGCGACGACCAATTCTTACGACTGTGTTGGTCTGTTCTTTGGTTAATACACATTTAAACAAAAAAACTCTTGGTAGGGTACTTCTAGTTACACACTTATTAGTACTATTAGTAGAATATATTAAAGCTTTTGTTTTGTCAGTCAATTATTTTAATTCATTTGAAATATTTTGGTTTTTCTTAACTCATATACAAATATATTATAAAATATATGTTTACATATATTTAAAAAAATATATGTTCAGCTGTTTCATTAGCTACAAACTTATTATAAATGTTAAAAGTCGGATCATTGTGACGTAAAAGAAACATGCGACAGGTGACAATTAATTTTATGTTGATAAAATATTGTATTTTATCTATAAATATTTTTACGACTATTTTTAAGTATAATTCATCAATGTTGTTGACTTCTTTTATATTAAAATATAAGATGAAAGTAACTAAATGAGATCTACAAATAATTTTATTGGCGACCTACAATACTTACTATACTTATTGTCAAATACTATATATACTATTGTAAATACAGTTATTGCTTCCCAACAACTTTGTGTCTCGGGACCTGAACACTTCACGTCAGCGTTTCATCTCCGCTTCTATTAAATTATTAAGAATCACGAACTCGTTGCCACAATGCATCCCTCAGAGATTTCTTCACTTTAAGGTTCTTGTGAGATTTATATTTAATAGAAAATTTCGCTGTTTAAAATTATTTATAAAAAGGGCCATGTTGAAATTATTTTAAATATTCTTTACAATTTTTATTCACAAAACGAAAAATGTTTGCGTTGCCTCTATCTATTAAGTTACCGTGACGTTAACAACGATTACGTAATCATATTATAGATTCATCATCATCATCAGCTGGTTGGAAATACATCGGGACGATATTATTTCAAAAAATTACAGAAAAATTTTATTTTATCATAATTATGTTTTTAAAAATGAAAAAAAAACAATTAATGCGTTTTTTGTTTCATATTAGCTACTTTTTTATGGTAGAGCCAGACAGCTTTCGCAATTTTGAGGCCGTTTTGAATTTTTGTTTGAATAATACAAGCAAATTAATAAAATAACATAATTAGTACAAAATGATTTATCAATAACAAAATACACTTACCATGTATACCATACAATACAACTTACGAGTATGTAAATAAACCCTTTAAAGTGAAAAGTAGGAATTTTTAAATAGCTTTTTGCGAGTGATCCGTCGTCGTTGAAGGTTGAAAAAATACATAATACAAGAGAAGTTTTAAGTAAGTACAGCAACGAGCTGAGACACCAAGAGAAGAATTCAAGTTTTTAATTTAACTTGATTAACAGATAACACTGATATAGGTATAGAGAAAGCCATCGCAATGTTTATAATTTTTACAAGTCTTTTACACCTAATTTAAATATTTCAATTTACAATAAACTATATTATATGAAGACGAAAAAGTAAAAAAATATATAAATAATTTAAAATCCTATTATTTAATAACCTTTTATTAAAGAAAAACTTTGTCTTTTATTTAGTTTTTCGCTTTCGCAAGACTCAATAAACAAAGAAAATTAATATATTTTTTATTAAATCTTCTTCCATCTAAACATCAAATATCTCGTTAAGAAATAAACAATATTGTCTTATTTTATAAAACATTTGAGACAGAAATAGGTCAATCCTCTTTAATTGAGCAATTATATTTTTTTGTTTTATCAAATAAAAAAAAAACATCGAAATATAAAGTAAACGCTGTTCAGACTAAACGGATCCAATTAAATATTAGGCAATAGGCAATATCTTTGATTGCTATCTTCTATGCTTACACCGTGCTGTCGTACCGTATCAACCTTTATCAATTATCCGAAAAGGTGGCAGAAACAGAACCAAACACGATCCTGAGGAGGGTCAAGCTGGAAGCCGGTCCTAAAAATCTTTTTACTAAATCACTCTGCAATATGATAGAAAATAATATAGAGAGGTGAAAGTTATAATGTAGAGACGATGACTGGAAGAGGAAGAGATCTAGCGAATGTATTGAAAAGACGATGAACAAATGAGGACTGTGGTAGAGGGATAAATTAAGGGATATTGGTAAACGATATAATAGTTATTGTTGTCACGGAGAACTAAGACGAAAAAATGTAAGAATAATATTGGATTAGACTAAAGAATCTATTACAGAATTTTGGAAAGTATTTAAAAGTGTTTGATTATTCGGGGATAGATATTCCAAACAGTGAAAAGATAGCTGACACATTTTTACATCTAGAGTATAATACAGAATTGTTTGTTGCATATTTTTGTGAAAAGTAATAATAATAAGTAATATACTGATAGGATATGAATTGATAAATTAGAAACCAAATATACATTTATAAAAGAGATTTACCCCTTACTGACTCATCACGAAATCTCCGGAACTGTCAATTGTCATAAATAAAAATTAAGGACGAAAAATATAAAAGTGATTACGAAATTGAATTTGATATATTTGAAAAATAAATAAATATTATAATTGAATGTAGAAATCTGTGTATTCACTGACTGGCATTACATTTTTCTATTTAAAATTAAAAAAAAAATACACTAAACATAAAATGGAAAATAAACATTTTGTTAATACAAGAACTCTAAGTTCACATACAAATTAATAGTGTGCCCAGCGAGGCGGGAGGGAATCAGCTAGTATATTATATAGCCAAATAATAAAAGAATAAAAAATAAAGTAAAGCCAAAAAGTAAAACAAGATTACAAATATACATGTTTTTCTGCTTGAAATATTTCATGTGGTAAATAATAAATGACTTTATAGGGATTTATTATAACATACATAAACTTTATGGAGCTGGTTCGTAGCTGGTTGGTTCGTTCGTTCGTTTTAGTTAAGGAAATTATTTCAAATACCTTCAATGAAACTAAGGACTGCCTGAATAAATATAATAATTTAATTAAATGCTTCCTAAATATTATTGATAACTCTTACCTCATTTATCTTTAAATCTTTATAACAATACTTATCCTTTCTTACTTAATCACGAAGGCTTGCGGTGAAATTATTTCATCTGTATAAAATATTCTATTAATATTTTCGGTATTCGTATAAAATTCGTTTCTTATTAATATAGTACACAATACTTTATTATTGCTTAAATAAAATTGTATAGACATTTTAATAATATTAATAAATAGCCGAACTTGATATCTCAAAAGAAACTTATTTAAGGACCGAAATCTTAACAATAAAATAATTTAATCACAGAAAAAAATTGATTTTTGACACTTATTTCATCATAAAAACGTAAGTTAATCTATACATAGTTTAGTTCTTCTTTTATTATCAGTTGGAGCTTTTGTTATCATGTGGTGTTATTGCTCTTAAAATAATATTTAACACACATCTTCGTCCCACATTTAAATAAGTGAGCTTTTGTAAAGTTGGTTAAGAATATACTGTAACCGAAATTCTGTGGTTTTAATAAGTTAAATGAATACTTTTATATTTAATTTTTTATAATCACCATGAATTCTCAAATGTACGAAATAAGAACATCAATTGTTATCGAGCGATCATAAAATATGAGCGAATTTAGTAGTCGTTTGTCAGAAGAACTGAAACATCCTTGAAGAAGAAGCAATCTTATTATGTTCTAGTGTTGTTTTTATTTTGTCACGGGGAGGCTGCGCGGAAATGCTATTACAGAAAGGTTTTGGTATCAAGTTATTTTACCAAAAAATATCGGATACGTTTGTTCAAAGAAAATATTGTTATGAGAAAAATAGTTTAGCAAAATAAAAACAAAATAAATTTGGAGAGAAAATAATAAAATAAATAATAATAATTTTGCTAATCTAAGAAAGTATATTTGTTAAATATTACAGAAATAACAATTACTTATTAAATTACTCCTGAATGATTTGGTAGTCTTTGATATTAAATTAAGAAACTCTTTTCCTATCTGGTTTATTTAATTACCTTCACTGAACGTTTAAACTTAAACTTATATTTCTAGTGCCACTTTTTGTTCTTTATCGTTTGTGTGAGTCTTTTAAACGTTTCAAATTACGTTTTTGTATTTAGATATTCTTTAGATTTCCTACAATTAATTTTTAATTATTTTTTTTAGCTTCTAGGCAATGAATTTCGAGTGTTTCACTGTAAAACGTGTCTTCAGAGTAGACGCGGTGAGTTTTTCTTATCGATCCATACCACTGCACAATAATACCACATTTAGTAGTATCAATTAATAAATATAATTATAATAAAACCAAAATGTATATCTTATCGTAAAGAGATATTAAAGCCGAAACTACAGTGAAAGAATTCATGGTGTTGGTCGTGGAAGACTGGGTTTGTCTGCCACTGCTGCTACTACCGACTCTTGAAGATGAAGTTGAATGGTCGATAATGTAATGGTAGTTGTACAGAGCCATGAAGTAAAATGGCCAGGAAAATAATAGTATTACTATTGTATTGTATCAAAATTTACTAGGCAAGTAAAAAATTCTGTTTGTTGGGTAGACCTCGAAGAATTCGGTCTGCCCATTCATTTGTCCCCTACTTTCGAATTTTGGAAAAATTTCTTCACAGGAGGTCTTCTTATGACCGCCTGAATCCGAAATGACCATTGGTCAAAAAGTTTATATATATATATATATATATATATATATATATATATATATATATGCGTGCGTGCGTCCAGATTCGACTTTTGTCAGCACGATAGCGGCCGCAGTTTCGCTCGGATCGCTTTAAAACTTTGCACAAAAATCAAACATCCAAAAATGAAGGTCAAGTTCGTTAACCAGAGAAATCCGGTCACAGGGGGCGCTAGGGCCTCACTTTTTCTGATTTCAGTTTTTCGACCATAACTTTGTCCCTATACAAAGGAGATCAACAGGTAGTTGATGGAAAGGTCTTCTAAGGAATTTTTCGTTTGAAATTTGAGTGGCGTTTTCATCGAAATAACTCATTTGTTATTTTTATAATACAGTTAAAATACGTGCACGATACATCGAATAATTCGAAAACAGAAGAGTCATTTTCATTGAATATGAGTCAAAGCGTCTTTAAAAGCAATTGTGAAATTTGAAATTAAAGTATAATAATAAATATTAAGTATTTTTATGTTATCTTTTATAATTAAAGAGAAACAATGTTTCAGTCTAGATGTCCCCAGTGTCCATACTTCAATAACAACTAATATTTATTTTTGTTCTTGTTACAAATCCTATAACTATAACGTCAATTTCACCAAAAACAAAATAGACTATTTTCAAACAACTCCCAAAACCAAGTGGCATTGGAGGGACTATTTAACAATCGACAAACAGAAGATGGCTAAGTACGTCAAGTAACTGTTATAACTGTATTCCGAATGATAGAGATAGAGAGATCTCATCCCCGTAACGCCTAATATTCTAGTCAACATTATACCCTTTTTCTATTATGGATCTGTTTCTTATGTTCCAAATATCCTTTAATGACGTATACTACTTTAAAAAACAAAGGAACTCACAATCGATTGCACATACCGTTATTGGACGTCTGTTCGTTTGCTTCAAAAACCACAAAATAAAAACTATGTAACACAACAACTAAGAAAAATAATGAATAATTTTATTAAATCGACACATTTACTTTAAAGATCGAATTTTATATGATTATATAAGGTATTATGGTGGATTAAACACGTTCTTAATTTATTACTATAGCTAATAACAACTCACTAAGCGGAGATTGCGATTAGATTTATTGAAGGGATTAAATAGGGCTGGCTTTCATGTTTTTGGATTTTGAATAAATTATAATTATCATATAAAGTTATATATGACCTAAAATTCTATCACAAAGTTTTTATAAGTAATATTATTTTATTGCTAACGTTGAGATTTACCGTTAACAAAATAAATCGTAATTTATAAAAAAAATATGTCACAATGTTTTTTTAGTATTTTACTTTAGCATACAAAATATTCATAACATTACAAACTAATTAATACAAATTCCTCGCTTTTTAGGGAATAGTTAATCGATCCACGCTTATTTGAATTCAATCACTTTACGAACTGAATGTTTTAGTTAAAATAATAAGGAACCATTCATTTAAAAAGTATTTTATTAATAACCTTTAACTTTTTAAAACACTGAGAACTAATAACCCTTTACTTTATACTAACTATAAATATTAATAAAATAGAAAAACATTTTGTGCATCTTCATTATATATAAACCGTAGGTACTAGGGATTGAGGGATTTGGTTCGAAAATCATTTGAAATCCTTTTAAATTAACTTATAACATATAATTATGAGATAAATTATTAATATTATTCTTAAACAGAAAATTTTGTACAAAAACATAACACTAATGGTGTTTTTCAATGGATTGAATGAAATCATGAATTATGTAACCTTTAATTACATTTTGAAAATAAACAAACCATAACTTAATCTTTGACGTGATCTTTACACAATTGAAGCTATAAACGTCATTTAAAGATTCATTCGTTCATATTTTCGGCAACATTCAAGTAGGCTCCGACTTGCTCCTTTGTAAGCGAGTGCTCAATCTTACGGTACAAAGACACCTTTTTATCTGCAATAAATAAGAGTCCCTGTAATTTAATAAAATCGAGTTTGTGTATTTATTGGTTAGTGACTTAAGATGTAAGAGAAAGTTACATAAAACAAGAATAAGTAGAAAAACTTTGGGCGTCATAAATATTAATTGATAGAGAGAGATAGAAATACTTATCGTATTTATAAAAGAAACACGGCAGAATCTGCTGTTATATTTATTATTACATAATTGACAACATTATTATTGTATCTTTATAAATATATATCTTTGATTCTTATAACTTGAGCCAAGAATTGTTCCCAGTGGTAAGGAAGAAACTAAATCTTATTTTCATTCGACCGTCGACATGTGTCTGTCAATCCAGGCATCTCTCTGTTACACCGATTAAAAGACCCTACAGATGTCACTTATAAAGATATCCAGATTAGTTTTAGGGTTAATACTGTAATATTAAAATATTTTAACCAAGAAGGTATCCTTTATTAAAAAGAACACAAACACTCGTGCTCACAAAACTCATCCCCGCACAAGTACCAAATAAAATTTATTATTAATTGTATATTATATATAAAGAGTAAAAATAAATATAATAGGGCAGAGTTTAATTAATTTAATTAAGAAACAATACACATCTTTTATAATCAATATACAACAACGTGAAACTTTTAATAAATGGAAAGGATCCAAACTATAGATAAGCACTGGCTTCATCATATCATACAAATAATATAATAAATAAAATAGCCGTATACGTGTATATGAAATATCAACTGAGTGCTGATGAATATTTTAATTTTACTCTTTGGCAGCTGGTTCTATTTTCTAAAACTTACTTATCGTCACTTTTTTGAACATGTTGAGATCGTTACAATAATAAATAAGTATTTAAATAATCCTGAACACTTTCTTCTACTACTATTATAATATTTCAAAAGTTAGTCAGCGTTATACAATAAGTCTTCAGTAAGCTTCCCAAGCTTCAACACAAATTCTAACTAACTACTTAGTACTTAATTTTCTTTCTTCTATTGGTATTTTTATAAGCGCTACTGAGTCGTCGTCGGGTGTGCATATAGTGTAAATAGATAATATTAAATTTTATTCAATTTAAACAGAGTGCGTTATTATATTCACATGAAGACAAAATGACCGCTTTAAATATATTATAATGAAGCTTTCATTTAGAGGGAGATGTGTTTAACAAATCCTTCTGGCACGTGTCTTGTTACTTAGATCCTTGTGAGTTATACACAAAGGACAAACAAAACTTGTATATTTATTCTCGTTTGTTTGTTTGTGGTCCCAGTGATAGCGGAGGATGGTTACAATGTTGTATGTTGTTGTAATAGTATATTATTTAAATATAATAATAAACGAAAATATATTATTATATATTGAAAATATATTACGATACATACTTTTTTAATTATTGGGGGTGATATCATATTATATTATTCCTCATGTTTTTCTCTTAAAGTACATTTCTTATAACTTGAGACATACGCCGAGTTATAATAATTATGTTGAGCTTAACTGTGATAATAACGGGTTCTTTGCACGTAACCTTCATGTTGGTTAATATTGTTAGTATGATAAGTACAGAAATTAATAAAGCAGAATGAACATTAATGTATTTTTTTGTATGAATATATGTCAATATATATGTATCATATAAAGTGTGAAAATATATACATTTATATATACTATGTTGTATAGTGTACATTTTTATTGTTTATAACAATAAAAAAAAATGTTTTATATATATTTTTGTTTGCATGTCTTTTTATGTTTTTAACGCATAGGTATTGTTATTGTATTATCCGCATAGTCATTTTCCTCAAAGTGTAACTGGTACAGAGCTCTTAAAGAGATAAGTTAAAATTTTGACTTTCTTTTCATTGTATATTTTTCTGTTTATCTGTAAGTTAACGGTACATAAAATAAATAAAATAAAATGTTCATATTTGTCATATTTATATTTCGAACGCCATTCAAAAGTAGTGGTATTCTCGTAGTCGTGTTGCTAAAAGTGTTCTTTATTTCGCGACTAGTCAGATTTCAGAATATATAAATTACAATTCAGATTTCAGAATATAGAAATATTGAAGTTACAATATTAGAATATCAACTTAATTAACTAGTAACTTAACAGAAAAGTGAAAAATAAAGAATTTTTTATAACTTTCTTTACGTACTAGATTATATAACTAAGTGTTAGCAACAACTTAATCTTTGACTGTTTGTGTTGTCAGCGTTGTCCAACGTAACGTCATATTCGGTCACCGAAGCTTCGTCGGTGTGACCAAAATATATAGAGT
This sequence comes from Melinaea marsaeus rileyi, assembly GCA_918358865.1. NCBI lineage: Eukaryota > Metazoa > Arthropoda > Insecta > Lepidoptera > Nymphalidae > Melinaea > Melinaea marsaeus. The sequence goes on from OU911085.1 coordinate 12,337,818, forward strand.
TGGTAACATAGAATAATATATAATTATACCATATATATATATATATATATATATATATATATATATATATATAACTACATATTATATATATATATATAACTACTGAGAATACTCTGTTGATTATAATTTACTTTATAATATAGGCTTTAAATTTTTTTTCATTATTTTAGTTTATTGGTGTTAGTTAGATTTTTATTAATAACGTTTATAACATCAATTTTAATAATTGTTAATTATGACAAATAAAGTTTATACAGTAATAACACTTTAGAAAATATTTACTTTAATGTAACAAGAACAATAACATTTATATTTTTGTCTTTAAAATAAACAGTGAAAAATTTATTCCTAAAGATCAGTCTTTAAAAGTTTATAATACGTCTTAAGTTTGTCCCTTGTGTCCGTCTCAGTAGGATTTATTGAGCACTTCCCTACTAAATGGATATTTTGAGAGAAAATAAAAGTATTTCTATCATTTATACTTTACACAAATTTTTATTTACAGATATTTATTGTATTTCTCTAAAATATAAACTTTTTTATTTTAATACATAAAATAGATCCCTTTTTTAATAGTATAGAGTTCAGAAATATCCTCTACCTCCTTAAGAGTTAGATTGAAATTCAAAACACTTTAAAGGACTGTGCCTCCTTATTACACTGTGAAAGTTCAGCGAAGTTGAAATGAATTATTTAGTATTCAGTTCTTGAAAACAGATTAAGCAATCGTTTCATATAATCGAAACTTAAAACCCTTCAGAACTTAAGAACAAAGCAAATTTATGAATAATTAAATTCAAATTATATTATTAATAAAAGCTATCAAGAAATATAAAATTATAAAAAAACATTATTAATTTTCAATTTTTACATAATATGTTATTTATATAATTTATGTATAGTATAATTAAAGAATTGCAGGTTGGATTTTTTTTCATTTTTTAACGTATATTTAAGCACTGTATATTATATTTTGATCAAAACATCATCCTTTATATTATAGTTATCATTGTTATAAAAAATATTAAGAGTACAATTAACGACTACGTTATAGCACTTATAATAAAATTTACAATAAACATATATAATTTTGGTGTTCACAATTTTTCCTCGTCTGGGAGAAGTTGTAGACAAAAGAAAGTTATTTATATAAACGACCAAACATTAGTTAATGTGTAATTTCATCGCAGTCCTCTTGTGAAATGACCTGTACTTCTTTAGAACTAAATAGTCAACTGTGAAAGTTATTAAACCATTATTATCTTTTATATAGATCAAATTATTTATTAGTTGTCTGCTCTTAATATAATAAAGGTGACTTTGTTGAACCTTGACATTTGTAATTAATGTTTTTAATTGGTATTGTCCGCTACTTCAAGAACTCTTCAAGAACTCTTGAATATACAATGAATGTTTTTTTTTAATACACGTAAATTAAAATTGCGTTTAATAAATCTTAATTAAATTTCAAATATTACTTCTTTAACTTAGTTTCCTTAATAATCAGAATTAATCATTTTATTCATATTTTAAATAAAACCAATTTTTTCGTTGCTAAATAAGTTGTTGATATATTAGGGTTACTGTACTTAAGGTGGGCAAATATTAAAGATTGATAAATAAGGTTGAACTCCTAATCCGGTCACATAAATAAGTCTAGTAGATAATAAGAAAAAAACAATATTAGTCTTAAGTTACTTGACTCTTAAGTAGTCATTTTAATTGTTTGTTAAATAAAATATTTACCTTTCAAAAATAATTTAATCAAACTGTAGAAACATTAAAATAATAGTACATTAATATAAAATAACTTGTAACTTTAATCAGATAATGTCACAAAAAAAGAAATTATTCCGTAATATAATGTAATAATAATAACACAAAGTAAAAGAGGAAGTACAAATCTTAAAAGTATTTGTTACATTTTAAATACATGATATAATACTACATATACCAGTTTTATTTTTGATTCTCTTATTAAATATTATATGAAAACCAAATAAAAGAGAAACTGACAAACAGTTGTTTTTTGTAAGCGTGCTCTTTATTTGTTTATTCATATCAGGCAAAGCCGTCATGATTTAGAGGATATTTTGTTTGATGACACCTCATTGTCATAAAATATTCTTTTCAAAATATGGACATAAAATATTCTTTTGCAAAATTATTTTTTGATAATGGATGCCTTCATAATTGGGGCTAAAAGAGCAAATGAACGGATAATAAACAATATAAATATTACAAATGAGAAATGTATTTTGAAATTAATTGAAAATTACAAGATAGGAAGATGGTAAAGCTTCTTTATTTCAATTAAACCCTTTACAGTGGTTTAAGAGAAATTTATTTTACCAGGAACTGGTTAAATTTGATGTCTTCAACAACCTTCACAGGCAACAAGCTGTATATAACTCGTCAAACACTACGATGATTTGAAGAGTTAATATTTTGGGTATTTATAATTAATGTCCATCCATTCCCGTTGCATGTGCATTTAATGAAATATTAAGTTCTTCAGTTTTATGAATATAAACCTACTCATTAATTTATTGTAATTTGTCAGTTTTTTTTTATATATTCCAGTGAAGATGAACTTTTTCCTGGAGTCCAGAAAATTCTGTGTTGAACGAATCGTTCACTTACAACCACCAATTTCATTTAAATCAATCTAGTAGTTTATTTGTCATCAAAGAAAAACAAACAGACTAACAAACTCTATTCTGCAATTAATTTATATTTAGAAATCGTAATAACACTAAAGACGCAGCACTCCGTAGATAGAGGATTCCTTGTTATGTTTCAGTGATTATGGGCGGCCATTTTTAAAATAATTCTAAAATAGCTCAAATCATTTTTGACTTAAATAGACAAAAAAACAAACAAAACATTAATATTTATATTGATAATTGAGTTGTGAAAAAATGAATAAGAAGAATTAATCGATAAAAAGAAGTTATAGCGTAAATACACTGATAAGATTTGTTAGTCCCTTGCATTTTATTCCTTGCGAGTTTTCTTGAATTAGACAAATACCAGGTATTACTAACCATTCCTTTTTTCTAAAGCACGGAAATGATTATAATCATTGATAAATGAAGCTAATATTATAAATCTAAATGATCCAGAGAAAATATAAATTATCAAAAAAAAAACGAAGCTCATATTTTACAAACACCATCGATATATTTACAAGATACTCGTATATAGATAATATTTTGTTATTTCAGAGTTATCACTTGCAGTTATTAGTTACAAAGGCTTTCGAGATTGAGCCAAGCCAATATGTCATATTTATAATGATTGAAAAATGAATAGAATCTTACGAAATATATAAATACAAAACCTTTAATTATATTTTTTCCTTTTGTTTTAATTATTGTTTCAAACAAATATTTGAAACTTTAGAATTATGGTATAATAAAATAGATCTATGAACTATTACAAATATGTTCCCAAACCGTCCTTTTCGAGTGTTCACCAATAAAGTAAATCTCAAAATTTAATTGTCACCTTTTGATGTAGGATCGAAAGGACCTCGCATCCGTAACATTAAGCGACATTTTACTAAACGTCAACTAGAAATATACATAAACGCTAATGCTTATGATGTACGGGGTTTTAACGCGGATACGTTATTGAATATATGCGCACCATACCACAGAGTCAACTGAGGGGAAGAACATTTCTCATATATAAAATCAAAGTAGATAATCTTTCACTACACATGCTACATGCGCTATCACATAAAAATATGACTGTCGTATTTTATTGACATCTGTGTAATATATCCGTGTTACTATGTTACCTCGTAGAGATATAAAGTATATTACATTTAGTTTGTATGCGCCAGGTAATGGTAAGATTGCCCGTAGGTCCTGTTGCGATATTATTAAGATATATTAAAATGGGAAGTGTAAAACTATAAGCTAATCAATGAAGCTACGATTCTCGTAAATAAATTTTAGGTAAATTACCTACCTCCTATTGTTTGGAGCATTTATTTTATTAAAAAAAAAATAGAGATTAGTCATCGTCATCGGATGAGTTACTGTGATTTAAGAATGTTGTTCTAATTGACTTAATAAGTAAAATATTTATTTTATAATAATAAGATATATGTGTATGTAATCCCTACATGCGTCGGTCTGTTGCAATTCGATGTATGAAAGTGTATTCGGATATTGATAACGTAGTAGTTACTTTTTCCAGTGTATCAATATTGTATTGATCTGAAAACACTGTCAAAAATAGTTTAACTTACATACTAGTAGTTTGATGCAGCAAGTCCTTTGAAATATTTCATTCAGACCTCAGGGTTAATATATTAAAAGATAGTATTACATAAACTAGAATAACTAAATTAATTCTAAGAACTACTGCGATATTTATTATACACCTGAAACCTAACCTTAACAAGACCGAAATAAAAATAAATATCTGTAGTACTAAAATCTCTAAATACAAATAATAAAATTACATTGGTATGGTGAAAATTTGGATTAAGGGGCAATATGCTTGAGATTAAATCCTATTTTCTTTTTAATCTAGGTGAATATCGGATAGTAGTGCAAAAATTAATAAAAAACGGGAAAAACAAAATAGTCGGTAATAATTCCATATACATAGAAACACTATAGCAATTACAACAGCTACAAATAAAAATTTAATTATATTCGAGTTCTAAATTTTTTTTACCAGTTTTGTTTTATTTTGGAAAAGTCTCAGAAGTTTATTTTTAATTTATTTTAAACAAACAGTTTTTTGACACTTACAGAGTTCGTATCCATTATATAGAGTAATAATACATTACTAATCCTTTCAATAATCCTCAGAACAAACTAAAACAAATCGAACAAATAGAATTCTTTGAGTTGAATTCTTCATTAAATTTACAACCTGGAAGTTTTAAGAATAAAAAAAATAGTTTTTGTAATTATACTTTCAGTAACTTAGTGTTGATAGTTTAATTTAGTTGATTAAAGCTAATACAACATTACAGTTCCGAGTACGAGTATGTTATACATGCAATCTATATAAACTTTACTAAAATTTCATTGGTAGTTTTTATATTAAGGTAACTAATTTCTGTCATCATTAAAGTTGTTATCAGAAACTGTCTTTAAAGCGCTAAAGTTCCTAAAGTTCAACAAGGGAATGTTGGAATCTCTTCGAGTTAGTACATTAGTGCTGGAGAGATTATTACATAATTCTATTACAACTACAAATGTCATTACAGATTTGAGTTACAGAATAATGTATTCAACTTAAATGTGTAAGATTTAAAGTCTAAAAATCAAGGTATGGAGTACAAAATATTTTACACAGTTCCGAGTAAACATTAAAATGTTATACTTTAAAATTTAACAAACTCAACCAGAAACAAATGTATTCTTTGGTGAGTGTAATTTTCAAGACCTAGTGATTCAATATTCAATACAAATAGCGATTTATACAATTTAAAAGCACTGTATAAACGTTCCGAGTACTTTAATAATTTTTAGTGTTTGTCCCAAATATATTAAAACATTAATTAAATATTCTTTATGGAACCTTAAGTTATTTCATAATTGATTAAAGAAGTAATGGCCATCACTGTCGCCTCAGCTTTGATCATTAAACATTAATAACTGTACCACATTTCAGTGCAATACAAAATAAGTTTTAAGAAGGTGTAAAAATAATGGCGAAGGTCTTACCAAAAACATTTGTTTATTAGACTTAATTTTCATTTAATACTGTAAGCAAGCTGATATTAAGAGAAAATTATAATTAATGTTATGTGTACCACAGTTATTAACTAACTTGTATGAAATTAACAAGTTTATAACCTTTACTATTCTCACTTCACGATTCTCTTCAAAAGTGTGTTACTTACCTCTAAAACAAATAATAATCCTTGCATTAGATTTAGAGAAATTTCATATGAACTGGAAATATTGATATATATGTTTTAAGATTAATTTGTGTCCAAGATGTAACTTGATGTAAAAAGTAATCAGTAGTAGAATAGTAGTAGAATCTATATAATATGATATGTGATGAAAAATTAGAAACATGCATGACTTACCTCTCATTGTGAAGTCATCATCGAAGTACCTAACACAGTGAACAAAACACCAAATTAAAGTGACCTTTGCGAACATAAACATTACCGTTTTCTCAACCATTTTACATCTGGGTTTTTAATTATTACACTATATAGACCAAACGGATGCGGTTAAAAAAATGTTAAATATCTGAAAATGAAAACTAAAAATCTCAATTGACACTCAAAATTATGTTCAAATATCATTTAACGGCGCGACGTACCGAAACTTACTTCACATGTTTTTTAAACTCAAGGAAAATATATTTTGAAGAAAATATTATTAAATTAAATTTCTAATGTTATTTAACTAGTGGTTAATATATAATGATGTTATTGTTTTAATTTAGAACATTCTTATAAATATTTTATTGTTTTTATATTGAAAAAAACAGTATGTAAAACCATATTATGAAGTAGATCATTTCAAACAGTAGAACAGTATGCATCTTGCAATTATCGTAAAGTGGACGCCATAGTGACGTATATCACATGTAATGGATACGACTCACTTATATTGTACTGTTGAGAATTGTAATAGCACTATGTTATAAGTATTCTCGCTAGCTCCTTTGTTATATAAATAACATCATATAATAAATTAATCATATTATATTTTTATTCTCCCCTTGAGTGCGGTACTATTAAATTAAACTTTATTATTATTGTTATATTGTATTTAGGGGAATTTATAGTTATAAAATATGTAAACCTAACTCAATGTTTATTCTTGGTTGAAAATATATTAGAGTCAACGCCGCTCCTCGTCACAGCCACAATGGTGTAATAAAAGGTTTCCTTGTATTCTGGTTTGTTTAAAAAGACAACCAGTAATTGATATATTTGTAGTACTCCGTTCAAATGTTTGATAATTCTATATGACCATATTTTATTATATTAAGGTATTTTACTGGCAACTGAAAAATAAATCTATAAGTAGGCTATCATGTTTATAGAGGAGAATTATCGTCCTTAAAAAAGTAATAAAAATGGTAACTGTGATCAGCCACCTGCCAGATTTCTCACAATTGTATGATAATTAGATGTTAATTTTGAACTCGATGCAAACCCCAAAATATCCGAATTACTTATAAAACCAGAAATTTAGATTGTTAATTCACTTTTGTTTTAATATTTTTATCTTAACCTATAAATTAATGAAAATTAAAATAAAATACAGATGAGGAAAGATGAAAGCTTTGTTTTAATTTCGAAAGATTTTTAAGTAAATATACCTATCTATTATATATTTAAAGAATACTTTAAGGAGGTACCTTTTAAAACATCAATATTTTATCTCATATTAAGAAATACTTCATATTAAAACAATAATAATAAAATTTGTTATACAGTAGATTTTGTGTTATCAAAAACATACGAAACAAAATAATCATTATTGGTAAATGGTAAAATAAAAAAAATGTTGATCATTACGTTTAGACGACAATTTTGGAATTCCTTAACTTCTTTCTTATTTCCCTCTTATTATCTTTTACTCCTCCTTGTTTCCCACTTAGAGGATTTTAATCCCGTAAATAATCTTCTTCCATTCCTGAAAACTTGCCATAGTAACTCTTCTTCTCTATAGCTATCAGACCGATTGACTTGAAAATTGTTGAATTTTTATTTTTTACAAAACCCTTAAATGTGTCATGTAGAAAAACACTATGTTTGAATTATTTCCAACATTATTATTTATGTAGTTTTAGAGGAAATTATTTTAAATTTACTTCCAAGTTTGGTAACTGATAAGATTATGAAGAAAAAAGAATAGCTTGAATGTCTTTATTAGGTTAATTAACAAACTTTTTAATTAATTTGTTGTACTCACATTTTATAAGATTATAAATATAGTTTTACTCTTTTCAGCTAAAATAACATAATATTGTGTTATTCACAAACTTGAAAAGCCCTCGTCAACACGCACAGGGATTATTCTACAGATAATATTCAGACACTTCGCACGAGTATGTTTTGAATTCAGTTCAGCTGAGAAGTTAACGGAAATTATTCACACCATAGGAATTATTTTGTAATAATAACTTTGTTCTACAGGATTTCATTCAACCAAGACATAAACGATAAAAGTATAAATAACGAAACATACCTCCATACTGCGCAATTGTAATGAAAGTAGCTATTTATATACAATAAACTATTTCATAGAAGAAATAAGTAATACTGTAAATTATAAACGGCAAAAAAAACTTCACTATTTACATGGTTTTTAATTATACTTAATAATATTTTAAAGAAAGTTGTCTATTTTGAAAAATTCTTCACTTCATAAGGAGATCAGTAATCTTCATATGCGATCAGCGCGCGTGCCCTTCTAGACTATAAAGAAACTACTACTAAACATTACATACAAACTACTAACTACTAACTACTACATTCTACTAACAGTTAGAAGATTTCAATAGGAAAATGAACTTTCCTACTTTGGTATAAAATACATATTTAAGAACATACATCCGTACCAAGTTTATTTCTGATTTTAAAAGGTGATAAGTTCATTCACGAACATTCTGTTCATGTCCCTCACGAACTTTGCTGGTTTAAAATTAGTTTCTAATCAACAGATTCAATGATGCTTAAAATTAGATATACTGCGTTAAGGAATTTTGTCATCAAATTTATGGCGCTATCTACATTACAATCATTACAATCTAGATATATCCACTTGCTCGCTGCAATGCAATTCTTTTTATGTGTCGTTTTATTGCTGTTTTCCAAACAGACAACAGCAGGAAGGTACGTGTTGGAATCTGTAATACGAAAATACTTATCGCATCCGGGAAGGAAATGGCATCATCGACATACGACATATTTATAGGACACTGCGAGTATATTTAAAAGAACTCACATTTCAAAAATTTTTACACAGATATTTTGGTGACCTATAATATTGTAAATTGAAGGAGGATATTTCACGTTTAAATCAAAATTCTATAGAATAGAGCGTATGAACAAAAAAACAAATGCAAATTTATATTAGGGAATAGTTTACATTTAGCCGAATGTTATTCTTAGCTTCTTGAGTTAGTTTATACAAGTACACACTACGTATATTAATAATATCGTCAAGAGGTACGGGATCTCGATTAAAACCTTACCTGAATGATACAATATATAAAAATAAATGGTTTCGAGCCGAGTATTTTATTAAATTCTAAAGAAGCTGATAAACTAATCGCAGTCGCCATATTGGCCACTCTAGGGAAACGTCACTGACCCTAGATGCCATCTTAAGTTCCTTAATTAAGGCCGATTCAAACATATCAGTTAAGTTTCATCTAATTAAATATATAATTCTATATACTTCTATGTTATGAGATCACATACACATTACAATTACTTATAACTAACATGCCAAAAACTATGAGAGTCGTAACATTTTTGTGATATTGTATGTGTTTATTTGGGTATTAAGTATGGGAATTTTCTTCCCTCCGTTGACTCTAAGGTACAATGTCGATATATTGGTTGGACATTATTGTTATCATTCTATAATGTATGCATCACGAACACACATTTCCTTTTAGATACAACGTTGTGTTATAAATAAAGCGATAAGTTATTTTTAACTTTAATAGGTACTTGGCAAAACCTCCTTTTGACTTTACCACAGCAGATAACGCTTGAACTATCTTTTTTTACACTTTGATATGATGTTTTGATACATTTTCTTTTTAGGATACATTTGTAATTTTCAACGGCTGCTGACCTGTTGTCTTAGTGCTTAGTGACTAACTGCTGAACTAAACATCGCGAGTGTTCTCGTTACCTGTTTAAAATATTGTCACATCAAGTGAAGTTTTGAAATTACATTACATTATTATAAAGTATAAAGTTCTTAATAATAAACAGTAGTTGGCTACTCGTAGTATTTGTGGACTGTATCTATAAGATTTCGAGATGAAGATAATCTTAAAAAAAATTGCTTATTTATAAAGAAAATGTAACAAAATCCTTTGCGCTCTTTGGTTGTATGTGGCCTGTGAGTTTTAAGGCATCTTTACAAATCCTTAAACAAACATATAATATTAAATATTTTACAAAGAATGTCTATGTTTCATTATTAAATGTCCGTATATTGATAGTGCTATCGTCTAAAGCACACATCCATAGACTGTTTTTTGATATATTGTCTGTGCTACGACATTGGACACACTTTACTAACATTCACACATTGTTAAAACGTGAATAACTTATTAAAGTTTTAATTATTTTTATTGACATTACGTTATATTTTTTGTTTTTTATTATTTTAATCTCTCTATGTTAAATATGTCCATAATTATTATACACTTAAGATAAAAACCGGTGTTTCGTATTAAGGTCTTATTTCAGTTTGATTCTCTGTTGTTGGAATGATTCTTATTTATAAAAGCCATATGCTTAGAGTAACATGGTATCATACATGAGAAACGTCTGCATGACACTTGATTTATATTTTTCATCAAAGAACCAAAAAAATTAAACAATGTATAGTTCCAGAGTACCAGATATAACAGTTCTTTTTTTTTTTTTTTTTTTTTTTTATGTTATAGGAGGGCAAACGAGCGTGCGGGTCACCGTTAATATGTGATCACCGCCGCCCATGAACTCTTGCAACATCCGAGGATACACAAGAGCGTTGCCGGCCTTGGAGAAAGGAATATATGCCTTTTTTGAAGGTACCCATGTCGTATCGATCTGGAAATACCGCCGAAGGAAGTTCGTTCCACATTTGAGTGGTACGTGGGAAGAAAGTCCTTGAAAACCGCACAGTTGAAGATCGCCACGCATCCAGGTGGTATGGATGGTAAAGGAGGCGATGGCGAGCTGTGCGGTGGTGAAATTCGGCGGTAGGCATCAGATCGAATAGTTCTTCGGAACACTCCCCGTTGTAAATGCGGTAGAAGACGCACAAAGAAGCCACGTCTCTACGCAATGCCAAAGAGTCCAGCCGTTCGCAGAGCGCCGGGTCCCCGACAATCCGAACGGCTCTCCGTTGTACGCGGTCAAATGGTAGAAGCTGATATTGGGGTGATCCGGACCAGAGATGAGAACAGTACTCCATGTGTGGCCGGACCTGCGCCTTGTAGAGCGCAAGTCTTTGGCCAGGTTTGAAATACTGCCTCGCTCTATTGATCACTCCCAATTTCGTCGAGGCCAACTTGGCCTTGCTCTCCAGATGACCACGAAACTGACAGTCGCTCGAAATGTCGAGACCAAGTATTCTGATACTTTGCGAGGCAATAAGAGGAGTGCTCTCGAAGAGCGGTGATACGACAAATGGGGTTTTTTAGTGGTAAACGCGCAAACCTGTGTCTTGTCGGGATTGAACTGAACGTGGTTCAGTTCACCCCACTCAGAGATCATCCCCAGGGAAGTCTCTATTGAAGACACAAGTTTCTTTCGGCACTCATCGACGTTTTCCCAAGAGAGACCTGCACGACCGGAATATACCGCATCCCCAGTGCTGTCATCCGCATAACAATGTATGTTGGAAATATCCAACATATCATTGATGTGCAGGAGGAACAGAGTTGGGGATAGCACGCAGCCTTGGGGTACACCAGCGTTCACGGGCTTGGGGTCCGAGCAAAAACCGTCGAGAACGACCTGTATGCTCCGCCCAGTGAGGAAGCTGGTTATCCACTTGCATAAACTCTCGGGAAGCCCATAGGAAGGTAGCTTCGAAAGAAGCCCCTTGTGCCATACACGATCGAAGGCTTTTGCCATATCCAGACTAACTGCCAGACCCTCTCCCTTGCTTTCAATAACCGTTGCCCAACGGTGAGTGAGGTATAACAGAAGATCACCAGCTGATCGACCATGGCGAAAGCCATACTGCCGGTCATTGATCAACTGGTGATCCTCGAGGTACGTTAGGACCTGTCGGTTTATGATGATCTCCATTATTTTGGAGAGAAGGGAGGTAATGGCAATAGATCTGTAGTTAGCTGGGTCCGAGCTATCACCTTTTTTAGGGATCGGATGGACAAGGGCACACTTCCATGAGACCGAGACTACGCCTTTAAGGTAGGAGTGCCGAAATAGACGCGTTAGCACTGGAGTCAACTCAGGGGCACACGTTCGTAGCACCAGTGGAGAAATGCCATCCGGCCCACTCGACTTATGAACGTCCAAGGAAAATAGAGTCTGCCTGATAGTTTTTTGCCGAAAAACTATTTCCGGCATTGAGCTCTGACACCGCGGGATGATAGGCGGTGTCTTCCCTTGGTCGTCCAAAGTCGAGTTGGAGGCGAAAAGAGTGCCCAAGAGATCGGCTTTCTCTTTTGCCGTGTAGGCCAGAGAGTCATTCCCCATGTGCAACGGCGGTAGGGACGGCTGGCTAAAGTTGCCCAGACTGGCCTTTGAAAGCGCCCAGAATTTGCGCGTGCCAGGCGGGTACTTTGCCAGCTGATCCCCAATTTTGACGACATGCTTGAACTTTGCTTTAGCGATTTGCCGTTTGAAGAATCTGGAGGCACGGTTGTATTTCCTCTTCAGAACTCTAGAGTTCGGATCCTTAGTGACTAACGCATTGGCCCAAGCTTGATAAGCCTGCCGTTTGCCAGCTGATGCAGCCCCGACAGACGCATCAAACCAAGGCCGCGATCTGCCACCAAGTGGTACCACAGAGCTTGGTACAAGAAGTTCCATGCCCTGAAGTATCACATCAGCTACAGCCGCAGCGCAGTCACTAGGATCGTTGGAAGGGAAACAAATCGGCCCCCATGGGTAGGATGCAAAAAAAGACCGCATTCCATCCCAATCCGCTGACTTGTAGTGCCAAACGCGTCGAGTCGCAGGTCTTGTGCGAGCTGGACGTTGAATGGGCACTACACTCCGTACCAGACAGTGATCAGAGGACCCTAAAGGAGCCTCGACAGCGACCTGGTACTTTTCTGGATGTGTAGTCAGCAGAAGATCCAACAAAGAGGGCGTGTGGCTGTCCACATCCGGTAGACGAGTGTGCGTCTTTACCAGCTGGGACAGACCATTTGCTAGAGCAAAGTTAAACACAGATCTCCCCGCGTAGTCGGTTGCACGTGACCCTAACCATTCGGTATTGTGCGCGTTAAAGTCCCCGAGGACTACGACTTCGGCGGAGGGAGTCTGAGATAGCAGGTCGTCAATCTTCGCTTGAACGTGGCCCAACAGTTGATCTGTTTGTGCATTACCACTATGGGACCTGTAGAGGCACGCGTAGAATCTGACGTGATCGTCCATGTCCACGCGCAGCCAGAGCACGGACAGGTCCCGACCTTCAAAAATCTGAAGGCGACGGTAGCAGATATCCTCCCTTACGAACACAGATACCCCGGCGTGTGGTATAAAATGATGTTCTAGTTTATACCCGGGGTATGATAGGTACGCTGTGTCGCTAGGTTGAGATATCTGCGTCTCCGTCAATAACAACAAGGCCGGCTGCGCCGTCTCAAGGTGGTAGTGGACGGCGTTTAGGTTCGAATGAAACCCCCGGATGTTACAAAAGTCCACATCTAGAGTGGAGCGGGGTGCCGCTGTTTGCCGTCGTTTGCCCTCAGAAAACACAAAGTGCGATACTTTGCCCGCCCCAGATACGACGGGCAGCCCGAGCAAAATCCGACGATCATTCCCCCGATTTTGCTCGGGCAGGGGGTCCCCGGCTTCATCAAAGCCGGTACCCTCCTGGGGTATTTTTCTTTTATGCATCGCGTTCATGTTTGGCGGGGGAGGGGGTTTGGGCTTCCGGATTCTCTCACTCACCGACGGAACATAACCAAATGAATTTGGTTACTACACGTCGGTCTTCTGTGAGAGGGTGGTCCTTCCCCGGTCGAGCCAGCCCAATACGAGCTGCAGTCAGATAACTACAGCTAGGCTCTACCACCTTAAAAGTTCCAAAGTCATTCTTAAAAGATTGGTTAAAATTCATGTTACCAATTTTGATAACAGAATAATTTAAATGTCAATGTTCCGCTTTATTTGAATAAAACTCTCCGGGGAGAGGATGAAAACTACTCAGAACAGTTTGAGATAAAGAGTTATTAGTATAATATATTCTATATAATATCAAAACACTCATATTATTTAGTTTTCAAACTGCATATAACAAAGTATATAATTATTTATATAAATAGATTAATTAATCTAACATTATATAAAGCCTGCGCCAAGCATCACTCGTCACTAACATTGAAGCAAAGTGTTACAATCATTATATTAACATAATACCAAGTAATAACAGTGTTGTGAACTTCATTAGACGTGATCAGACTTGAAGAGTAGTTGAATGTGTTTGAATATCAACGTTGCTTTGTTACTTTATCCGGATTACAAAGGATTATTTAGTATAACTTTGTATTAGTTAAAGACAGTGAATGGTAGCTTAGTATGGATTACTCAATATATCTTTGGAGTACTTTAACTTACCAATGTGACACCGGTACAAGTGCCGGGATATGTAGGTAACTACTTACAGGCGAGGCGAAGACGAAACTCTCATAAGTGAACCTGAACGCAAGTCCAGTGAAAAAATATCTACGAGTGTAAGCATTACATTATATACATAGAAAAAACTATATAAGTAGATAAGGTGGGCCTTTATTAATATTTTAATTTATTAATAAACTTGTTATTATCTCCACACTCAAATAGGAGAGTAATTTCCTTTAAAATAATTAACCTTGTAACGCTTATATCATTTGTTTTTTATTATATTTAATAATTTATCAATAATATATAATTCATAACATTTATTACTTATACAAATTATTGTATAAGTAATAAATGTTATGAATTATTGTATAAGTAATAATTGCTTGTAAATATATTAATATTTACATGCAATTGCACTAAACTGGCGTTTTCTGAACTCGTACCTTTAAAGTATCTAACAGTGCTACGTGTATATTATACTGTTATGTAAATATTTGGTAAGGTAAGGTAAAAGGACTATGTCTAGTTTAGATAAGTAGGGATTGGATTGGATAACCCTTAGCACATACAAATATAACAATGTGGTGTGAACTACACTGAATACAAGTATATCAGTTACAGTAAACATATCCTGTAAGTCGATTAGCAAAGTAAATTCACTTACATCAAAGTTTGTGAAGAACCCTTCAACTTGCAAAATTTCTTGAACTTCTTAATACGATACCATTCCGGGGACATTCTGATCAAACTTTGTTTTACCACTTACAGGGTTAATTTATTAGAAGTCGGAACTTCACTTGTCGGAACATGTATTCGGTCGAAGAGATTAAACAAGGTTTCTTATAGACTGTGATATCTAAGATAACATTAACTTCCTTTATGTTTTTCTTTTTTATTAACTTGTTTTTAACGTTCGAAATTTGACGAACTTTTATGTGTTTATGTTAACTTAATTTAATATTTTCCTGCTGTTTAATGACGGTGGTTGTTTAATCATGATATTTTTTTAGTTATAAATAAATAAAACATTATAAAAATATAAGTCAATAGGAGTTTTTTTAAATAATATCCATATATACATGTTTTACCACCTGACCATCTTTATATTGACCTCAATCATACAACGAGCAGCTTGTTAACCAACACACATAAAGTCGGTCGACAAACTCATTAAACATAAGAAAATATAACGAGCGGAAATCTTTAAGTTAACCCTTACTGAATACAGGGCTTTAATAATTTAGAGTATTAATATATATAAACATAACTTCTAATTTACATTTTTTTTTTCAATAAACTAAAAGAAATGTTCATATTCAAAGGAATTAAATAAATATACAACAGATGTTAGAATAACAATCTAAATTGTTTTGAACATGTTATTTGCTGAGATTGAAATTATTATACAATTTGGTTGTTTGGTATTTCAAAATGTGACAACAAATATGTTTTTATAAGAAATTATTAAATACATCAAGTCAAGTCAAATCAGTTGTGACATCTTTGGCTGAACTGAAGGAGTAGAGATTAATACTGTTACTTACTTAATAATCGAACGCAACACAGGAATATCATTCATCTTTACTTCATTTTATGAGAGAGGATTTTATTTTCATGTAATATTAATGTGTTTACTTTCAACATTACCTCTGTTACATAAGATACCTCTTGTAGTCACTTAATGTATTTTTGATTTCTATCTTTCTTCCTGATTCAAGATGATATTCCCTCAGGACTTACTCAAAACAGTTCTTTAACGATATCTTTCGAGCTATTTCGGTAATTACATTCTATTATGCCAAGGTAACGTTGGGATATATTATTTAAAATTTATTTAAAAAAGTTTTATATCTCCTGTCTTTAAATGAAAATGACTGTTCAAGTAATGCTCATATAAATAAAAAGGTTACTTTTTGATTCTGACATATTTTTTCTTTACGCTTATAAACTAAATATAATATACTTCATACACTCAGTACAGCTGCTACAAGGACACATAAACACTGATTTATTAAGAAGACGCCGATAAACTATAAGAGTCATTACATTAGTGTGATGCCGCATGGGTCGACCATAAAGGTCTGATATTAATTTTTATATCATCTATGAAATTTTCCTCCCCACTGTTGACTTTGTGGTATAATATCGATATGTTCTTATTGTTTTATAATATAACTTTTTGTAATATATTTTATATTAAAAGTAACTCGATGTCGAGAGTAAAACAATGAACAAACTCGACAAAGGAAGTATTTAGTAAATTAATGCTCGTTCTAACTTCAACTGACTTTGGACCTTTCATCAAAAGGTTCTTCAACTACCCTTTATTTCACTTTGAAATTAGTTCAGAAGTGAATGGACCTTAAAATATATTTTATGATTGTAAACTTTGTTTTCTTTGATTATTATCAGGAGATTCCTGATTCAGCTACAAAGTTAAAGTCCTAAATTTTAAATAAACAATGTACATTGAATTAAAAATAAATAATAAATTGTTATTTCACACACATGTGTTACATGTTATATATTATATATATAAATAATATAAAATATATATAATTTAAAACAATAGTAATCTAAATAATATTAAGGTATGAGTAACAAACGAAAGAGAAAACATGACTGAGAGCTCGATCAAAACGAGAAACAGATTTACAACTGGTTTTACATTCAAAAACGTATGTGAAGAAAACTTATCCTACTTGTAACAACAATGACCTTCTAATACTAATGTGCACATCACATCATAACCGCACTTCTATTCAGTTTGTCTTTTTGTCAGACTCTAGTTGTACTTCCAAACGGCAGGTTCATACTCTTTAAGTTAATCAGCATTTATTTTTATACGAGATCATAGATTTAGTACATTATTTATAGTCAAGAAAAATAATACAAACCGTTGATTCAGTGCAAATAAAATTATAACAGATATGTTTATTTTAAAAACATAATTAACGAAACCTAATTATTGAAGACGTTCCATTATTTGTGGAAGCGGACTTATTTACATTATTGTTTGCAAAACATACGTAAATCTTTATCTTCCCTGCTACTGAAATTAAATAATTGGTTTAAAACCATAAATATGGAATACTTTGCTCGTTTCGAATTTATTCGTTAAACCAAGTAATTTAAATCACTTTTATGTAACGAATATCTTAATACTAATATTGTTAAGATATAACAAATGTCGAAGCTCAAATTGTAAACTAAAGTGTCGGCTTCGTCTTTCATTAGATAAGTCATCAGAATAGTTGAATAATTAAATACTAAATAACAGCCTGTTCTGCGAGTGAAGCGTCTCAGTAATGAAAACACAATAATAGAATTGAAGTATTTATTTTGTTTGATAATAATTTGAAGTGAGATTTAATTTAAATAATCTTATCGCTGTGTTATGTTATACAAAATTAAGCACCAAGACTTACCAAAAAGTAGTCAATGTCACAATTCTTAAAATCAACAGTTGGTATTGAAATGAACTCTTCTATTCCCGACCACATATAGTAATCTGCGTCGTACCGCGGTGAAGTCAGCGGGATGTGGTTGTGTTGTTAAGACACATGTTTATATATAGGAAGCAAAATAAACCCACGGTCTCATAGGCAAAGCGATTTTTTCGTTCAAAGGGTTTTGCACTTATTAGATCACATTTCTGTTTTTACAATGGTTATAATTATTTTTAATATTAAACCTTAAATTTTAATATTAATATTTAAAGTACTTTTTTATTTTTATAGCAAATTGTAGGAGTTATTATAAGAATTACAATTTCGAGAACTGTATTAACATTTTTTATTTATAAACTAAATATTTGGGAACTTTTATTAAAGTAATAAAACTTAACAATATTATAGTGAAAAAGTAAGGTTTAAACAATGTTTAATAATACAAAGCATACAATATGTCTTATTAAACTTTAGTAAACAGACGGACATTTACTATATTTAAAACATAATTTGGATTTGTTAATGAGTAATTTTCATGTGAGAAAAGCAAGAAAAAATTAGTGAGGTTAGTATTTGTCATATTTAATTAATAAAGTATCAACATGATGATTAACATGATGATATATACATTACATTACATTAAATAATAAGACAATAGTTAAAAGTAACAGGTAGTTATTTTCGTGTAAGCAAAGGATTAAAACTTCAAAATCCATCGAACGAATCAGCGAGTAACAGCTGATTGTGAATAATTCAACAGTATCCAAATAACAAGTTAGTCTTGTTACATATTAATCAGGATAATCCAACTTTAATATCCTTCCATCCCTTCGTCGAAAGGAGACATTTGAAGTACCCTTTGATTCAAATGATTTAGTTCTTCAATTATATAAATAACTATATTAAAACAACGATAAAATTGTCGTTTATTGAAATTAAATAAAAATTAAATAAAAATAGGGATTTTATAATTTTAAAAATATATTATCTTCTTATTGATTTACTGTTACATACTATTTATATGTTATGTTATCTTTAGCATTTTTATGCCTTCAATTAAAGTGAGACTTATAATATGACGTGCTTGAATTTTAAGTAAGGCTTTTCTGAAACTAAACAATTATTAAAAAACTATTTAAATAATAATAATATTTTGCCTTTAATTATTTTATTTGTAATGTAAATCAAACATTAATAACGTTTTAGGTAAATAATATTCTGTAATTATTTGCTTCAAATTATTACAACCTACTTCACGCGAATAAATGAAGTCGGGTGAATTATGATTTATTTAACGTGAGCCCTTCTGGTTAAATAAACAAACATTTAAGAAAGTTTAAAATTTAATTTCCACCATTCATAAAAAAATATATGAATATTTAATAGCAGCCAAAACGCGTTCTGCGCATTTGAAGACAGCCAGAACGCGATGTGGCCGTTTTTTCCGTCCACTGAGCGTTTTCGGTCTTTGGGCCTATCAAAAATACCCTCAATAAATTCTTAAAAGAAAGATTTAAAAATAATTTTGGGATTCCAAATATATCCAAAAAAATTATACAATGATTAGTGACTCGTCCTACACATAGAAAATGTACGTTTTAAGATCTAAGATGGCTGAAGATAAAACACAAGATAACTAGTCAACATTTTATTCATGAGAAGTATCTTCTGGCACTACTAAAACAACATAAAAAAGATGAGCCAGATGTACAGGCCAGAATCGAAAGAGTTATTATCCATGATCAGAAACGTTTATTTTTAACAAATTATACGCACAAATCACTAAGATGCAAAACAAACTAAGAAATCATGTAATGATGATATTGATATACAATAACATCAATCAGTAATTAGTTAACTGTCAAATTTTAATAGTGTTGCCATTTCATAAACAAATGTAACGATCAATCTATCTTCGTCGTCATTGAACTTCAACGCATTTTTTAATATATTGGTTGAATATGTGCATTTAAATAATATTATATAATGCAATGGAATTTCTTCTCACAAAAACGCTTGGATAAAGTGAATATAAATGCACAAGTAAATCTTTTGCACTCTACTTTTTAATTTTTCACAAAGTTTTTCACAACTGGCAACAAAGCAAAATAAGTTCAGTTTCTTTCATTTAAATTGTTTCCGTTGAGCATTACCTACTATTATTTTTTATTTTTGATTACGGACTTGTATCGCATCATGAATGGCAGAGTTTAATATGTAAATTATATTACATTATTTTTAGTAGAACGATTTTCCTGGGAGCTCTTGAGCCTATATTTGAAACATTTATGAACACGTAGAGCATTGAATGACAGAACCGCTGACGTGCAGTGTCCTCTGCAAATATCTTTTAGTGACATCTCACTCACACTTTAGGATTTACATATCCTTGTTTCCGTCAACTTCGCGAGAACTTTGATTTTATCTGCGGTTTCTTATTTAATTTATGGATTGTATTATTTGTAAAATACAGAAAAAGGTCACCGTCCTCAGATTTATTTAAATAGAGCAATAATTCTCAAAAATAATAGTGTAATAATATATTATATACAACACATTTTAGACATTCTAGATACAACGGTCATTCATTACAAATTAAAAGGAAGTACATTAGCTCAATTTGTCACATTTTTGTAGGTTTTGAAGGAATTCATGAAAACAGTTACTGATAACCTACGATGAGAATGCAGTAAACAGCGACAGATCCGCAGATAGACAATTACATTCGATAACGTTTCGGAGATACGAGTAGTTATAGTTTATATATAATAGTATATAGGTATAGTATTGTAAGAGCAAAACTGTTTTCTCTTGTAGAATCCTATAATTAACTTTCATTAATTTTATGCTTTCAATAAACAGCTCCTAACCTACCTCGAGGATCACCAGTTGGTCAATGACCGGCAATATGGCTTTCGCCATGGTCGATCGGCTGGTGATCTTCTGTTGTATTTTACACACCGTTGGGCAGCTGTTATTGAAAGCAAGGGAGAGGGTCTGGCAGTTAGTCTGGATATGGCGAAAGCCTTCGATCGTGTATGGCACAAGGGGCTTCTTTCGAAGCTACCTTCCTATGGGCTTCCCGAGAGTTTATGCAAGTGGATCACCAGCTTCCTCACTGGGCGGAGCATACAGGTCGTTCTCGACGGTTTTTGCTCGGACCCCAAGCCCGAGAACGCTGGTGTACCCCAAGGCTGCGTGCTATCCCCAACTCTGTTCCTCCTGCACATCAATGATATGTTGGATATCTCCAACGTACATTGTTATGCGGATGACAGCACTGGGGATGCGGTATATTCCGGCCGTGCAGGTCTCTCTCGGAAAAACGTCGACGAGTGCCGAAAGAAACTTGTGTCTTCTATAGAGACTTCTTTGGGGATGATCTCTGAGTGGGGTGAACTGAACCACGTTCAGTTCAACCCCCTAAAGACACAAGTTTGCGCGTTTACCACTAAGAAAACCCCATTTGTCATATCACCGCTCTTCGAGAGCACTCCCCATTGCCTCGCCAAGTATCAGAATACTGGGTCTCGACATTTCGAGCGATTGTCAGTTTCGTGGTCATCTGGAGAGCAAGGCCAAGTTGGCCTCGAAGAAATTGGGAGTGACCAATAGAGCGAGGCAGTACTTCAAACCTGGCCAAAGACTTGCGCTCTATAAGGCGCAGGTCCGGCCACACATG
Organism: Melinaea marsaeus rileyi; assembly: GCA_918358865.1. NCBI lineage: Eukaryota > Metazoa > Arthropoda > Insecta > Lepidoptera > Nymphalidae > Melinaea > Melinaea marsaeus. Next base: position 12,359,449 of record OU911085.1, read on the forward strand.
GAGTACTGTTCTCATCTCTGGTCCGGATCACCCCAATATCAGCTTCTACCATTTGACCGCGTACAACGGAGAGCCGCTTGGATTGTCGGTGACCCGGTGCTCTGCGAACGGCTGGACTCTTTGGCATTGCGTAGAGACGTGGCTTCTTTGTGCGTCTTCTACCGCATTTACAACGGGAAGTGTTCCGAAGAACTATTCGATCTGATGCCTGCCGCCGAATTTCATCACCGCACAGCACGCCATCGCCTCCAATTCCATCCTTACCACCTGGATGTGTGGCGATCCTTTACTGTGCGGTTCTCTAGGACATTTTTTCCACGTTCCACTCGCTTGTGGAACGAACTCCCTTCGGCGGTATTTCCAGATCGGTACGACATGGGTACCTTCAAAAAAGGCGTCTACTCCTACCTACAAGGCCGGCAACACTCTTGTAAATCCTTGGATGTTGCAAGAGTGCATGGGCGGCGGTGATCACAAGTCATCTGTGACCCGCTAGCTCGTTTGCCCTCCTTTACCATAAAAAAAAATGTGAATAAACATTTCTAGAGATAAGATTAATCAATATTTACATACTATTGTAAATAAATGAATAATGCATAACGAAGACGTGTTTAAGAAAATAATAAAAGCCAAAAAAATAAATTACTATTACTATTTAAGACTATTTTTTTAACTTCATTTTATAGTAAACTAACTTTTATAATAGATAAAAGTTAGGTTTACAGTCCCTAATTATATAATTACATAGTTAATAAAAACTTCACGCCATTTAATAGAACAGTTTCTTAATAATATTTTTATGCAATGTAGGGAAAACAATCAGTTTGTAAGGATACTCGTATTGCTTCCTAAACTTAATATCAAATTGTAACAGGATTTAATATTGTTTAATATTGTTTGTACTTATAAAAATATTGTAAAAACCACACCAGAAGAGTAAAACAGGTAAAGTCATGTCATGAGCTTATCGAGCTTGAAGTATTTTAGTTAAATCAATTAGATCACGAAAGTAAAAGATCCAATACAAATGTAAAACAAATCGCAAAATAACATCTTAAAATTTTTCTTTGTTGTTATATTTGTTGTTATATTTACTTTTAAAATGATAAATTATTTTTGCACTCACTTACTGTAAACAACTGTATTTAAAAAGTAAAAATAAAATTCCAGTGATTAAAATCAGTGTGTTATCTCTAAATAATTCACTGAAACAACAAGGCAGGGACTCATACAACAGAGCCTTTTGTCAGCCATTGTTGCAGTGACGGCGCTTACCTTAGCGTTTTTTAGGTAGATTCCATAGATGAATCTACCTATTGCAATCGATGCGATGACGGGACCCAGACCCCAGAGTAGGGGCGCTACGCCGTTTATGAACTGGAGATTGAGAATCCGTCGAAAAAAAAAATGTATATATCCCTCTATATATATATGTATATATGATCCATCAGTCCAAATTCATCGTAGGCGAAATCTGACTTCACAGGTCGATAGGATAAATTAGTAGGACAAACGAAACAGCTCGATTTTTTGGAAAAAGTGAAAGGGGTGGCTGGGAGAGGGAGTGAAAGTGCAAACCTTTGGGACACGCTACAGGTCGCAAATATTGACGGAGGATTTTCAAACTCGGTATACACATTCTTAAGGACAAAATGAAGGTTAATTCTTGAACAGGGGAAATCGGTCGGGGAGTTGGAGGGCTGGGGGGTTGAAAGTTAAAAACCGAAAAAGTCACAGAAGAAAGCAAAATTTTGACGTCGGAAAAATCTTAGAAAATTAATAAATTAAAAGAGAAAACTTTTTTGTACGAAAAGTTTTTTGATGCGACCCCCCGTTTAGGAGATAGGGGTGGGTGGTGGTTCCCCCCTCACCCAATATATGCCGAGTGACCCGTCATAAGACTCGTAATGACTAGTAGAATACTGCTGGCTAATTTTTCTTTGTCGATCCGACCACCGCCCCCCCCCCCCACAACTAAAGTAAATCATTCATTCTAATCATTGTTACCTTCGAATATTGCATATCGAGTATCGCGTGACGGGAATCTACCTAACACGATCGACCCTGTCGAACGAGGTATTTTTTTTCACATACTTTCCAATATTAAATTGGATTTTTATAAACTTTTACTAATATACTGCCACAACTAGAAAGTGAGAAATCTAGAATTATAATTGTAATAATTCTAGATTCTGTTAATTATCTATTTAAACTAGATGAAGTAAATATAATTGTTCAAAAAATCTTGATATGTTCGAGTTACGAGTATTTTATTAACATGTGTAACTTTTAAATGAACTTAGATAAAATATGTAAAGTTATTGCGAATCTATATTATATTTAAACGTTTTTATTTTGTTTTTAATGGATATGAAAAAAAAATAGAACAAAAAATATAATAATTTAAGATTTTTTTCAACGTAAAGTTCATGGAAGTATACGCATTTTGAAATGTTACCTGTGACTGAGTATTAGCGAGCTACGACTTTAATATACATTATTGATGAAGTTGTAGGACTGTATATTCAATTGCCAGTGAGTAAGTTTCTATCCACTTTACACGGATTTCAATTTTTTAAAAGTTCGTATTTCTTTAAAAACTGATGAGTTGATATGTTTGGTTTTGAAAGATATTATGAGAATATACTTAAACTTTTAATGGTGATTCCTAGAATCATACTAGTACTATACTAGAATAGTACTATTATTATCATCATTCATCAAAGACTTCTTCGTCATATCAATGGTTAATTACTTGCTAAATAATTTTTCACACACTCCGTCCATGTCTTTTTCGCTCACTTTTTCTATAACCATCGGCTTTTATACTTAATACTCTTCACATTGCATGTTACAGTAGTTTTAAAAATATACAATTTATCACATTTAACTTTAAAAAACTATTTACTTATTTTTTTATTTTATTAGGTTTAAGTAATTACACAGGCACACAAAAAAAAAAAAGTCATGAACCAGAGGGGAGACCCCATTATTCTTAGGTTTTTGGGATCGCTGAAACCGAATATGACAATAAAAACTAATTTTAAATGCCAGTTTTCCCGCTAGCACCCCCTTACTACCTCTTAATGGGTGAAAATTGAAATTTTTGCATAAAATCAAGATAGATGTGTATTTCTACGTTTTTTGGGATGCTGAAACCGAAAATGAGAATTAAAAATAAATTTATGACCACTATCACCCCCTACCACCCCTTACGGGGGGTGAAAATTTAAATTTTTCTATAAAGTCAAGATAGATGTGTATTTCTACGTTTTTTGGGATGCTGAAACCGAAAATGATAACTAAAAATAAATTCATGACCACTATCTCCCCCTTCCATCCCTTACAGGGGGTGAAAATTTCAATTTTTCTATAAAATGAAGACAGATGTATATTTCTACGTTTTTTGGGATGCTGGAACCGAAAATGATAACTAAAAATAAATTCATGACCACTATTACCCCCTTACCACCCCTTACAGGGGGTGAAAATTTCAATTTTTCTATAAAATCAAGATAGATGTGTATTTCTACGTTTTTTAGGATGCTGGAACCGAAAATGATTACTAAAAATAAAATTTAAGACCTCTATCACCCATTAACACCCCTCACCAACCCTTAAGACTGAATCATGATTTTTGTCCTATTCTTCACAAGTTTTTTCACTTTTTGTTTTTTTTTTTTTGCTTTCTATTTAATACTACTTATACTGTTATCCATCCGGCAGTGTTGTAAAATGCTTAAAAGATGCTGAACCTAATTCTATCCCTCCGAAATAGAATCGTTACTATTTTCCTGAAAATTTAGGAGACTAAAAGATGCTGAACCTAATTCTATGCCTCCAAAATAGAAGGGACTATTTTCCTAACAATTTAGGAGACTACAGTGAGGAGCAAGATGCAAGGTTCCATCAGGATTAGAGTAGAATAAAATCATGAATATATATCAGATACTTCTGATCGATAAAGCATTTGAATTTCTAATATAAGAGCGGGAGAGAGAGAGTAACCTCAAACTAGTTTGATAAACATGTCACTTACTGTAAATCGTTAAAATTTCTTCATACATCTTGATTTTATACAAAATTGAAAACCCCATTAGGGATGATTAGGGGGTGGTATTGAGTAAAAGAGGTATCAAATTCATTTTTGGTTGTCATTTTCGGTTCCAGCATCCTAAAAAACGTGGAAATACACATCTATCTTGATTTTATAGAAAAATTTAAATTTTCACCCCCTGTAAGGGGTGGTAAGGGCGTAATAGTGGTCATGAATTTATTTTTAGTTATCATTTTCGGTTCCAGCATCCCAAAAAACGTAGAAATACACATCTATCTTGATTTTATAGAAAAATTTAAATTTTCACCCCCTGTAAGGGGTGGTAAGGGCGTAATAGTGGTCATGAATTTATTTTTAGTTATCATTTTCGGTTCCAGCATCCCAAAAAACGTAGAAATACACATCTATCTTGATTTTATAGAAAAATTGAAATTTTTACCCCCTGTAAGGGATGGTAGGGGGAGATAGTGGTCATGAATTTATTTTTAATTATCATTTTCGGTTTCAGCATCCCAAAAAACGTAGAAATACACATCTATCTTGACTTTGTACAAAAATTTAAATTTTCACCCCCGTAAGGGGTGGTAGGGGGTGATAGTGGTCATGAATTTATTTTTAGTTATCATTTTCGGCTTCAGCATCCCAAAAAACGTAGAAATAGACATCTATCTTGATTTTATACAAAAATTTCAATTTTCACCCCTTAAGAGGTAGTAAGGGGGTGCTAGCGGGAAAACTGGCATTTAAAATTAGTTTTTATTATCATATTCGGTTTCAGCGATCCCAAAAACCTAAGTATAATGGGGTCTCCCCTCTGGTTCATGACATTTTTTTTTTTGTGTGCCTGTGTTATCAACAGGAACATAATATATTCAAATTCATTGGAATATAAGTTCTCTTTTCTATAATAACAACAGACCTATGGTATTTTATATACAGTTCTAAAGTATTATCCAATCCATAGCACGTGGTTTTGAATGTTTAACGAAATACGAAATACGAAAGCCTTAATTCCTTACAAAATCGAATATCTTAAAAACCGATTGCTTTTTTTTGCATTTTGAAGGCACAGAAACTAGCAGAAATTGAATTGATTGGGTTTTATTTGTTCGCATTCCGATGTTTAAGCAATTTGATCGATCTTTATTAAAGAGAATTGTGCGGAATGGGGGAGATCCACTATTCAAATGGATTTTAAAGCTTTGATTTTGATGGTTTATTGTTTTTGAACATTTATGTAATCAAATTTCAAAGCGTTTCAAATACCTAACTATAAATGTATTATTATAAACCAGTTCTTTACTTTTATTAAATATGTCGTAGAGTAATTTAAGTAGAACCTATTAGATTTATATTAAATAATATAAATAACTTGGACAATTGAACTTGAAATAATATGAAGCATATTACTTGCTCTAAAAATCACTGAATATTTACGCTACGCTTATTTAGGCTATAATATTGTAAATATAATTTTAATAATTGTGAACAGTTGCTATCCTTTACATCACTCTCATAGTTTAATAATTAAAAACCTCTTTGTGAACATTACACACATATTGAAGTTGTTTTTAATTTATTTACTTAAAGTCAGGGTGGTCTTTTCTTTATTATTAAATATTGTATATTTTAAGCAGAAAGCTGGACTGACGATATGTTATAATTTTTCTCATGAATAAATTACATTTAAGTAATGTAAGAGACGTTTATGAAGAGACATCATTTTAGTACACAGGTACTAAAATAAAATAATGTATAATTATAAATGTGCAATATAATAATATTTATTGTACGACATAAAGTTACGTTACATTATATTTATAAAACATTAAATAAAAATAGAACATAGATATAAAAAAAACAATTATTTTATTATTACAACATCTAATATAATATAACTACAATACATTACAATTATAATATTTCAATTACAACTTTTGTACAGAATGTAAGTCGTATAACTACAAAGTGTTTCTCGACAACAGCGAGGCAAGACGGGTAGTGGTCTAATGTCTTTGGTTTTTAACGGTTTTCCTTACTATTTTAGACAAAATTATTCAACTATTAAAGTGATGAATTCAAAACGAGCGAGGGTCGGTGGACAATTTACTAAAAAGAGAGGAAATTAAAATATCCCAGAAATAAAAATATAATTTAAAAATTATTTAAAATGACATCGTATTTTATAAATCGCGTTTAGATTTCTTTGTTAATGGTAATTTTTTAAGTCAAAATTTAATTTAATACAGTTTTAAAAATCATATTTTTATAATTTTTTATTATTAACATATTAGTCAAATTAAATCTAATTTGAAATATTAATACATTTTTGTAGGCAACATAAACAAGAATTCTATATTTTATTAGTTTAAGACATTTAGTAATTAACAGTCATGAATCACACCTACTCATGAATTTAATTTACTTAATAAATGTAATATTATACTTATAAGACCAAAATTAATTTGTTTCGAGATCAAAATAATATAGGAGTGAGTTATCTTAATATTAATTACAATTGACAATTTTATTTATAAATAACAACTTTGTGCAATACACAACTTCCCGAAATAATTATAATATATGCAAAATTCAAACACGTGTTAAATTCAAGCCTATTTAATCCAATAAATAAATCTTACCAAGTAAGTAGTCCTCTTAGTAAGTTGTCATCAGGGTTAGAGACATCAATTGAGGATTTGTTTAATCGAATAAAGTATCTTTATACTGTATCTTTATACAGTTACATAAATAATTAAAATACACGTGTCTGTTTCATTAAATACATTGATCAGTTATTGTCCTTTACTTAATCGATATTTGTATTCAAAACCATCGATACCATCGATCTTTTTTATATATTATTTTTAATAATTCCAGACGCGTTAAGATAGTTAAAGAATTTATAGAATCTTGTTAAAAATAACATCTCATAAAAGTTTTCCGGTAATATTATTATTACAATTCAATTGTAACTTTAACCTAGATTCTTAAAGGTATACTTAAGAAGTTCCGACAACTACTTCGTGAATACGCGTTGGCGCAAGAATCATATCTGCAATGTAATGCAGAAGAAGTCCGTTCCGGATAAATTTAAATTATATTCCGTTTGAGAGATTGTTTTTCAGTCATTGCGTTTGATATTAATTGGTAAATTGAAAAAGGTTAAAGGATATTAGATTTCACATGGCATGGCTATTAAATATCAAAATAAAATATTTATTTCCATTTTGCAAATTTTATTGACGAGCCCGGCAGACGTTACCCTGTCCAAATATTTAAAAAAAAACTGTCCAAGTGCCTGTCGGCCATGGACAATGTAAGTTCCGTAGTTACCCATGATAAGAAGATAGATAGGTAATATATACACTAGTGGAGTTTTTGTAAATCTTATTAGGATAGACTTTTAGTCTATAATACATTATCTAAACCTCTCTTTTAAGATTTTGCCAGCTCTTTCCATATATTTAACAGTAAAATTTTAAACCCTACTTAATTGTGATGGTTTTTCTTTTAAACTTAGTTATACGTACTACTATTTTGATATTTCAACACAGGCAGGGCAGTTCAAACTAAAAAAAAACAGACTTATTACACCATTTTTCCGAATGGTTGCACCCTAAAAAAGCCTGCAATCCAAGTCCCAATGTGAATCTAAACCATCGAGAAAAATATTCAAATGTGTAAACATTTCATATTTCAACTCATGAATTTAATTACAAACACACGTACACGTATGTAAAGATTACACAATACAATTATTAATTTGATGCATCTGATACTGTTACAAATTATATAAACATTTGTAAAATGTTCAAAATATATGTTTATTAATTTATATCATAACTAGCTATCCCCCGCCGGGTTCGCGGGACAGTAACGCCTTCACACTGCCCTTTGAGGATGGAATTTTATAAAATGCATTTTCGTGCTAGTTTTATACCTAGTAAGGTCTTGTGAAATTGTGTTTTGTTAGTATTATAAGAAAAAAAAATTAAAAGTTTTGACTAATTTCAAACTTGTAGGAGCTAAGTATAGATTAAAAGTATTTTTAAATATTTTCAACCGTTCTATACTTTGCTTTTGATACCCTCCACAAAAGAATTTGAAAAAAAACATGCCAAAAAGAAGAAGAAAAGAAAGAAAAGAAAAGAAGAATTATGGCTGAGTTTTATACCAACTAGAGTTCGCAAATGTATTTTTAAGTAACGCCCCCAACCCCTTGTGCTATTTCAAGACATCCTGTTTTAACTGACTTCTATACGGCGAATAGATCTAAAGTAGAATTTAAGGGCTAATAGTTTCAGAGACATCGCGATGAGTTAATACTTAGACAGGAAAATTTTAATATTTTTAGCCTTTTTTTAAAATATGTATTAAACGAAATACAAACGTTAAATTTTATAGCAGCCGCTTTGTACCCTTCGTAAGGCAGCCATTGAAATCAAGACGTTCTTTATGTGTGCAGATTAGAGGCGGGTGTGTGTATATTAAGATAATGTGACAACACGCGGGTCATGAGTTCCGTTTGGGTCTCAGGTTGTAAGTTTAGCTGAACAAGATATTGTCTTGGATGTCTTTTTAGAAATTTAGATTTTAATATATTTATAACATTATAGCCATGTTATGAACAATGTATGGATATAAAATTATTTTAAATCGGATTTAGCTTACGCATTGATACATGATACGTTGGATTCAAATCTTATTCTAAAAGTGATCAATTAACGCGAGTTAATCCTCACATCATATCAGATTATTATGAAGGGTTTATGTACATAATAATAATATATATATAAATATATGTTGGTTACTGGAACTTTGAAAGTATTCTAGATACAATACTTCATTAAAATAAATGTAGAATAAAGTTACAATGTTATTAAATAACATTATTTATGTAGTAACGTGACTTTAATAAATCATAATATTAATGTATATTTAATTATACGACAGTGTTATACTAATGGTTTTGGGACAACGTACACAAATATAATATAGTGTTTGTACTCACTGCGGGTGTGATGAGTAACTGGCGGTCACAGAGTTTGTTTTAAAATAAATTACAAAATTATCAAATAATCAATTAATTACAAACTAGAAACCAAACAACCGCGTTAACCAAACAGTAATATATAACCACAAATACAATAATTTAAATCAATTCAATATTACTAACACCGCAAATAATTAAGCGATTATAATAATTTTAATACATTTCAGTTTTATAAACATATTTTTCAATTTTCAGTTTTATAAACATTTTGGATTTTAGGAACAACTTACTCATTAAAGCTATTTGACATGCGCTACAATTACTTAGAATTGTGTAGTTTATACAATTTTTCCAGTTCATTTTAAAATTCGTTGATAATCTGTTAATAGCTTTTGCCTTAAACGCAGTCTTTTAGAGACGATTCAAGCTTGGCCTGTATATAGCTATCATTATATTATTCGCATTATGTTATTAACAATAAGATTTATTTAAAAATAAACTTATGTCACGATAAAAGTGAAACGTTTTGGAAAAAAAAACGGGAAAAGTCTTTTTAGTAAAACAACGTCGATCAATACGACCCTTTAGACAACGGACACAAATTAAAACAGTAAAAACACTGAATTACTCGAGTTCAGCTCTAATACAGAATTAGTTTGAAGCGATCTACAATTGCTGTTTGAAAACATACAGATTTCATTTACAGATATTAGCAAAATTAAACCTATCTCAGTCCAAAACAGTCTTAATACATGGAATTACTAAATTATATTTACCGTAATAAAACTTCAGTTTCATTTGAATATAATAATTATACAGGGGCAATTATATTTAATGTAGTGTTTTTAAAATCTATATTTGCCCATTTCATGCACAAATTATTTATCTTAGTCAGTGTAAAAATATATAATTCTCTATACACAATATTTATAATATAATCCGATTGTAAAAGGAAAATACATTTTTACAAATATATTAATAATACACTCTCTATTTGTTAATCATAAGATTAACTAATAAGGGTGTACTGAGATAGCAAGAACATATTTTCATAATAAAATACATTGTGAATGTTAGTTACCTCTTCAGATTAAATCATTTATGATATCCAAAACAGATTGTTTTATAATTCAATTATAAAATATTTACTCCTTTACTAATGATAAGGATTGTAATTGAAAAGTAAGTATTTTAATTCGTATCATCCGAGAAACAGTTCGGTTGTCTCTGTTCAATTTGATGGATCGAAGTGAGAGATATAATTTAATTTATTCCTCTCGACCCAATGTTGTAACCCTTTGTTTTTTGGTTGTTACAAAGATGGCTTCTTCAATAAAGATTTTATTGTAAAACGAGTTAGACTTTGTTTTACTGTTGTGAATCTGAAATTTGAAATTTGTTTGTTGTTAATTTTCTTGTGAACTGTTGTAATCTTCTATTAATTTGATATCAATTTATTGTAATCAGTCACGCTTTATAAATTAAATTGATTTGGCATTTATTACTTGAATTTTCTAGCTATAAGTGCCTGTTATTTGAATTGACTTTAACTATATTAGAAGTCCAGACGGAACTTAACACTGATATTGGTTATTTTAAATAAATAGTAGGATCTTTAAGTAACATTTTAAATTATTAACGTAGTCATTAAAATATGTAATGGTTAAGAAACATATTTTAAATAAATATTATTATTAAGGTTTTATTCAGTAGAATACAACTGTTACTGTTACATTTAGTTAATCCATAATATAATAATTATAATTACATGAAATACAATGCAGTTCAAAATAATTTATATTTTTAATAACTGTACATAGTATTTACATGTTTTTATTATGTTGGGACACAACAACAAGAGTGAGGACTTGGGTATCTGTGTATATTCTTGTCATCCTAACAACGCTACCGTTGAACCAAGTCAGAGGTATATATTGTGAGTATAGTATAGGCTCATATTCTGATTGCTAAAGTCAATCTGTGTCCACGGTTCCAAAGGTAGTTGAATGAAGAACAGTCCACGAATATAATGGATAGTTTTAAATAGAGTACACTTATTTAATTAAAATAAAAAAGTTTAATCCTTAAGTGCTGTTGTGGTAAATTAATAATAAATATCAGCTGTATATAAGGAGCGCGGCAGTTGACATTTCATCTACTTCGTAAAAGATACCGGGACTACGTGGAACTACCATTACTTCGTTTACTACTCTAGTCACTACCGAGATACTATCGATGTAAAGGCCGTTTTACATGCTATTTGTGAGATATCCAATTATACTTCTAAATGAACTCTAAAATGAAAAATAAAGGTATAATTATTATTTGAGGTTTGCTTATTCTCTTGCCTTGACAACTTATTTGTATTTCAAGATTGCGATGTAGCATTTTGTTTTTACTTTAATTACTTAGCGGCCCTCCGCTGCAACGACGTTCTGACTAAAATATAAACTCTATGTATTTTTTCACGGTTTCCTTTACTGTGTAAGTATAAAGGATCGATCGTCAACTGTCGCAGTCTTGATTATTATTTTTTAAAAAAAATTCTGTTTACCTATATAATGAAAAATAAATATATTTTGTCAATATGATTATGAAGATTCTCACAATCTGCAATTAAATTTCAGGTAAAACTATATTTTGATGTCCTGTTGTGAGAAACATCTCATATAAATTGATATAGTTTATAATCTATGTTACAAAAATGTTGTCATGTATTGTGCTGAAAAAATATAATTTTAAGAATTTATTTTTTTGAACAAGTTATAATTAAAAATATTTAGAACCTCCTGTTATTGAAAATGTGTAAATAAAATCGACATGTTGCCTTTAATTTTTCTCCATACGGACTGCATTAAACTACCATTTTATTTCGGTCTTTAATAATAAAATTCATTTCGTAAATCCTCGGTATTATAAAGTCCATTTGATCGTATTTCATGTGAAGATGGAATCGTTTTAAAGCTGCTATAATTAAAAAATCCGTGCCCGCAGTGGGACACGCGTGGGTAGACCTCGTGTAACTCGTTTAAAATATAACTCACTACCTAAGAATAACACATGATGCCAAGCAAAAAGCGGTTTTTATTTTTTTTCTCGGAAAAGGTATCTTTTTTGGAAATACTTAAATTTAGAGTAAAAAATAACCTTTCTATTAAAAATACTTGTGATGTAAGAATGTTTACCAGAAAAAAGTTATGAATTTTTTTCCAAAAATTTTCGGTTTTTTTACCCCCACCCCTAAATTATTGAAGTTAGTTTTTCGGTTTATCTACATTAGTTATAGGTATTCATCAAAGACATCATATAATATGAACGCGATTGATGTTCTCTATATAGGGAAAAAGTTATGGTCGAAAAACTGAAATCAGAAAAAGTGAAGCCCTAGCGCCCCCTGTGTCTGGATCTCTCTGGTTAACGAACTTGACCTTCACTTTTGGATGGTTGATTTTTGTGCAAACTTTGAAAGCGATCCGAGCGAAACTGCGGCCGCTATCGTGCTGACAAAAGTCGAATTTGGACGCACGCACGCATATACACTCACAGGCACAATTAACCGCCCACCTTGTATTTCCTTCAATTTACAGAAATCGACAAATTTAGACCACATTTTATGAGAGGTACATTGAAAGCTACCTTTAAGGTCTTGAAAAAAAAACGAAATTCTTCAAACAAAGGGCTTAATTAAACGGTAAATTCCAAAAATCGATTTTAGGAAAATTTTCGATAAAAATTTAACAACTTCAATTTTGAAAAAAGTGGTCTGATTAAAAAGAAAATTTAAAAATAATAATGGGTGTTGCTGCTTTGGGCTCCAATGACTTCTTGGAGCTGGTTTGCCATTCCATCCATGAAATCTTGGATATCTGATTGGGGGATATTGTGCCACTCCTCTACCACAACCGTCTTGAGCTCTCCTAGTGTCGTAGGTGCTGGTACTCTTACTGGAACACATCTTTTGAGGTTGTCCCAAATGTACTCAATTGGGTTAAGATAGGGACTGCGTGTCGGCCATGGTAAAACTTGAATACCGACCTTATTAAGGTACTCTATGACGGAACTTGCGGTATGGCAACGTGCATTATCATGCATTAATCTAAAATTGTTACCAATAAATGGTGCAAAAGGTATGACATGGTCTTGTAGGACATTTTTCACGTATCTTTGAGCATTTGCACTGCCTATATCGAACACAACAAGGTTAGTACGAGTCTCATAAAAGATACCTCCTCAAACCATTACGGATCCTCCCTGGTAACCCACTGTTTTGGTTATAGCGCATGGAGCAAATCTTTCATTTTGGCGCTTATAAAAACGCTGACGTCCATCTGGATCTCTTAGGGCTATTCTGCTCTCATCTGGGAACAGCACGTCCTTCCATTCCCAAACAGACCAGTTAGCATATTCTTGACCAAAAGCAAGTCTAGCTCTACAGTGTTGTGGGAGCAGTTGTGGGGCAAGAGCTGAACGAAATGCCCTCAGATTCCTTTCTGCCAGTCTTCTCCTAATTGTTCGTTCACTCACACTAACATTTCTCACCTCAAAAGACGCGTATGAACTTCAGTAGCCGTACAAAAGCAATTTCTCAACACGTTGCTGATAACGAAGCGGTCATCTCGGGCTGAACTGCATCGATATTGGCCTTGACCTGGCCTGCGCGTGTATGAGCCTGTCTCCCGAAATCGTCTGATGGCATCCCGTACCGTAGTTCGAGGTACACCGAGTGTACGGACGATGCGACGTTGGCTCTACCTGGCGTCAGACAAAGCCACTGCCATAGCTGCACCAGTTGCATCGAGTGGCATTTTTTACAGTTACAAACAATAAGCAAACCCTAGAAACTTAAATTAAACAATATTCACACTCTGTGGTAGAAAATAACTGGAAATGTTAACACGGGAACACAACGGCAACAATGTCAAATAACGACTAAATCCCTAAAACCTGTCGGTGACACAAAATTTGGAAATAAATTATGAGTATAAGTATTTAATTTATTGCTAGAGTAGCCACTTGATAAAAAACAAAACAGTTGATAAACCATAATAAACGTAAACAAACAGGGCGACGAATGATAGAGGTGGGCGGTTAAATTTGCCGGTGAGTGTATATATATGTTAGGCCCAAAGACCGAAAACGCTCAGTGGACGGAAAAAACGGCCACAACGCGTTCTGGCTGTCTTCAAATGCACAGAACGCGTTTTGGCTGCTATTAAACGCTCGCAATGCGTTCTGGTAATTGTCGAACGGCCAGAACGCGTTTTGTCATTCGTCAAGCGCTCAGAACGCGATCTTAATGTTTGCCACTCTCTATCTGCGTACAATAAGATTCATTTTGTACTTATAAAACAAATGAATCTTGATTATTGTTCCACGCATTTTACTTCTTGTGCAGTACGGAATAAACTTAAATTTATGATCTTTTGGTTAATTATCAATTATTGTTCTTTGGTTCTTGGAAGAAATTTACACTACATATACACTTATATTGCAGAGTATATAAAATATGAAAGAATGAAAAATTGAATAGGAAGTGCTGACAAAAATCGAATCTGGACGCACGCACGCATATATATATATATATATATATATGCGTATATATATATATATATATATATATATATGCGTATATATATATAAACTTTTTGACCAATGGTCATTTCGGACTCAGGGGGTCATAAGAAGACCTCCTGTGAAGAAATTTTTCCAAAATTCAAAAGTCGGGTACAAATGAATGGGTAGATCGAATTCTTCGAGGTCTACCCAAAAAACAAAACAATATAATGTTATTATTTGTATCGCATTTAATCGCATCGCAAAATATAAGGCTTGTGAATATGTTTATAAATATGATATACATTGGATGTTTGCATCCACGCAATTTCTTTTGCGATTGTAAGCTATTAATACTATTATCTTAAAAATTATTTTATTCATTACATTAATTTGTTTCATAGTGTTTTTTCATTGTAGGACATCCATTATAATGAAATAAAACCTTATTATCATAAACCTGTAATATAAGAATAATAAAAATGTACTCAGCATTCGTTTGTACGTAACTGCATACGACACTAACAGAAGTATTTGTTCGTACTGTATACATTGATAAATCGACAAATGAGGCTTATTTGTTCTAAACCAACTAAAGCGATGCTTATCAAAGCACGTGCGTCCTCTCTCCGACACGTACACGGGAGATTAACACCAGAGCAACACGAACACCGAGTTTGTACTCAATATTACCAATATACAAAGTATTATATTTGGATAAGATTAATAGAAAGATAATGTTTTTGCAATATATTACATTTTTGTTACATATATAAATATGCAGCATATTAATATAATGGAAAGTAAGGATGACGTTAGTGTACATTAAGCATATAAAAATGGACTCTAAAAAATAAACCTAATGGATTTTTATGTGTTTTTTTTATTGCTTATCTTAAAAGGAAAAACCAACCTTGTTTCGGTAATATGTGGAGATATTGAGTTGAAATTAAAACTCAGTCCCTTGAATCTTAAAAATAAATTTTCTTATTAACTTAGAACAAAGATACAGCCATTATGTCACGAAAAATGCGTATTTCTACACGACATTCTCAAGATAACTTCTACTTCTTATTTACTTCCTCTAGAACTGGAATTATAAAATTCGGAAAGTAACATCATTTTATAGTACAAGTTGAAGTAAAATCTGAAACTGTGCATTTGTAATTAAATAAAAAAGTTATAGTCTTACAAAGAGTCTACATTGGAAAAGGCTTGATGTCGATATTTCAAAACATATTTTATTTATTATATTTGTTACTATGCCTACATTCAGTGCCGGCGTTAGGGGGGCGCGCGATGGGGTGACGGCCCGGGGCGCCAAATATGGGGGGCGCTGAGGTCTGGGGCCTCGGCCTTCCGCGCTGTGTACCCTCAATACTGTGCTCTATGTGCCGTATTCACAACTATGTCCAGCTGTCAGATGATTTGGTTCAGCAAAAAATAAATACTCGATATTGATTTCCTTAAGTGGGCGCCTAAATATTTTTGCCCGGGGTGTCAGTAGTCCTAACGCCGCTGCTGCCTACATTATTATTATTTAAAATAATACATTAAAAAACCCTTACTGTTTTAGAAATTCAATTCCAAGAATAGCTCGAAACTCGATTCCAAAACGATTTATAACTAGTCCAGTTTTTTATTTTAACAAAATATACTTTTAACTGTAAAGTTACTAATTGTTACGAGAAACAGTAATATACTAGTGGCGTGCTTTTTTAATCTGAGTCATCATATAGGATGTGTACAAAGATACACATATATTCATATGTTTATATGTATGTATTTCCTAAAATCCCAAGACTTTCCTGGTAGTCTATAAACTTCATTAATAACAATAAGATGTTTGTAATTATATTATAATCTTACTAATGTTTTGTAATTTTTTATCAGTAATTTCTGTTGTTATTTTAAGTTTTATACTCAATTAGGAGTCCTTGGCTCCTTATTACTTATGCTTTTAAGAAGTTCCACACAAAGAGTGCAGGGTGAGTTATCAGGGTTAAGGAACAATAAAATAAAAAATAATTCCAATTTCTTACTTACATGTATAGACCAGCGCTTCAGTCAGTACGAAGTATGACCTTAGTGGAAGTTACAACAATTTAGATTTGTGTTTTTCATAAATAATAAAAAGTACCCTCTCAATTATGTAAAATTCTGAGCACTGACTTTGTATTAGTTTTCAGTAACCTGATTAAGTTCGTTGAAGAAATGCGTCATATTTTTAAATAAATATTGACAAAGCTCCGATTAATTTCGTAATAGGTTAGTTATTTCTTTTATGATAAAACGATCACAAAACTTCATTCGTTGCTATCAAAGCTGGTGGAAGGTAAACAAATAAAGATCAAAAGCTGTTATACCAAAAAGACGTAAGATTCGTTACGCGTTCGTTCTATTTTCTTCCTCTAACATCATCATGTATTCAGGATAAGTTAGGTTTATTTGGAGAATTTTGGACGTACGATTGACAAGGGTTCCATAGTTTTCAGTTTACCCCTTACAAGGGTCTACCCCTTGATCAAAAGAAAAGAAATCAATTCTATTTCCAAAATTTTTATTTCACAACGAATTAATATAATTTATACGTCTTATAAATTTACATATAATTGTGTGACATAAATTAATATAATAAACTTACAAAGACCAAATCTCTTCCGCAAACAAAAATATTGAATTAAAGCTTATTAAAGATCTAAAAAGGTTGAATTTTCTATTACTTAAAGAAAACATCGAAAATGTTAAAGATAAGTGATATAGGAGAAAAACAATATTATAAATACAGAGAAAGGAATAAAAAAACAATATATTTACAACAAATCCTTACGTTCGATGTCGTCTGTGACAATGTAAGATTTTATTGTGTGTCTGTAACAACACGAGAAGACATACTCATTAGGTACTACATATGTACATTTATATTGTTCATATATAAATGACGATCTGTAAATATGTACGTATATCATCAGTAATGGTACATTTGAAACGTAATCTACTAACTCTCACTACTAACATCTCAAACTATTCTCCTGTACTTTTCCGCTTGATAGGAAGTAAGCTACTCTCTTGTACTTCTCTGCTCCGTAGTTGAGCGCGTAAGCGAAGCCCTTAACCGTTTGGGAGATCTTTTTTTGTGTCTAGTTGTCTCCGGAATGCGACGAGATAATTAGCTAAAAATTTTCTCATGTATGTTTGAGCCGAACGCGGATGTTATAGCGAAAACAGATTGAAAAAATGTTTAGCCATTCAAAAGTTATCATAAAAAGAAGAAAGGAGAGGGGCTCAGCTCAAGCTGAGCCCCTCTCCTTTCTGTGTGGTGTTGTTGACATTGTGCTGGTGTTGACACGCGCCGCGCATGGTTTTGCGGATCCTAGTAAGTAAAGTTTTTATTTTAATATCCAACGTAGCAGTTATATTGTGTTTATGCTTTTATTATAATTAAATTTCATTGAAGATAAAACTTGAGTTGAGTTCTTCTTCTTTTAACTTGAATTTGTTATAAGAATAAAATGTTTTATTACAAATAATAATAAATTGGAATGTTATATTACAGTTTTAACATTTATTTTCTTCTTATAATTCTTATATGATTTATAAATTAATAAAGAGCTATACTTTAAATAGTATGGTAACATAAATTCTGACTTTTCAATAAAGTCTCCAATTCTGTAAACTTCAAACAAACGTTGCTCGTTATGAATAACAAAAGATACAAAATGGTGTAATCTAATGTTAAACACAAAAAGGATTCCAAAGAAAACTTAAATGTGACAATCTTCCGACTTGCAAAGTTCATTTAAACGCGAAATGCAAATTTAACTGCACGTAGCTAAAGTCTGATTATCGACTTTAAAATGCTGGTAATTCTCTCGTCTCCGGCACTCACGTGTCTACTACCAATGATGACACATATTACACAACTATCATATATTGACAAATATTTACACTTATTGGTATATTTTGTTGATTTTAAACAATTATTATATTATATACTTGATATTTGCCATAGAATAGGCAATATCAATAATTTATAATACTCATTATCTTTGCTTCGTAAAGTAAAGAACACCCATTTTTTAACGGTTAGTGATACTTAACAATTTACGTCAGCTGCCAAAAACCAGCGCCGCTTGAAAAGACATTAGGTTTATTATTTGAATATTTTATTCTCAAATATCATTCAAAATATCATTAGCCGTAAAACACTTGGTGATGTTTAAATAACACTTCATTCTTAGGACTGAAGTGTTATAAAGGTCAAGTGATTATAAATTATACGCAATCGTTCGTATTTTAATTAATGGACATGTCATTTAAGGGTTCTTCTTTATTTTCTTAATATCATGTTTTATTCGGATGCTTTTGATAAATGCTATCTTTTCGTGAGTTAATTCCTGTTTCGAGAATTTGAAGGCATTTGTTGGTTGTTTTACAATTTTATTGGAATATTTCTTAGAATATAACAAATCATATATATGAGGATAGTTTACGTATTTGTTAATCCTTTCCTTGATTCAAGATTCCCTAATCGATATATATATATATATATATATATATCTAATTCTTATAAGCTCTTTGCTAAAATTCTTTAAGCTTTGACAAGTTAATAGCAATAGTCAATTAATTAATATTTTTTTATTTAAACTAATACCATTTTGATAATTATATTTTATTTGTATTTGATTATAACGGAAAACACAAAGGGGTCTGTTTTGAGAGTCAACTCTTGAGTCCCAACAATTCCTTAATGAAAATCTTAATTACTAATGAGGAAGAGCAGCCGGTCTCTGTACTTAATGTTAAATAACCTTTGAATTTTATTTTATTTTAATTAATATTAATGTAAATTTAAACCAAAAAGAAAATTGATAATTTTTTATATTTACCTAAACATGCCTTTTAGTATCAATAATTTATGGACATACAAATAAATCTCTGAATAAATGAAATCAAACAAGAGTATAACAAAATAAAAATATTGTATTCTCTTTAAATATATAAAGTCTTACATCAATTATTGCAAAATATTAACTTAATATTAATATAATTAAATATCTTGATCATCAATTTTATCCTTCTTAATACAGTTAATTCAAATTAATAATCCTATTTTATTTTAAATAAAATGGCTAGCATTAAGAAATGGATTTAATATTTAATAATGATTATGGATATCAATTGAAATCTTTAAATTAATGCTTCTTTTTTGACATTAAGACTGGGATAAAAATTGAAAGGGCCAGCCCTTTAACTACAAGAGGGCAGGGGAAGGCGGGGACGAATCATAAAACTGAAACTTGATAACATATAAAAATGAGATTGTAATATCCCAATTAAGTAATAAAAATATTTTTAAGCGGTTCAAATCCTTGCAATAAATGTGTTTTAAGAAGGTTTTAAATCTCATGTCTCTAAAGTGAAATACACATTCTAACATATTTTTCATCACCCATATAATCTAAATATAATATATTTGATAAACTCATCACAGCTGCTACAAGGACACATAAACACTGATTTATTACAAAGATGACGATAAACCAAACCATTACATTAGTGTGATGGTTATAGTTTACCGGCACGTGGGTCGTGCATAAAGGTCGGTTATCAGTTTTGATATTACATATGACACATTTTCTTCCACTCGATGCTATAATGTCGATATATTGGTAGAGTTATTATTGTTATTTTTCCATAATGTATCCATAACAAATCGTTGAGAGTAAAGCAATAAATAAACTCAAGCAGCTCTTTGGTAAACTATTAGAATTACATTTATAACAATAATGTTTGTTTAAAAATAATTGTTAACGAAATTTTATTATTTAAAATGATCCATAATTTGTGGAAACGGACTTTATATAATTGTTTGCAAAACATGCGAATGTAAAACCTTCCCACCACTGAAATAAATAGTTTAGTTAAACACGGTAACATCCAATATTTAGCTCGTTTTGAACGGATAAAATGCTACTCGTAATTCACTTTTATGTAATGAACATTTATGTTTTAAGATAAAGTAAGTAGCGAAGATTAAATTGTAAATTGAAGTGTTTGTTGACTTTGGCTTTTATTTTGAAGTCAGCAGGATATTTAAACAATTAAATACTTAATAATAGTCCGTTTTGCGAGTGAAAGTTATCAAAGAAAATAATTTAATAAAATTAATGTATTGTATTGTGTTTGATAACAGCTTGAAGTAATATTTTAATTTAAATAATCTTATTAACGTGGCATATTATCTATATGAAATAAGTTACCAGACAGAAAAAGAAGAGAGGGTACTTTTAGCGGGATCTCACCGTATTAACGAAAACTAACACTGTTTAATGTCTGGTTTGATTTAATTAACTCGAAATAGTTTTGTGAGTACAAAGAGTAGGAATAGTGGGTATAACATTTCTAACATAGTTTGTGAAGGTTTACTAGGAAATATAGCCAAGTTTGTTTGTTTTTTAAATAAAATTAATGTATATTTAAAAAAATATACAGAAAATAATGTTTTAAGTATTTGAAATATTAATTAACATGTGGAAAGCAGAGAAAAGAGATAACCATCATCCACGCTAAATGATATGTATACATATTATAAATAAACAAAGGCTCTTGTCTGCATGTACTTGATTTTCTGAAAACTACTGTTTAAGATTGCAATTCTTTTATCTAAATTGACTGCAACATAACGATCAGTGTTGAAGAAGTCGCGCGTATAAGTGTCTCACCTGCTAGGAGCTTCACACGCATGGGCCGAGTAAACCTGAAGAGATATACTACCGTAATGTACTAGAGAATTGTAGATCAACAAAAATATTTCAAAGAAGTCAACGATAGCGTTTCTGTATCTCTTATGGTTAACTCACAATAATTACGTACTTCTTTGTTCAAAATTTCAGTAAAAAATAGTATGTCATTTTCGAAGCTGTTTTCTTTTGTTTAGTATTAATCCTTATTGTCAAGCCGTCCGCCAATATACCGCCAAGACTTATTGGTTTAAGTAGACCACCGATATATACTGCAAGCATTTCATAAATATATAATATAAGTGGTATATAAACTTAGTATTTTATACAAATGAACGTGATATTTTATACAAAGTATCACAATTATTAAAATTAACTATTGGTATTGAAATGAACTCGTTTATTCCCGACCACATAAAGTAATCTGCGTCGTAATACAATGAAGTCAGCAGTCATACATGTTTCTATATAGGAAGCAAAATAAACTCGCCGCCTCATAATCGCAATGATTGTAATTTCTCGTCCGAACGCTTTTTTTCAATAATTGGACCACGTATCTCATGTTAGAATTACTCTTATATCTATTTTTTTATAAAATCTTGTAATACAAGAAAAAATATTTGAAAGCCTCTTTCGTTACCATTTTCGTAGAAAAAATATGAAAAATTAAGACATTATATATAACATTATAAAAATAATATATTACACTTTCGTTAACTGTAATATGTCACTATTTTATTTGCAAACAAAAAAAATCCTTATTTATAATGTAGACCAGTATTGAAGAAAAATATAAAATGTTGGACGATTTCAGTTCGTATGTAGTCATGTGCCAAAAAGACTTCACTTCTATCAATCAAAATACTAAAAGTAACATTACAACCAGAAATTAACAAAAAACAAAACGCTTCAGAGAGACGAAGCTTCTTAGCATTCCATGGATTCACCGTGCGGTTGCCGGGCCGGGATAATACTGTAAAACATAAAAAATGTCTTATATGATAAAATTTCATATTTTTTGTAATTATTAATGCTCATTATCATTATTAATTAATCCTCATCAACCAAAATGTACGAAACATTTTGTTGTATGAGGATTATACTTCATTGTACAAAAATAAATACATTTACATTTGTAACTTGAATATATCGCACAGATAAAATATCTTTATAATCTAAACAGTTATCACAAAAGAATATTACTAGAACACTTCAAAGTATATTCTGATTAAGTAAGGAACAAGTGAATTTTGTATTCAAAACTTTGACATTTAGATGTAAAATATTTTTTTTCCCATATTTTTGTATAATTAAATATATAGTTACACTTAAATTTTTAGTTTTAATAACTTGAGAAAGTTATTAAAACTATAAATTTAAAGTTATATTAGAAAGTTATATTTTCAAAGAAGTGAATTTATAGTAATAGAAATTGTTGTACTCAATTACCATACATATAACATCCTTTGATAATCTTTATTTGAATGACAAACTATAATTACTTTCCCAAAAAGAATCGTATAGAGTCTTTGCTATCAATTCGTTATCTCCAAATCAGATAAGATTTACCAACGTTCTCTTTATTGGATTTTCCCAAGGCTTTCAAATGATATACACACATATTACGTCTCTCATCCCAAAGACAACAATGTTTACACATCTCTTGTATTGTGGATATCAGTTTGCGACGACCAATACTTACGGCTATGTTGGTCTGTTCTTTGTTAAATAAATGTTTTTTGTAAAATACACAGAAAAACAAAAAAAATCTTGGTAGTTACTTTTAGTTACACACCTATTAGTAGAATATATTAGAACTTTTATTTTGTCAATCAATTATTTTAATTCATTCGAAATATTATATAATATATACTTGAAAAATATATGTTCAGCTGTTTCATTAGCTACAATCTTATTATAAATATAAACAGTCGGATCATTGTGACGTAAGAGAAACATGTGATAGGTGACAATTCATTTTATGTTGATAAAATATTGTATTTTATCTATAAATATTTTTACGACTATTTTTAAGTATAATTCAACAATGTCAAATGAAATTTAAATAGAAAATACTATTGTAAATGCAGTTATTGCTTCCCAACAACTTTGTGTCTCGGGACCTGAACACTTCACGTCAGCGTTTCATTTCCGCTTCTATTAAATTATTGAGAATCACGAACTCGTTGCTACAATGCACCCCTCAGAGATTTCACTTTAAGTTTCTTGTGAGATTTACATTTAATAGAAAATTTCGCTGTTTAAAATTATCTATAAAAAGGGCCATGTTGAAATTATTTTTAATATTCTTTACAATTTTTATTCACAAAACGAAAAGTCTTTGCGTTGTCTCTATCTATTAAGCTACCGTGACGCTAACAACGATTACGTAATCATATTATAGATTCATCATCATCATCAGCTGGTTGGAAAGACATTGAAAATTAATAATTGTCATAAAGAAGAAATTAAGGACGTTATAATATTGATTATAAAATTGAATTTGTTATATTTGAAAAATAAATAAATATTATAATTGAATGTGGAAATCTGTGTATTCACTGACTGGCATTATATTTCTCTATTTAAAATATAAAAAACTTACACGAAATATAAAATGGGAAATAAATATTTTGTTAATACAAGAACTCTAAGTTCACATACAAATTAATAGTGTGCCCAGAGAAGCGGGCGGGAATCAGCTAGTATATTATATAGCCAAATTATAAAAGAATAAAAAATAAAGTAAAACCAAAAACGTAAAACAAAAGTACAAACATATAAGTTTTGCTGCTAAAAAATTTCATCTGGTAAATAATAAATGCCTTAGTAGCGATTCATTATAACATACATAAACTTTATGGAGCTGGTCGTTTTATTTGAGGAAATTATTTCAAATACCTTTAATGAAATTAAGAACTGCGTGACGAAATAGCATATTTAATTAAATGCGTCATAAATATTATTAATAACTCTTACCTCATTTACCTTTAGACTTTTATAACAATATTTATCTTTTCTTACTTAATCACGAAGGCTTGCGGTGAAATTATTTCATCTATATAAAATATTCTATTAATATGTTTGGAATTCGAATAAAATTCGTTGGTTTCTTATTTATATAGTACACAATACTTTATTATTGATTAAATGAAATTGTATAGACATTTTAATAATATTAATAAATAGCTGAATTTGATATCTCAAAAGAAACTTATTTAAGGACCGAAATCTTAATATTAAAATAATTTAATCACAGAACAAAATTGATTTTTGACACTTATTTCATCTTAAAAACGTAAGTTAATCTGTACTTAGTTTAGGAAAACAACAGATATAATTGATAAAAATAAAGTATAAATTATTTATATCATTTATCAATTATTAATTAATATGAATTATAACGTTAGCATAAAATTGTGATACTATACTCTTAATATGTACCTCAGTTTTACGGTCTTTAATTAAAGGTATATATTTTCTGTAATATAAATCAATCGTTATAGCTCGTTTTCACATTATTTTCACTTTACCTTAAGACCTACGAAATTTTTCCGTCTCTTTGGAGAGATAAATGGTTCGCGTGTAAAGAGCGAATTCTTTTCTGAACGGACGTTTATTCTACAACTCGTGTGATGTTACAATTTTTTCACCTTCATATGAAAAAAAATGTATTGCATTTTATAAAAAAACTCTGACTAAAGCATTGGTACTACGATATTTGAATGTTATTTGATAATCAATATGCGTAGTCATTAAATAAATGTACACATTGATTGTAATTAATTATCACATTGATTTATTAAGGAGATAAATGTAATAATTACTATTCGAAAGTTATTATTCAGAATCCCAAAAAAATATAACTAGATATATAAAGGTGGAAATAAATCTACTCGTAATATAGAAGATAATTAAATTATATTATAATTATCTTATCAGTTGGAGCTTTTGTTATCACGTGGAAATATTCGATTATGGATTCCCGCATTGCACGTCTGTCAGTTTGCTTCAAAAACCACAAAATAAGAAGTATGTCACACAACAACTAAAAAAAATAATGAATAATTTAATTAAATCGACATATTTACTTTAAAGATCGAATTTTATATAATTATATAAGGTATTATAGTGAATTAAACACGTTCTCAATTGATTACTTTACCTCTAATAAGAACTTACTAAGCGGAGACGTGTGTGATTGGATTTATGGAGGGGATTAAATAGAGGTGGCTTTCACAGGTTTTTGGATTTTGAATAAATTATAATTATCTAGGAAAGTTATATATCACCTAAACTTCTATCACAAAGTTCTTATAAGTAATATTATTTTATTGCTAACGTTGAGATTTACCATTAACAAAATAAATCGTAATTTATAAAAAAAGATGTCACATGTTTTTTTAGTATTTTACTTTAGCATAAAATATATTTATAACATTACAAACTAATTAATACAAATTCCTCGCTTTTTATTTGAATTCAATCACTTTACGAGCTGAATGTTTTAGTTAAAACAATAAAGAACCGTTCATTTATAAAAGTCTTTTAACTTTTAACCTTTAACTTTTTAAAACACTAAGAACTAATAACCTTTTACTTTATACTAACTATAAATATTAATAAATATAAAAATATTTTGTGCATCTTCATTATATTTAAACCGTAGGTACTAATTCTATTTGACTAAGGCAAAGGCATCTAATAGGTGCCGGGTTTTGAAAATCCTTTTATATTCTTTTATGTTAATTTACAAGATATCATTATCAGATAAATTATTAACATTATTCTTAAACAGAAAAATTTGTACAAAAACATAGAACTAATGGTGTTTTTCAATGGATTAATCTGTACCCTTGAGCAAAAATAATCCGATGAGGTAAGCTAAGAAGATAATTCAATTAATATCACTCTAGGTAAGAGATGCAAAATCAATCCGAAATCATGAATTATGTAATCTTTAATCACATTTTGAAAATTAATAAACCATAACTCAAGCTTTGGCGTGACATTTACACAATCGAAGCTATGAACGTCATTTAAAGATTTTTTCGTTCATATTTTCGGCAGCATCAAGTAGGCCCTGACTTGCTCCTTTGTGAGCGAGTGCTCAATCTTACAGTACAAAGACACCTTTTTATCTGCCAAATAAATAAGAGTCCCTATAATTGAATGCGCCTTTAAGTCGTAAATCGAGTTTGTGTATTTATTGGTTAGTGACTTAAGATGTAGGAGAAAGTTATATAAAACAAGAATAAGTAGAAAAAACTTTGGTCGTTCAAAATATTTATCGATAGAGATAGAAACACTCATCGAATTTATAAAAAAAACACGGCAGAATCTAATGTTATATTTGTTACTTTTTAATTTACAACATTGTTATAAATATGTATCTTTATAATTATATATCTTTGATTCTTATAACTTGGGCCAAGAATTTAGCCAGTGATAAGGAAGGAATGAAGTAAACTTAATCTTATAATAATTCGACCGACGACATGTGTCTATCAATCAAGGCATTTATATGTTACACCCAAACCTTGAAATATATTATAATAAATACAGAAAGAAATAACATGAATTGCTGCTGAATGTTCTTACGTTGTAATAATTGAATAAGTGATATTTTACCATTTGTTATAAACAATTATTTTTTAATATTGTTAACTTAATACTTTTTTGTATTATATTTCATTTTTAAAATAATTATATTAAAAGGCCCAACATATGTTACTTATTAAGATGTCCAGATTAGTTTTTACTTTTAATCCTTTAAAAATAAATCATTTTAGCCAAATGGTATCTTATATTAAAACGAACACAAACACTCGTGCTCACAACACTCATCCAAGCACAAGTATTAATTAAAATATATTATTAATATGACTTTGTTTATTATAATCAATGGTATATTACAACTAAAGAGTAAAAATAAATATAATAGGGTGAGCTTCATTAATTAGAATTAAGAAACATTACACATCTTTTATAATAAATATACAACAACATGAAACTTCTATTAAATGCAAAAGGATCCAAACTATAGATACTGGTAGCTTTATCACATCATATAAAAATATGAATAAATAAAACAGCAGTGTTCATGTATATGAAAGATGGAAATATTAACTTAGTGCATTCTATTGTCTATTCAGAAAGTTACTTATAGTCACTTTTAAACATATTGAAATCGTTAAAATAATAAAGAGGTATTTAAATAATATTATTTGCTACTACTACTATTATAATATTTCAAAAGCCAGCACTTTAAAGTTAGTAAGCATTGTGCAATAAATCTTCAGTAACTCAAAGACAGTTCCACATTTCTCTCTCGCACCTCGTAAACTTCCCTAGCTTTAACACAAATTCTAATTAATACCAGTAATAATCTCAGACTTGCTGCTGTGTTAATATAAAAATTAAAATAAATGTGTTATAAAATAAGATAAATATTTAATATATTACATTAAACACATACTGATTATCGTCTTACATGTAGCATTAACGACCTCAGCGGCACCAATCACTTCTCGAGTCGAGATATGGGAGTGCCTTTAGCATAAGACGGTAGAAATATATGTTCGGAGCTTAAATATAATAAGTAACTATCGAACTCTCTAAATAATAATAATTTAAAATCATATTTAAGTTAATAAAGAGCGTGGGAGAGATAATTAACCCTAGTAAATTACATAAATGATTGGAACATGACACTTGCGACTAAACGTTTGCAACCAATTTAATATATGATTTTGGTAAACATTTAGTTCAATTACCTTCTCTAACCGTATTAAGGTTATTACACTATCCATATACAGACACACGTGTATATATTATAATTACTTAACTTTCTTTCTATTGGTATTTTAAGCGCTACTGAGTCGTCGTCGGGTGTGCCTGTAGTGTAGATAGATAATATTAATTCAATGTTAACACAGTGTACAAAAATAATACATAAGGAACATCCATTTATATTAAATTCACATGAGGACAAAATGACCGCTTTGAATATATTATAATGAAGCTTTCATTTAGAGGGAGAAGTGTTTAACAAATCCTTTTTGGACGTGTCTTGTTACTTTGAGACCCTTGTGAGTTAAACACAAAGGACAAACAAAACTTGTATATTTATTCTCGTCTGTTTGTTTGTGGTCCCAGTGATAGCGGAGGGTGGTTACAATGTTGTATGTTGTTGTTATAGAATATTATTTAAATATAATCATAATCGAACACATATTGCAACATACTTGTTATTGAATATACTTTTTTTAATTATTGAGAGAGTTATTATTGTCCTTATGTTTCTCTCTTAAAATACATTGCTTATAATTTGAGACTTACGCCGAGTTATAATAATTATGTTGAGTATAACTGTTACTGCTAAATTGTTAGTATGGTAAGTACAGAAATTAATAAAGCAGAATGAACATTAATATGTATTTTTTTGTATGCATATATGTCAATATATATGTATCATATAAAGTGTGTAAATATATACATTTATATATATGTATTATGTTGTATAGTGTACATTTTTCATTTTTTATAATAATACAAAATTTGTTTTATTAAATATTTTGTTCGCATGTTTTTTTTTATGTTTTTAACGTGTAGTTATTATTATTATATTATCTGCATAATCATTTTCCGCAAAGTGTAACTGGTACAGAGCTCTTAAAGAGATAAGTTAAAAAATTATATAAAATTAAATTATTTTTTTGTCATATCCATATTTCGATCACCATTCAAAAGTAGTGGAATCCTCTTAGCCGTGTTGCTAAAAGTGTTCTTCGTATAATTTGGTCACATCGACGAAGCTTCGGTGACTGAACATGACGTCACGTTGGACGACGCCGACAACACAAACCGTCGGAGATTAAGTTGTTGCCAACACTTAGTTTTATAAACTAGTACGTAAAGAAAGTTATAAAGAATTCTTTATATTTTACTTTTTTGTTAAGTGACTTGTTAATTAAGTCAATGATAATATAATATTGTAACTTCTGTATTGTTTTAATCTGGAATCTGACTGGCTGTGAGAAATCCTAATTACTGTTTATATATTATACTTATATACATAAACTACTGCGTTCCTTAACGAGAGAATCAAGATGAGAAAACTCAAGTTCGTTTATAAAGATGTTATAAAGCTACCAATATATAACACACACACTTATTCTAACTCTTTTTTTGTAAAATCTGTAAGACTCTGGAATGCTCTTCCCTTAGTTATTAGAAAATCTCCTACTTTATCAGTTTTTAAAAATCGTTTAAAGCAACATTATCTATATACGTAAAGTATAAATTTAAGTATATATATATATACAAATATAATTTAATATGTAGGTATATAAGTATATATTATTTCTAGTATAAGTATGTTTATCATCTATGAATATTAATATGTATTATCATTTGCACTATCCCGTCTGATCTCTTATTGTTACTTATCTTCAAAGGTTGTCTGTAAGAGATCGCTTTAAGCGATAAGACCGCCTTTGCACGGTTTATATTTTTTTGTCTTGTCTATTCTTGTTATTTTTTTTTTATATTATACAGTGCAATAAAGTGTTAAATAAATAAATAAATAAAGCTATTTTTGATCTTCAACATTGACTCATTACTAATTAAAACCAATGAGGTCGTTTATCATTTTGAAGATTCATTTATCAATTAATTATACCATTTATAGTTGTGAACGTCAATTTTAAAGAACATTAAATTTTAAAGAAATGACTAAAACCAAAATCGTAATTCCAAAATAATTATAAGATGAAAGATAAATCTACAAACCAACTAATACTATTAATGAAAGCCAATTAATTTATAATATGTTATTAATTTATCAAAGTAATATTCTAATGTCTCATGTTAAAATGAGTAAAATAATGTTGAGTGTAAAAATTAAGATATTATTAAATATACGACAATGGGTAAAATGTAACATCGGCAGTAGCAGCATCAACAGCAGCAGCACCGGCGGCTGCGATGGTAATGGCGGTGTGACATCAGCAGCAATAGTAGTTTTAATAATGGGTAATCAGAATATTCTAGGGTAGGGAAATACAATTTAGGGCATTAAAAAGTACGGTAAAATTAAAACCATTATATAAGAATTCTTATTCATTTTATAATATCGTATATCTATTTACTTCTAAATGAAATACAGTCAGTAATATGTCATTGCAGTACAATATCACTTCAAGCAGACGCTTTGCTAAAAGAGAATATAAAAGTTTTCAAATTAGTTGCTCGACTTTACACCGCCAACATCCGCTGGAAAATTTCGCTTCAACTTTTAACAACAAATACTGACTGGACACTTGACTCAAAGGAAATTTTGCTTTTACTAATATCACCTGTCATACAATTTGACTTTACTGCAAGTTTATAATTCATATGCAAAAATATTAACAAATATATGTCTGTATTCTGTCTGACTTTTTAAAATAATAAATGGATTATATTTACTTTATAATATTTAATATTTTCGTTCATTTTCAATTAATTTCAATTTTAAATAATATTATATATGATAAATAAACTTTATACTGTTATAACACTTTAGAAACAAAATTACTTTGATGTAACAAGAAAAATAACATTTATATTTTTGTCTTTAAAATAAACAGAGAAAAATGTATTCCCAAAGATCAGCCTTTAAAAGTTTTAAAATATAATACGTCTTAAGTTTGTCCCTTGTGTCCGTCTCAGTAAGATTTACTGAGCTCTTCCCTACTAAATGGATATTTTGATAAAAAATATAAGTATTCCTATTATTTTATATACAAAAATATCCATAACATAGTTTCCTTTTTTAATAGTATAGAGTTCAGAAATATTCTCTACCTCCTTAAGAGTAAGATTGAAATTCAAAACTCTTTAAAGGACTGTGAGTGCCTTATTATTACACTCTGAAAGCTCAGCGAATTTAATTAATCCTTGAAATGAACTATTAACTATTCAGTTCTTGAAAACAGATTAAGAAATAGTTTTATATAATCGAAGTTTCAAACCCTTTTATAACTTAAAAACAAAGCAACATTTATGAATAATTAAATTCTAATTATATTATTAATAACAAGCCAACAAGAAATATAAAATAGTACAAAAACATTACTTATTTTCAATTTGTACATAACATATTATTTATATAATTTATGTATATTACTCGTATAATTAAGTAAAATTAAAGAGTTGCCGGTTGGAAAGTTTTATTTTATTTTTAACGTATATTTAACTATTGTATATAATATTTTAATCAAAATATCGCTTACATTGTAGTTATCATTGTTATAAAAATATTAGGAGTAAAATTAAAGACTACGTTATAGCACTTATAATAAAATTTACAAAACATATATCATTTTGGTGTTCATAATTTTTCCTCGTCTGGAAGAAGTTGCAGACAAAAGAAAGTTATTTACATAAACGACCCAAACTATTACTTAATGTAAGTTATTCAGTTTTATAAGACATTTTAGTAATTTTATAGCAGTATGTCCTTCTGTGAAATGACCTGTACTTCTTTAGAACTAAATAGTAAATCGTGGAAGTTCATTAAACCATTACTTTCGTTAATTTTAATTACATTATTTATTAGTTGTCTGCTCTTAATATAACAAAGTTCACTTTGTTGAACCTTGTCATTAGTAATTAAGGTTTTTAATTGGTGTTGCCCGCTACTTCAAGAACTCTTCGAGAACTCTTGAAAATACAATGAATGTTTTTTTAATACAGAAGAAGAATAAATGGATAAATAAGAATAGTGTTAAATAAATTTTTAAAAAATTACAAATATTATTTCTTTAATTTAGTTTACTTTTTCACAATCAGAATAAAAAACATATTTTTTTTGTTGCTAAATAAGTTGTTGATATATAACGGTTACTGTACATGTGGTCAAATATTAAGAATTTATAAATAATATTGAACTTCTGACCCGGTCTCATAAATAAGTCTCATAGATAATAAGAAAAAACTATATTAGGCACCAAATTACTTGTCATTAAGTCTTAAGTATTCATTTTAATTGTTTGTTAAATAGAATCGTTATCTTTTCGTGGTTTATCAAAAATAAGTTACACAAACTGTACAAACCTAAAAAGTAGTAGTACATTAATATAAAATGAAGCTACAGCTTTAATCAGATAAAGTCACAAAAAAGTAATAGTTCCAAAATATAATATAATAATAATATGACGAAGCAAAAGAGGAAGAACAAATCTTAAAAGTATTTGTTACATTTTAAATACATGATACAATACTACATGTACCAGTTTTGTTTTTGATTCTCTTATTAAATATTATATGAAAACCAGATAAAAGAAATGATAGTTGTTTTTTGTAAGCGTACTTTTTATTTGTTTATTCATATCATGCAAAGCCGTCATGATTTGGAGGATATTTTGTTTGGTCACACCTCCTTGTCTCAGTGAACATAAAATATTGTTTTGTTAAATTATTATTTGATAAAAGATGACTTCATAATTAGAGCCTAAAAGAGCATAATCTGAATTTGTAATTTAATGACAATACATATATATATTAGGTCTACAACTTTGCTCCCGCCGTTTTTTTCTAATTTTAAAAATTATATAAAAAAAAATGGTATCTTATTTATGTTTCAAAGTATTGTCCGTCACTTTCCACTACTTTGGCCCATCTTTCAGGCAACAAACGAATCCCGCGTCGGAAAAATTCTTCATCCTTTGATAAGATCCAAGAATCGATCCATTCTTTCTTTTTCACAAGAATCGAAGCACTGGCCCGCCAGGCCGTGTGCCATCGACCTAAATAAATGGTAATCAGATGGAGCAACATCTGGAGAGTATGGCGAGTGAGGTAGAATTTCCCATTTCAGTGTTTCGAGGTACGTCTTGACTACTTTCGCCACGTGAGGTCGAGCATTGTCGTGTTGCAAAATTAATTTTTCGTGTCTATCAGTGTATTGCTTTTATTGTCCGACTCAAACGCATTAATTGCGTTCGATAAAGTGCACCAGTATTTTTTTCAGAAGGTTTTAGCAGCTCATAATAAATTACGCCAACCTGATCCCACCAAATACACAACATGACCTTGGATCCGTGAATATTCTGTCAAGGTGTCGCCGTAGAAGTGTAGCCGGGCAATCCCCATGATGTGCGTAATATTTATAATGTTTTAATAATCAATAGAAACTTACGAAATAAAAGCTAAATCCAAAACTTTGAATTATATTTTAAACTTTTGTTTTAATTATTGTTTCAAACAAATATTTGAAACTAGTGTTAGCTTTTGATGAAGGGTCGAAAGGACCAGAACATTAAGCGATATTTTAATAAACGTCAACTAGAAATATAAATAAATGCGAACGCTTATGTTATATAGGGTTTTAAGGCGGATACGTTATTGAATATATATACCACAGACTCAACTGAGGGGAAGAACATTTTTCATATATAATATCGAAATAGATAATCTTTCGTCGAAATAGATAATCATGACACATGCGCTATCACATAAAAATATGACTGTCGTAGTTTATTAGAATCTGTGTAATAGATTCGTGTTAGTATGTTACCTCGTATGGATATAAAGTTTATTCTATTTAGTTTGTATGCGCCAGGTAATGGTAAGATTGCTCGTAGGTCCTGTTGCGATATTATTAAGATATATTATAATGGAATGTGCAAAACTATAAGCTAATCAGTGAAGTTACGATTATCGCAAATAATAATAAATCATAGGTAAATTACCTACCTCTTATTGTTTGGTACATTTTTTTTTATTTGAAACAAAAATTTAGGGATTAGTCATCGTCATCGGATGAGAGTTAGTTACTATCATTTAAGAATGTTGTTCCAAGTGACTCAATAAGAAAAATATTTATTTTATAATAATAAGATATACGTGTATGTGTAATGGTGCAAGTGATCCCTACAGCCGTCGGTCTGTTGCAATTTGATGAACGAAAGTATATTCGGATATTGATGACGTAGTAGTTACTGTTTTCAGTGTATCAATATTGTATTGATCTGAAAACACTGTCAAAAATAGTTTAACTTACATACTAGTAGTTTGATGCAACAAGCCCTTTGAAATATTTTATTCAGACCTTGGGGATAATATATTAAAAGATAATATTACATAAGCTAGAATAACTAAATTAATTCTATATATACGCAGGCCTCAGGGAATAATTATTTATCCTAAGTAAAGTAAAGTAATATAGTAGAAGTACTTCGATATTTGTTATACACCTGAGATAGCCTTAACAAGATCGGAATAAATATAAATATCTATAGTAATACTAAAATCTCTGAAGACAAATAATAAAAACAATGACATCAGTCTGGTGATAATTTGGATTAAGGGGCAATATACTTGAGATTAAATCCTAATTCTGTTTAATCTAGTTGGATATCCGATATTAGTGCAAAAAATTATTAAAAAACTGGAAAGATAAAATAGTCGATAAACCAAACGAAACACAATAGCAATTACAATAGCTACAAATAAAAATTATATTATATTTGAGTTTTAAATTTTATTGTCAGTTTTGTTTTATTTTGGAAAAGTTTTAGAAGTTTATTTTTAATCTATTTTAAACAAAACATTTTTTGACATAGAGTTAATATCCATTATATAGAGAAATTATATCTTGCTAATCCTTTCAATAATCCTCAGAACAAACTAAATCAAATCGCAGCTTAACTAATAGAACCTTGTATGAACAGTCTCCTTGTCTCAACACAATTAACCTTCCGAGTGATTTATTCAACCACGCGACTCTAGTTCTTGTGTACTAGATTTCATGGCTTACTGTGCAGTAACGTCTTATCTAACTGAGTTAATATTGACAGCCGTGTACCGAGTGTGTGTGTGGGTGACTGTACTCTCGGGTTCTCTTATTTCACAGAATAATATTATGCTTCACTTACTACTTACTACAAAGGTATTTGCACTGGTGTATTTTTCTGGTTCACAATGATAGGAATCACAAATCACAACTTATAGGAATTGATGGACCTTTTTAAATTGTGACACAAGACAAGTTTTATAACAATAAAATTGTAATACTATACTCTTCGTATATATCTCAGTTTAATTAGGGTAATATATTTCCTTAAATATAAATCAGGCGTTACAGTTGGTATTCACATTATTATCACTCGGCCCTTCAGACCTACGCAACTTTTCCCTCTCACGAGAGTGATAAATGGTTGTCGTATAAAGAGCGGATTCTTTTCTGAACGACTGTTTATTCTCCAACTCGTGCGATAGTAATTATTTGTTCACCTTTATATAAAACAAATACTCGTATGTATAATGATATTTAAATTACAGCATGTTATAACAAATTGTGACTAAAGCACCAGCAGTAGGATATTTTAATAAATACTTAATGTTAATTTATTAATAGCGTATAGAGAAATAGAATTCTTTGAGTTGAATTCTTCATTAAATTTACAAAGTGATTGAAATTAATTACCATAATTTATTTTTGCCTTCAGATCTATTGTGTATTTTATAATTCAGAAAATGTATAAAAACAATGGTGGCAAAAATAATTCTTATTCTTATGAAGTTTGAATCATATTTTCCAAAAAAAATTAACCAGAAATGTCATTGTGAAGAAAAATGTACTCGTGATATAGAAGATAATTAAATAACATGTATATAACATTAATAAAACAATATACACAAATCTAATTATGGTGTCAGTTGGAGCTTTTGTTTTCATCTCGTAACACCTCTTTAAACAGTAATTAACACATCTTTGGCTCATATTTAAATTAGTGAGTTCTGAAATGTTAGTTAAGAATTGTAGGTTTAATTCAAAATTCTGTTGTTTTATTACTTTAGGGTTTTATAATTTCATATTTACAATTTCCACGAATATCGCAAATGTACGAAATAGGAACATCAATTGTCATAGAGCGATCATAATCGGTGTTTTATCCTGAGGAGGCTATTATGGAAACGTTTTGGTGCCAAGTTATTTATAAAGAATATTGGATACGTTATACGATACAAACAAAGTATTGTTATGAGAAAAATAGGTTACTAAAATAAAGACAAACAAGATTTGAAGAGGAAATTGAGAAATATATAGAAACGATAAAATACATTATAAGTTTTTATTAATCTAAGAAAGAATATTTATACAATATTACCAAAGTAACAATCACATATTAAACTCCACCTGAATAACTAGTCTTGGATAATAACATGCTATAACCATTTTAACACAATAATAACCTTTCCTATTTATTTTATTCCATAATCTTGGCTCTAATTTTCAATTTAAACTCTTCCTTCCAATGGTCCTGTTTGTTCTTTAACACCTGTCTAAGTTTATTACGCATCACAAATTACTTTTCGATATTTAGACAGTCTTTAGAGTCCTTTGCAAGATTTCTTTAATTTCATGATTTTCAATAATTTTTATTGTTCTGGGGAACCTATTTCTATATAATAATTAATCTTATCATAATTTTAAAATGTTTTTGTTTTTAGATTCCTTCATATTTATTACTAATTATAACCAAACAACACAGAAAAAAAAGAATAATCGAGATATTAAATTCCATAATATAAATGGTGACAATATTAATATATTAAAACACTTACTCCAATGTACAGAACTGTGAAGAGCACAAGCACATGGTCAGCTGAACGTGCATGATCTCCACGGGGTGAATGACCGTGACGGAGAAGGCGGTGTCTGGTGTGCTTGTGGTGAAGCTGGTGGATGTGGTTATAAAGCCACAGGGTGTGACCAGGCGGGGTATGAGATAGGTTGTATAGTTCTAGAAATTATTATTAGTCAAAATGATAACATTCTGTATTTATATCACAAACTATTGAAGAAAAATATACTACACTACATACATATATACTCGTACTATATACATACTACATATTACATACACTAAAACAAATAGTTTTGAATATCAAATAGTTGTTTACATTCGTTAACATAATATTATTATATAAATGTTTTCGTGTTCTATTAAAACAATATCGGAGTTTAATTGTCAATGTTTTCATAACATGAAACAAGAGAGGATTATTGAATGTATTATTAAAGGATAAATTTTGTATGAATATGAATATCTGTTTGTTTTAATTTGTTTTAATAAAAATATAACAATATAACAATGTTGCCAAACAATTTTTAGTAATTATATTTTACTTCTTATTTCAATCATTACAGTCAGTTAGGTCTTTTAACTTTCTATGAATAAATAAAGCCTACACTATGTTTTACTAATGTATATGTATGTTTATATATTTAAAACCTTTTTGCACAAATTAACAAAAATAAAATCAAAAACTAAATTTTACAAAAAAAAATAATAAAGAAAATAAAATATATAAATATGTATATATAAGTCATTCTTTTTCCATGTCTGACCCCACGCTTAGCAAAATGGGTTCAGTCTAATAAAGGTTTATAATTAGTTGATGAAAAGGCCTTGAAGTATACATTTGGAGTGGTCTTTTCACAAATATCAATATGGCTGCCAAAACCACGTCGCTTCCAATATTTTTGTACCAAATCAATTATAAAATCAAATTATAAAATCAGCATCACGACTCGAATGAATATTTTAACGAACATATAAATTGAATACTATGTGTATTACATAGCATTCCATTATTATATTTAAACATCTACACAAGATATGAT
Organism: Melinaea marsaeus rileyi; assembly: GCA_918358865.1. Lineage (NCBI taxonomy): Eukaryota > Metazoa > Arthropoda > Insecta > Lepidoptera > Nymphalidae > Melinaea > Melinaea marsaeus. The sequence goes on from OU911085.1 coordinate 12,397,476, forward strand.
GATGATGATGATGATGATGGTTATTGGTATTGCAAACTGGAAATGAATTTTGAAATTGATTAATTTGAGGTAGGAAGGTATGGAAGCTTCTTTAATTCAGTCAAAACTGTTAAATTTGATACATTCAACAACCTTTACAGGCACCAATCTGTATTTAAAACGCCCAGCACTACAACGATCTAAAAATTAAAATATTTTGAGTGTTTATAACTTTACGTTAACCGAATCTCGTTTCATTTTATGAAATATTTAGTTCTTGAGTTATATAAATGTGTCCACATCATTTTATTGTAATTTTAGCCCGTTTTTTTTCAAGTACGTACATTTAATTTTTTCTGTAATGTAAAATGTTCTATACGTTGCCCGGGGTTATCTTACGACCATAAATCAAAATGTCATTAAAATCAGTGCAGTAATTTATCCGTAATGCGCGAAAAATAAACAAAAAAACATTCTATATCGATTCTTATTTTATTTTGCTTTTACTATTCTTATTTTGCTTTCACTAAGTCTACAATTTACTGAGATACCTTACTTAAATAAGATTGTAGACACTAAAATTTATATCCTTTTTAATTGAGAATACTTTCCTTAAGTAACAGATGAAATCCCTGAAGCAGGTTTATCCAAGTAGAAATCTTATATTAAACTTTGAAGTAAGTAGCTTTACTCCTTCCGAGACAGACTTATACTTACATTTCTATAATGTAATATTATAATCTTTAAGATTGCTGTTATATAACTTGTTGTAACTTTAAATTATTAAATATTATTATGTTATTTAATGATATTAAGCTTCAAATTTATTAGCTAAAAATACATCCGTTATTATGAAATACATTGAAATTTCCTGCCGAAAATCCCGTAGAACAAGCAACTTTATTTGATACTAAATATTGTTTGCGGAATTAGTAACCAAGAACGTATACGGCCTTCCATACAAGTACTCGTAATAGATTTTGATCTCTAACACCGGATGTTAAGGCCTAAGGGAATACGGTCTCAGTTTGGTGTACAGGACCTCACGGGGTAATAATCGTGTTGAGAAGATTAAATGGTTTACATCAGGCGATATTAATAGAATTAATAATTGTTTGTTACAGAGGTTTATTGCACCTTTTTATGTGCAATAGTTTTAGTATTTAATATAATTACTCCTATTATTAAATGACATTTGACCTCATTTTACATCCAGGATTTATTTATATACGTTTAATACCTATTACTGAATGAGAAAATTTGTTATTGTCAAGAAGTATACTTGATATATTTAAGAATCTCCCCATCGTCATGAAACACAGGTGAAAAGTGATATATTTCACTTCACTACAACATTCACAATTACACCAAAAATATAGATTTCAACAAATTAAAAAAATAAAGTTGAACCGGAAATATAATAATCCGCATATAATACATATTTGTAAAGGGGTTTTACCAATATCTTGTTAACTTTTTTTAGAATATTTTCTCCTTCTTTCTTTTATTATAAAGGTTATAGTGTGATGTTATAATATAGCTTGTCGCCTTCTTCATGTTATATTTATGAAGAGGGATGGACAGTTCCAGGGATTAAAAAAATATTTATATAGGTATTGTTAGTGTTATTGTGATATAAAATGTATAAAGTGCAAGAAATTACTATTATTAATTGTTAAACACAATAAAAAAATAACTGTTAATTAATTAATATTCAACAAAATTATACTGTATATTTTTTTAATTCTTCAACCTTTAATCTCCTTGTAATAATCTTCTCCCCCCTAATTCTTACATTATACCACCGGTAACACAATACAGCTCGTATAATGGAGTAATTCAGCTATAGCTGAATAGCCTTTGCAGAAATTAAGCTTTGATATCTAGTAAAAAATACTAAATAATATTTCGAAAAATGTACTTTGGTATTTTAATTTATGGGATTAATATTAAATTTAAGTATTACGGATAAAAGAAGTATTTATATTTTCTTTAGTGTGTGTTGTATAGTGAAATGTAATGAGATCTCGTGGAATACTTGCTCTAGCTATTGAATATTAGTACATACTTAATATTTTGAGGTTTTAACGAGCCACCACAGACGTGGGAATTTGTATTGTTCATAAATGAGTTGTAAGTGGCTCCTCCCATCCGTTCATTTTATTTAGGTTTAATGCATTCTTCTCGCAAATCATTATAGGTGGATAAGGTTATTTATTTCCCTGCGAGGACTTAAATATATTGTGACTACATAAGGTAACTATTTTTACCTCCTTAATGGTCTTGATAGATTTTCTGACTAAAGTTATGTTAATATAAATGAATCTTTTTCTCTATATGTATGGTGTATGTGCGTTATGTATATAACCTATGATTTTTTTTAATAGCTAAAAAACTTAATTTAAGTAAGTCATCAATTGATCCTTGAACAAAACACATAAACATGTATCTCTAAAAGCCAATCTGGAAACTCAGTACAGACTTGTCAAACCTTTGAAGTATGTTTCCGGCGAATGAGGAATTACAGTGCAAATAACAAAACCCACTGAGAAATATTTATAAATGATCTTGAAAATAAACAAATTTATAGACTGTTTTTTTAATAAAGCGTTGTTTTGTAATAAAATGACGTTAAAAACCTTTAAGAATAAAAATACACAAGAACTTCTTAATTATAAGAAAGAGTCCATCAAATCAAATTACTCGATTATAATCATGGAACTGGTATTAAGCTAATGTTATAAAGATAATTTTTTCAATATGCTAAGACCCTTTCAAAACGTCTCAGTTGTAAAACAGAGTTACCTGAATCAGACTTCCGATTGTGATACTCCAAAGTTTGTTAAACATCAATCATGTTTTACTAAAATATGTTTTATAACAGTAATAATAGAAACCTCGAGTGGTTCAAAAACCATTGCGTCAGCATTCCTGACGTCACAATGCTCATTATTACCTGTACTCATGATGCCACTACATGACCCATGTCTAGATTGTCACCCAGCAAATATTTCTTCGTAAAAATCCTATTTTTTAATTCCACAACACTGTCAATATAACTATTCAATACCATGAAGTTATCTCAGTATTATAATTACAAGATTTAAAATTAAATTGTTTCTCATATTATCATTATAGCAATCCTATAATTTATGGTAAATTATTTCAAAATATTTATCTTAAAATTTAGCCTTAAAACAATTTCATTAGAAAATACAATGACAATGTAAGAAGTGAAAATAATTTATTTCATAATTAGAATTACGTCATTAAGTAGAATTATTATAAATAAATACAGATCAAACATCCTCTGAACATATACAATATTTAAAATAACATAAGTTGCATATTATATATATATATATAAAGATACATATAATTTAATTAAATTATTTTTGAGAAGAAAGTTATTACAAATATTTTTTATTCCCAATTAGGTAATAATAAACTAAATTCTTTCTGAAAATAAATGCAATTGAGATCAGTAAATATAAATGGATTTCGTTACAATAACACCTAATCTCAAATAATAACTTATGAAGTACTGTGATACATCCATTACGTCTTCAATTTTGAAACCATTTTACTGAATTCCCAATAAGATTAACGTGATACCGACACAGAGTACAGGTAAAAGGCTTTACAGAAGGTACTTACTAATTATAACTACTACTTTTTTCTAATTTAGAGCAGATTGCATAAATTAATCAAACCGTTACGATTATTTTATAGCTTTTGATAATTAAATGAAAAGTGTTTTAATGGTCGCGTTAACATTTTCAATCAAGAGAATAAGATGTATGGACATGGGTCGGGTTACCCTGATACAGTATACTATCTAATTATAATACTCACTGAAACATGAGCCCTATTAATGTTAATTATAACTTAATAATAATCTGTTGTATTCCATGATCTAACAAGACTAACATAACAGTGAGTAGACTGACAAGAGCACGAGTACAAATCCATCGTTACGGTTTCTTTGAGACAAGAAACGGCTACTTTCTATACTTACTTCATATTTCTAGAATAATATTTTGATTTTATTTACCTGTTATTCAAAATACAATTCAACTTGTTAATTAATGAAAACAATAAATTCGAATTGTCCCTTGTTTATTAATATCTTTTGTTACCATACAATTTTTTTTGCATTTATATTTATTTATTAATAACATATATATCTATACACCGATGGGTGACCATACCATATTTGTATTCAAAATTATTTAAGCCTTGTATCCAGAAAGAGTTAACTTAAAGTTTTCCCGCTTGTTATATTTTCTGTCGTTTAATGGGTTTGTTGACGGACTTTATGTGTGAAGGTTAACAAGCTGCTCGTTGTATGATTAAGGTCAATCTAAAGCTGGTAAGGTCCTAAGTCATATTACTTTGATTAAGTACCAAGTTCTGGTACTTGGCAACTTAGTAGGTCTGTAAAACTTTTATGTATGCTTGAAGTTAGATTTTAATGTGTACTGTCATATTCATAAATTAAAGAAATCTATACATTAAGAAACTTTAATTTTTTATTTAATGTATACTATTTTATATCATATTACAAGACTTCTTGAAATCCATAGCTTTAAAGTGTTTTCTACGCGAGGTGTTTGAGTTTGTTTTTATTCAGGACTTTGTTGTTCTCAACTAATAATTAACAGTGATATTTTATTCACTTGGCTTGATATATTTAATTCGATATTGCCTAGAAGCTCAAAAATAGTAGTAACCTTTTAAATAATTAATTAGTAGTATTTTGTAAAATGAAAGTAAAACAAGTCTTTTTAATTGAATTCAGCTTATACGTGCTTTAAAATTAATTTTAAAAAATATTGATTAAAATGTATAAAATATATCAATACATATATATATATATATATATGTCAATAAATAAGTTAATTATTAATAAAAGTTATTTTTTATGTCTTTCTCCTCATTTATATATTTATATATTTATTTATTTATATATTATTTCATACTCTACAACTACATAATTAATATTTTTTTACACTCAGGGGAAGCTGCAAGAGGTCTTTCGACAAAAATGAAGTTATATTTAACACTTTTATCTTTTTCGTTGTTGTTTACTTGTTTTTTTCGTAGGAAAATGAAGAACTTCTCATTTGGGTTTTTAAATTTCCAACATAAAAAGTAAGTAAAATAAACAACAACTAAAAAAAAAGTGCCAAGGTAAGGTTATCTTATATCTCACAGACACAGTCTGTAAAGTAGTCTTGTTTGATCTCTTCAACCGATTTTACTTTTCGGAACATCCAATAAATTAATCCTATAAATGCTGAAACATAGTTTGATCAGAATGTCCCAGAGGATGGTATCGTATTAAGATGTTGTACTCTGTCAGTAACAAGGTCCTTCACAAACTTGCATGTAAGTGAATGTACTTTGCTAATTGACTTAGAGAATGTTTGCTGTAAGTGTAAGCATTAAAATTTGACATTTCCCGAGACATTGTTCGTGTGCACAACACATGTTACTTCAGTGAAGTCACTGGAATATACAAAAAAATAGTTTTTATATCGTTATTTTAGTATATAATTAAAAAAATATATTTATATAACATTAAAAATGTCAATAAAATGATTATAAATAGATTTACTTACACTATAATATGCAAATAATGTAAGCAACATTCCTATTTGCAATAAACAAAAGGATTTAAATTCTTTACGAGCTTAGAATAATTAACATCGTAATATTTGATTTAGACTTGATAAATTAAACAGAACTGTAACATTACTGTGAAGTCAGTAATAGCGCTGTTCCACAACCTTCATTTAACTGTAAGGTTGTAAATAAATTAAATAAGCCTATTTATTATGTACGGGTTGTGACTGATATATTTGAAAACCTTCTACATCATAGTACTACATGTAGGATAATATTTTTACAATTAAATATAGATTTATGAAATAAACAAACTTAAATATCGTAAAATTAAATGTCTTACTGATAGGAGTAAAGTTAGAATTAGTGTGATTATTAGATAAAAGAATTTTATTTGGAAGGTATTAATAATGTTAAAAAATGTCGATAGATCGCCATTTCCCCTATATTTGTGATTATTTTTAAATTGTCACTAAGAGGTAGATCTGAAAGAAACAACACGCCTCTTATTGCTGTAATAAATTTAGTTTTTTTTTTATTTGGGTTACATTACTCCAAAAATAAATGAATTGTTAGTTGTAATTAATAGCTATAATCTATTTATAACTGAAATAACCTTTTAACTTAAGTCTTTTCAAAACAATATATAAGTAATTATAGAATATGAGAAATTGAGCAAGCAATTTTTCCATGTATTTTTAGGGCTTTTGTTGTATTCTTAGATGTTACTTATTAGTTTTACATTTATAGTGACACTTATAGTTTTGTTTTTATTATTAGAAACAAAACTTTACAAAGAATTCTTTATAATTTTCTAATTTTATTTTGAACAAAAGTGATAATTTTTTATTAATCTCATTTATTACATTTGTCATCATTGTTACTTAACTTCTATACAAATAAAATCGCTTATTTCAATGAGAAACTCAAATTACATTCATATATTTTTCGTCCAAACAGAATTGTATATATTCCTTGCTATCGGTCTGTAATCTCCAAATTAGATTCCGTAATAAGGTTTACCAACGCTGCCTTTATTAGGTTCTCGAGACGCTTTAAAGATAATACACACATATTACCTTTCTCATTTCAAGAGCAGCACTCTTAGTCCTGATCTTCTCTTGTATTACAGATGTCAGTTTGTGAAGACCAATACTTACAATTATATTGTTCTTTTGTTATAAAACTGAACATGAATCAATTTATTAAAACACTCTTAGTGGCAATTACTGTAAAATACTTTAATTAACTATAATTTGTTAAATATTAATAATACGCATTAGTAAAATAATTTAGAAAATTCTTATTAGAAATCATGTTGGTATCTTTTTCAGAATACATAAAATATACTCACAGTAAATATACTTGTATGGACCGGAACTGGTGTCAAATTTACATTCTATTACAATGACTCCGAACTGTCGAATAGAGTATTTGAAGTTAAACTGTCGTGTTTGACCAATAGTTATTTAAATTAAATAAGTAAATTAATATTTATCGAAAAGAATAGTAACAAAGAGTACTTGCATTCATTTTCTAATGCAACTATATATACCAAGATAATATATAAATACCATATATATACTAGTGAGGATACCATAATGTCAAACTATTTAGAACTTGACACATTTAGTATGCAGTATAATGCTGTTACATTGTTTTTGTATCTCATCTGAGTTTTAGTAAACAGAGAGTTTGTTAGTTTTAATTAGAATTTGTATTTTCATTTACATTGAATATTCGATTTCATTTAGTAATGAAACAAAGTTCCATTGTGCCAAGGTTCAGGTTTCGGGAAATAATTATATGAATACGAAGATTTGCAAATAACAATATTTTTCTGTTTTATAAAATAATAAAAAAATAATAACATTCTTGAAATAAAATCAGTAAGTTAATAAATATTGCTCTAATCAGATTGATCCAATATAGAGTTAGTTATTATATATCATAGATAGTTTAAAACAAATTATTTCTTGCTGTTATTGAGCGAAGCGAACGAAGTGAGCAGAGCGTTTTACTGGAGACTTTTTACATTTTGTCACGAATTGGCTCGAAAACTACTTGACGGAAAATTATGAAACTTTGCAATCAAAAAGACACACATTAGGTGATGGTTCTTATAAAAAAAAATAAAAAATACCCTCAAAAAAAAATAAAAATTTTTTAATATCATGTAAAAAAATTTATATCCCATTGAAATCAATGGGAAACGATGAGTCAATACTTTGGGCTCGCTTCGCTCAACATGCAAACGGCACCCAAGATTTCACGAGCGCAGCGAGTCGAAATTGAGGGTTTGTTGGCGCTCCTAGTTTTAAAATAATTTATAAATTTTTGATTCCACACACATCATACAATTCTAAGAATATAGTTTCATATAAAATATTAGAGTAAAGCATTTTCTATATTATCTATAAATTATATTTAATGTGCGATACTGACATAATGTTCCCTGTTGATTTATGTTTCCCGCATGAAGCTGAAGCTATAATTTAAAGTATTAACTTAATTAGTTGTATTAACGAAGAGGCCGAGAATATTTTCGAACTTCAGTTACATTAATAACTTCTTTATTAATATTATATTATATAAAATATAAAGTTTTATTACAAATAATGCCAGTGTCAGAAATGTATATTCTAAAGTAATTTGAAAAAGTTATATATAAAATGACATTCTATGTATATTCTACATAGAATTAGATATTTAAAGAAAGATATAATATTGTATATATTCCAAATATATAATTACAATAATATGTAATTTCAGTTACATATTTAAACAAGATCAGAAATTAGTTTGTTCTTGAAATAGTAAATTAAAAGTAAATACCTAGTAATGAATTCATTCATTATATTGTAAAAAAGACCTCCGTCTTTATAAAATTGTTTAAGTTCAAAAAAAAATGTGTCTTCATTATATTGGAGTTGATATTAGTTTGTGTTGTAACATTTAAGAACGACTGAAGACGCGTTAAATAAATGGAAAGAGTGATTTCATGCACAGAATATAAATTATTATAGATACAATTCAGCCGAAAAAAGAGAAATTCTTTCTTTTATTTGCAATATTAAGAAACTTAAGTAACTTTGTGACCTACTACTGAATTTTGACCAATTCTCACTTTGAGTAAATCCCATCAAAATCGATATATAAATAAAAAAGGAACGCTATGAGTTTTACAATAAAGACAATGTTAAAAAGATAATTCAAGTTTTAAAATTATGTCCAACTTCTCTCCGCATATTTCTCAATATAAATCTATCTTCTTAAATATAATCTTTCAATAATCCTCAAAACAAACTATTTGATATCGCAACCAATAAATATTAGAACCTTGTATGAACAGTCTTCTTGTCTCACCACAATTAAACTATCGAGCGATACAGTGAACTACGCGACACTAGTTCTTATTGACTAGACTTTATAGCTTCCTTTGGTTTAGCTTTGACTTATTAATGAAAATCTATCAATTCGTGTACCCGTTGGGTGACTGTATTCTCGGTTTCTCTAATTCTACATAATAATATTATGACATTAGTATTAAATACAGTACTTCTTGAAGTACTTTTAAATTACCAAAATAACACCGCGAGAACTGCCAGGATATGTAGGTAACTACTAACAGGCGAGGCACAGAAGAGGATCTCGTAAGTGAACCTGAACGCAGTCCAGTAAAATAATTAAAATAAGAATTTTAAACAATCTTATTATTGACGAAAGTAAACATTACATTATATACTAGAAAAACTATATAAGTAGACAAGATGTGCCTTTACGAATATTTGAATTTACTAATATAGTTATTATTATCTCCACATTCAAATAGGAGAGTAATTTCCTTTAAAATAATTAACATGTACAGGTTATGTCACATGTTTGTTATTTTATTTAATAATTCATCAATAATATTAATTTATAACCTAATTTATTACTTATACAATAATATTTGTTAAAGTACTGAACTGAACTGAACTCCTTCCTACCTTAAAAGCTTCTATTACTGTTATGTAAATATCTGGTAAGGTAAAAGTACTAGGACCCATAAACGATCAACGTCTAGTGTCATTAAGTAGGGATTGGATTGGATAACTCTTATTACATACAGATATAACAATGTGATGTAAACTACACTGAATACAAGTGTATCACTTTCAGTAAACATATCCTGTAAGTCGATTAGCAAAGTAAATTCACTTACATCAAAGTTTGTGAAGGACCCTTCAACTTGTAAAGTTCATGATCTTAATAAGATATCATCCTTGGGATATTCTTATCAAACTTTGATTTACCATTTACGGGGTTAATTTATTAAAAGTTCCGAAAAGTGTTAAATAAAAATAATATATGTACTTGCCTTACGACCTGACCACCCTTATATTGTACTTAATCAGAACAACAAGCAGCTTGTTAACCTTCACACATAAAGTCTGTCACAAGGTCATTAAGCTCATTAAGAAAATATAACAAGCGGGAAAACTTTAAGTTAACACTTTTTGAATAGAAGGCTTAAATAATTTTGAATATTAATATATACATATAAACATGACTCATAAGTTACAATTGTAGTCTATTCGTGTATAGATGTTTTTAATAAACTAAATGAAATGTTCATATTGAAAGGAATTGATAGACGATGTGTAATTAAAAATTCCTCACTTTCATTAAATAAACAAGTTGAAATATATTGTATATAACACGTGTGTATAAACTCACTGAACTGTTAACTCTCAGACAAGTTAACAGTTTATTTATAAAATACAACAGATGATAGAACAACGATTTAAATTGTTTCCGAACATGTTATTTACTGAGATTGAAAACATTTTACAATTTGGTTTTTTGGTTTTCATTATTTCTCATTAATTTTTGTGACTTTTCATTTTGTGTAACATTATCTTAGTACTTCAAAATGTAACAACGAATATGTTTTTTATAAACAGAAGGCATTGAATACAGACCGCTTATCTATTATATAAAAATGAATCGCAAAATGTGTTTGTAAGCGCATAACTCAACAACGCATGGACCAATCTTAACCATTCTTTTTTTTAAATGTTCCTTGAAGCCCAAGGATGGTTCTGACGGCGAGAATAATTCGAATAATTTCCAGGAAAACCCTAAAAGAGCCCTTTTCTTTTTCCTATACAAATATTTTCTAACTAAATGTAGAGTCAATTTAAACTGTATTGCTATTCAATAAAGTTCATATTAAATTACAAGCATTCATTATTGTCTGAACAATGTAGGTGTGTTGCTAACGTCGAAGAGTCAATTCGCGCTTTATTGCCGCTGCACAAAGTTCAAATTCAATCAAATGTGCGTTCACGCAAAAGTGATAAAATCGTGACCCGACCAAATTGAAAAGTCAAAAAATGTAAGAGCTATGGATTTGATTGGCCTAGGAATATTCTTTCTTTTGTTTTAGTTTCGGAATGCGACATAAATTGTCATCAGTTTTCACGTCATTGCATCTGTCAAACAAATCGCGTTAAAAAGCCAATATAATATTTAATAATTAATTTTAATTGTTTTATATCGTGTTTTGTGCAAAGTGTTTTAATACCTGTGATTAATAATTATTGCATGTGACATTATTTAGGTAAGTATATTCGATATGCCTTCTATCTATCTAGCAGACCCGGTCACGCGTTCCTGTGACTATTGTTTTTGATATATTACATTGTAGTAAACGATTTAAGGGGTAACGTTCAGAGTACTTCTGTCATGAAAATCATAATGTTTTCTTACAGTCGATATTAAGCAAAAATAGAAACAAAATTATTTTTAAATTTAATCCAAATTTATAACACTATTTGTAAATTACAAAGTTTTTAGTAAATAACTTGGAACACTAAACTTACGAATGAGGTAGTTAGGATACATCATTCGTAATTATTCAATCCAGTCAACAGATACTGCCATCTTTTAGAATTGTTAGGAGCTAACTGCAAAATAATAAACAGATAAAATAATATTGCGACTATGAATTGAGTTGAAAATTATTATATATCTTTTAAGTTAGGTCAAACTGTACGTGGTATGTAAATTTATTAAAATCGGTTAAGTAGTTTAGGAGTCCATCGCGGACAAACAACGTGACACGTGATTTATACATATTAAGATTTCTGGTGGATCTTTTTTATCATTTAATATTTTAAATAATATGATAAATAAATCTTAGAATTATCCTTTTTTTTATATGTTACTTTATCATTTTAATAAGATGAAATAAAGAATAATGAAATAAAACGTATATAAGTATTTTCAGTAATCGTATTAATAACAAAAATCTGTTTTATTTTTATTGTAGTGCTTTATGATAAACAATGTTTTTTGTTTGATTACCTGGTGAATACAAACAAATCTGATGGGTTTTCAACATGGGAACAGGCAACATACAATTGACCCCTGGGACTTATTTATGGTCATAGTCTTAGTCATAGTCATAGTCACGTCTTCTCCTTTATACTTTTCTTTCAGTATAGTTGCTTCTATCACGTTGTTCAATAATTTTTTTATCGCTAACCGTGTGCCGTTGCAAAGACGTGATTGATTGATATTTCTCAACATTATAACTAACGATAATTAAAGGTTTAATTGAAGATTGTTAGGTGGCAATCCTGGTAAATCCAGCGAATTTAAAAATTCAGGCGGATAGTTGACGACATCATCTTGGTTAGTAGCCGAATCAACTGATTTATATATCCTCAATTCACCTGTAATTTGTTCTTGAATTTTGAAATTTAATTCACTTACATCTACGTTTTTTTGCAGCCAATATAAGCCGTTCGCTCCACCAATCATGATTTCTATAATTTTGAGCAACATCTGGAAACACCTATTGAATAAGTTTATCTTTTGATCTAGTTAACTGACAAAAACTTTGAGGAAAGTTAAAGCAACCAGTTAAGGTGTCTATAGGAAATTTGCCATTACCAATGTCAATGAGTTGTTTAGAGAATATGTCTCCAGATTGGTCATTTTTCAACTTGACACGCATATTCTTGCTTAATATACCTTCACATGTTTCCACAAATTGGAGGACTTTCAACATGCATTAAGTTCATCAGCTGGCCTTGAACGTGGAATCACTGGCAATGTTTGACGAAAATCTTCGGCTAATAAAATCATTGCACCACTAAATGGGTTATGATTGCTCCGGAGATCTTGTAAGGTTCTATCTAAATAATCCAAAGATTTTTTATGTGCCATCGTGCATTCATCCCAAACAATCAATTCACATTGCTGCAAAACCTTTGCCATTGCAGAGTTCTTCGAAATGTTGCAGGATGTGATTTCGTTGCTTTGCATGTGTAATGGCAATTTTAGTGCTGAATGAGCTGTTCTACCACTTTCAAGCAAAGTTGATGCGATTCCCACGAAGCGAGTGCAAGTGCAATTTTATTTTGTAAGCGAATTGTTGCTAATATCAATGAAATCAAAAAAAAAATCCTGTACCACCAGGTGCATCTAAGAAGTAAATCCCTCCTCTTTTATCATTTATTACTTTCATAAGTGTATCAAATACATACTTCTGTTGTTCATTCAATAGTGGAAGATTTGTTTGAATTAATTCTTTCAAAGTATTGAGATCATAGTTTTTCCCGGTGCAACTCTTGGTTAAAAGCATCATGCATTGGACGATTGGGCGCGGCCAGGCCTAATTGAAATAATAGTTTGTTTGACATCATCAAGCACATGTCCTCAATTGAAATCAATACTTCATTGTAAATTTCTTCGCTTATTTGTATGTTTGGATTTCCCCTTCTAATCCGTATTTGATACAAAATATCATCACACATATTATCTTTGTACTTGATCCACAAATCCTTTGGGTTTGATGGGAAGCATGTAGATATGATTATAGAAAACAATGTTCGTATTTGATGAGCTTGTGATGATATTACAGCATCATTGAGAGTTTGATCCCAATGAGCATTTTTCTAGCAATCGCAAACGTTGGCAAGCTCTTTTGTATGATCCACACAAATCACCATCAACAGTTCGTACATGTTGGAATGATGTTGGGCCACGTACATTGTCTAATAGCAGTCGTGAATAAAAACTTTTATCATTGCTTTGATGTACTGAATAAATTCGATCAATCGCATCGGTAGAATATACATCTGGGTATCCTGAAACTGGTTTTCCTTCTATCTAGATCAAAAGATAAACTTATTCAATAGGTGTTTCCAGATGTTGCTCAAAATTATAGAAATCATGATTGGTGGAGCGAACGGCTTATATTGGCTGCAAAAAAACGTAGATGTAAGTGAATTAAATTTCAAAATTCAAGAACAAATTACAGGTGAATTGAGGATATATAAATCAGTTGATTCGGCTACTAACCAAGATGATGTCGTCAACTATCCGCCTGAATTTTTAAATTCGCTGGATTTACCAGGATTGCCACCTAACAATCTTCAATTAAACCTTTAATTATCGTTAGTTATAATGTTGAGAAATATCAATCAATCACGTCTTTGCAACGGCACACGGTTAGCGATAAAAAAATTATTGAACAACGTGATAGAAGCAACTATACTGAAAGAAAAGTATAAAGGAGAAGACGTGACTATGACTATGACTAAGACTATGACCATAAATAAGTCCCAGGGGTCAATTGTATGTTGCCTGTTCCCATGTTGAAAACCCATCAGATTTGTTTGTATTCACCAGGTAATCAAACAAAAAACATTGTTTATCATAAAGCACTACAATAAAAATAAAACAGATTTTTGTTATTAATACGATTACTGAAAATACTTATATACGTTTTATTTCATTATTCTTTATTTCATCTTATTAAAATGATAAAGTAACATATAAAAAAAAGGATAATTCTAAGATTTATTTATCATATTATTTAAAATATTAAATGATAAAAAAGATCCACCAGAAATCTTAATATGTATAAATCACGTGTCACGTTGTTTGTCCGCGATGGACTCCTAAACTACTTAACCGATTTTAATAAATTTACACACCACGTACAGTTTGACCTAACTTAAAAGATATATAATAATTTTCAACTCAATTCATAGTCGCAATATTATTTTATCTGTTTATTATTTTGCAGTTAGCTCCTAACAATTCTAAAAGATGGCAGTATCTGTTGACTGGATTGAATAATTACGAATGATGTATCCTAACTACCTCATTCGTAAGTTTAGTGTTCCAAGTTATTTACTAAAAACTTTGTAATTTACAAATAGTGTTATAAATTTGGATTAAATTTAAAAATAATTTTGTTTCTATTTTTGCTTAATATCGACTGTAAGAAAACATTATGATTTTCATGACAGAAGTACTCTGAACGTTACCCCTTAAATCGTTTACTACAATGTAATATATCAAAAACAATAGTCACAGGAACGCGTGACCGGGTCTGCTAGTATTAAATAGTTATTGCGATTTGTGATAGATGACTATTAGAGATCTTTGTTGACCTAAAGCAGTAGACATTCATACTGTTCTTAATAACCGAACTCAACACACATTCATCCATCAATCCATTAATAATAATAATAATAATAATAATAATTTATTTCACTTCAAATAATCATAAATACACAAATAAAGTAGAATCTTCTTGTAAGGATAGTTAATTTATCCCTGTGCCAGAAGACTCTGCTCTTCCATAACAACATAATTATAGCAAACTAAATTATTAATTAAATATTACAAAAAACAAAATTATTAATTAAACATTACAATAGTCTATAAGGTGCAATGTATGTGCGAGTGTGTATTTGTGTTTTTGAGTGTGAGTGTGTGCATGTGTATGTGTAAGTGTGTATGTACGTCTGTGCATATGTGTGTGTGGGTGTAAAAATCAACTCATAAAACCATTTTAATATAATATTAATTATAATATATATATAAATATTTTTTTTATTATTTTTTTTTTTATGTTAGAGGAGGGCAAACGAGCTTGCGGGTCACTGTTGGTATATGATCACCGCCGCCCATGAACTCTTGCAACATCCGAGGATTCACAAGAGCGTTGCCGGCCTTGGAGAAAGGAATATATGCCTTTTTTGAAGGTACCCATGTCGTATCGATCTGGAAATACCGCCGAAGGAAGTTCGTTCCACATTTGAGTGGTACGTGGGAAAAAAGTCCTTGAAAACCGCACAGTTGAAGATCGCCGTTGTCGATGATCGATGATAAATATTTTTAAATTTTCACAAAAAAATATATATTTTATCGGTATTTTCACGGCAGAATGACACAAACCACACATTTGAAATTAAAATATGACTATTCTGTTCTCTGCACTGCTCTACATATCATCATACAAATTACACATATTAATCTCATAAAGATGACCCTGCATATTACAAGTATAGTAGTCGCTATGAACTGTTTGAGATAGCCCAGAAGAAACTTTTGTTGCTTTGTAAGGCTTTTATAAACGATCAGACAAGAGCGTTTAATCTAACGACCTTTCAAAGTTTAGTGTCATTAACCAATCAGTACTATAGTTATTATTTTGTTGTATTCTTTAATCCGTTAACATTTAGAATAATTAAATATAATATATAATTTCATTTCGTTACATAAAATACCTCTTATAGTCGCTTGATGTATTTTTGATTTCTATCTTTCTTCCTCGTTTCAAAATAATATTCTGCGTTGAGACAGAGCTGCTACAAGGACACATAAACACTGATTCATTACAAAGACGTCGATAAACTATAAGAGTCATTACATTCTCGTGTGATGACGCATGTATCGCTCATAAAGGTCTGATATCAATTTTGATATTATAAATTAGAAAATTTCTTTGCCTTTCTTGACTCTTTGGTATGATGTCGATATATTGTTATTTTTCTATAATGATTTAAATTTCTCGATGTTGAGACTGGTTTCACACTAGAAATGTATATGAAGAAAAGTTATCCTACTTTTAACAACAAACACCTTCTAATACTAATGAGCACACGTTCACATCATGGCCGCACTTTTATTCAGTTTGTCTTTCTGTCACACTCTAGTTGTACCTACTTCCAAACGGTAGGTTCATACTCTTTTAAGTTAATCAGTATTTATTTTTATACCAGATCATAGATTTAGTACATTATTTATTGTCAAGAAAAATAATATATACCCTTGATTCAGTGCAAATAAAATTATAACAAAATGTTGATTTTAAAAACATAATTAACGAAATCTAATTATTCAAGACGTTCCATAATTTGTGGAAGAAGACTTATTTACATTATTGTTTGAAAAAGATATACAAATCTTGATCCTCTCTACTACTGAAATTAAATATAGTCACAGCGATTGTATTTACCCATTTAAAGGTCTTTTGCATTAATTTAGTTGTTAGAATGTTTATAATTATTTTGATTATTAAACCTTAAATTTTAATATTAAAATTTAAAGTACTTTTTTTTAATTTTAGTAGCAAATTGATGGCATTATTATAAGAATTACAATTTGGAGAACTGTATTAACGTTATTTCATTTATAAACTAAATATTTGCGAACTTTTATTAAGTAACAAAATTTAAAAAAAATTAAGTGAATTCATAACGTTATGAGTTGACGCAATGTTTTAATAATATAAAGAATACAAAGCCTACAAAACTTGTCTTATTAAAATTTAGTAAACAGATGGACATTTTCGGAATTTAAAATATAATAAAAATATGAAAATTCATAAAATATATGTTAAGGAATAACTTTCATATGAGTAAACCAAGGATCAATTTCTTAGGTTAATATTTGTCATATTTAAGTATGAATAATATAATAAAGTATAATTTGCGTTAAATAACTCTAACTGTTATAAACTGTGGTCATTTGGATAGGTTAATTTTAACTAAAGATACACAAGTCGCCGATTACATTTAGCCAAAACTTTTAATGATCTAAAAGTTTCACAACACCAATGACATTAAAATAAATATGCAATGGCAAATTTTATACTACAACTTTATATTTTGTTTTATTTCTTATACAACATTACTCTTCATACTATACAACATTATTAAGTAACATTTACTTCTAAGATCTTTGGTAGAATCAAGTGCTTTTAGTTCATACTCTTTGTTTGTGTGGTTATTCGACCGGGGATATGCTGCTGAATTTGGTGCACGCTCCTACGAGTATGCACTATGTTTAATATTAAATAACACTTACCGCCATTGCTTCAGCTTTAATTTATTAAAATATACTAGCAGTGTTAAAAAACAAATCCACGAAAATACAGCAATTCAAGACTATAATATACAACACATACCTTACAAGATTATATTAATTTATAACACAAATATTAAAAGTAGCAGGTAGTTATTTTCGTATAATTAAATAGATAATTATATTTATTTAAGAAATATATTTTCCTTTAAAATAAACTTAATTAAATTAACAGAACATTATAATAAATACCCTAACCTTAAATGTGTTAAATATTATACAAGGACAAATGTGTGTATCTGTTTGTGTAGTTTAGTTCATGAACTAGACTTGTTATTACTCATTCATAGTAATACTATTAATAATGCAAAGGATTAAGCCTTTCAAGCCCAGAGAACTGTGTACAGTTCTCTGGGCTTGAAAGGCTCGCTCACATCAGCTGTTACTCGCTGTAGCGAGTAACAGCTGATTGTGAATAATTTAACAGTATCCAAATAACAAGTTAGTTTTGTTAGAAATTAATGAAGATATGCCAACTTTAATATCCTTCCATCCCTTCGTCACAAGGTGACTTTTGAAATACCTTCCTCACTTAGTTCTATAATGACAGTGAAATAACGGTAACATTGTCGTTTAATGAAATAAAATATAAAATAGGGACTTTATAATGTTAAAAATTGTTATATCCTCTAATTGATTTACTGTAACATACTATTCATGTCTTATGCATTTTAATGCCTTAAGTTAAAATAAGACTTAAAATATAACATGCTTGAGCTTTTATTTAGGCTGTTTTGAAAACAAACAATTAGGTTTAAGTACTTATCAATAATTAATTAAGTTGGAAGTTTAAAAATTTAAACAGCAGATTATACATAATTAAATTAGTTTATTTACAAGTTTAAGATATTTACCTAGCGACCAGTTTTTACAATCATATAAATTATGTTAAAATTTAAAATGAACATTTTATTTTCTTCCTATAATAGCGTTAAATAAAAGCTTTTTGTAAAAAACTTTTTTGCTTTTAATTAATTTTTTTATTTATAAAAGCTTTTTGTAAAAATTGTTTTTTGCTTTTAATTATATTTTTTATTTTGGGCATAACATGTGACGCTGCCCATCACTTAATTATATTTGGTTGTCATCATATATTTTTTAAAATCTTAGAACATCATGATAGTTAAAAATTTGCCTGATTTTGATACAATAAAAGACATTGTCTGTACCTGTATAAAAGAAAATCCTTAAAAAACACACATCATCTTGAAGAAAGGGTTTTTCCAGGTACTGACGAAGGCTGACTTTGTCAAAGGGGGGTAAACTGAACAAATGTGATTAATGTCAATTGACGTTCCGCACTCGTGATATTTCCCATAAATACATATATATTAGGAATTGAGCCGCATACCGTCGTTTATGTTTTTGTTAGGGAATATCATTTTTAAAATATTGTTTATATGAAGCTGTAATCTATTTTAAATAAATCAATTACAATAAATTAATGTTATGTAACAAGACTGCAATAAAAACAATTCCATCAAATTACCACTTTCCAAACCGTCACAAGAACATCAACACTTGACCTCTTGATATATTACTTTATTAATAATTCATAATGTATGATGTCAAAGAAGTAAGGAATCAAAAATTACGAAACTTATCAACACATAAATAATACACACGCTACGGACATCACCTCGCAATAAACTAACAAACTTATAAGATAATTAATTTGGTTAATAGAAATACTATCGAGATACAAATATATCCTTGAAAAGAAAAACAACCGAAATATATATTAATGTTTGTGTGATATACTAATAAGAGATAAAAATATCTGTATCTATATATATATCGGTTATATTTTCAATGACTGTCTTAGTTCAAAGTAATGTTCATTGTGTTTATACCAAATCGAATCCCGGGGTTAGACCGAACTAAAGCTACTAAGTATTATATTAGACTATAACATTTTCTTAAAAGGTAGATGTTTATTATCTGTTAAAGGCCGACCTATCCTCAATAAAATGATATATATTTTGTTGACTTGATTACGTGCGGATAATAACGGTAAAAATTTATTTATTTGATATAGATGTCTCTGATGCAAAATATAGCAGTAAATATATAAGTTTTACTAGCTATTATAAACCATGGCTTTTGTGTGCGTCACCGTATGGCCAGGTTTCGAATTAGTGAGAATATTGGGATAAGAAGATCGCTATCCTTTCGCTAATAAATAACTTTCGACCCGTCGAAGATTATAAAAATCAGTTTTGTAGTTATGTAACCTACTCAATACAAACAAATTTACAAAGAAACAAAAGTTTATGTTTTATTATATAGTATATAATACCAAAATTATTTGTAAAAAAATAAATAATATAGATATATCAACGATGAAAGATCTTAGCTGTGGTATTACAATGTGAATTCTATTCTTCTTACTTATATGCATAATAACGGATACTATAATATGGGATTCAATTGACTACTATACTTCCACAATAATTCAGTTAAAGTGAGTATAAGTCAGTTTGTAAGTTTGTGCAATAGCAGAGAGATGAGATTGTACCCGAGCGCGCGCCGTTAAGCTGATCCATAACACATTTTGATCATTGAATTGTTTTATTTCCTGCTCTGTTATGTCGCATTTTTTATATTATTCAATATGAAGCTTGAAAATTTCAATGAACTTTTAGTTTTATCTTTGGATTAATGAATTTTCATTCATATCTATAAGATAATTTATTTTAACAATTGTAAATAGAAAAATAATCTGAAGCTTATGTATTCATTAATTCAGTCATTCAATGTTTATTCACCAATTTCAAAAGAATTTGTACAATGTTGGATAAATTGGTATAAAATTCAGTAAAGCTATCTGTAACTCTCCTTGTTATTCATATTCCTATTATTTCAATGAATAAAAGTTAACGTTCTACTTTCTATCTTTGTTTACTACAAAAATATAAGAGTTTGAAACATCTTTTTCGCCGAGTTGGAGTATTATTGAAAATTTGACTATTATTAAAAATATAAAATTTTTAATAATTTTTACATTCTGATACCTAATTATTTCTAGTTTTTGTCGTTAGTATCAACATTGCATATAATTTATTTTAATACTTAAAGCAAAATTTTATTCTATAAATATAAACAAACACAGAGCTGTTTATAATCTAAAGAAAACATTAACATTGGATTTGTATTTGTGCTATAGTCAGTGTCATCATCATTATATTAATCTTATTAGATCATGTAATATAAAATATTATTATTAAGTTATAATTAACATTAATAGGGCTCATGTTTTAGTGAATATTATGATAAGATCGTGTAGTGTATCAGGGTAACCCGACCCATGTCCATATATCTTGTTCTCTTGGTCTAAATTGTTATCACGTTGAATAAGACACTTTTCATTTAATTACTGAAACAGCAGCTATAACATATGCATAATATTTGATAACTCAATATTATTTGTGATATACAAAGAGACTACTCTTTGTATATAATTGTACCAACAAGTAGTAGTTGTGTTGTTGAATTATAGCTAGAAGTCCTGTTAAAGTTTATCTTCAGATAATACATAACTACATGTTGATGATAAGATAAGTCGCTGACGTTCACATTCATCTCACAGTAAATAAGCAGCGACCTCTAATATTGTACCACATTTTAACTGAACATAATTATTATCTTTAAACTATAATATATAGTATCTACTTATTCAGAATAAATAAGTTTCTCTTACATATGTCTGTCTGTCTCTCTGTATGATGATAATAAAATTGGATTGATAGTTTGGGTAAAGCTTGGTAATTAACGAAAAAAATTGGTTTACTTTGAAAACATCTAAGTGATACCACGTTATATTAAATTGTTTGAGTTCAATCGTGTAGGTATTTTTCATAGAAACAAATATATCAATTAAAACAAATTAGTAATCAAACGATAACATCTTTGAGAAAGTACATATTGTATATTGAAATAATATGTCTTTTATGATATAATAGTTCAATGTGTCTTCACTAATAGTGTTTGAAATATATATGAAGTACCTATATTATTTATCCTAAAGTTAGTTTAAAAATAACTGAGTATGAAAACGATTTGATAATAAAATTAAGAGACGTTTCCAAAATAACTAAAATCGGTTTCTCTTTTAGTACATACTCGTATGTTATGTGAAACTAATGACAATGTAACTTATACTTGATAGTCACCAGACGTGTAACTTGACGACCTCAAACAAGACACATCAATCAATACCAAATGATTGTTATAGGAGAATAGATACAACGTTATCAGCAAACTGTCTTACAATGTAACGAAGACATGTATTATTATAAGAATAAAGGCTTTATTGATACTCCTTCTATAATATGCAATAGAATTTTGTTAAAGGTTTTGTAGTACTTCATAGTACTCATTTGCTGCAGAGGATAATTGATCGACTGACTGCCTGACATCAACACACAGCCTTAATCACCTGCTCCAGATATGAACATGATTTTACACTAGTCGTCGTTAGATCTTAAGAATTAATTAAATTAAGCATTATTTTAATTCAACTCACACAGACAGCAATTGGAAATAAAAGCTTGTACTCAAATCTACAAATGTTGTAAAAATAAGTATAATACAGCTTTCTGTGTCAAAGCAAAGGAAGTTATATAGATATTCTATATATATATATTTATAGCTGATAATTAGTATCTGATAAAGTACCTATAGCTTAACCGACTAGTATTCTATAGTTAGTTAAACTTTAGCATTATCTTCTTAAATGGGCTTAGGAATTGAGGAATTACTAATTTAGAATCTTTGAGACGTTCTATCGCAATGACTCATTACCACTGTCAGTAATGTTTGCAAGTAATAATGTTTAGTACTTTGTCAAAAAAATTAAATTCAATTAAAAAAGGTTGTTCTAAATATACAAATAAATGAAATATAAACATATATATTTCACTACATGATGACATATTTTTGTAGCATATTTCGTTCATACTTCAGGTATTTATATAACTTTATTATTATATAACTTTATTACTAACCTGATGGTTAGTAATAAAGACAATTCAACAACAATTCCTTTGACGTCTCTCTCGAGTGCAACGCCATTTGTCTGTGAGGAACAAGTATGTCTAAGTAGAAATTCTGTTTCAGAATATTATTAGACATTCTATTAAAAAAAGGAAATAAAAATATTTATGTCTGTAAATATTAAATACTTTACATATAAAACGTAAGTTTAATGAATATACGTTTATATAAAATAATTTTAAAAGTCCGGTAGACGTTGTTCTGTCTAAAAATATTAAAAAAAAAATGTCCAAGTGCCTGTCGGGCCATGGGCTATGTAAGGGCTATGTCCGTAGTGTGAATTTGTTTTTTTTTATTATACACTGCAACAACCTTCCTTACCGGTGAATTAAAGAAAAATAATAACTTAAAAAGAATAGTATAGCTAATTTTTATACCGATAACATCTAAAGTTCACAAATGTATTTTTTTAGGTAACGTGCCCGCAATCCCGGGTGCTATTTCAAGAAATCCTTTCTTAATTGACCCTTTATATTTCCAGAGACGTAAAAATGAGTCAATATTTAGGTGAGAAACTCTTATATATTATATAGATATTTAATATTTTTGCCTTTTTTAAAATATGTATTAAACGAAATATACACGTTAAATGTTATAGCAGCCACTTTGTACCCTTCGTAAGGCAGCCATTGAAATCAAGACGTTCCTTATGTGTGCAGATTAGAGGCGGGTGTGTGTATATTAAGTTAATGTGACAACACGCGGGTCATGAGTTCCGTTTGGGTCTCAGGTTGTAAGTTTAACTGAACAAGATATTTCTTTGGATATCTTTTTAAAAGGCGAATAGAATACACAAAATAAAAAAGTATATATCTTTTTAGAAATGTCATTTTTACAAGAAAATAATGAATTTGTCACACATTTCAATATATGTAAACCATTTAGCCATGTTATGGTAACAATATATCGAAATTAATTTATTTTAAATCGTATTAAATTAAAAAGTGATCAATTAACGTGAGTTAATCCTCACATCATATTATGAATATCATGAAGGGTTTACGTACATAGTAATAATGTATATAAATATATGTTGGTTACTGAAACATTGAAAGTATTCTAGACACAATACTAGATTAAAATATATGTAGAACAATGTTATTAAATAACAGTGTTTATGTACTAACTAGACTTAAATAAATCATATAATTAATGTATATTTAATTATACAATAGTATTATACTAATGGTTTTGGGACAACGAACACAAATTTATTGTTGTGTTTGTAGTCACTGCGGGTGTGATGAGCAAATTGCGGTCACAGAGTTTGTTTTAAAATAAATGACAAAATTAACAAATAATCAATGAATTAAAAACTAGAAACTAAATAACCGCGTTAACCAAAACAATAATATATAACCACAAATACAATAATTTAAATCACTTCAATATTACAAATACCGCAAATAATTAAGCGAATATAATAATTTTAATACATTTCTGATTATATAACTTAATTTTATATTTGTTTCAACAATGTTCTGACTAACTAATGAGTACATTTTTTATTATTAAACCACTAATGTCACCAGTAATGTCAGTACATTACTTGCTAAGTTAGTTTTGACACTTCATGATACGAGAAAGTGAATTCAGTACTTTGATGTGATTTTACACCCTGTAACTGTTTGTAATACTAAATATGCCCTATTATATGTAACTATTAGTATATATGCCCTAAACGACGTTTGGATTGAATGCTTTAATTTACTTTGTTTTGTAATATACAATACGTCTTTTGTTCTAAAAGTTATTTGCAAAGTTTATGAAATTCCGCAATGTTACTCAATAGCTACATTATAATCGTTTGTGTGAAATGAAATTATATTGCGGGTTGCTTTCATTTAATTCAGTCTTCCAATTTACACCCACTTGAAAATGAACGATTGTAGTAGATTAAATGTAGACTAGACAGATGGAGTTTATTTGTAATTTTATATAAGATATCATATTAATTTAATATATAAAAGGAAAATGTAATAGTTGTGAATGAAATATTCTGTAAGAGGTGTTTAAATACAATACTGTAACTATCATGTCTAACATTACAACCAGGAGGCTGTTTTGTTCAGTAACGTTGCTATTGATTTCATATGCTGTGAAATTTTCACGTTAAAATATTATAAATATTAAATAACATTAGTTTTTGGTACTCATTTCATGGATTTAATTTTCATTATTTCATTTTAAACCACGACTTCTGTGGAAATGTTATCTTGAAAATAACGTGAATCAGCAATTAAAGCCGGCTGGATGACAATGTTGTTCCGTGGTTATATTGTGTGCACAACTTGGTTATAAGACTACAGCGCACTGGATAATATATCTTATAATAGCGAAAATGTTAATTTAAACTTACACACTTATTTTGTCACATTTTAAATTATATTCCATAATTTCTATAAGACCTTTTATGATCAGATGATTCGTTATCTTTGATATTTCTTAGTATATTAATTAATATTTTTTCTACCGTATCTAGATGATAGGTATATATTAAACTCTACAATATCAAGTATTTTATATTCCTTTGTATATACAATTTTTTTTTTGTTCTATTTACTTGTATATCTAAAGGTTCTCCAAAACATAAATATAAAAAAAGAAATTGCTTACAGAAAAATAATTATTCTCAATTATTAAGTAATTAGAAAGAATACTTCAATTGCGAAACTGGTTGGATGGACATTGGAAGGGCATTAAATATTTAGTCATCTCAAAGTCGGGGAGAGTCGGGCCGCTCAGTAGTTAACGCACACAGCGCTGTTATTAAAATACAGACCACTCTTCCTTATAGTAATGTTCGCTACACATTAACATTAAGTACAGTAAAAACTATAAATTCTTTTATTCCATAATAATTTATCATACAACTCTTATGTTATTTTACAACATTTTTATTTTATTTCTGAGACAGAATACAAATACTTTAAATATCTCAAGAAATACGCGAGATCTATAATGTTTTTAAAGTAAATGTTTTCACTAATATAAAAAAAAATTAAGATAAAATATTTTTTACTTTATAAATGCTCACTGTGTCCCTGGCTTAAAATAACGTGCATCCAGACAGAGGATTTGTCTTTCGTGTTAATTAGTACCCGTGCTGCGACCATCCGTCACTATAAGTGTGTGTTGATTGATAACGCTGCCTTGTTATCAGAGCACTCTTTGATTAATTTCATTTGTGTTTTTACGAATAGATTATGGTTAACTTTATATTCCGTTGCAGACTTATATATTCATTTCAATTGACTTTGATAAAAGGATATCCCATACTTTTTTATATAATAAGGTGAGTGAGTTTTGTTGTAATAAAGTATATATTTCCATTAATTTGTTGTCAACTTGATGTTGTTAAGTAATTTATTATTATTATAACTATTATAGTAATATCCGCTAAGTTGACAACAGATTCTGGAAACAATATACTCATTACAGCTATTTAATATGGACTATAATTATTTTAATTTGTGTAGTTTATAAAGTTTAGTCAGTGTATATTAAATTTCATCGATAATTTGCCAATATCTTTTGCCAAAAATGCAGTCCTTTAGAGGCGATCATTGTATTTCCATACATATATTTAAAATTACAAGTATTTAAATTTGCATTTTGTTATTAATATTAAGACATATTTAAAAACAAACTTACGCCACAATATATTTGAACCTTATTATGCAGATAATTTATTGCGAGTGAAGAATTTTGGAAAAGCCTTTTTAGTAAAACAACGTCGATCAATACGACCCTTTAGATAACGGATTCCAATTAAAACAGTAAAAACACTGAATTATGCGAGATCCATTCTAACATTGAATTAGTTTCAAAGCGATTTACCATCGCCGTTTAAAACATACAGATTGCATTTATAGATATTAGCAAAATTAAAACTATCTCAGTCAAAAACAGTCTTAACACATGGAATTACTAAATTATATTTACCGTAATAAAACTTAAATTTCATTTGAATATAATAATTATACAAGAACAATCATATTTAATGTAGTGTTTTTGAAAATCTATATTTACCCATTGAATGCAGAAATTATTTATCTTAGTCAATGTAAAAATATTAAATTCTATATACTCAATATTTGTAATATAATCCGATTGTAAAAGAAAAATACATTTTTACAAATATATTAATAATACACTCTCTATTTGTTAATCATAAGATTAACTAATAAGGGTGTACTGAGATAGCAAGAACATATTTTCATAATAAAATACATTGTAAATGTTAGTTACCTCTTCTCTTGACCTGAACACTTCACGTCAGCGTTTCATCTCCGCTTCTATTAAATTATTGAGAATCACGAACTACAATGCATCCCTCAGAGATTTCTTCACTTTAAGGTTTTGTGAAATTTATGTTTAATAGAAAATTTCATTGTTTAAAACTATCTTTAAAAATGGCCATGTTAAAATTATTTTAAATATTGTTTGCACTTCTTATTTACAAGACGCAAAATCGTTGCTGTATAAATTAAGCTATCGTGTCGCTAAAAACGATTACGGCAGCTTATTATAGATTCATCATCGTCATCAGCTGGTTAAATAATATTTATGTACAGGGTGGGCCAAAAGTCCGTTTATATTTAAAATGATAAATAAACTAGATTAAAATTGTTTATTGTTTTCGACATTAGAATGGAGCAGATTCGTATTATTTTTTTGATGATGTAATAAATAACAACAAAAACATAACAAGCCAAACAAATTTTTTTTATCTAGTATTAAGACTAGTAATAAGTATAGAAAAATGGAAAGTTAAATATTGTTAAAAGAAAGTGATTACATTTCATAAAATGAAACACAAGGAATACAATCACACAAACTCAATATAAATGTGTGACAAAGATTGAAATCTTTTAAAGCCGGTAATTTTTATTTAATATTTCGCTTTCACTTGACTCAATAAACAAAGAATATTAATATATTTTTTATGAAATCTACGTCTTCCATCTACAGATCAAATATCTCGTTAAGAAATAAACAATGTTGTCTTATTTCATAAAACATTTGAGACAGAGATAGGTCGATATTCTTTAATTGAGCAATTATATTTTTTGTTTTATCAAATGATAAAAAACATCGAAATATAAATGGTAACTTAAATAAATGCCGTTCAGACATTTTTATTTATCTAAGAACTTGGCAGAAACACCACAAAACACGATCCCACGGAGGGTTGAGAATCAAAATGGAAGCCGGTCCTTACAATCTTTTTACAAAATCATTCTGCAATACGATAGAAAAAAATACAGAGAAGTGCAAATTATAATGTAGAGACAATGATTGGAAAAGTAAGAGAGCTAGCGAATGTATTAAAAAGACGATGAACAAACGAGAACTGTGGTAGAGCGATAAAGTAAGGGATATTAGTATAAGATAAAATAGTTATTATTATAACAGGGAACTACGACAAAGTAATGTAAGAATAATATTAGATTAGACTAAAGAATCTATTACAGAATTTTCTAAAGCATTCAAGTGTTTGATTATTCGGGAATAGATATTACAAACAGTGAAGAGATAGCTGAAATATTTTTAAATCTAAAGTATGATTTATAAATGTTTGTTGCATATTATTGTTTAAAGAATGTACTCATATATGTTCTAGTGTTGTTTTTATTTAGTATTTTGTCTCGGGGAGGCTGCGCGGAAATGCTATTTCAGAAAGGTTTTGGTGTCAAGTTATTTTATCAAAGAATATTGGATACGTTTATTCAAAGAAAGTATTGTTATGAGAAAAATAATTTAGCAAAATGAATACAAACTAGATTTGGAGAGAAAATAATAAAATAAATAATAGTAATTTTGCTAATCTACGAAATTATATTTATTTAATATTACAAAAATAGCAATCATATATTAAATTACACCTGAATGACTTAGAAGTCTAGGATATTAAATTAAGGAACTCTTTTCCTATTTGTTTTATTAAACAACCTTCTCTGAATGCTTAAATTTAAACTTATATTTCTTATGATACTTTTTGTGTTTGTTACCTGTTCCAAATTACTTTTCGATATTTAAAAAGTCTTTAGAGTTCTTAGAAAAATATGATTTATGGTTTTCAATTATTTTTTTTAGCTTCTATTGAATCTATTTCGAGTGCTTCAGTGAGAAAATTCTGGCGTTGGTCGTGGAAGACTGGGTTCGTCTGCCACTGCTGCTACTACTGACTCTTGAAGATGATGTAGAAAGGGTGACGATGGCATGGTAGCTGTACCGAGCCAAGTAAAATGGCACTGGCATAGTGGTAAATAATTTTATCCTCCAAAAGTAACAGGGAAAAAAATATACACATGGTGTGAATTAACAATTTTAACTTGGAAATTGATGTTTTCAAAACAAACTAAATATATATCACTATTCAAATATATTTCAATAAAATTCAAATATTTATGCATGTATTATTTAAGTCACTATTGTCGTTGGTCTTAATTTAAATGAATTATGAATCATCGTCTATACATATTGTAATTTAATGAACTTAACTTGAACTGAACTGAACTTAAAATAGAAAAACATGTTGTACATGTTCATAATATATAAAACCGTAGGTACTAATTCTAATTGTCTAAGGCAAAAGCATCTAATAAGTGCCAATAAGTGGTTTTGAAAATCTTTTAAAATCCTTTTAAGTTAATTTACAAGATATAATTATCAGATAAATTATTAACATTATTCTTAAACAGAAAATTTTGTAGAAAATTTTGTTCAAAATAAATAGCACTAATGGTGTTTTTCAATGGATTAAAAACTTAATCCGATGAGGTAAGCTAAGAAGATAATTCAATTAATATCACTCTATGTAAAAGATCCAAAATCAATCCAAAATCATGAATTATGTAATCTTTAATCACATTTTGAAAATAAACAAACTACAACTTAAGCTTTGACGTGATCTTTACACAATCGGAGCTATAAACGCTGTTTAAAGATTCATTCGTTCATATTTTCCGCATCATTCAAGTAGGCTCCGACTTGTTCCTTTGTAAGCGAGTGCTCAATCTTACGGCACAAAGACATCTTTTTATCTGCCAAATAAATAATTCCCTGTAATTTAAGTCTATCTTTAAGTCGTAAATCGAGTTTTTGTATTTATTGGTTAGTGACTTAAGATTGTAAGAGAAAGTTATATAAAACAAGAATAAATTGAAAAAACTTTAACATAACAAAATCTGTTGTTATATTTATTATTACAAAATGTACAATAGTATTATTGTATTTTTTTAAGTATATATGTTTGTTTCTTATAACTTGAGCCATGAATTGTTGCCAGTGATAAGGAAGGAAGGAAAGAAACTAAATCCTATTATAATTCGACCGACGACATGTGTCTATCAATCCAGGCATCTATCTGTTACACCCATACCTTGGAATATATTATAATAAATAAAGAAATAAATATAATGAATTGCTGCTGAATGTTGCTTACGTTGTAATGAATAACTGATATTTTAGCATTTCTTATAAACATTTATTTTATGTATTATATTTCATTTTTAAAATGATTATATTAAGAATCCCAATATATATTACTTATTAAAATATCTATATTAGTTTTTAGTTTTAATCCTTTAACAATAAAACATTTTAGCCAAGAAGGTATCCTATATTAAAAAGTACACAAAACTCGTCCACGCATAAGTACGAATTGAAATATATTATTAATATGACTTTGTTTATTAAAGAGTAAAAATAAATATAATAGGGCAGAGTTTGAAAATTACAATTAAAAAACAATACACATCTTTTATAATGAATATAATGTCAACATGGAACTTTTAATAAATGGAAAGTATCGAAACTATAGATTCTGGTAGCTTTATCATATCATACAAAAATTTTAATAAATGACACAGCAGTATACATGTATGTGAAAAATGGTAATATCAACTTAGTGCTGGTGAATATTTTAATTTTACTCTTTGGCAGCTCATTCTATTTTCTATTCAGAAAGTTACTTATAGTCACTTTTTAAACATATTGAAATCTTTAAAATAATAAAGAGGTATTTAAATAATATTGTTTGCTACTACTACTATAATAATATTTCCAAAGCCAGCACTTTAAAGTTAGTCAGCGTTATGCAATAAATCTTCAGTAACTCAAAGACAGTTTCACATTTCTCTCTCGCACCTCGTAAACTTAGGGAAAGAAGTAGAGTTTGTGTTGAAGCCAGGGGGCTTCAACACAAATTCTAATTAACAATAGTAATAATCTCAGACTCGCTACTCTGTTAATATTTGAATTAAAATGAATGTGTTATAAATTAAGATAAATATTTAATATATTGTAATATCAATTACTTGTCTAGTGGGAGTGCCTTTAGCTTAAGATGGTAGAAATAAATATGTTTGGAGTTTAAATGTAACAACTAACGAACGAACTCTCTAAACAACAATAATTTAAAACTATATTAAGTTAATGAAGAGTGTGCGAGAGATAATTAACACTTGTAAATTACATGAATGATTGGAACATGACATGCGACTAAACATTTACAACCAATTTAATACATGATTTTGGTAAACATTTAGTTCTATTTCCTTCTCTTTAATCCATATTAAATGGTTTGTTAGTGCAATCACCATTTATTGCACTATTCATATACATACATATGTGTATATATTGTAAGTACTTATTTTTCTTTCGTCTATTGGTATTTTTATAAGCGCTACTGATTCGTCGTCGGGTATACCTATAGTGTAGATAGATAATATTTGTTCAATATTAACACAATGTATAATAATAATACATAAACAACACCCATTTAAATTAAATTCACATAAGGACAAAAAGACCGCTTTGAATATATTATAAATGAAGCTTTCATTTAGAGGGCTTCTGTTTAGCAAATGCTTTTTGGACGTGTCTTGTTACTTAGATCCGTGTTGAGTTAAACACAAAGGACAATCAAAACTTGTATATTTATTCTTGTCTGTTTGTTTGTGGTTCCAGTGATAGCGGAGGGTGGTTATAATGTTGTGTTGTTGTTATAGAATATTATTTAAATGTAACCATAATCGAACACATACACACACACATGCAACATACTTGTACTTACATGTACATACTTTTTGTCCTTTTTTCTCTCTTAAAAAACGTTGCTTATAACTTGAGACTCACGCCGAGTTATAATAATTATGTTAAACTTAACTGTGATAATAACGGGTTCTTTGCACGTAATCTTCATGTTGGTTAATATCGTTAGTATTGTTATTGTGTTGCTAAAAGTGTCTTTCGTATAATTTGCTCACCGACGAAGTTTCGGTGACTGAATATGACGTTTTCACTTTTCTGTTAAGTTACTAATTACTAAATAGAAGAAAGAATCAACATGATAAAAATTAAATTGGTTTATAAAAGATGTTATTAAGATATTTTTGATCTTCAAGATTGTCTAATTACTAATTAAAACCAATGAGGTCGTTTGTTATTTTGAAGATTCATTTATCAATTAATTATACCATTTATAATTGTGAATGTCAATTTTAATAAACATAAAATTTTACAGAAATGACTAAAACCAAAATCTTAATTCTAAAATAATTATAAGATGAAAGATAAATCACAAACCAACTAATACTATTAATGAAAGACAATTAATTTATAATATGTTATTAATTTGTCAAAGTAATATTTTAATATTTCATGTTAAAATGGGTAAAATAATGTTGTGTGTAAAATTAAGATATTATTTGTGAAATACGAAAATGGATAAACTTTAACAGCAGCAGTAGCAGCAGAAACAGCAACAGAACCAACAGTAGCGGCACCGGCGGCTGCGATGGCAACAACAATAGAAGTATTAATAGTGTACAGTCAGATTCTTTTAGTGTAGTACAATTTAGAGCATTAAGACGTGTGGTAAAGATAAAACCGTTATTTAGATAAAAAGAGTTCTTAATCATTTTATAATACCGCATTTTTATATCTATTTACTTCTTAATTAAATACATTCAGTGATATGTCATTTCAGTATAATCTTACTTCAAGCAGACGCTTTGCTAAAAGAGAATATGAAAATTCTGAAATTAGTTGCCCGACTTTACACCGCCGACATCCGCTGGAAAAAATTACTTCAACTTTTAACAAATTAAAACTGAATGATTCTTGACTCGTAGGATATTTTACTTTTACTAATATTGCCTGTCATACAATTTGAAGTGTACAAAAATATTAACAAATATATAAATAAATACTGAGAATACGTTGTATGACTTTTTATAATAAAAAAGAGATTATATTTTACTTTATAATGTAGGCTTTACAGTTTCCATTGTTTTAGTTTATTGTTAATATATGGTAATTCATAATAGGTGATTTTTTAGCGATGCCAACGAAGTGAGCGAAGCGTTTTACTGGAGACTTTTTGAATTCTTTGTATTCCGAAAGATCAGTTTTTAAAAGTATTTTAAAATATTATACGTCTTAAGTTTGTTCCTTGTGTTCGTCTCAGTAGGACTGCGCTCTTCCCTTCTAAATGAATATTTTGATAGTCAATAAAAGTATTTCTGTCATTTATACTTTATACAAATTATAATTTACAGATAGTTACTGTCTTTCTTGAAAAAACATATTTTTTTATTTTAATACTTAAAATCATTTCCTTTTTTAATAGTATAGAGTTCTGAAATATCCTCTACCTCCTTAAGAGTTAGATTGAAATTCAAAACACTTTAAAGGACTATGAGTGCCTCATTATCACACTCTGAAAGCTCAGCGAAGTTAATTAATCCTTGGAATGAACTATTAACTATCCAGTTCTTGAAAACAGATTAAGCAATCGAAGCTTGAGACCCTTTTAGAACTTAAGAACAAAGCAACATTTATGAATAATTAAATTCTAATTATGTTATTAATAAAAGCCATTGAGAAATATAAATTATATTATATTATAATTAATATAATTATTGTATTATATTTTAATCAAAACATCATCGGTTATATTGTAGTTAACATTGAAGTAAAAATATTAGGAGTAGGTACAATTAAAGACTACGTCATAGTACTTATAATTAAATTTACAAAACATATATAATTTTGGTGTTCACAATTTTTCCTCGACTGGGAGAAGTTGTAGACAAAAGTAAGTTATTTATATAAACGACCAAACATTAGTTAATGTGTAATTTCATCGCAGTCCTCTTGTGAAATGACCTGTACTTCTTTAGAACTAAATAGTCAACTGTGAAAGTTATTAAACCATTATTATCTTTTATATAGATCAAATTATTTATTAGTTGTCTGCTCTTAATATAACAAAGGTCACTTTGTTGAACCTTGACATTTGTAATTAAGGTTTTTAATTGGTATTGTCCGCTACTTCAAGAACTCTTCAAGAACTCTTGAATATACAATGAATTTTTTTTTTTTTAATACACGTAAATTAAAATAGCGCTTAATAAATCTTAAATAAATTTAAAATATTACTTCTTTAACTTGGTTTCCTTAATAATCAGAATTAATCATTTTTTTCATATTTTAAATAAAATCAATTTTTTCGTTGCTAAATAAGTTGTTGATATATAAGGGTTACTGTACAGGTGGTCAAATATTAAAGATTGATAAATAAGGTTGAACTTCTAATCCGGTCAGATAAATAAGTCTCATAGATAATAAGAAAAAAACAATATTAGTCTTAAGTTACTTGACTCTCAAGTAGTCATTTTAATTGTTTGTTAAATAAAATATTTATCTTTCAAAAATAATTTAATCAAACTGTACAAACATAAAAAGTAATAGTACATTAATATAAAATAACTTGTAACTTTAATCAGATAATGTCACAAAAAAAGAAATTATTCCATAATATAATGTAATAATACAAATCAAATCTTAGTATTTGTTACATTTTAAATACATGATACAATACTACATATACCAGTTTTTGTTTTTGATTCTCTTATTAAATATAATATGAAAACCAAATAAAAGAGGAACTGAAACAGTTGTTTTTTGTTAGCGTGCTCTTTATTTGTTTATTCATATCATGCAAAGCAATTAAGTTTGGTGGCAGCGAAGGATGCAAAGAAAAACAATTATTTTATAAAATTATATTAACGAGTTACAATTAAAACTTATAATTAATTAATACTAAAAAAAGGTGATTCCAGGTCAGCGATTGACCCAAGAATGAATATATTTTATCCTCGATTCCCATCGATGGTGAGAACGCAAGCCGTATGGTGTCGTCTTCAGGATACTCGAAGCGTGGTGTCAGCATTTAATCGTGTGAAACCAAGTTGGTTCTTACTATAACAATTGCCCTTGGCTATGCTTGCGTAACACCTCCCCCCGTAGAACAGCGACTATTGAAGACCTTCGTTGTAAATTGCGCTGGAAGTTCTGATTCATCCCTTTGAGTTTTTTGGATGGTGTGTTTCGTATGTCATGATAGTGCTGAATAAGTTTTGAACACGTTCGTAAAATTCCCGTGGGGTTGAAGACCTCTGGGTTTGTAATGATAAATCGTTAAATAAAAGTGGTCTCGTCTCGATGGTCAGCAAAATTATTAATAAGTGCACTACGAATACCGAACTAATTTTCAGGAATACCGTTGGAATTTATCAATCGAGCTGCAGAGCCTGTAATCTTATTTAATATACCATTACTAAGGGCCAAATTGGTTAACTCATAACCCGGTTCTGTTTTAAAATATGCAAGTACTAATTGATCACATAAATTTATAAATCTTGTTAGCACATGGGGGTTACCGTCAAAATCAGGCAAAACTCGAAGTGACTTGTAAATCTCACCCATTATATCTTGAGACATTTTAATATTAGGTATAACAATTTTTTTTTAACTGTCTAAATTCGTCTATAGTATCGAGCCTGCTAGATCTACCCTTACACAAACTACGGCTACTGTTTTCTCTCGGATGAAAAATTTTGAACACTAATCTAACACTCTAAAAATTATATATAATAGTATTTATATATTAAATTACTTGGACAATCTAATGGAATAATAAAATAAATTGAAAGGATAAGAATAACGTTAAAAATTAGGATAGGTAAGGACTTGAAAGATTCAGAGTACTTACATGAACATGATTTTCTTTGCCGAATCGATTTTCGGATTCACCTCCGCTGGCCTCCACGATGTATGTAGATTCGGATACTCGAAATCGGTTAGTCACGCGGGATCTCGCACCGATATTAGGGGAAATCTTGACGCGACGCGTACCGAATATATCTCGAATATCCTACCGACTGCGCCAATTAAGTTTGGTGGCAGCGAAGGATGCAAAGAAAAACAATTATTTTATAAAATTATATTAACGAGTTACAATTAAAACTTATAATTAATTAATACTAAAAAAAGGTGATTCCAGGTCAGCGATTGACCCAAGAATGAATATATTTTATCCTCGATTCCCATCGATGGTGAGAACGCAAGCCGTATGGTGTCGTCTTCAGGATACTCGAAGCGTGGTGTCAGCATTTAATCGTGTGAAACCAAGTTGGTTCTTACTATAACAATTGCCCTTGGCTATGCTTGCGTAACAAAGCCGTCATGATTTAGAGGATATTTTGTTTGATGACACCTCATGTCTCAGTTGAGATAAAATATTCTTTTTCAAAATTATTATTTGATAATGGATGCCTTCTTATACTTCATCAAGCTGTATATAACTCGTCAAACACTACGACGACGATTAGAAGAGTAAATATTATAGGTATTTATAATAAATGTCCATCCATTCTCGTTGCATGTGCATTTAATGAAATATTAAGTTCTTCAGTTTTATGAATATAAACCTACTCATTATTTTATTGTAATTTTAGACAGTTTTTTTATATTCAAGTGAAGATAAGCTTTTTTCTGGAGTCCAGAAAATCTTGTGTTGACCGACTCATTCACTTACAACCACCAATTTTATTTAAATCAGTCTAGTAGTTTATCCGTCATCAAAGAAAAACAAACAGACTAACAAACTCTATTCTGCAATTAATTTATATTTAGAAATCGAAATAAGATTAAAGACGCAGCACTCCGTAGATAGACGATTACTTGTTATGTTTCAAGGATTTTGGGCGGCCATCTTTAAATTAATTCTAAAAAAAAGCTGAATACAAATCGAGAATCAATTCGTAGTAATATATTTTTGGTTTTAAAACAGTTTCTTGAAAATCTTTTTTCAATAAGCTAATTTAACAAATTAAAGTTTCAAAATTTCTACAAATTAAATATTGTTTTTCTTTAAAATCAAATCATTTTTGACTTAGATAAACAAAAGACAAACAAATATTTATATATATACTAGCAGACCCGGTCACGCGTTGCTGTGACTATTGTTTTTGATATATTACATTGTAGTAAACTATTTAAGGGGTAACGTTCAGAGTACTTCTGTCATGAAAATCATAATGTTTTCTTACAGTCGATATTAAGCAAAAATGGAAACATAATTATTTTTTAAATTTAATCCAAATTTATAACGCTATTTGTAAATTACAAAGTTTTTAGTAAATAACTTGGAACACTAAACTTACGAATGAGGTAGGTAGGGTAGATACATCATTCGTAATTATTCAATCCAGTCAACAGATACCGCCATCTTTTAGAATTGTTAGGAGCTAACTGCAAAATAATAAACAAATAAAATAATATTGCGACTACGAATTGAGTTGAAAATTATTATATATCTTTTAAGTTAGGTCAAACTGTACGTGGTGTGTAAATTTATTAAAATTTGTTAAGTAGTTTAGGAGTCCATCGCGGACAAACAACGTGACACGTGATTTATACATATTAAAATTTCTGGTGGATCTTTTTTATCATTTAATATTTTAAATAATATGATAAATAGATCGTAAAATTATCCTTTTTTTTAATATGTTACTTTATCATTTTAATAAGATGAAATAAAGAATAATGAAATAAAACGTATATAAGTATTTTCAGTAATCGTATTAATAACAAAAATCTGTTTTATTTTTATTGTAGTGCTTTATGATACACAATGTTTTTTGTTTGATTACCTGGTGAATACAAACAAATCTGATGGTTTTCCAACATGGGAACAGGCAACATACAATTGACCCCTGGGACTTATTTATGGTCATAGCAAAAGCAAGCCGCAATGGAAACTGTCAGTCGGAATCATTGCGATGCGTGGTATCAACACGTCTTCTCCTTTATACTTTCCTTTCAGTATAGTTGCTTTTATCACGTTGTTCAATAATTTTTTTATCGCTAACCGTGTGCCGTTGCAAAGACGTGATTGGTTGATATTTGTCAACATTATAACTAACGATAATTAAAGGTTTAATTGAAGATTGTGAGGTGGCAATCCTGGTAAATTCAGCGAATTTAAAAATTCAGGCGGATAGTTGACGACATCATCTTGGTTAGTAGCCGAATCAACTGATATACCCTCAATTCGCCTGTAATTTGTTCTTGAATTTTGAAATTTAATTCATTTACATCTATGTTTTTGCAGCCAATATAGCCCTTTCGCTCAACCAATCATGGTTTCTGTAATTTTGAGCAACATCTGGAAACACCTTTTGAATAAGTTCATCTTTTGATCTAGTTAACTGACAAAAACTGTGAGGAAAGTTAATGCAACCAGTCAAAGTGTCTATAGGAAATTTGCCATTACCAATGTCAATGAGTTGTTTAGAGAATATGTCTCCAGATTGGTCATTTTGCAACTTGACACGCATATTCTTGCTTAAATGTAATACCTTCACATGCTTCCACAAATTGGAGGACATTAAATATGCATTAAGTTCATCAGCTGGCGTTGATCGTAGAATCACTGGCAATATTTGACGAAAATCTGCTGCTAATAAAATCATTGCACCACCAAATGGGTTATGATTGCTCCGTAGTTCTTGTAAGGTTCTATCTAAAGCCTCAAAAGATTTTTTATGTGCCATCGTGCATTCATCCCAAACAATCAATTCACATTGCTGCAAAACCTTTGCCATTGCAGAGTTCTTCGAAATGTTGCAGGTTGTGGTTTCATTGCTTTGCATGTGTAATGGCAATTTTAGTGCTGAATGAGCTGTTCTACCACTTTCAAGCAAAGTTGATGCGATTCCCCACGAAGCGAGTGCAAGTGCAATTTTATTTTGTGAGCGAATTGTTGCTAATATCAATGAAATCAAAAAAAAAATTCTTCTACCACCAGGTGAATCTAAGAAGTAAATCCCTCCTCTTTTATCATTTATTACTTTCATAAGTGTATCAAATACATACTTCTGTTGTTCATTCAATAGTGGAAGATTTGTTTGAATTAATTCTTTCAAAGTATTGAGATCACACAGTTTTTCTCGGTGCAACTCTTGGTTAAAAGCATCATGCATTGGACGATTGGGCGCGGCCAGGCCTAATTGAAATAATAGTTTGTTTGACATCATCAAGCACATGTCCTCAATTGAAATCAATACTTCATTGTAAATTTCTTCGCTTATTTGTATATTTGGATTTCCCCTTCTAATCCGTATTTGATACAAAATATCATCACACATATTATCTTTGTACTTGATCCACAAATCCTTTGGGTTTGATGGGAAGCATGTAGATATGATTATAGAAAACAATGTTCGTATTTGATGAGCTTGTGATGATATTACAGCATCATTGAGAGTTTGATCCCAATGAGTATTTTTCTAGCAATCGCAAACGTTGGCAAGCTTTTTTGTATGATCCACACAAATCACCATCAACAGATCGTACATGTTGGAATGATGTTGGGCCACGTAAATTGTCTAATAGCAGTCGTGAATAAAAACTTTCATCATTGCTTTGATGTACTGAATAAATTCGACCAATCGCATCGGTAGAATATACATCTGGGTATCCTGAAACTGGTTTTCCTTGATTCCGTGGTTTAAATCTCCTTAAGGATTGATTCCAAGTATAATATTTTGGCATTTCAGAATACAACAATGTTTGAGCAAAAGCATCGTTTTGGCATGTCAAAAAAACTGGTTAATGTAATAGATGGTGGCTGTACAGCTCTTTGTACTGCGTTCTGTGCTATAAAATATACTCTTTGTCAATTTTCTAAATGCACAGGTAAATAAACAACAGTAGGGTGTCTCTCATGAATAGGAAAAGAAAATATTCACCAAACTGCTTCATTACTACTAACATAGCGACCCATTTGGTATTGGGTAACTTCATCATTGGAATTCTCTACATTAATACCAATCACAGCCATATCACTCCCTTTGGTTACATATTTGCAAATGTATTTAATAGAATTTACTGAATGGCAAGATTCAACGTTCATGTGCACTTTGAAGGTCTTTGATAAAATGGGTGAATATGGAACAATCCAGCGATTATCTATTTCAATATCTTGTTGATTTAATTTGACAATTGTTGATCTTCCCATGTCTGCTGTCGATCGGTACAAAGGATAACCGTCAGTACCAGTGATTGTTTCAGATATTAATGTCCGTGGATATCGATTTGAACATTTACCATCCACCATACACGGTGAATTTTGATTAAGAGTTCCACAGGGACCATGTACCATGTTTTTGATAACTACCTCATGCAATCCAGGATCTACTTCTACATTACGGATTTCAGCTGATATTACTGCATCAACTTCATTTGACTTTATCTTGTCAACTAACAGAATCAAAATATGTGCATGTGGCAATTCCCGTTTCTGCCACTCCACAGAATGCATCCAGCGGCGTGTCTCTCCAAACACATAATATTTCACAATGAAATCCATTAAAGATTTCAACTTTTGTATAAAGACTCTGGCTGTGAATCCAGTGTGGATTGCATGTAAATGTGATGAACAAATCTGCTGTACCATAATGACGAACATATGACATGGCATTTTGAGCATATTCATGCATATGTCGAGGGCTTACGATGTATGTTGCTGGAAGAATAGTTATTCGACTAAGATTCTGTGCATTACCATCAGTATTAATCGCATCTCGAAGGTGAATATACTCTTCAGATCTGAGTTTTGTCTGATTCATCCTGATGAATGTTAATCTCTCCATTTCAATTTTAACATACATGTCTACAACATACTTGTGATATAATCGCCGACGTTTGAGTATGTGATTGTCATCATTAGGCGGTAGGAATAATAGTTCATTGAACTGACTTTTTTGTTGGTTTTAGAACCTGAAAATAGATTTTTGTTTTCATAACATTGAAAAAAAAAAATATAGTGACTGATAATATATCTCCTTGCTAAACTAATATTTTTTATAACCTGTAATGGGATTTATCATCTTGTTTGAGAAATCATAGCCATCTTGACCTTGCCAAAATATAATGGGATATTGCAATGCATCATATGAGCGGTGTGTTTCCTTTATACGTTGTAATTGATCATTCCGACGATGTAAAATAATATCACGGGATTCCAAGTTTTCTCCAACTATAACGATGGCAACTTCATCAATAGTTGGTGCATTAAATCGTCTTGCATGTTGGCCAACAGGTGTTTTATCAGCTCTGATTACAATTTTGTGATTATCAGATGGAATTAGATCCAGTGCAGTTTTAAACAACATAATCAATTGATTGTACTCATGAAATAAAGTTTGTAATTGTTCTACAATAGACCTCTTTACTGAATTGTTATTTGAACAACGCATATCTATTTCTTGTGGTGAATCGCCAATGAAATAAATTTTGAAAGGAATTTGTAATTGTTATCTGACACTGGTAACAGTGAACCTGTGCTATGATATACTTGGCCTTGTATCTGTAAATTAAAAAAAAATATTTTTGTCAAATATAAATAATATTTGTTCGTAAAAAGTATATCTGTCTCCTAATTTGAATCCCCAATTTATAATTGATATGCTTAGGTATGTCAATATGTAATAATTAGTTGTAACTAATATCCATCATCAAATAATTATATTGTGTTTCAAAATAATAAAAGTATTGCTAATACTGAATCACCAAATAATATTATGACTAAGTAATATATTTCTTGGGGATTAAGGAACTGAAGGTTAATGACACACCTTTACTTAATTAACAGGAAATTTTGTTCACTAAAATAATAATGATTAACTGCTATAATACCTACCTTAAAATTTGGTATGAAATTTTCCCGAACTACGTTTGTTGCCCCAAATGACGTCATTTGAAAGCAATTGTTATATTGTTGGATATTTAACAAAAAGTGTATGAAATCTGGCTCTATTCCTGAAACCAATGAGTACAATGGCTCTGGTGGTAGATCTAATGGTATCAATTTCACTTTCCCATTTGCGCAACACAATCCATTGGCTTCATTTGCCTTACAATGAGAGCAAACCAAGTTCATAGATCCAATAGTAACACATTGGTGGTTACTGTAGTCAATTGACAAATCATAATTGAAAGCAGCTCGATTCAAACTTTCGGGATTATTGGTTGAATCTCTCGCTCTCGCTTCCCGCGTTCGTGATATACGAATTCTTTTACGTTCTTTTCGGTCGTCAGTATGCAGTTCTTGTTCAGTATGATAAGATCGGTAATTAGTTTGGTTTGTAGCATTTCGGGTTCTTCTACCTAAATTACTTCGTCTTATAGGAGGCATATCGAATATACTCACCTAAATTATGTCACATGCAATAATTATTAATCACAGGTATTAAAACACTTTGCACAGAACACGATATAAAACAATCAAAATTAATTATTAAATATTATAAACGCTTTTTAACGCGGTTTGTTTGACAGATGCAATGACGTGAAAACTGATGACAATTTATGTCGCATTCCAAAACTAAAACAAAAGAAAGAATATTCCAAGGCCAATCAAATCTATAGCTCTTAAATTTTTTGACTTTTCAATTTGGTCGGGTTCACGATATTATTTGATTGAATTTGAACTTTGTGCAGAGACAATAAAGTGCGAACTGACTCTTCGACGTTAGCAACACACCTACATTGTTTAGACAAAAATGAGTGCTTGTAATTTAATATGAACTTTATTGTATAGCAATACAGTTCAAATTGACTCTAAATTTAGTTAGAAAATATTTGTATAGGAAAAAGAAAAGGGCTCTTTTAGGGTTTTCCTGGAAATTATTCGAATTTTTCTCGCCGTAAGAACCATCCTTGGGCTTCAAGGAATATTTAAAAAAAAGAATTGTTAAGATTGGTCCATGCGTTGTTGAGTTGTGCGCTTACCAACACATTTTGCGATTCATTTTTATATAATATATATATATATATATATATAGTTCATTTAGTTGTGAGAACATAAATAAGAAGAAACAATCAATAAAAAGAAATAAAGACATGAATACACTAATAAGATTTATTAGTCCTTTATATTTTATTCTATATAATATTTGTTTGTAGTATATAGAATTGTATATGTTAAATTTGTTCAATTGAACCAAGTTCATATTTTTCAAACACCATATATATTTACAGGGTTTTTAAAATATTTTGTTGTTTCATAAAGTCCTTACTTGCGGTTATAAGCTATAAAGGTTTATGAGATTGAGCCAAGCAGACTATGTAATATTTATAATGTTTTAATAGTCTATAAAATCTTACGAAATAAAAACCAAATACAAAACTATTAATTATATTTTAAGCTTTTGTATTAATTGCTATTTTAAACAAATATTAAAAACTTCAGAATTTTGGTATAATAAAATAGATCTATGAACTATTACAAATATTTTCCCAAACCGTCCTTTTTGAGTATTCATATCTAAACGAAATCTCAAAATTTAAGTGTTACTTTTTGATGTAGGGTCGAAAGAACCTCGAATCCGTAACATTGAGCGACATTTTACAAAACGTCAACTAGAAATATATATAAACGCTAATGCTTATGATGTATGGCTTTTAACGCGGATACGTTATTGAATATATCCGCACCATACCACAGAGTCAACTGAGGGGAAGAACATTTCTCATATATAAAATAATAGATAATCTTACGTTATACATGACACATGCGCTATCACATAAAAATATGACTTTCGTATTATATTGGCATCTGTGTAATAAATCCGCGTCAGTACGTCGGAAATATAAAGTTAATTCTATTTAGTTTGTATGCGTCGGGTAATGATAAGGTTGTTCATAGGCCTTGTTGCGATATTAGTGAAATATATTAAAATGGAATGTGCAAAGCCATAAGCTGATCATTCTCGAGTCTATAGCATTTCGATGGATGTAAGTGTATTCGGACATTAAGAATGCAGTAGTTACTGTTTTCAGTGTATAAATAATGTATCGATCTGGGAACACTGCCGAAAATAGTTTAACTGATATACTAGTAGTTTTAGTAGACGCAAATCACTTGAAAAAATTTATTCAGACCTGGGGGATTATATATTTAGAAAAGATACTGTTAAATAAACTAGAATAACTAATTTAAATTAATTCTATTTATATATTATTATTTACAAATGATCACTTCATTTTTATTAAATGATCATCACTGTTAAGGTAATTTTTCTTTTTAATTTCATAAAAATATGCGTATTTAATTAAATTCGATCAACAATTCTATATTCCTGATTAAAGATTTAAAAATAAATATAATGTTGGACCTATCCAGAAAGATCACATGCATTCATTTTACGGGATAGAATAATTGTGATATTGTAATTTTTTTGGCTATACTTATGATGTAAGTTTCCGCCGGGTCGTCACGGTAGCATGCGCTAGCGATCCCGTGACGCTTCATAATGGCGATGAGGGTAACCGTTGGGTTATAGTGGGTGTCCTGGCGCCCTCTTCGCCAACGAGTCCCACATAGCCGTCTCCGTTCTCCCCTGGACCAGGCGGTATCCATAAAGGATTTCCCAACGAAAACAAAAAAGAAGGGATGTAATTAATTTC
Source organism: Melinaea marsaeus rileyi (assembly GCA_918358865.1). Taxonomy (NCBI): domain Eukaryota; kingdom Metazoa; phylum Arthropoda; class Insecta; order Lepidoptera; family Nymphalidae; genus Melinaea; species Melinaea marsaeus. The sequence goes on from OU911085.1 coordinate 12,442,182, forward strand.
GGATTGTATATGTAATTCAAAATTCCAAACTCAAATACACAACTAAATGTAATTAAAATTTTGTACTCGTTGCTATAAATCGTATTATAATAATATCTTAGTGTATGATATGATTTTATAAAACATTAGTTTAACAGAATTCATAGGTATTTAAAGTATATTCTCTCTCTAATTCCACACTACCAAACCTTTTGCGTCGGACCATCGTTCCTGTGACGACGGTGATATTTACTCTTAGCGTTACTTCAACATAGATAACAAAAATAAGGTTTTTGAATTAATTAAAGTTTTTAAATAGGCTGTAATATTTTATTGTTCTAAATTCTTTGTTTTAAAAATCATTGATTGTTTTGTAAGAAACTACTTAACAGACTGTTTCTGGATCTTGCAAGGAAATTATGTACCCTTCTGGGTTTCTTCATATTGATTATTTATTTTTGTAGCGAAATAATAATGTAATATATTATATGATGTTAAGTCTGTCTAAATAAATCTCTAAATTGAACCTGAAAGCCATAACAAAAATAATTATTCGTTGATTTTTTTTCCTTAGTATTTTGAATGTAAATATACACAAATATATACACACAAAAATTCTATTTCGATTTTATATTAAGGTAACTCTTTTTTGGCATCATTAAAGTTATTATTAGGAATTGTCTTTAAAGCGCTAAACTTCGCAGAGTTCATCAAAGGAAAGTTGGAATCTCTCTTAATATACAACTATCATTGCAGGTTTGATTTACAAAACAATGTATAAAATATAGGCGTCGGTGATTTCCCATTTATCAAATTTTTCCAATTCTGCAGTCGTGCAGACCGTATTAAATGTCTCCGTAACTAGGTTCTGAAGATTGTAGCTGTTATTTTCATTTTCTTTGATTCCATGTAGTATAATATTATTCTTCTTTGTATCTCTTTCCAAACTTCGTAATTTCGTTTTCAGAACTAATATTTCCTCTTTCAGTAGATGATTCTCCTCTAGTAATGGTTTAAGCTGACGACCTTGTCATTGTCGTTCGTGGTTTCAGCCAAATGACCGTCTCTGACATCATGCAGAGGGCTTTGAGCCTGGTTGCAAGCTGGTGTGTGGAGAACGAGCTATCCATCAATGCGGATAAAACGGTGATTGTTCCATTTACAAATAAGAGGCGTCTGGACGGTCTACGGTGCCCAGTCCTCAATGGGAAGGTAATTCCTTTCTCCCGTGAAGTCAGGTACCTAGGCGTAACTTTAGACCAAAGACTGAAATGGAACACCGATGTCGGAACGGATGTCGAACAGGCTGAGGACCTTTAAGGACTCGGTCATGAGCGACAACGTACTGGCGATGAATGGCGACAGCATGGTTCCACACTGCAACTTTGTGCAGAACTATTCTGTGGAAATACCGACAAGGGAGGAATGGTCGACCGGCCTCCCCTGGAGGAACGGGTGCCTTGTATGGTACACCGATGGATCCAAAATGGGACCTAATGTAGGATGCGGGGTATATGGCCCTCCTGGCCACAGGGAAAGCGTAAGCCTGGGCAGATATGCCTCCATTTTTCAGGCAGAGGTGTACGCCATAACCGCTTGTGCGACCCTGAATCTGCAGCGCAACTACACGAACAGGACCATTTACATCAACTCGGATAGTCAGGCGGCACTAAAGGCCCTAAACTCGAACACCATCACGTCGAGACTGGTGCTTGACTGCCTGACGAAACTAAACACTCTGGGCTGCAAAAACAGAGTGGTCCTAAGATGGGTCCCGGGCCACGAGGGCCATGTCGGCAACGAGATTGCCGACGAGCTGGCCCGTGCAGGAGCTAGGAGCAAAACATATGGTCCAGAACCAATATGTGGTGTTCCAAGCAGCCTAGCTCGTATGACCCTAAATAACCTCACTAGGTGCGAGGCCATGAGGCGTTGGGAGGAGATCCCGGGCCACAAGCATTCCAAAGCCCTTATCAAACCCTTTAATGCGAAAGCAGCTAAGGAGCGCATTGGGCTGAGCAGGAATAATCTACGCATCATAACTAGAGCGCTTACAGGGCACTGTTGCCTGAATAAGCACCTTGCGACCATCAAATTAGTGGATGGAAAAGTGTGCAGATATTGCCACGAGGCGGATGAAACCCCGCTCCATCTGCTATGCGAGTGTGGCCCACTGATGCGCAAACGCACCGACATCCTGGGGAGACACATCCTGGACCCAGTGGATGTCCGACACCTCACTGCAAAGGAAATTCTGCAATACCTCAGAGTGGCAGACCTATGCAGTGAACTGTAGGCAGTGGCGATCACAATAGATCTTTCAGGTCGCAGTGATACTGGGCTCTCACAGCCCTGCACAGCCGCGCTTTTTAATAATAATAATAATAATGGTTTAAGCTTGTTGTCCATTGTTGAAGCTAATTCATTGGCAAGTTTTTCTGTTTGCGCATTCAATTGAAATTTAAAATCTTCTTTCATCTCATTCATCTTCATATCAATCTTATCCATTTTTTCAAGTAATAGCTCCATTTGTTTTTCTGTTGACATTTCCTTTCTATTTGGCAGGTTTTTAATTTCCGGCAGCACTGGAATTTAAGGGTTGACACTTTATTTGTTTATGGTAATTATTAACTATCATCAACTTTATTGTTCACTATCTGTCATGAACTTAATGTGTCAATTTCCGGAAGTAGTTTTGATGTTAATCGTATGATGTGTTTACCTATATATATTCCGTATTTATGTTCTTTCACTTTTTAAGTTTATTTTTCACTGTTTTCTACACGAATCACACGTAATTCCACTGCCACTGATGTGATCCACAGTTTTATGCCGAAATTAGAAGAAAACTTTTATTATTTCGCCTGCTTTCTTATTTAAAAGCTCGGGAGTTCTGATAACGCAAGTGTCGCTTGACAGGTCCCTGACAGGAATATAGTTTCTTGTAAATTCAATTACTTGTATAAAGTACAAAACATTGTAAAAAGAATGGAGAAAGCAAGCTTTGAATTTCTTTACATATTACATTTTGTTACAATCTTTGAACACAACGGACTACCCGCAGGGTTATTTACGATTTTCCTCATTTCATTTCACAAATCATTTTAATTTTATCCCGGCAATGTTAAAATTTAGATTTTATTTTATTAAATTGATGTAGGAATAAATTGGTCATATTATTTGAAACCCCAAACTATCACACTCGTCCAATGTCGTGTATTAACTGGCCGCCCTCCTTGAGAGGTCTGTGTGTTTATCGACATCGTCTTAGAGTTATTTATTGTGCTCTCTGTGATGACTTCTTGTGATCCATTGTATTCAATTTATTCGTTTTACAATACGTTTAATCTGCATTTTGCTAATGAAGTATTAATCTCAATAAAAGACAACTAGACTAACAAAAAGAAACTTATTTGCTGTTAATTCTCCTGACAACTCAAATAACAATTCTTTAATGAAATATCTATAAATGTATTATAACTGCACTACAATTTTCTATATAAATTATTATTCGGTGCATAAAATCCTAAACAAATTCAGTCTAATTTCAATCGTAAATAAAACGGAACATTCATAATAAGAGAAAACACTTTATTATTTATTTAATTACTCACTGTATTTATAATATTATCAACCAATTATTAATATTATAAAAATTTATAATATTATATATTTGATAATATTATCAACCATCCCCTTTAAAACAAACACTCATATTTATTTTTTTATAATCCTATGTCACTAGATGATGGTAGGCGGTGTATCTATGTCTTTATAAGTACCACAAAGACCTACTTTCGGTGTTAATCCTCTATACGGATAGATAAGATCTTGACAATTTTTGATAAATTTAGTTTTAACCTTTTTGTAATACAGCCATCAATACACTTATGTAACAAAGTTGTTGCGAATGATTGTAACAACAAAAAATATAACTGCAAAATTATCGAGAATTGATATATTTTTAGACGAACATTTTCGAACCTTTTACAAAATAAAATAAAATACAGAGTTGTTATTTTCTTAACGAAGTATTTGATCTTTAGATTTAAATATAACAAAATCTAATGAACCAAGATAAGTATAATTGAGAGAATAAATTGTTTTGTTTGTTTATTGTATCGGTAAAATGGAAATACTAACCAAATGATTGCGAGTCTTTTCCTAAAATTTTTAAGTATTACACTTTTAAATAAACTAAAATAAAATGTAGTTTATTGTACATTAACTTGTATATGATAACGAGATGATGGAAATCTACTCGTGAACACGATTGATACAAACTATCGGCAAGTACTTGACGAAAGAAAAACAATCATGTCACTGCTTTATAGAAAACTGAAACAAGGACTTCATAAATATAATAATAGATCGACTCAGGTCGTTCAATGACACAAAACAACAACATTAACTCTTAATCAATAGTTACGTTACATATAAGAAATTTTCTTCTTCCTCGTGGACTCGGTGGTCTGATGTCGATATAATGGTGGAGTTGTTATTGTTATTTTCGTATAATGTATCCGCCTTGGAATATATTATGTGTTAAAAGTAATACATTGTTGAGAGTAAAGCAATAAACAAACTCGAGCCGGTATTTGATAAACTAACGCTCCATCAAACTACTTTGAACCTTTCGTCAAAGGTTTCTTCAACTACCCTTCCATTTCACGTTGAAAATTTAGTTTAGAAGTGACACGGACGCGCACTCGTAAAGGTACGGTTTTAGAAAATGTTTGTTATCGGTCCTTAAATGTATTTTATGATCATATATTATATTATTATCATCATGTATTGTATATAATGAGATTGAAAACTTTGATTTTTTTTATTATTATCAAGAGATTTCCAATCCAGCTATAGAGTCAAAGTGTAATATTTTTATTTCTAATAGGGATATGTACATTGTCTTTTATAAAGTCAAAAATAAATATTATTTTAATTGATTAAAATAGGACAGCGATTAATATTAATAAAACAGAACACAACACGTACACTAGAGAAACATTAAATGAGTGATCGATAATATCTTGAGGCGGACAGTTTTTGATAATGACAAAATATAATCGTTTTTGTTCTAACAATATAAACGAAATTATTTCGTAAAAAAATCTAATTAAAAATTAAAACAATATACAAAAATGTACACCTAAAATTTAAAGTATTTTTTTAGATAACTCTGAAGGTAATTCGTCGGCTCAAAAGTTACAACAAATTACATTATGCAGGAGTAGCAGAAATTAGCGGTACTAACTCGCTGTGAAACCAAAAGACAAAACAAGTTTCAATTTCTTTCACTTGAAATAAAACAAACACTGATATAGAGAAAGAACTCATTGTATTTATTATTTTTATTAGTCTTTTAGACTTAATTGAAATATTTCAATTTACAACAAACCACATTGATTACATGAAGATAAAAAGTAAAGTTTTCACACAAATAAATAAATTATTATTTATAATAACTAACTCCTAACTAAATACAACCTTCGAGATAAGAGGCTGGATGTAACGTAGAATTAATATTGCCGTTGTGATATTCACATAGGCAATATTAATTTCCTTCCGTAATACTTACACCTGTACACTTCAAACTCATATTAATTCATTGAGTGGTTCCAGTAATATCCTCCTATTGTAACCTATCCTGTTTCCTTTAACCCATTACAACGAGATCCCTTTGACCCTCTAATGGAACCATTTATAACATGTGACACATGTTACTTAACAATCAAAAATAGTTGTACAAAGATATTGTAAAGTTAATATAACTTACACCTATAAAGTTATTATAATTTACGATGTTAACATACTCGTACATTAATTAGTTAAATAGTGGTATTTTGAACACATTATTTTATTTTACCCAATGCTGTGCTTTGTGAATGTCTCTTACAGGCAGATCAGACAGATCATTGTAATCTGGTAAACTAAACTACTTCAATATTTATTTTATATACCTGAGATAACCTTCACAAGACCGGAAGGTCTTGTCGGTCTTGTGAAGGTAAATATTAATATCTATAGTAATAAAATACATACATGTATGTATATATCAATAATAAAAAGTCTAACATCAGTCTGGTTATAATTTTGATCAAGTGACATTATGTTTGAGGTTAAATCTTCAGATTAGAGAATCTAGTGCGATATCCGCTAATAATGCAAAAAGGAATAAAAAACGACTAAAATAAAATGGCCACGCATCTCAATAACAGAGACAACAAAAAAGTGGGAGACGAGCAGAGGAAGTAATAAGTGAAACTACACAACTACTGATACACTTCACTTATTATTGTTTTTATGATATTTATTAGGAACTGCAAAGGGACTGATAGGAACCACTAAAGTTGCCTTATTTCTCAAAGTCCCTTAATTTCTTTTTTTTAATGTATCTTAAACAAACGTTTTTGCCACTTACAGCATTTGTATATATTATATACAAAAATAATAGTCTAAAATATATCTAACCTTAGTAGATTAGAACTAAATTGCTAACCCTTTTAATAGTCCTCAAAACAAATAGCAGTAATATAACCTTGTATGAACAGTCTCCTTGTCTCAAAACATTTATCCTTCCGAGTGATTTATTCAACCACGCGACTCTAGTTCTTGTGTACTAGACTTTATGGCAGTACGGCCTTATCTAACTGAGTTGATATTGAAAACCTATTAACTAATGTACTTGTGTGGGTGAATGTACTCTCAGAGTCTCTAATTCCACAGATAATATTATGATTCATTCACTATTAAATGTACCTAGCCCTTAAAGGTTTTAGCACTGGTATATTTTTCTTGTTCACAATGATATATTATTTTATACTATGATATTTACTTTAAGCACAACATGATATTAATTATTTCAACTTATAGGAATTGATAGACTTTTTTAAAATTGTAACACAGGACAAGTTTTATAACAATAAAATTGTGATACTCTTCGTATATATCTCAGTTTCACCGCACTTAATTAAGGAAATATATTTTCTGAAATATGAATCAGGCGTTACTGCTCGTATTCACATTATTATCACTCGGCCCTTCAGACCTACACAACTTTTCCGTCTCACGAGAGTGATAAATGGTTGTCGTATAAAGAGCGGATTCTTTTCTGAACGACTGTTTATTCTCCAACTCGTGCGATAGTAATTATTTGTTCACCTTTATATAAAACAAATACTCGTATGTATAATGATATCTAAATTACAGCATGTTATAAATAATTGTGACTAAAGCACCAGCAGTAGGTTATTTTAATAAATATTCAATGTTAATTTATTAATAACGTATAGAGAAATAGAATTATTTGAGTTGAATTCTTCATGAAATTTACACAGTGATTGAAATTAATAACCATAATTTATTTTTACCTTCAGATCTATTGAGCATGCTATAACTCAGAAATGTATAAAAACAATGGTGGTAAGAATAATTCTTATTCTTAGGAAGATTTAATTCAGATTTTCAAAAAAAAAATTAACCAGAGATGCCATTGTGAAGACAAATGTACTCGTAATATAGAAGATAATTAAATAACATGTATATAACATTAATAAAATAATATACAAAAGTCTAATTACGGTGTCAGTTGGAGCTTTTGTTTTCATCTCGTAACACCTGTTTAAACTGTAATTAACACATCTTTGACTCATATTTAAATTTGTGAGTTTTATAATGTTAGTTAAGGATTGTAGGTTTAAGACAAAATTCTGTGGTTTTATTACTATAGGGCTTTATAAAAGAATGCTTTTATATTTAATTTTCATATTTACAATTTCCACGAATATCGCAAATGTACGAAATAGGAACATCAATTGTCATCGAGCGATCATAAAATATAAGAGAATTGAGTAGTCGTTTGTCGAAAGAACTTACTCATCATTGAAGAAGAAGCGATCTTATAAGTTTCTAGTATTGTTTTATTCGGTGTTTTATCCTGAGAAGGCTATTACGGAAACGTTTTGGTGCCAAGTTTTTTTACTAAGGAATATTGGATACGTTATACGGTACAAAGAAAGTATTGTTATGAGAAATAAAGGTTACTAAAATAAAGACAAACAAGATTTGAAGAGAAAATTGAGAAATATATAAAACGATAAAATACATTATAAGGTTTTATTAATCTAAGAAAGAATATTTATACAATATTACCAAAGTAACAATCACATATTAAACTACAACTGAATAACTTGTCTTGGATAATAACATATTATAACCATTTTACCACAATAATAACCTTTCTTATCTATTTTATTCCATAATCTTGGCTCTAATTTTCAATTTAAACTCATCCTTCCAATGGTCCAGTTTGTTCTTTAACACCTGTCTAAGTTTATTACACCTTATACTCGTAAATTACTTTTCGATATTTAGACAGTCTTTAGAGTTCTTTGCAAGATTTCTTTCATTTCATGATTTTCAATTTTTTTTAGCTTCTAGGGAATCTATTTCTATATAATAATTTATCTCATCATAATATTAAAATGTGTTTAGATTCCTTTATATTTAATACTAATTACAACCAAACAACACAGAAAAAAAAGAATAATCGAGATATTAAATTCCATAATATAAATAGTGACAATATTAATATATTAAAACACTTACTCCAATGTACAGGAACTGTGAAGAGCACAGTCACATGGTCAGCTGAACGTGCATGATCTCCACGGGGTGAATGACCGTGACGGAGAAGGCGGTGTCTGTTTGTACTTGGGGTGAAGCTCGTGGAAGTGGTTATAAAGCCACGGGGTATGTATAGACGGTGTATGAGATAGGTTGTGTAGTTCTAGAAATTGTATTATTAGTGAAAATATATTATGCAATAATATGAATTTATTTTGATTATAAACTATTGAAGAAAAATTTACATTAAAACAATTAGTTTTGTATATTGGATATAGTTGTTTAAAATAGTTTTATTTGGTTTGGTGTAATATAATAATATTATATTTAATGTTTCCGTGTTCTATTATAACAATATCAGAGTTGTAAAGCCAATGTTTTCATAACATGAAACATGAGAGGCTTATTGAATGTATTATTAAAGGATAAATTTTGTATGAATATGTGTTTGTTTTAATTTCTTTTATATTGTTAGTGCTGTTTTTAACAATGTTGCAAAACGATTTATATTAATATTATTTTACTCCTCATTTCAATCATGAGTAAGTTAGGTCTTTTAACTTTCTATGAATAAATAAAACCTGTACTATGTTTTACTAATGTATATGTATGTTTGTATATTTAAATATTATTGAACAAATTAACATAAAAAAAAAACAAATAATAATAATAAAAAGTAATGTAAACATTCTAGTACGTATGTATGTACTACTTAAAAAAGCTAATAAAATCACCGCAGTGCTGGTCTGTTCATTTGCTTCGACTATCACAAAGTAAAGGAAACAATGTAACTAACAATGTGAAGCAACAACCAAAATAATGAATAATATATTTATTGAAATCGACACATGCACTGTAATGATTTTATCTTATATGGTTGTACAAAGTACTTCGGTGGGTTAAACACCTTCTCAATTTATTACTTTAACTCCAATAACTACTTACTAAGCGGAGACGTGTGTGATTTGATTTATTGAGGGGTTGGGAGTGGGAGGGATGGCTTTCACACGTTCTTGGATTTTGAATAAATTATAATTATTTTAGAAAGTTATGTATCACCTAAAATTATATCAAAATCTATAAGCAATGATATTAACATACGATATATTCAATTTAAATTAATTCCACGCTTTTTACAAAATTGTCCATCGACCCTCGTTCCGTAATATATGATTGTAAATGTAACTCTTGAATTCGTTACTTAGATAAACAACAAAATGTTTAATATTAAGTACTCGTTGCATTCATTCGTATTAAAATTATAGCTTTGTGTGTGATGTGAATTCATAAAACATTACTTTAATATAATATATATTTATCTAAAGTATATTCTCTCTCTACACACGTACTCGTACACTACCAAACCTTTTGTGTCGGATCGTCGTTCCTGTGACGTCACTGATATTTGCTCTTAGCGTTAATTTAACATAGCTTAGATAAAGAGGTTCATTTACCACAATTTAAGTCAATCGTGTCACACATGTAGACATTTAAATATAAAATATAAAAATTCTTTCTATATTCTAAATTTAAGTAACAAAAGTATTTCCAAAAAAGATCCTATTCCTATTTCGAGAAAAATAATAAAAACCGCTTTTTGCTTGAAAATTTTTGATGTAAACAACGGCATCATGTGTTATTTTTAGGTAGTGAGTTATATTTTAAACGAGTTATACACGAGGTCTACCCACGCGTGTCCCCCTGTAGATGTAGATGTAGAGGGTACATAAAAAAGTGTATTTTTAATCACTTAGATTTATCATATAGAAGTAACTGTTTTAATAATAGTTATTTATGTAACTTTATGAATCTTTCGCTGCGACATGAAACAAGACAACAACATTTTAATTACGACCGCAAACTAAAACTACCCGATAAATAAGTTAAATACTGCCACTGTCTCTAGGTTTGTTCTAAAAATAATTGAAACCAATAAATACAGCAAAAAGACTAAGAAAAAAAATAGGTATTATTTTTGTATTTATTCTTACTATTATAATAAATTTTAAAATATATAACTTTAAATAAAAGAAAAGAAAACACTTGCAAACGTAGTGTGCACTTTCAAAGTAAACACGTACAGTTAAGAGAAATGGATCCTCCGCCTCCGACCTCCTGAGGGAGGGATTATTGACGATTCTTATAAACACTTTTTATAACTTCTAAAATGTTTGTTTAGATATTGTTTCAGGAGGGATATCTTATTCATTCATTTTCGTTTCTTCTATATACTCGTGTAATCTAATGTTATATATATTTTATACAAAATGAAGCCTGTGTCGTAAAACTGATTAGATTCATATTATATTTGTTCCTTAAAAGAAAGCTTAGTTTCAGTATAAAATAGTTAAAAATTAAAAATATTTTAACCAACTAAACCGGAGAGAGAGCTATTCTTTTGTCATTGTAATTTTCAAGATCTAATTGTGTAATAAGAATAACGATTTATACGATTTCAAAATGGAAAATAATCGTTCCGAGTCCTTTAATAATGGGCTAACAATAACTGTCCCAAATATGATAAATATTGAATAATCTCTATAGAGAAAGCTTAAGTTATATTCAAAATTATATATATTTTTAATTGCTTAAAATATTTAAGACCGGTTCCCATGTCAATTTAGTGTATCGATTAAATATTGATATTTAATAAATGAAAAGGAATGATTGTATTTTAAACTACAAAATTAACGTTTCATATTTGTATTTTTTTAATTTATAAAATAATTAATGAACATCACTATCACGGCAGTTTTATTGAAAAAATATTAATGACTGTACAATATTTCACAATAAAAACTAATTCAATGTTTAAGCTTTGTTGAATGTTTACTTGAGACAACGCCCTTCTTCGCCACAGCCGCAAAGGTTGAACAAAAGGTTTTGTATTGTTCTGGATGGTTTAATAAGAAACAGTTCTTGAAAATTTTTTAGACAGTACTCCATTCAAATATTTTATAAGTATATGACTATATTTTATTAAAGGTTTTTCACAGGAAACTTAAAAAAAACTATAAGGTTGTAATTTCTATAGAGGAACATTTTCCGTTTAAAAAACACAAATGGTTACTCGTTAAATTTCAGCTGAAATAACATAACATTGTGTAATTGTCAAACTTGAAAGCTCCTCGCTAAGACGTACAAGGATTATTATAATCACCTTATAAATGTTCACAGATAATATTCAAATACTCTACACGAGTATCTCTTGAATTCCGCTCTTCTGTGAAGTTATGGGAAATTGTTCATAACATGTGAAAAATTTTGTAATAATAATTCTGTTCTATAGATTTCATCCAACTAAGATATGAACGAAAAAAGTATGAATACCGTAACATACTTCTATAATGCACATTTGTAATGAAATAAATAAAAGTAAAATAAAAACAGCTGACTATATATTCATTTCTTGTCCTAGTTCGATAAGGCTCCAACATTCCATATTGCCAACTCATCTCATCTAACGTTGTAATGTGTCCATTAACCACCAGGAAAGTTAAAAACTAAATTTCTAATCAATATAACTTATAATATATTGTTTTATTGAAAGCAATTTTTTTTCTTATCAAGACATAATAACTATTTACTTACATAAGTATGTGTGTGTCTTTATATCGAAAATCCTACTGTCAGTAGCTATTTATATACAATAAACAAATTCATAAAAGAAAAAAATAAATGTCAAAGTCGGTTCACTTATTACATGTTTTTAATTATACTTAACATTTTTTTTTTTTTTTTTTTTTTTTTTTTCATTTATTAAGGAAAACAAACAGCGTTTACAATTAAACATCTTAATTTCTACATTTAGTTTGTACAATAGCCAATAAAGTTTTCACAAAATATACAATACATGATAAGCAGGTAAAACACAGACAAATTATAACTTTATAAATCTTACTATTTAGGAAAGGCGTGACTTTGATTTCGACATAAAAAATATTACAGTTTTTAAAGAAATATATATGTTACTAAGGAATCACATATTAAGAATCATATAATAAAATTTATTATCTAATCTAATCTAATCTATCTAAACTTTATCATTAGTATTTTTTACAAGAGACACAAATTTAGTGCAATTATATCTAAAGTGGTCAATGGTACCATATTTATTATTGTATGCGTTACAAACTCGAATTAAGAAGCTGTTTTTTGCGTATTTGGTTTTGACAATTGGAACAGATAACATTTTGTAATTACGTTTATTGAATCTTGGTATATTAAAGGATATTTTACTTAAAAGGTAAGAGGAATAAATAAGTGTTATTTAAAGATAAAATAATGCTGATTAAGTACACAATTGTAAAACTACTACAAATATTTTGTGTTTTAGTTAGAGGTAAATTTGAAATTAATACAACATGAATATTATTCGAGATCACTACCTTTTCTAAGTGACTTAACATTTTGCGAATGACTTGAAATAATGAAATGACAATAAAATATAAATTGCTAAATGCAAACACGAGATAAATATACTTAGTAATATAGTCAAAATCAAGTTTGAGAAGAACCTAAATATGAACATAGTCCAAACATTCATACTCGTATAAGCAATTAGAATTCACTAAGGGTATCATTACTATACAATATAAATCTCCAATAGTATAAATGGCAATGAATAAAGTACAAGAAAATAAATTCACATTGTTCGCATAACAAATATAAAAGTATGAGAACAATAAAACCGATAACACTAATGAGCGGACAGAAGTTACAAACCTTTTCCCCTTTGCATAACAATCTATATAATTATAATTTTTAACACAACACCAATTTAACCAGTTTTTTAACAAATCACTAAAAATTTCACTTAACACGAATACAATATTACTTTTTTTTAAAGACTCTTCGGAGGTGATGTGAAGGATTTTGGATTTTTCATTTTGACGAACCATGATAGTGCAGTTGCGAACCCAACAAAAGGCATATCTTTTTTCACTCGCCTTTAGTTTTGCTTTCTTTAAAAGCATTTTATTGTAGCTAGAGAGGTGGTCATTTATATATATACGACTTTTATTTCCAGGAAAACCTACATCTGACGCTTTTAAATCCGTCAAACGTCGTAGTGAAGATAAAAAGTCATCTTTTTTGTATCTTGCCAGTAATTTTATAATAATAGGCTTTGGAAACGAGCCGTCGACATCATTCTTGACCGCAACACGGGTAATAAAATCAATGTCCTTAGATGGGTTTAAAGAATAACCACTCAAGTCGGCTAAGTTTTTGATGATTTGAATAAGGTTCTCGTCTTTTCTTTGTGGAATACCATTTATTTGTATATTGGACCTTCGCATCCATTGCTCATTCTTATTACAATTTTCAATAATTTGAGCAATATTCGTCTTTAAATGTTCATGATCTGCTCTAATTTCATCTATCTCAGAAATCTTAAATTCCATATCTGATGACATGATATTGTGAGGGTAGGCTTGGATTTCTTACAGAATTGCGGAGCGGTGTGTAACTCACCTATGTCTGTTTCCGAAGCACTTGAATCTTCATCAACCACCGATGTTCTCATTATTGGAGTTTCCTCACATCTTGTGACTTCTATGGAACACGTAGTGCATTGCCATATATTTTTATTTTTTATTTTATTGTACTGCGCTAGTGACAAATTTAAACATTTCATATGAAAACACTTCCCACATTTCGAACAAATTAGAGATGTGCCATCTTTGGCTTGTTTAAAACACACGTCACATTTCATAATTATCAGATAATATTTAGCACACAATATTAATACTTAAATCTGTGACACGTCCGTGTCGTACGGCACCCGCTTGCATAAATGATGAAATTTTAAAGAGGAAAATACAAGTAAAGTTGACTATTTTGATAGTTTCTGCAAGTTCGCTTCCAGAAGATTTATGCAATAAATTGTGTGTGAAGGAAATTACTTATATGCTGTGCACGATGGGTGTATGGTAAGTAATAGCTAGGACATATTAATAGAAAAATGCACTATCCCACTTCAGTATCAAATACATATTTACTATATCTCCACATAGAATTTATTTTAACCTTTAAAAATTGTTAAAATTGGCAAAAGAAAATATTCGATGATAATTTCGAGTACAAATTTCTAACAATATAAATAAAATGTTTTATCCTATACGCTTTATTTAAAACAAAACTTAAAAGTTAAACTTGGATGCTTGAAAGTTAGTTTCTAATCAAATAATCCAGTGGTGCTTAAAAATAGGTGTGAGTTTTGTCATTAAATTTGTGACGCTATTAACGTTACAATCATTAAAATCTAAATCAAGTGAATCTTGATTGAGGTCCATGAAACGCGCTGCAATGCAATTCTGTGGAATGTTATTTTCATGTGTCGTTTTATTGCTGTTTTCCGAACGGACAACAGCAGGATAGTACATGTTCAAATCTGTAGTACGAAAATACTTACGGAATTTATTTATAGCAATGTGTCGCGAATGCTTAATATATAAATATTTTATGTTTTATTTAAATTTTAGAATTGTCTAAAGAACATAGCGTATGATAGTACGTATTAGGGAATAGTTTACATTTAACCGCACGTTGTCTTTTCTTCTTGAGTTATTTTATACAAAGACAAACCTATATTCATAATTTCTTCAAGGGATACGGTAAACTCGGAATCTTACCTGAATAATAAAACAAAAAAAAATGATTTCGAATCTACATTATATATCCGCATAATTCAGATTATAGAGTATTTTGTTTATTTCCAATGGTCACAGTTCAAAAAATAATAATAATAATATTCATTGTAAACCGATAACTACAAATATGTCTACCTATGTATTGTAAGAGATCGCGAATTATGGCTTACATTACACCCAAACGAAGTTGGGTTTTACCTAAGTAGATATATTAACGACTATGGGAGTCGTAATATTTTTGTGATATTGCATGTATATATAACTAGCTGATTCCCGCCCGCTTCGCTCGGAACACTATTAATTTGGATGTGAACTTACGACTTCTTGTATAGGCAAAATGTTTAATTTCTATTTTATATTTAGTATAAATTTTCTAAATTATATATAATGAAATATAATTGCAGTCAGTGAATACACAGATTTCCACATCGCCTATGAGGTACTGTGTTGGGATGCGTTCCCGCTAATGTAGGCCCAATAGGCCAACATACCATATAACCATTCATTAAAAAAAATAGATTAAGAAAGATAACCTGATCTTTTAATTCAGAGGACTACCCATAAGTTCTATGAATGTTCTTGTTTTCAGGAATGCTTCTGTCTCATGTGGTCGTATGTTTGTTTATTAGGGTGAGATAATACTTGTCTCGTTAAGGTACACTTCTACCTGAAATAAATAGATTTTCTTTAATAAAAATGAATAAGCATCTGAATATGAATGAGCATTTCAGTCCTTTATTTTTATCATAATATTAGGTTATCGCTAACAATACTATAAAGTTATAAACGAATACAACAACTGTACATTGTTTACAAAATATATACAAAATTGCCATTCAGCTGAATTCAAATTACATTCATATCATTTAAAACGGACTGTTTCAAAGGATCGTAATTCTTTAGAGCTTACAATAATTTACATCGTCACATTTACTTTAGACTTGACAAATTATCAGAACTGGTACATGGTACATGGTAACATGGTAAAGTGTGTGTCACTAATGACGTCGAGTCGACTCTTGTTTTTTATATTAAATAGACCATTTTGTTTTTTTGTGTTTTGTTCATTAAATAGACCATTTTTAGTGAATAACCAACATTTGTATATTTTCTTTTTTCTTTAGTAAATATACTTTATTACACACCATAAGATAAATGAAAGATAAAAATAAAAAACAATAACAATTCATTGGTAACACACAAATATGATATAAATATTTAAATACAAATATTATTACTGAACATCTTAATAAATAATTCATGTCGAATTTGCTTTATTCAACTTTTATTTCAATGTATTGTGTTAAGAATTGTAACTCAGAATTAAAAAAGTAAAATAACTAAATGTATATAATAAAAATAGATCTTATTCTTTAAAAATATATTTAATAAATTTTATTTTATACCAATAGTCTCCCAAACCTTGTCTATTTGAATGAGTTTCGAGAATTGGTTGGAACTGGAACTCAGCAAATTCTGTCGTATCGGTCGTCAATCCCCAAATAACATTGTGTAATAAGATTTGGCACATTTTCTATTCTTCCCGCAAAACAAACCTTCCATAAATTCGTTTTAAGATTCCATCTAAGGAGTATATTCCAGAAACGTTTTGTATGTATTTTATTAATAATTGTTTATATGAAGGTTACAATAATTTAGATATTTACTTACGCAGATCCAATAAATATATATACTGATCTTCGTTAAGCTTTCAGTGAGTTAATACAATTAAAAAATAAGAGCATTCTTATAAATAGGTACCATTGGGTTTTTATAAAAAATATATTTATATGGATCCAGTGTCCCGTAGATACACAATTTATTAATCATAAAAATGTAAAACCTATGTTTGGCAAATTATTTTTTTAAAGTGAGTATTTTCAGTTTCAATATTGTGTATAGTATTGTGTAAATTAATTGTTTACTAGTCTGTGGATAACCGTTCAGTGTGTGTGGATTGTGTCAATAATTGTTTATTGCACAGCTCTGAATACACACTAACTCCTCAATTACAGTAAAGAGAATAATTTTATTGTAAGTCGTTATATCCGATTCTTTTTTATTTTTTATTATAGATAATATTTGCTTATCAAGTACTTTATTTATATGTATATTTTTGGTATCTCTCATTTTTAATATACTATTCCATTTATTTAGAGCATATTTCAATAAAAAAATTTTTTGTAAGGCATAGTTGATAAAATATTTCAAAATATTACTAAAAATTTTTATTAAAAAGTTATATAAACATATTAATTTATTAATAATATACTTATTTTAAACACAAATTTACATGATTTATCTCTTTACAGATTGACTTTAAATTGTTACTGAAATATTTACAAATTATAAATTGTTTTTAATCGAGATATGCAAGGTTAGCCAAGACTTTTGTTGCTGCAGTTTAGTTCCTAGTTTTGTTATACAAACTCAAAGCGAACTGATAATTGGCTCTGCTCAAAGTTCTATTGATCTTTGTGCTCCAAGTTTTGTTCCCTTCTTCTTGGAACTCAGATTTATAATAAAAATTATATTTCAATATTTTACGATATTTCAATGATAACCTGCTAATTGCTACGAGATGAAAATATACTGAAGTAGTATCTTACTTCTTATACTTCGTTTGTCTAGAAGCTAAAATGTGACAATCTGATTAATAGTACCTGGGTTGACAATTTTAATTATTGTAAACGAATAGTCTAGGACAAAAATAGTGCCTCGATCACCGAAACATATAGGAAGAAAAGGAAAAATAATTATGTCATAAGAAGGACACATTACTGAAATGATGAAAAAAGAACACAATGTCTAAAAATACTGATAAGAATTGTGTTTTTTTTGTCTGCTAAGTCACGTTCTACATGATTAAGTAGAAAATATTATTAAATATAGAAGGAAAAAAAATACATACTTTAAATAAAAGGGTAAAGACGTCTTAATGTAAATGTAGAATATCAATTGCTTTTAACATTTGTCACTGGATATTGTAATCAACCTAGCGGATAACACGCCGGTCAAAGGTCGAGGGAATGCATTATGCAAGAGAGTAGACTTTTGAAACTCGTTCACCTTTCAGCTCCATGTATAAAGTTTACCAAAGAAAAGTATGCTTATTCCTGTTCCAAAACTTGGGTAGAGAAAGAATTTGGCCATTTTTTGTGAATAATAATGCAACTGTCATTATAAATTTAATGGAATAGTTAAAATAAACTCTGCTGTGTAATTTTTTCGTACAAAATTATTAGAACAAAATTTTTTTATAAATTCCGAAAGCTTTTGAATATTTCTTTATATTTCTTTATTGATATATTACATAGAGGCAAGTCACGTGGTAAGGTTTATTCCTTGTGACGTTATAAATGCTCCGAAAATTTCAGCCTCGCGTTCCGATACTAAATCTGACCTCATCCCTTATTTTATTACTCTCTTTACGGAATTGTTGCTAAATTGTGAAAGTGTATACGAGTTTAACACGTTCTAAAGAAGCTTTAAACGATTTGTTTCTTGTGGTGTGTTTTTATTACCTGTTATATATTTAGTAGATATATAAAAATATATTAATTCATTCACTCGTTCTTACTTATAATATTATTCAGGACCACAAAATTATAAAACGGGTTGATGACATGTATCACAGCTTATTACCAACGTAATTTATTCCGCAACTTACGTTGCAACATCTGCAACCGTTAATATAAAAAAATATAAAAAATATATATTGTAAACTTTTCAAAGGTTTAATCGAGCTTTAACTAAATAATGTCAAGAAGTAGTCACTACTCAATGACACGGGCTTGACGCCAGTGAACTTCACAATAAAAACAAAAACAAGGAACACTTTTGTAACTTTTCGTTTGACATTTTATTCGTGTTTCTGTAAATTTTTTACAGTATATAGAATTATCGATTATTCAAATTTGTCAAAGTTTGTGCCCACCTTATAAGCTGAATATTAAGTAGTACGATAGATATACTTTGCAGTATAATTATATTGTTTCCTGACGTCTCCTTATATTAGAGATAGAAGACAAAACATATTGAGAAATGTAAGTATTAGTTAGTTGTTGCATTAACATGTAAATTAGAAGGTTTATAAAATATGAAAACCTTACATTGCTAGTTTGTTTCACTTATATCATAATTTCGCGGGTGTGTGACTTTTACTACTTTTTTCAAAACAGGAAAATATGTTATAGTTATTTTGGTAGTTACGAGTTGCACTTGATGTGAATTTAGATTCTTTTGACTTTCATATGGTGTCAATGGATAAGCCTAATATGATATTTTATTTTAGAACTCTAATTTTACAATCTGGTTTTCGGAATTTTTTGTTTTGTCTTTTAAAGATCAATATTTAACGATATATTTTTAAAACCTAGAATATATTTGTTATATTCTCAAAAATTAACAAATTTTATTAATATATTTTTTAATATATTTTTTTTATACTCAAAGAATAACAAATTTTATTAATTTTATTAATAGTTCTAAGACGAGCCATGATAGTAATTACTTTGCAACTGATTATTTTATAGTAGTAGAGGAGTCTTATTACGTTTAATTAAACATTACAAGATTTATAATCGAGTGCCGTGTAATTTATACATTTAAATAAATAGTATTATTTTAATAAATTTATTGGAGGCTGTATTCATATAGGTACTTTTCATCCTAAAACTTCCGTCCATTCGGTACGAGGTTGTGAAGAGTATATATATATGGTATTTTTTAAAAGTTAACTACATTTTTTTGCAAAATCAGGTTTCTTTGAGCTAATTATTTTTATTTATGTTGAAATTGTTAACAGATAAACACTCAATATCAGCATCAAATATGTACATGATACACTTTAAGTATGCATAATATGTTAGTTTGTAGAAAACTTAATAGTTATGATCTAAAACATTCATTTCAATGGAATTGTTTAATCCCCGAATTGTATGTTTCAATATAATTCCGCAATGTCTGAATAGAAACCCCTGAATTGATTATTATTTGATTAAATAATGAAGGCTCAATTCGAGAAACTCCTTCAATAATTTCGCTTGCATTTGCTCTTAGAGATTATTTGTGATTGAAATCTGATTTATGAATTATTGTAATCATAAGAATGGTGAGTACATAATATAGGTATATATTATTTCAATGCAAACGAGATGAAAATGTAAAGGCGGATGTGTGGTATGATAAGTATGGATCTTTTAAGGAATATTAGAGGAAGTTTTAAAGTTTGGTCTGTTACAGAAAAGATTTGAAATGAAAAATTTAAATGAGATGGCCGTAATACTTAAGGAGAAGGAATAAAATTCACGTCATTAAAGAAATCATAGACATCTTGTATGGAGATACAATTAAAGGAAGACCAAAAAGAGATGGATGAACTGCCTGAATGAGGATATGGGGCGAAAAGGAGTTAAAGCTGATCTCACGGATGACAGAAGTGATAAGAAGAGCAAACCAGGTTATGCTGATCGCACCTGAAGTGATAATGATCGTTTTGTCGATATTTAGATTATCAACTTAAGTTAAACCTTTTTATAAGCGACACTACAGACGCTAGGAAGTGTGTCCATATCAAAATATTTGTATTTTTTGATAGGATTTTAATAGCTTCCAAATTCTTCGTATACCTTCTGTATACATGTACTTCGTATAAATACTATTTACCAGCTTTTATTTTTATTTTTCGTTTGTTAAATACTAAATAACGAATATTTAATATATTTTAATATATATATTTACAAAAGTTTCAATATTTGTATGTTTATATTCAAATATATTAAATTCAAACGCCACATTTAATTAGAAGGCTTTCCAAGTTTTTATTTATCGCGCCATTTCTTCGAGTATATGTTTTCGTATTATTGTTTGTATGTACCAAATTGGTTCGGGTCGTTCTGTTTCGGATTATACTATATGAAAGAAATGTTTTGTTGTCTAACTAAAGTCAGCTGATTGAAATGTTTGCTGATATAAAATTACTATCATATAATCAAAACATATTCTATTTACCTATCTAGGTTTAAATAATTCTAAATAAGCAATCTAATTTATTTTATCTTACTTATAATATCTACATATAGAAGTGACTTTCAAGAAAATTCTTTTTTTATTAACATCACTAACTGTTCTTTTCGGCTTTCGGCAATTACCACAGAATAAAGAAAAAGATGTTATACTATAATACTATTATGTTATTGAACACGAGAATTATTCAGTAAAAAGAAATAATGAATTAAAACCGGATAAGTTTTCTACAATTCAAATATATATCCATTAATACAAATATTTAAAACATTTGATGACACCGATAATATTATGTTCTATTTAACATTTATGTGACTATTGTCTCTATATACATTTATTTAAAATTGAAGGAATCAAGGAAAACGATAACATATTAATAAGTATTTTATTCAATGATGAGTGTTTACTTCAGGGTCGTGGTATGAAGCCAAGAACATCAAAGATGTACTGCAGGAAGGAAAACCGTTGAATTCCAGAATTACTTTTTATTCCTAGAATCATCTTTAATCTTATATAATGTAGGGGAGAATAGGGTAATGGGAGCCTACTAAAGGAAAATTTTAATAAAAACCAAATTTTTGAACAATTTAATTCTTTTAAAGTAGGAACTCTTACCTTTATTATAAACGTATATTTCAATCAAACTTATAATTAAATAGAGCCAAGTATTAGGACACAATCAAAGTTTTACAAAAAAAGTCTGCCGCTCCTATTACCCGACACATGCGGGAAATGAGAGCCCATTTAACGCTCATATGGGAAATGGGAGCCACTCTCTTAAGTTTATCAAAAATTTAACTTAACTTATGTAGTTTTTGATGTCGTACGATTCCTTTTACGTGGCATCTAAAATAAAAATAAGTTTTTTTGATAACTGAAACGACATCAATATATAATTTTGGAGATGGGGTAATGGGAGCTATGTCGGGTAGTAAGAGCCATCCTAGGCTACCATTACCCGTTAACCTTCATTTTGGAAAAAAATAACCATAATTAGAATTTTTATTTTCAAACTCAATTTAACCAATTGCACTTATTAGACGATGAAATGATGGATATGTTATGGATAAACGCAATAAAAAATAACATAACTACATGCTTATTTTGGAGCTGACAAACTGCCGATCTTTTATAAGCTTGGAGCGAAAAACACACAACCATCTCTCGTGACTCAACGCATTGCACTACTAACTCGTGCGCGTCAGGGGAAGTTTGTCGATGGTTGACGGAAAAGGCCGAGTACCTATGATCATGCCAAAGTGAATACGTTCTGTTCTACCAGTAGCGCTCTCATTACCCGACCGCTCTCATTACCCCGCACTCCCCTATTACTTTACCTGATAATATCTCTCTTAAGATCCGTAAAGAAAAATTAAGAATATGTATTTTTATAAACATTATGTTTATAATAAAATTTAATAGGTATAAGCAAAACTTTAATTAATGTTATATTTTTTGAGATGTAACAGCTCTGCAACTTCGGTCACATGCGCATCTATTAGCCCATGGCTACCTCGTCTAGATAAATGCTAAACATTGCTAGTTACTAGATATTACAAAAGCAATCCATTGTTAAGTATCTTGCGGCACATTCTTGTAGATATTCAATTTTAGATCCTATTCCTATTTTTGTCCTATTCTTATTTTTATTTCTTAAACAATGACTTACCTTCTCTATTAAAATAATTTCCACATATTATATGTTAAATCTAATTGGATAAATTTAATCTGCATTAAAAGCTTCGTGATTATTATTGGATAAAACAATAAAGACAGAATTCTAAGAAGTCCTTCAATGTCCCGTAAATCCGCTTGCATTCATCCCGAGAGATTATTTATAATAGTACTTCGATCTATAAATACCATTAGATTATAGCGACAGAAATTTATTAAGAATTACGAGGGCCAAACTGAAAGTTTTTAGAACTGGCCACTTAAAAGCATTATATTAAAAAAAAATTGTTTAAATTTTGAAAATAGAACTCTTTACCAATATTATTGAGTGTACATTTCATTCATTTGTCATTTGTTTTACGATTTGGCGGCAAATTGAAAATTGTCTGTGCACGTCAGAATGAATTTAAGCCGAGAAAATTTTCGTGCAATGATTTTTTATGACTTTCGATGTCATTTAAGTCAACAAGAAAGTTATGATAGACTTCGATTGGCTTTTCACGATGAAGCCCCATCTCGTGCCACAGTTTACAACTGGTTTAATGAATTCAAACGTGGTCGAACTAATCTCACCGATGATTTGCGTGAGGGACGGCCTTCTACAGCGACGACTGAAGATAACATCAGTGTTGTGCGGCGTATGATAGAGACTGACAAAAGAGTGACCTATCAGCAGATTCGGACAAGTCATAGGCATGATTCAAGTGCACAAAATCCTCCATGAACATTTAGCGATCAGGGAGCTTTGTGCCCGCTGGATACCGCATAATTTGACCGAGGCTCAAAAACTCCGCCGTGTTGATTGGTGCCGAGAAATGATCCAAAAATTTAACGGAGGTGACTCAAATGCTGTGTTCGACATACTAACGGGTGACGGAAGCTGGATTTACTGTTATGATCCGGAAACCAAAAGACAGTCTGCTCAATGGGTGTTTCCTTCCGAAGAGTTGCCAACTAAAGTGAAGAGAGGTCGAAGTGTTGGAAAAAAGATGGTGGCGTCGTTCTTCGGAAAGACAGGTCATTACGCGACAGTAGTCTTAGAGGATCAGAAAACGGTTAATGCAGAGTGGTATACTAACAATTGTTTGCCACTTGTTTTGGAAAAAGTTCGAGAGAAACGACCTCGCAGCAGGATCCTCCTTCACACGACAATGCCTCATCGCACACCGCCAGGCAAACGATCGACTATTTGGTGACCTCAGACGTGGAATTACTGGGTCACCCGCCGTATAGCCCAGACCTCGCACCCTGCTATTTTTATTTATTTCCGAAAATAAAAGAAAAACTTCGAGGAAAACGTTTTATAGACGCCGAAGAAGCAGTGGCTGCGTTTCAAAACGCCGTCGAAGAGACCCCTAAGGCCGAGTGGGCAAGGTGCCTTTCTCAATGGTTCCATCGAATGCAGCGATGTATTGATATAAATGGACGCTATTTTGAAAAGTTACAATAAAACTAATAACTTGCTAGAATGCTTAGTTTTTGATTTTCTAAGAACTTTCAGTTTGACCCTCGTATTCAATTATATAATATAGGTTATGAAACAATTGAGATAAGAATGTCATGATTGATATAACAATACCGGTTAAGATAAGGAATATTAAGTTGCGACTGTTATATAGTATGGCCTCACTACGTTCCTCTAAGCCATGTTACGCTTCAACACGCTCCACTCCGCTACACTACTTACAAGGTGCTATCATACACTATACTATTATACCAACACTCATTACTTATTTGTGTAAAGATCAATAGTTCCGAATTATTCAGATCCTTCCAAAGAAGATATATGATATTTTTCACATAAAATTTTTGGTAAAATATAAACTAATCATTATATATAAAAGATTTAAGGTGTTAAGAACAATTAAAAAATATAAAACATTTTATTAAGTAAAAATTGAAAAATACAAATACAAATAATGTTAATATATAACACAGTTCAGACTATAGTATGGAATACTTATTGTGAGTAAAGATAATTGGATACTATAAAACTATACATAATATTATTTAGTTACAAGGTAATTGTCTCTTATATGAACTTACAATTCAATGTTTTTGTTTATAATAAAATAATATCTTATACTATCAAGTCTATGGCTTTGATCACCGACAGATACATATTATGTTATTATGAAATCTGCACGTTTGGGATATTCAAAGCACACCGAGATTCGTGAAACATTAAATTATTAAATGTAGTTCATAATTTTTTCACATTTATAAAGAAGATATTTCATCAACGTAAGAACTATTTAACAGAGCAAATCCACCAAAGTAGGTAGTTGAAAATCACATTTGGTGTAGACCACTCGTCTTATTTTATGAAACGATTAAATATTATTATAACAAATTTAATATACTAAAATATCTACCTACCTATTGTAAAACATTGTGTATTATTTCAACCGAGTGAAGCCGGGTTTTCATCTAGTTCTTTATATAATATAGTTTAAGGCTAGCAACACACAGCGTCATAGTCATTGACAGATGATACTTAGATAGATCTTAAAGACTTATATGTCAATTTAAACTAATTAGCTGAGACGTGCTTACGATTTCCAATTGTATTCAATTATTATGGAATATGAAAACAATATAACAGAGAGGTAATCTTACTTAATAATTCTATTAATTAATTAATTATTGATTCAATAATCTCAACAGTAATATAAACACTTTTGGAATTCACTTATTCGTTCTATTGTTTTCCCGTCAAAAATGAAATATAATTATAATATATAATACATTTGTTATTTTCAAATCTTTTATATTTAAAAATAAGCAACCGTCATTAAATTAGTATTACTTCAAAATATTATATAGCAATATAACACGAATATTATATTACCTTTTCTATTACACTTTTATATATTAAATAAATATATTAAATGAACTGAGTTCTACTTCAGTTAAGCAGATTATTTCGCTTCAATATTCGTATTTGAAACCAATGAATAATATATTTAAGAACTTATATTAAGTACTTGCTAGTAGCATCTTCGTCTTCTATTTTTATTTGAAGAAAACATAATTTCTTATTCTTTATGTGTACTTAGTGTGTACTTCTAAAAACGATATATGACAGTATTTTCATTTCACATAAGTCTCTTATATGTCAATATATCTGTTGATTTCTATACGACGACAAAACCTTAAAAATTACTGTACCGATTGAGCTCAAACTTTGACACGATTTACAAGCTGTTACGGAAATTTTTGTTATTTGAGACAGACGCAATACTAGCCAAAGACAACTATTTCTCACCCATGCGACCACCACGGGCCCCTGCGAGGCGTGGCGGAGCACAGATAGTAACAAATAAATATGAGTGCTATGACACTTTTACATATTCAAGAAAACCATGATAATATTATAACGAACACACACAAATAAATTTTGTTGTGAAAGAAAATAGCATAATAATTAAATAAAACTTTAAATACATTCTTCACGGTAAAAAAGCAACATTAAAATAGATAGGAATATTGGGATGTAATGTATTTTTCATTAAAAAACTATCTATTTGATAACTCTTGAAGGTGGTTAAAAATTAGAGCCTCTAGTAGGAATATAGTTAGCAGATAAAGGTATAATTTTGATTGCAGAGGCATAATGTTGTATTTCAGTACTTCTAACTTAAGCACTGTTTCAACGCATAGATGTATATATGTTAGGCCCAAAGACCGAAAACGCTCAGTGGACGGAAAAAAACGGCCACAACGCGTTCTGGCTGTCTTCAAATGCACAGAACGCGTTTTGGCTGCTATTAAACGCTCGCAACGCGTTCTGGTAATTGTCGAACGGCCAGAACGCGTTTTGTCATTCGTCAAGCGCTCAGAACGCGATCTTAATGTTTGAGTCGTATTATGTTCCACTCTCTATCTGCGTACAATAAGATTCATTTTGTACTTATAAAACAAATTAATTTTGATTATTATTCTACACACATAAGTTATTTCGAGGTACAAAATATACTTATATTTATGATCTTTTCACTTAATTTTAAATAATTGAATCTTCTATGACTACAAATAAATACAAAGGACGTATGTTTTTTATTACATCAAAACATTACTTATTTTTACTAATACTGCTTGAATGACATTTCGAGTTACATTTTACATTCAAACTTCGATAAGTGCATTTCTTATCAGTACAATATCGTTTACACTTACAATATACAAAACCTTATTTGCTTCCTGAAGATAGAGTTGAAGCTAATCGTAAAGAAATAGTTTTTCTGCGGATACCTCACTTTCTTTAACAAAGTTACTGTCGGAAATTGTAGATTCATTGCGAGCATAAAGACGTTCGAGAGTACCATTTTTTGTACCTAATTTGTAAAGACCGGAGGAACCTGAGTGGCAACTGCTAGCACGTTTCTGGGAGCTAATCGTCCACGATCAACATCGGGAACTCTTACGACAACACTAGTTCCGATTTCAGCTGGTGAAAATTTTGATCGGACAATGCTACCATTTTCTCTGCTTGTTTTTGTAAATTCTTTTTTGCATTGCTTTGTTCCTTACGAATAGAATTTTTCCTTCTACTTGTGTCTTCGACGTTTTCCTTGTTCTCGCTGCAATCCTCAAAAATTGTTTTCACTTCATCGTAAAAAATTTCTTTCGCTGATTTATTTTATCAGTCATTTTAACGAAAGTTAAACTTTTCAATTGAGTTTAATAAGTTGCTTGGTCAACGACAAACTGATCTTGTCTTTGCACTGACGAGAATTGTACAGATTTTTCATGAACTCAAGTTCGTTGTTATATACTCAAAAGCAATACCCCCCTTGGTGTCATTGGATGTAATTAAATTGGAATATTGTCGAAAAAATATCCCTAGACAATAGTATCATTTTGGAAATAATTGAAACAAAAGTTTGTATGTAGTCATCGGTACGTGCATTGTTCTGAATTTGCTGAAAAGATTATACTAATTACAGAGGATCATAGAATAAAATTTATAACTATTGGCAATAACGGTAGGCCTCTATTGTTCAAAATTAGTTGAAAAAATCCCAAAATAACAAAAGGTTTTTAATAACTTTTCCTATTCAATTTTTCATTCATTCATATTTTATATACTCTGCAATATAAGTGTATATGTAGTGTAAATTGCTTCCAAGAACTAAAGAACAATAATTGATAATTAACCAAAAGATCATAAATTTAAGTTTATTCCGTACTGCACAAGAAGTAAAATGCGTGGAACAATAATCAAGATTCATTTGTTTTATAAGTATAAAATTAATCTTATTGTACGCAGGTAGAGAGTGGCAAGCATTAAGATCGCGTTCTGAGCGCTTGACGGATGACAAAACGCGTTCTGGCCGTTCGACAATTACCAGAACGCGTTGCGAGCGTTTAATAGCAGCCAAAACGCGTTCTGCGCATTTGAAGACAGCCAGAACGCGATGTGGCCGTTTTTTCCGTCCACTGAGCGTTTTCGGTCTTCGGGCCTAACATATATAATATTATTACGATCGCTACTATTAATCATGTCTCATAATCTTAAAATAAATTTCTTAAGATTAAAATGGTTGATTAACGATTATAAAATATAATAACAACGCGCGTCACGCAGATTTAGCACAGAATGTAATATTCACGACAATCGGTCCTACGACACTTGTACAGTGAAAGAGTTGTCTCTCAATGATGGCTAAGTGTACTAGACCACTAAAAATGTCATAAATATTAATAAAAAATACTAAAAAATGTGAAATAAAAGGTCATAACAGTAATACATACCGTGTCAAGCCATCGAAATGATATTTACTGAAATCAACCGAAGGGTCATGATTCAATGGTCAAGGGTGATTTTGCTTTTATTATTATTAATATATCCTTCTGAAAATTAACGATATTTAATAAATAAGATAAATTTAAATCGTTATGTAAAAGTGATTTTATTACTCGAATTTATAAGCATAACTAGAGAATAAAGAGTAAAGTAACTTTTTCTTATCTCTCTCTATGCTATTTTATATAACTTATTTCTAAAAGATAAGTTAAAATGGTAGCTAATTACGAGTAGAGAGTTTGTTGAAATAGTCTTAATAAATTGATTTAGTTGATAAAAAATATTGTTCTTTTCTTTTACCTAATGAACATATGCAACACTTTAATTTTTATTTATAGCAAGTTTTCGTTGATCGTGATTTTGAAAAATAAATGCAGAAATAATTATTTATAAAGTGTTTCTCAAATGAGGAGCGAAGCTGTTAATTTAAAGATTGATGATGAACAATAATATATGCAATAACTACTGCAGTGTCTACTCTGAGGTATACATATATGTATATATATATAGTAGGTGAATATTAAATTAATATATCCGAAATATCTTGTCTTTTATAACCGATGTCTCATTTTTATAAAAACATTTAGTCATATATTTCATCCTGTTAAAATATAATATACTACTATTTCACAGTATATCAGTGTAAAGTAACTAGTATGGCTCGATCTTCTACCGCTATTGCGATCCGGAGCCCGAACAACAACTCTACCCTTCCCTTCAAGGTTCGCAATTACAACTTCATCTACAAATGTCTGTGGCGACAACACTAGTTATCATGAATTGGAACTTCTGCTCCTTGATTTTCAATGGCTGCCTTACGAAGGGTACAAAGTGGTTGACATAACATTTGACATAATATTTCGTATATTAAATATTGAAAAAAAGCAAAAATATTAGATATCTATATAATATATAAGAGTTTCCCGCCTAAGTATTGTCTCATTATGATGTCTCTGGAAATATATAGGGTCAATTAAGAAAGGATTTCTTGAAATAGCACCCGGGATTGCGGGCACGTTACCTAAAAACATACATTTGTGAACTTTAGATGTTATCGGTAAAAACTTAGCCATAATATTCTTTTTAACTTGTTTTTTCTTTAATTCACCGGTAAGGAAGGTTGTGGCAGGGAATAATAAAAACAAACAAATTCACAATACGGATGACTTTTAAAATTATATTTTATAAACGTATTTTCATAAAACTTACGTTTTATATGTAAAGTATTTAATATTTAGAGAAAAATCCCTTTTTTTAATAGAATTTCTAATAATATTCTGAAACAGAATTTCTACTTAGACATACTTGTTCCTTACAGACAAATTGCATTGCACTCGAGAGAGACGTCAAAAGGAATTGAATGAAACTTTATTACTAACCATCAGGTTAGTAACAAGTTATCTATACTTATAATAAATCTGTAGAGAGGTCAATTCTGTACATGAAATATATTTACAAAATAAGTAGCAGGGGGTGATTAGTGTTCGATACTGATGCCAAAAATGCAGTTAAAAAAATTTTTGTCTGTCTGTCTGTCTGTCTGTCTGTTTGTATGTTATTTATAGAAAAAAAAACTACTCGACGGATTTTAACGAAACTTAGTACAATTATTCTTTATACTCCTGGGCAGGTAATAGTATACTTTTCATCACACTACAATGAATAGGAGCAGAGCAGTGAAAGGAAATGTTGAGAAAATGGGAGAAGTTGCTTGATTTTTTAAGCTTCCGTCGCGTGTGCAGCCTTAATGGTTAGAGCTACATAGAAACTATGTATAACGGAAATATTCTACATAAAAATACACGAAAAATATTCCAAGACAGCATATATCTACCTTTTATAGTTAACTCACAATAACACGCATAACTCTCGATAGCTTAGCAGTTCGGAGATTTCTTATTATATTTGTTTACTTTTACGTTTATAAAACCAATAATGCTCACCATCATTCCTAATTAAAAAAAAAATAAACATTAGCACCAATTCAATAAAAAAAGAATCATTGAAATCGGTATAGAAACACCAAACTTATACTTACTTACATGAAATACGCCAACAAGACATCGCGCGTGAATAGTGAATCAAGCTATAAGGATTATTTTTGCGTAACGGTTGCCGCGCTCGACGGGGCTCGCGGCGGCAGAGTATAAAAGGGGCGGGAGGCGAGCGCAAGCGTCATTCAATATTTGGCTGTTGATGCGTTCAGAGTGTTGAACTTTATTGACAGACAATAATTGTTATTTTATAAACCGTGCTTATCAGCGCGACTTTTTGTCTTTAAATAGTTTATTTTAATTTCTTTTGTTGTTATTTTCTAAATTAGTTTTAGTTTTGTTTAAATTCTTAACTATTAATAGTTCCTATTTTATTTCTTTTTAAGTAGATTTAGATTCGATTTTTAGATTAGATAATAGATAGATAGATTAGATTATTGTTAGATTTTTAGTTACTGATAGGTTAGTTTTGGGCATTTTATGTTTAGTTTTTTTTGTATTGAGTAGATAAAAGCGTAGGTAGGTACTTTTATTAATTATAGTATTCATAGGTATTTTTTATTTATTTTTAAGTGAAGTAGGTATAGGTAGATATTGCCTACTATCTACCTATACTGCACACGTGTTTTAGCTTTATTTTCATTTCTTTTTTTTTTGTACCTAAGTTGTAGGTAGGTAGGTACATATTTCTTAGTTTAATTCTATTAGAATATTAGGTATTTAAGTTTAAATAGGCACTTAGATTTATATTTTTTTATTATATAGCAGCTGTACTTAGAACATCTAAGGTTTTTTTTGTATTAGCATAGGTACTTTGATTAATTACAGTAGTTGTAGGTATTTCTTATTATTCATTTTTAAGTGAAGTAGGTAAGTGTAGATAGTATTGCACACGCATTAAGTATAGCTTTATTTTCATTTTTTATTCTTTTGTAATTTGTAGGTACCTACGTACATATTTATAATTCGATTAGAATATTATTTTAGTTTTAATAGGCACTTAGATTTATATTCTATTTATTATATACTTAGCTATAGTTAGGACCTCTGACGTAAGTTTTTTGTTGGGTAACTAAATAGAATTTAAGTTACCGTCGATTAAAAATAAAATAAACGATGCCACCTAAAAAACGACCATCTTTATCTCGAACTTCGAGTCAAGCTAGGAGAATGAGAATGACGCGTTCTCAAGAATCGGAAGAGGAAAGAGCACATCGGTTAAACTCTATGAGAGTTAGTGCCTCAACATCTCGAGCTAATGAAAGCTCTCCAGAAAGAGAGATGCGATTAGCAGCTGAAAGAGCGAGACGAGCTACAACACGGGCTTCTCAAAGCTCTTCTCAACGAGAGCTAAGGCGTTCCATTGACCGGGAACAACATGCGTTATCCCGAGAAGCTGAAACTGCTTTACAACGAGAATTGCGACTCACAGCTGACCGCGAACGGCATACATTATCTCGCGAGTCTGAAACCTTCACTGAGAGGGAATTACGGCTTACAGCTGACCGCGAACGTCATATTTTATCTCGCGAGTCCGAAACCTTCACTGAGAGGGAATTACGGCTTACAGCTGACCACGAACGTCATATTTTATCTCGCGAGTCCGAAACCTTCACTGAGAGGGAATTACGGCTTACAGCTGATCGCGAACGTCATATTTTGTCTCGAGAATCTGAAACTTTTACTCAATATCAAGACCGTTTGACAAATGATAGGGTGCACCATAACATGATTCGATCTCTTGAAGATGAACATGAGCATGAACAACGACTAGAGTCGGGACGCGATTATTACAATTCTTTGAGACAAGAACAATTGATTACTTTATCTAATGAAAGATTAAGAATTGAAAATATTCGGTCGCTTGAAACAGAAGAACAGCGAGAGGCCCGTCTTACTGCAGATAGATTTCGACATGGTCTTAATGACTTAGATATACACGTGGTAGATCAATCTACAAATTCGGTGGCGTAGTCCGATAAATATAAAAGTGGGTTTGCTTATAACCTCACAATTGATTACAGATCATCTTCTGAAATAGGCGATATGAACGTAGTATGTTCCTTTTGTAATGCTTCGAAGTGGAGGAAGGAGTCTGCTGGTTTCTGTTGTTCTGGAGGTAAAATAAATTTGCCTTCGTTCGAAGACCCACCGGAACCTTTAAAATCACTACTTTTAGGGGAACATTTGCAATCCAAACAGTTTTTAGATAATATTCGCACTTATAATAGTGCATTCCAAATGACATCCTTTGGTGCTAAACAAATCTCAGAAGGCCCTTTCATGCCTACTTTTAAGGTACAAGGTCAGGTTTACCATTTGATAGGGTCCCTTTTGCCTGAAGAACAACCTAAATTTCTTCAAATATATTTTGTATCCGATTACAACGAACAGTCGAATATAAGAAATCAATATTTTCCGAATTTAAATACTGAACTCATTTCACAACTTCAGAACATGTTACATCAGGTTAATTCGTACGTATGCAGTTTTAAATCGGCATTAGAAGCCCTTTCTCAAGATGGTAATAACAATTATAAAATTGTTATAAATGCCGATAAGCGTCCAACTCAGGAACACCCTGGGCGTCATAACGTTCCATCCACGAATGAAGTTGCTGTAGTACTGGTCGACCAGGAATGTGATAGGCGTGATATCGTTATACGTTCCAGAGACAATCGTTTGCAACGTATTTTCGAAACCCACAGGGCTTACGACAGTTTGCAATATCCTATGATATACTGTCGAGGGGAAGATGGTTATAATTTCGCTGTATACCAAACCGATCCGCGCACAGGCGCACCTAATTATAATAAAAAGGTGTCATGCCTTCAATTTTATTGTTACCACCTGCAAGTGAGACGGAATAGATTGGTATACTTTCAACGTTTTCGTGGCTTATTTAATCAGTTTATTGTTGACATGTACGCAAAAATTGAAACCGAAAGATTAGTTTATATACGATCTAATCAAAGGCAGCTGCGCGCTGAAGAATACGTGCACCTTCGCGATGCCATGCAGCAAGATAACGATACTGTGAATATGGGTCGTTTAGTTATTTTACCCTCTTCTTTTACTGGTGGTCCACGCTACATGCATGAACGTACTCAAGACGCTTTTTGTTACGTAAGAAAATATGGACGTCCCGACTTATTTGTTACTGTAACTACCAATCCCAAGTGGGATGAAATCACTCGGGAGCTTCTTGAGGGTCAGGCACCGCATGACCGCCATGATATTATTGCAAGAGTGTTTCATTTAAAATTAAAATCAATGATAGATCTTCTTACCAAAGATAACATTTTTGGAGAAGTATTGTGTTATATGTATAGTGTTGAGTGGCAAAAACGCGGCTTACCTCACGCACATATCTTGCTTTGGTTAAAAGATAAGGTTCGACCTAATGATATAGACAGATTAATCAGTGCTGAAATTCCAGATCCGACTGCAGATCCCCTGTTATACGACATTGTTAAAACTCATATGATACATGGTCCATGTGGTGCATTTAACGCAAATGCTCCTTGCATGCAAGACGGTCGTTGCACTAAAAGGTATCCAAAAGCATTAGTGGATGAAACTGTAACAGGACATGATGGATACCCATTATATCGTCGCCGTTCAAGAGACAATGGTGGTTTTACTGTTGAAAAGCGAATGTCTGGACAACAGGTTACTTTAGATAATAGGTGGGTCGTTCCGTATTCGCCTGTATTGTCCAGAGCATTTCAAGCTCACATAAATGTAGAAATGTGTAATAGTGTAGAGTCAATTAAATATATTTGTAAGTACATTAACAAGGGCAGTGACCAAGCTACGTTTGCGTTAAGAAATGAACATGATGAAGTTACTAGATTTCAGTCAGGCAGATATATCAGCTCTTCAGAAGCTGTGTGGCGGATCTTAAGTTTTAATATTCACGAAAGATATCCACCTGTGACCCATCTGGATGTTCATCTGGAAGGCGGTCAACGTATATATTTTAACGCCGAAAATGTTACAGAACGATTAGAGAACCCTAGACAAACAACTTTATTGGCATTCTTTCGACTTTGCCAAACTGATAATTTCGCAAAGTCTCTTTTGTATGAAGAAGTTCCATCGTATTATACCTACGATAAACAACGAGGTGTCTTTAACCGTAGACGCCGAGGCAGGCCTGTAGATGGCGAGACAGGTATTTTCAAAGAACATGTTCTTGGTAGAGTGTATACTGTTCATCCTAACAACGCAGAGTGTTTTTATTTGAGATTATTATTACATACAGTGCGAGGACCAACATCATTTATAGATTTGAGAAAAGTAGACGATGTTGTTTATCCAACTTATCATGCAGCTTGCCAAGCGCGTCATTTGCTTGAAAATGATCAACATTGGGATGACGCTTTAGCAGAATCCTGTGTTAGTGATAATCCACGACGGTTACGCCATTTATTTGTAACATTACTCACATTTTGTAATTTATCTGATCCTGTCCAATTATGGGAAAAATATAAAGAAAAATTTGCAGAAGACTTTCTTCGGAATTTATCTCACAATAATGAAGGCGCAACTAATGATAATTTTCGAGATCTGGCTATAAATCGGTGCTTATTAGCTCTTCAGGAAGACTTAACAGCAGTAGGCGGTAAATCACTTTGTGAATATGGTTTGCCAACGCCAACCTCAGTCGGAGAGGTTACCAATAGGGAATATTCCGCAGAGATTGGTTACAACCCAATGGAACTGCTGGTAACATTAGAAAACGGTGTCCCAATGATGACTGCAGAACAACGCTTAGTCTATGATCGCGTGTGCGAGAGTGTGCAGAATAATTTAGGAACAATATGGTTTTTAGATGCACCTGGAGGAACTGGGAAAACTTTTTTGACTAAATTAATATTAGCTTATGTTCGAAATCAGCGTAAAATCGCTCTTGCCGTGGCTTCATCAGGTATAGCTGCAACATTGCTACCAGGAGGTAAGACTGCTCACACTATGTTTAAAATACCAATTAATTTAGATCGCACGGAAAGTCCAACCTGTAGTATTTCAAGAAATAGCGACAAAGCTAAGGTATTGCGTGAGTGTAATTTAATCGTATGGGATGAATGTACGATGGCCCATCGAAAAGGAGTAGAAGCAGTAGACAGAACTCTAAGGGACATAAGACAAAATGATCGACCAATGGGCGGTATTACGGTTTTATTTTGTGGTGATTTCCGACAAACCTTACCGGTAATACCACGGGGAACCCGAGCTGATGAGATTAGGGCTTGCCTGAAAAGCTCTTATTTGTGGCGTGATATACAATCGGTGCATTTGACTATAAATATGCGAGTGAGAACTGGAGACAACGCAGATAATCGTGAATTTTCTGATACATTATTGAAGATTGGTGAAGGTACCTATCCACAACTACACCAAGGAAAACTTATTCTGACACCTGAGTTATGTTGTATAGTGCAATCGCAACAACATCTTATATCTTCGGTTTACGGTGACATAACAATTATATTAAATAGGGACAATTCTTGGCTTTGCGAAAGGTCCATTTTGACTCCTCGCAATGACCAGGCATCTGAAATTAATAATAAAATACTGTCTAATATACAGGGAGAAAGCAAAGTTTATAGTTCAATAAATAGAATGGTTGATGAACAAGAAGCCACTAATTACCCGATAGAATTTTTAAATTCTTTAAGTATGCCTGGACTACCTTCTCATATAATTTGTTTAAAAATTGGCATACCGATAATTCTGCTCCGAAATTTAAGACCACCTCAACTTTGCAATGGAACTCGGCTAAAAGTAACCCAGTTGCAACAAAATGTAATCGAGGCTCAAATTTTAACAGGTTGCGGTGCAGGAGAAACTGTCTTTATTCCCAGAATTCCCATAATACCAAATAATTTTCCATTCCAATTTAAAAGAACGCAATTCCCAGTATCGGTGTGCTATGCCATGACTATCAATAAAGCTCAAGGGCAGACTTTTCGTGTTGCTGGAGTAGATCTCGGTGTTAGCTGTTTCTCGCATGGTCAATTATACGTCGCTCTTTCCCGGGTTAGCAATTCTAGGAATCTTTACGTTCACGTGCCGGACGGGTCGACTCTTAACATAGTCTACCCAGAAGCTTTGCGCTGAAACATTTTAATTTGATCTAAAAATATTAGCAATATATTATCTTAATAAAAAACAAGGAGTTACACGCTGACCGAGTCGTGGGTATAGCGTGGGTATATTATAATATTCTGCGGTTACTTATATTTTTCAACAGTTTTGTGGATTGGCATATTATATTACTATTGCCCTTCTAAAATACGAAAGTGAATCTGCCTGTTACGTCAAAACTATGAGGGAGGACATCTGCTAATTTTTTTTCGAAAAATGACGGAAACGCGGACGAAGTCGCGGGCAAAAGCTAGTATAATAATAAAGGCATAAAATTCAGGATCACCTGAAGTATTATCCAACTATGAACAAAATATGCTATAAAAATATGTCATTATGTAGTGAAATATACGTATTTATATTTCATTTATTTATATATTTAAAACAACCTTTTTTCTAATTTAATTTAGGAACAATTAAATTAAATTAAATCTTATTTGTATCTTTCTATCTCAATATCTGTCCTATATATCATACTCCACGTGGCTAAAGTCTGATTATCAACTTTAAAATGCTGGTAATTCTCTCGTCTCCAGCATTCACGTGTCCACTACCAACCATTACACATACTCGTATTACACAACTATACACATATTGACAAATATAATTTTTTTTTTGGTATTGTTGATTTTAAAGTATTATTATATTATATTATTGATATTTGCCATTGACTAGGCAATATCCATAATAATTATACTCCTTATCTTTGGTTCTTAAAGTATAGAACACCCATTTATACAAGATGTTGATAATACTTAACAATTTACGTCAGCTGCCAAAAAACAGCGAAGTTCGAAAAAGCATTAGGTGTATTATTTGAATAATTTGTTCTCAAATATCATTCAAAATATCATTAACCGTAAAACATTTGGCGATGTTTAAATAACACTTCAGTCCTGACAAAGGTCAAGTGATTATAAATTATACGCTATCGTCCGTCACTTGATTAATGGAGGAGTCTTTTGAGGGCTCTTTTTTTAATTTCATGTATTCTTCGGACGCTTTTGATAGATGCTGTCTTGTCGTGACTTTTTGTTCCGCTCTCAAAAAGATGAAGGCATTTGTTGGTTTTACAATTTTATTGAAATATTTCTTAGAATATAACAAATCATATATATGAGGATAGGTTAAGTATTTGTAGATATTATATCATTAAACATATGTTTAAGTGCTATTATACTACCATTAGTTGTATATTGTCACTGTACAAGTGCGGTATCTCTCTCCACTACTTCTGTACTTACTGTTGGTCGAGTTGGTTGGTTGTTGGTTAATGTTTGTATACAAATATTATATTTTAATTATAAATGTATATCTAATATATTATCAGATGGATTATATTAATTGTTCTGGCTGGCGGTTTCGTTTATCCTGAGGATACAAAAACTTATATAATACTATAGTATCAATAATTTATGGATACACAAAGACATCTCTCAATAAAAGGAATTAAACAAGAGTAGGTATAACAAAATAAAAATATCGTTTTAAAATATAAAAAGTCAAGTATTAAAAAGTATATCAAATGTTAAAAAATATTAACTTTAATATAATTAAATAATCTCATGATGTATAATCTCATGATCATCTCTGTTTTATTCTTTTGAACACAGAGAATTTAAATAAATAATCCTATATTATTTTATATGAAACAGCTATATTAGCATTAAGAAATTAAATTAATATTTAATAATGATTATGGATATTTATTGAAATCTTTAATTAATTCTTCTTTTTTTGGCTTTGACACTCAGACAAAAGTTGAAAGGGCCACCCCCTTTAACTTCAAGAGGGCAGAGGAAGGCGGGGACGAATCATAAAACTGAAATTTGTTAACATATAAAAAAATGAGATTGTAATATCCCAATTAAGGAATAAAAATATTTTTAAGCGATTTAAGTCCTTGCAATAAATGATTTTTTTAAGAAGGTTTTAAATCTCATGTCTTTAAAGTGAAATTCACATTCTAACATATTTTTCATCTCCCATATAATCTAAATATAATATATTTCATAAATTCATTACAGCTGCTACAAGGACATAAACACTGATTTATTACAAAGATGCTGATAAACCAAACCCATTATATATATATATATATATATATATATATATATATATATATATATATTTCAAAACAACCTTATAATAGAAGAAAAAAAAATTAAAAGCCTCTTTCATTACGATTTTATTATAATAGAAAAAATATGGAATAAGACATTATAACATTTTATCTATTATATAAAAATGAATCGCAAAATGTGTTTGTAAGCGCATAACTCAACAACGCATGGACCAATCTTAACAATTCTTTTTTTAAAATGTTCCTTAAAGCCCAAGGATGGTTCTGACGGCGAGAAAAATTCGAATAATTTCCAGGAAAACCCTAAAAGAGCCCTTTTCTTTTTCCTATACAAATATTTTCTAACTAAATGTAGAGTCAATTTAAACTGTATTGCTATTCAATAAAGTTCATATTAAATTACAAGCATTCATTATTGTCTAAACAATGTAGGTGTGTTGCTAACGTCGAAGAGTCAATTCGCGCTTTATTGTCGCTGCACAAAGTTCAAATTCAACCAAATGTGCGTTCACGCAAAAGTGATAAAATCGTGACCCGACCAAATTGAAAAGTCAAAAAATGTAAGAGCTATGGATTTGATTGGCCTTGGAATATTCTTTCTTTTGTTTTAGTTTCGGAATGCGACATAAATTGTCATCAGTTTTCACGTCATTGCATCTGTCAAACAAATCGCGTTAAAAAGCCTATATAATATTTAATAATTAATTTTAATTGTTTTATATCGTGTTTTGTGCAAAGTGTTTTAATACCTGTGATTAATAATTATTGCATGTGACATTATTTAGGTAAGTATATTCGATATGCCTTCTATAAGACGAAGTAATTTAGGTAGAAGAACCCGAAATGCTACAAACCAAACTAATTACCGATCTTATCATACTGCACAAGAACGTGACGGCGGAAATAAATGTGAAAGAATTTGTATATCGAGAATGCGGGCAGCGAGGGCGAGAGATTCAACTAATAATCGCGAAAGTTTGAATCGAGCTGCTTTCAATTACGATTTGTCAATTGACTACAGTAACCACCAATGTATTACTATTGGATCTATGAACTTGGTTTGCTTTCATTGTAAGGCATTTAAATACAAAAATGATGCCAATGGATTGTGTTTCGCAAATGGGAAAGTGAAATTGATACCATTGGATCCACCACCAGAGTCATTGTACTCATTGGTTTCAGGAATAGAACCAGATTCCATACACTTTTTGTCAAATATCCAACAATATAATAATTGCTTTCAAATGACGTCATTTGGGGCAAAAAACGTAGTTCGGGAAAATTTCATGCCAACTTTTAAGGTATGTATTATAGCAGTTATCATTTTTATTTTAATGAACAAAATTTCCTGTTAACTAAGTAAATATGTGTCATTAACCTTCAGTTCCCTAGACTCCAACACATATATTACTTAGTCATAATATTATTTGGTGATTCAGTATTAGCAACACTTTTATTATTTTGAAACACAATATAAATATTTGATGATGGATATTAGTTACAAATAATTATTACATATTGACATACCTAAGCATATCAATTATTATTTGGTGATTCAAATTAGGAGACAGATATATTTTTTAGGAACAAATATTATTTATATTTGGCAAAAATCATTTTTTTTATTTACAGATACAAGGAAAAATATATCATAGAGCAGGTTCACTGTT
Source organism: Melinaea marsaeus rileyi (assembly GCA_918358865.1). Taxonomy (NCBI): domain Eukaryota; kingdom Metazoa; phylum Arthropoda; class Insecta; order Lepidoptera; family Nymphalidae; genus Melinaea; species Melinaea marsaeus. Next base: position 12,482,849 of record OU911085.1, read on the forward strand.
ACCAGTGTCAGATAGCAAATAGAAATTCCTGCAAATTTATTTCATGGGCAATTCACCACAAGAAATTGATATGCGTTTTGAAGATGGCTATGATTTCTCAAACAAGATGATAAATCCCATTACAGGTAATAAAAAATATTAGTTTAGCTATGGAGATATATTATCAGTTACTATATTACCTATTATTTTTTTTATTTTCAATGTTATGAAAACAAAAATCTATTTTCAGGTTCTGAAACCAACAAAAAAGTCAGTTCAATGAACTATTATTCATACCGCCTAATGATTCGTGAAAATGAAGACATACTCAAATGTCGGCGATTATATCACAAGTATGTTATAGACATGTATGTTAAAATTGAAACGGAGAGATTAACAGTCATCAGGTTGAATCAGACCAAACTCAGATCTGAAGAGTATATTCACCTTCGAGATGCGATTAACTACTACTACTGACTATTCTTCTAGCACCATACATCGGAAGCCCTCTACATATGCATGAATATGCTCAAGATGCCATGTCATATGTTCGTCATTATGGTACAGCAGATTTGTTCATCACATTTACATGCAATCTACACTGGATAGAAATCAAGCAGGAATTATTCCCTGGGCAATCACCCATTGATCGTCATGATATTACAGCCAGAGTCTTTAGACAAAGTTGAAATCTTTAATAGATTTCATTGTGAAACATTATATGTTTGGAGAGACACACTACTGGATGCATTCTGTGAAGTGGCACAAACGGGGATTGCCACGTGCACACATTTTGATTTGCTTAGTTGAAAAGATAAGGCCAAATGAAGTTGATGCAGTAATATCAGCTGAAATCCCTAATATAGAAGTAGATCCTGGATATGTAGTTATCAAAAACATGATTCATGGTCCCTGTGGAACTCTTAATCAAAATTCACCGTGTATGGTGGATGGTAAATGTTCAAAGCGATATCCACGGACATTAATATCTGAAACAATTAGTGGTAATGACGGTTATCCTTTGTATCGTCGCCGATCGACAGCAGACAATGGAAGATCAACAATTGTCAAATTAAATCAACAAGATATTGAAATAGGTAATTGCTGGATTGTTCCATATTCACCCATTTTATCAAAGACCTTCAAAGCGCACATCAACGTTGAATCTTGCAATTCATTAAAATCTATTAAATACATTTGCAAATACGTAACCAAAAGGAGTGATATGACTGTGATTGGTATTAATGCAGAGAATTCCAATGATGAAGTTATCCAATACCAAATGGGTCGCTATGTTAGTAGTAATGAAGCAGTTTGGCGAATATTTTCTTTTCCAATTCATGAGAGACACCCTACTGACGTTCATTTAGCTGTGCATTTAGAAAATGGACAAAGAGTGTATTTTACAGCACAGAACGCAGTAGAAAGAGCTGTACAGCCACCATCTACTACATTAAACAGTTTTTTTTAGACATGTCGAAACGATGCTTTTGCTCAAACATTGTTATATTCTGAAATACCAAAATATTATACTTGGAATTAATCCTCAAGGAGATTTATACGAAGGAAACAAGGAAAACCAGTTACAGGATACCCAGATGTATATTCTACCGATGCGATTGGTCGAATTTATACAGTACATCCAAGCAACGATGAATGTTTTTATTTACGACTGCTATTAGTCAATGTACGTGGCCCAACATCATTCCAACATGTACGAACTGTTGGTGGTGATTTGTGTGGATCATACACAGAAGCTTGCCAACGTTTGCGATTGCTAGAAAAATGATCATTGGGATCAAACTCTCAATGATGCTGTAATATCATCACAAGCTCATCAAATACGAACATTGTTTTCTATAATCATATCTACATGCTTCCCATCAAACCCAAAGGATTTGTGGATCAAGTACAAAGATAATATGTGTGATGATATTTTGGATCAAATACGGATTAGAAGGGGAAATTCAAATATACAAATAAGCGAAGAAATTTACAATGAAGTATTGATTTCAATTGAGGACATGTGCTTGATGATGTCAAACAAACTATTATTTAAATTAGGCCTGGCCGCGCCCAATCCTCCTATGCATGATGCTTTAAGCCAAGAGTTGCACCGAGAAAAACTGTATGATCTCAACACTGACAGAATTAATTCAAACAAATCTTCCACTATTGAATGAACAACAGAAGTATGTATTTGATACACTTATGAAAGTAATAAATGTTAAAAGAGGAGAGATTTACTTCTTAGATGCACCTGGTGGTACAGGAAAAACTTTTTTGATTTCATTGATATTAGCAAGAATTCGCTCACAAAACAAAAATGCACTTGCACTCGCTTCGTCGGGAATCGCAGCAACTTTGCTTGAAGGTGGTAGAACAGCTCATTCAGCACCAAAATTGCCATTAAACATGCAAAGCAACGAAACTCCAACCTACAACATTTCGAAGAACTCTGCAATGGCAAAGGTTTTGCAGCAATGTGAATTGATTGTTTGGGATGAACGCACGATGGCACATAAAAAATCTATGGAGGCTTTAGGTTCTATACCTTACAAGATCTACGGAGCAATCATAACCCATTTGGTGGTGCAATGATTTTATTAGCAGGAGATTTTCGTCAAACATTGCCAGTGATTCCACGATCAACGCCAGCTGATGAACTTACTGCATGTTTAAAGTCCTCCAATTTGTGGAAGCATGTGTAGGTATTACACTTATGCAAGAATATGCGTGTCAAGTTGCAAAATGACCAATCTGGAGACATATTCTCTAAACAACTCATTGACATTGGAAATGGCAAATTTCTTATAGACACTGACTGGTTGCATTAAGTTTCCTCAAAGTTTTTGTCAGTTAACTTGATCAAAAGATCTTCTTATTCAAAAGGTGTTTCCAGATGTTGCTCAAAATTACAGAAACCATGAATGGTTAAGCGAACGGGCTATATTGGCTGCAAAAAACAGATGTAAATGAATTAAATTTCAAAATTCAAGAACAAATTACAGGTGAATTGAGGATATATAAATCAGTTGATTCGGCTACTAACCAAGATGATGTCGTCAACTATCCGCCTGAATTTTTAAACTCGCTGGATTTACCAGGATTGCCACCTCACAATCTTCAATTAAAGGTTGGATCGGTAGTTATAATGTTGAGAAATATCAACCAACCGCGTCTTTGCAACGGCACACGATTAGCGATAAAAATTATTGAACAACGTGATAGAAGCAACTATACTGAAAGGAAAGTATAAAGGAGAAGACGTTTTGATACCACGCATCCCAATGATTCCGACTGATGTACCATTTGAATTTAAACGACTACAGTTTTCAATACGGCTTGCTTTTGCTATGAGTCATAATAAGTCCCAGGTGCAATCATTAGGTGTTTGTGGTATTAATCTAGAAAACCCATGCTTCTCACATGGTCAACTGTATGTTGCCTGTTCCCGTGTTGGATAACCATCAGATTTGTTTGTATATTCACCAGGTAATCAAACAAAAAACATGTGTATCATAAAGCACTATAATAAAAATCAAACAGATATTTGTTAATAATTGTGATTCACTTGATTTACAACAAAGCGATTACTGAAAATAATTATATACGTTTTATTTCATTATTCTTTTTTTCATCCCTATGTTAATAATAATAGTAATAAATAATTAATTATCTCCATTTTTTGTCATTGAAGCACACACTTTATAAATATTTGTCACCTTCAGGTTCCCACTATTTTCAATCAGGTTTGAACCTTAAGTTTCCCTCTTAGTTTGAAGCCCTCTGGCAGACATCCCAGTCAGGGTTTTTAGTGGGTCTCAAAAGGGCGGCCAAAGTTCGTTTAAGTAAGTGGAAGATATTCTTAGGTCACCCGAGCTGACCTTTTTCTTTAATTCTCCTGAACAGAACCGTCACCATGATGATAGGGCGATATGTGAGAGTCAGCAGAGTAGAAACGTCTTAAGGTCGAAATATAAACTGCCACTTTCCAATTCTATTTCACAGAACGAAGTCTGCCGAGATGTATAAAAATTGTTGTATTTATTAAAAAAATCTATTTTTTTAATTTTTCATGATTTATCTTTTAAAATTTATGTTTTGAGTTTAACTTTTATTATATGCATTAGTAAAACCACCAAATATTTTTAATTATGAACTACTATAACTATATACAACTATATACAACTATATGCAACTATATGCAACTATATACTACTAAACTACTTAACTGATTGTAATAAATTTACACACCACGTACGTTTTCAACTCAATTCATAGTCGCAATATTATTTTATTGCAAATTATTTGTTTATTATTTTGCAGTTAGCTCCTAATAATTCTAAAAGATGGTGGTATCTATTGACTGGATTGAGTAATTACGAATGAGGTATCTGCTCTACCTACCTCATTCGTAAGTTTAGTGTTCCAAGCTATTTACTAAAAACTTTGTAATATACAAATAGTGTTATAAACTTGGATAAAATTAAAAAAATAATTATAATTATTTTGTTTTGATTTTTGCTTAATATCGACTGTAAGAAAACATTATGGTTTTCATGACAGATGTACTCTGAACGTTACCCCTTAAATAGTTTACTATAATGTAATACATCAAAAATAATACGAGTAGTCACAGCAACGCGTGACCGGGTCTGCTAGTACATTATAAAAATAATATATTACAATTTCGAGTTTCAACTTTTTTTATTTATAAATAAATAAAAATCTTTATATATAAAGTCAAACTGTATTGAAGAAAAATATAAAATGTTGTAAGATATCAGTTCGTATGGCATCGTGTGCTCACGTGCTGTGTGACAATTAGTCATGGATTCTCGCAAAATACAGTTAAGATCCCCCGAGAACCGTAAACGAGTATATCTCTCTATCTCTCACTGTACTAACTTGTATTGTCTACATTACCTGAAACTATATTAAATATAATTTTTAACATTTTTTTAAAATTTAAAATACCATATTTACAATGAAAAAGACTTCACTTCTATTAATCGAAATACTATAAATAACATTACCACAACAATATAACAAAATGATAATGCACCACGGTTCAGTGATATATATGCGTAAAAGATTTCCGAAGTTTTCGAAACAATATGAAGGTAAAAAATACTTTCATGTTGTTTACATAACGCAATGTTCTAATGATACAAAGGTTCCTATATTTTTTAATAACTTTTGTGAGCCATAATTAAATAATTAAATATATTCATTTAAGAAATAAATTATCCGTTAAATATTATATTTGATAACCTCCCATAAAATACTTCAAACATTATACAGGGATAAAATGATATAAAAGTTTTATATTATAAATGCCTCTGTCATTCTAGTTTAGTTGATGAACTTGGCTTTTTATCACTCATCCATAATAGTTGGTTTTGAATAATTCAACAGTATCCAAAAAATAACTTATTTCTAGCAGGTGTTAATGAAGATAATCCAACTTTAATATCCTTCCACCCTTTGGTCAAAAGGTATGATATTTGTCTTAACCCTTCACCCTTTGTTACACCTGATTTAGTTCTTCAGTGACATACATAAGTATAGTAAAATAACGATAATGTTTCATTTAAAGGCCTTCCCTTAAATGAAAACATTATCGTTTATTTTTAAATTAGTTTTGAAAATTGTTAGAGATATTTTATGCTATAAAGATATATTATTATTTTATTACTGTCTTACGTTATTTATAGATTGTATACTATAAATGATTCATTGATGTAAAGGCAAGAAAATGAATTGAATAAAAAAAATAGATATGTTATATAATGTTGTAAATTCGTATTCATTTTAATGGCTCCAATTAAAGTAAGACTTAAGATATTACATTCTTTTAACTTTTATCAAGGCTGTTATAAAGCCAACATTAGTAAAGAAGTAATAGTTAATAATACTTTGACTCTCAGTACTCTGTTTTGTAGTGTACATAACACATTATTAAAATTAAAGGTAAATAATATTTACCAATTAGTTGCTTTATATGATTACTACATACTTCAGACGAATAAATGTAGTCGGGCAATGATGGTTTAATTAAACTGAGTATAACTGGTTAAATATATATAATAATAAAAATTGAGCACGAAAATTGTAATATCTAAATTAAATTTCTGCCTTTCATAAAAAAAGATTTTTATAATTTATTATTTAAACAATTATAGTAATTACTCAATATATATCTTCTCCTTATCACATGTAAGCAGATGACATTCAAATTTACCGCCATACTACAGTTGATAATCTGCATCGCTCCATTTATAAACAGTGATAACCTGATGGCAATTTTGAAATGTAGGTGTCTCTATGATCGGAAAGTAAATCCTAAATCACTGGCTATCATTATTGACAGTCACAGCATAATTTCTAGAATTGATAGGTTAAATTGTCCTTCGATCTTATATAACGGAATAACTGAGATGTCGGATCGCTAGCCCATTGGTATTGCGCTCGCTGAAGTCCTCGAGGACTACGCGAGACTTCATAATAATAATAATAATTTTATCATGACATTTGCTTTAATACTTGATAAATTAAACAGAACTGTCGAGTGATTAATGGCGTTTTTGAGGACCTTCATGTAAGTTGTAAGTTTGTAAAGAAACAAAATTAGTTTCCTCATAATATACGGGTTCTTTGAAAATAAAATTAAACAGAAATATCCGCCTGAGTTTGTTGTGTTTTTCTTCTCAGAGGAAGTCACGTTTACCTTAATGGTAACTTGGAGAGTGTCTTTACAGAAGGGTTTATTTCGAGAGGTATGGTATCAAAACAGACACCTCCTAGATGTACCCAAGTAATTACTGGTATTGATTCAAAAATAATCTGATAAAAAAAATTTAAATATACTACACATATTTGAATATTTGCTAACTGATATATAATAATGTAAAAAAACTTAAAAAATGTCTTATTAAAGTAAAATAATGATAAAATTTCATCTTTTTTATGATTATTAAAGCTCATTATCATTATTAATGAATCCTCATACAACAAAATGTACATAACATATTGTTATATGAGGATTATACTACATTGTAGAAAAATAAATGCTTTTACAGTTGTACCTTGAACATATCGCATAGATAAAATCTCTTTATAATGTAAACAGTTACTCTAAAAGAATATTACTAGAAATAGCTTCAAAATTTTTTCTGATTAAGTAAGAATCAAGTGAATTTTGTATTCAAAACTTTGACATTTACATGTAAAATATTTTTGTATTATTAAATATATAGTTACACTTGAATTTTTAGTTTTAATAACTTTCTTAATTATAATTTAAACAAATGAATTTATAGTAATAGAAATTGTGGTGCTCAATTATCATACAAATAAAATCTTAAGATTTATTTATTTGACTGACAAACTCAAATTACTTTCCCAAAAAGAATTATATAAATTCTTAGCTATAAATCCGTTATCTCCAAATCAGATAAGATTTACCAACGTTTTCTTAATTGGATTTTCTGAATACTTTCAAATTATATACACACATATTGCGTTTCTCATCCCAAGGGCAACTGTGTTTACACATCTCTTGTATTGTGGATATCAGTTTGCGATTACCGGCCTTAGAGTAAGTATACGCCGTTCTTACAGGTACCCATGTCGTATCGATCCGGAAGTACCGCCGAAGGATATTGATTTCACATCTAATGGTATGTGCAAGAAAAATCCTTGAAAACCGCACAGTAGAAGACTCGCATATTTCTGACGTATTCGTATACACATGATGCACAGTTGAAGTACACAATATATACACACACATATATATATCCCTGAAAAAATAGAAACTACTAATTCTTTAACAAAATAACCTATTTACTTTAATTTCTTTAAACTTTCAGAAACATTTGACAATCAACTTATATAAGTATTATGCTATGAAATTTTTCTATGTAAAAGATACAAAATCAATCCGAAATCATGAATTATGTAATCTTTAATCACATTTTGACAATAAACAAACCATAACTAAAGCTTTGACGTGATCTTTACACAATCGGAACTATAAATGCTATTTAAAGATTCATTCGGTCATATTTTCGGCAACATTCAAGTACAGTACAAAGACATCGTTTTATTTGCCAAATAAATTATTCCCCTTAATATAATGCGCCTATAAGTCGTAAATCAAGTTTGAGTATTTATTGGTAAGTGACTTAAGATATAAGAGAAAGTTACATAAAACAAGAATAAGTAGAAGAAACTTGATAGAAACACTTATCATATTTATAAAATAAACACGGCAGAATATGCAGTTATATTTATTATTACATAATTGACAAGATTACTAGGTCACGCAAGCGGGGTCGTGAGCTGAGCTAACTTTTGCTCTGTGCAAGGCAATCTATTTACTACGATGTTCTTTAGCTTAGTCTTACCATTCTTTTAGTGTGCTTCAAGCTTAATGTGAATAACATTCTGACAAATTTATAGTCGGTTCTGCTATATATGAGAGTAGTTACAAACTTTCTTAGATTTCAATCCACTCGTAACTCGTGCATCGAGCAGGCGCGCACTGGTGAGTCACTAATCGAACTAAATTAGTTCTGTTAATTGTTCAAGATCTGTCGATCGAAATTATCCAAAATTTTGCACAGTCATAAAACAATGTGGCACCAAACACGATGCCGAGTTTCTGCCGAGAAACTGTGGTATGCGTAGTTTCTGAGCTAGTACGTAAATCTTCCTAAACTGAATTAGTAAATTATACTGAAATTAGAATTACGATTTAAAAAAAAATATATATGCTTAGCGCCTTATGCTCGCAATTGTTGTGGCGAATTTCATTAACGTCGCTCGAATAGTTTTTAAGAACAGAGAGTTCGCATTTTTTGCGATCTGACCAGTAAAGAGCTTCGCTTCGCTCAGCTCAATTATTGTATCTTTATAAATATGTTTGATTCTTATAACTTGAGCCAAGAATTGTTGCCAGTGATAAGGAAGGAAGGAAGGAAACTAAATCTTATTATAATTCGACCGACGACATGTGTCTATCAATCCAGGCATCTATCCGTTACACCCATACCTTGAAATATATTATAATAAATACAGAAATAAATAACATGAATTGCTGCTGAATGTTCTTACGTTGTAATAATTGAATAAGTGATATTTTACCATATGTTACAAACATGTTATAAATAATTATTTTTTAATATTGTTTAACTTAATACTTTTTTGTATTATATTAAAAGACCCAACATATGTTACTTATTAAGATATCCAGATTAGTTTTTACTTTTAATCCTTTAAAAATAAATCATTTTAGCCAAATGGTATCTTATATTAAAACGAACACATACACTCGTGCTCACAAAACTCATCCAAGCACAAGTATTAATTAATATATATTATTAATATGACTTTGTTTATTATAATCAATGGTATATTACAACTAAAGAGTAAAAATAAATATAATAGGGGTGAGTTTCATTAATTAGAATTAAGAAACAATACACATCTTTTATAATAAATATACAACAACATGAAACTTCTATTAAATGCAAAGGATCCAAACTATAGACACTGGTAGCTTTATCACATCATATAAAAATATTAATAAATAAAACAGCAGTATACGTGTTTATGAAAAATGGAAATATTGACTTTGGCAGCTCATTCTATTGTCTATTCAAAAAGTTACTTATAGTCACTTCACAAGGTATTTAAATAATATTATATTATTTGCTACTACTACTATTATAATATTTCAAAAGCCAGCACTTTAAAGTTAGTCAGCGTTATGCAATAAATCTTCAGTAACCCAAAGACAATTCCACATTTCTCTCTCTCACCTCGTAAACTTCCCTAGCTTTAACACCAATTCTAATTAACACTAGTAATAATCTCAGACTTGCTACTATGTTAATATTAAGATTGAAAATAAAATAAATGTGTTATAAATTAAAATAAATATTTAATATATTATAATATCAATTACTTGTCTAGTGGGAGTGCCTTTAGCTTAAGATGGTAGAAATATATATGTTCGCAGTTTAAATCTAATAACTAACCATCGAACTCTCTAAACAATAATTATTTAAAACCATATTTAAGTTAATAAAGAGTGTGCGAGAAATAATTAACACTTGTAAATTATATAAATGATTGGAACATGACACTTGCGACTAAACATATCCAACCAATTTAATGCATGATTTTGTTAAACATTTAGTTGAATTACCTTCTGTTTAATATGGTTATTGCACTATCCATATACATACATACTTACTTAATCTTAATATATAAAACAGAAAGACACTCACTCACTGACTCATTCATCGCTCTACAGCCCAAACCGTAATACCTAAAAGGCTGAAATTTGGACACAAGACTCCTGACATATTGAATAGGTGCAATAAGAAAGCATTTTGCAAAGGTCCAAACCGTTCCAAAGTTACAGGTAAAAATCTGCAAAAAATATATACCTCCTAAGTGGTGTAGAAATTCAAACAAAATGTTTGATCACTTTCGCCGTCCGTCGCGAAGCACGGGCAACCTGCTAGTATATTATAAGTACTTAATTTTCTTTCGTCTATTGGTATTTTTATAAGCGCTATTGAGTCGTTGTTGGGTATACCTGTAATGTAGATAGATAATATTAAATTGCGTTCAATATTAACACAGTGTTTCATAACAATACATAAGGAACATCCATTTATATTAAGTGCACATGTGGACAAAATGACCGCTTTGAATATATATTATAATGAAGCTTTCATTTAGAGGGAGAAGTGTTTAACAAATCCTTATGGCACGTGTCTTGTTACTTTGAGATCCTTGTTGAGTTAAACACAAAGGACAAACAAAACTTGTATATTTATTCTCGTCTGTTTGTTTGTGGTCTCAGTGATAGCGGAGCGTGGTTACAATGTTGTATGTTGTTGTAATAGTATATTATTTAAATGTAATAATAAACGAAAATATATTGCAACATACTCGTTATTGAATATACTTTTATTAATTATTGAGAGTGTTATTATTGTCCTTGTGTTTTTTACTCTTAAAGTACATTGGTTATAACTTGAGACTTACGCCGAGTTATAATAATTATGTAGAGCTTAACTGTGATAATAACGGGTTCTTTGCACGTAACCTTCGTGTTGGTTAAAATTGTTAATATGGTAAGTACGGAAATTAATAAAGCAGAATGAACATTAGTATGTATTTTTTGGTAGTCATATATGTCAATATATATGTATCATATAAAGTGTGTAAATATATACATTTATATATATTATGTTGTACAGTGTACATTTTTTATTTTTTATAATAATACAAAATTTGTTTTATTAAATATTTTGTTCGCATGTTTTTTTTTATGTTTTTAACGTGTAGTTATTATTATTATATTATCTGCATAATCATTTTCCGCAAAGTGTAACTGGTACAGAGCTCTTAAAGAGATAAGTTAAAAAATTATATAAAATTAAATTATTTTTTTGTCATATCCATATTTCGATCACCATTCAAAAGTAGTGGAATCCTCGTAGCCGTGTTGCTAAAAGTGTTCTTAGTATAATTTAGTCACACCGACGAAGCTTCGGTGACTGAACATGACGTCACGTTGGACGACGCCGACAACACAAACCGTCGGAGATTAAGTTGTTGACAACACTTAGTTATATAAACTAGTACGTAAAGAAAGTTATAAAGAATTCTTTATGTTTTACTTTTTTGTTAAGTGACTTGTTAATTAAGTCAATGATAATATAATATTGTAACTTCTGTATTGTTTTAATCTGGAATCTGACTGGCTGTGAGAAATCCTAATTACTGTTTATATATTATACTTATATACATAAACTACTGTGTTCCTTAACGAGAGAATCAAGATGAGAAAACTCAAGTTCGTTTATAAAGATGTTATAAAGCTATTTTTGATCTTCAACATTGTCTAATTACTAATTAAAATCAATGAGGTCGTTTATCATTTTAAAGATTCATTTATCAATTAATTATACCATTTATAATTGTGAACGTCAATTTCAATAAACATAAAATTTTAAAGAAATGACTAAAACCAAAATCGTAATTCCAAAATAATTATAAGATGAAAGATAAATCTACAAACCAACTAATACTATTAATGAAAGCCAATTAATTTATAATATGTTATTAATTTATCAAAGTAATATTCTAATGTCTCATGTTAAAATGAGTAAAATAATGTTGAGTGTAAAAATTAAGATATTATTAAATATACGACAATGGGTAAAATGTAACATCGGCAGTAGCAGCATCAACAGCAGCAGCACCGGCGGCTGCGATGGTAATGGCGGTGTGACATCAGCAGCAATAGTAGTTTTAATAATGGGTAATCAGAATATTCTAGGGTAGGGAAATACAATTTAGGGCATTAAAAAGTACGGTAAAATTAAAACCATTATATAAGAATTCTTATTCATTTTATAATATCGTATATCTATTTACTTCTAAATGAAATACAGTCAGTAATATGTCATTGCAGTACAATATCACTTCAAGCAGAAGTTTTGCTAAAAGAGAATATAAAAGTTTTCAAATTAGTTGCTCGACTTTACACCGCCGACATCCGCTGGAAAATTTCGCTTCAACTTTTAACAACAAATACTTAATGGACACTTGACTCAAAGGAAATTTTGCTTTTACTAATATCGCCTGTCATACAATTTGACTTTACTGCAAGTTTATAATTCATATGCAAAAATATTAACAAATATATGTGAGTATTCTGTCTGGCTTTTTAAAATAATAAATGGATTATATTTTACTTTATAATATTTAATATTTTCGTTCATTTTCAATTAATATCAATTTTAAATAATATTATATATGATAAATAAACTTTATACAGTTATAATACTTTAGAAAAAAATTACTTTGATGTAATAAGAAAAATAACATTTATATTTTTGTCTTTAAAATAAACAGAGAAAAATGTATTCCCAAAGATCAGCCTTTAAAAGTTTTAAAATATACGTCTTAAGTTTGTCCCTTGTGTCCGTCTCAGTAGGATTTACTGAGCTCTTCTCTACTAAATGGATATTTTGATAGAAAATATAAGTATTCCTATTATTTTATATACAAAAATATCCATAACATAGTTTCCTTTTTTAATAGTATAGAGTTCAGAAATATCCTCTACCTTCTTAAGAGTTAGATTGAAATTCAAAACTCTTTAAAGGACTGTGAGTGCCTCATTACTATACTCTGAACGCTCAGCGAAGTTAAATAATCATTGAAATGAACTATTAACTATCCAGTTCTTGAAAACAGATTAAGCAATCGAAGCTTAAGACCCTTTTAGAACTTAAGAACAAAGCAACATTTATGAATAATTAAATTCTAATTATGTTATTAATAAAAGCCATTGAGAAATATAAATTTGTATAAAAACTTTATTTATTTTCAATTTGCACATAACATATTATTTATATAATTTATGTTTTTATAATTGAGTAAAATTAAAGTATTGCAGGTTGGAAAAATTTATATAATTTTTTAACGTATATTTTACCATTGTGTATTATATTTTAATCAACACATCATCGGCTATATTGTAGTTAACATTGAAGTAAAAATATTAGGAGAAAAATTAAAGACTACGTTATAGTACTTATAATAAATTTACAAAACATATATAATTTTGGTGTTTACAATTTTTCCTCGTCTGGGAGAAGTTGCAGTGAAAAGAAAGTTATTTATATAAACGACCAAACATTAGTTAATATGTGATTTCATCGCATTCCTCTTGTGAAATGAAATAAAGAAATACATTTCCTTAGAACTAAATAATCAACTGTGAAAGTTATAAAACCATTATTATCTTTTATATAGATCAAATTATTTATTAGTTGTCTGCTCTTAATATAATAAAGGTGACTTTGTTGAACCTTGACATTTGTAATTAAGGTTTTTAATTGGTATTGTCCGCTACTTCAAGAACTCTTCAAGAACTCTTGAATATACAATGAATGTTTTTTTTAATACACGTAAATTAAAATAGCGTTCAATAAATCTTAAATAAACTTCAAATATTACTTCTTTAACTTAGTTTCCTTAATAATCAGAATTAATCATTTTATTCATATTTTAAATACAACCAATTTTTTCGTTGCTATATAAGTTGTTGATATATAAGGGTGTACTTAATGTGGCCAAATATTAAAGATTGATAAATAAGGTTGAACTTCTAATCCGGTCACATAAATAAGTCTCATAGATAATAAGAAAAAAACAATATTAGTCTTAAGTTACTTGACTCTTAAGTAGACATTTTAATTGTTTGTTAAATAAAATATTTACCTTTCAAAAATAATTTAATCAAACTGTAGAAACATAAAAAGTAATAGTACATTCATATAAAATAACTTGTAGTTTTAATCAGATAATGTCACAAAAAAGTAAAATACAATAATAAAATCACTATTCCATAATATAATGTAATAATTAGAACACAAAGCAAAAGAGGAAGTACAAATCTTAAGAGTTTTGTTACATTTTAAATACATGATACAATACTACATATACCAGTTTTTGTTTTTGATTCTCTTATTAAATATTATATGAAAACCAAATAAAAGAGGAACTGAAACAGTTGTTTTTTGTAAGCGTGCTCTTTATTTGTTTATTCATATCATGCAAAGCCGTCATGATTTAGAGGAAATTTTGTTTGATGACACCTCATTGTCTCAGTGGACATAAAATATTCTTTTGCAAAATTATTTTTTGATAATGGATGCCTTCATAATTGGGGCCAAAAGAGCAAATGAACGGATAATAAACAATATAAATATTACAAATGAGAAATGTATTTTGAAATTAATTGAAAATTACAAGATAGGAAGATGGTAAAGCTTCTTTATTTCAATTAAACCCTTTACAGTGTTTGTTTTAAGAGAAATTAATTTTACCACGAACTGATTAAATTTGATGTCTTCAACAACCTTCACAGGCAACAAGCTGTATATAACTCGCCAAACACTACGACGATTTGAAGAGTTAATATTTTAGGTATTTATAATAAATGTCCATCCATTCTCGTTGCATGTGCATTTAATGAAATATTAAGTTTTTCAGTTTTATGAATATAAACCTACTCATTAATTTATTGTAATTTTAGACAGTTTTTTTATATTCCAGTGAAGATAAGCTTTTTCCTGGAGTCCAGAAAATCCTGTGTTGACCGAGTTATTCACTTACAACCACCAATTTTATTTAAAACAGTCTAGTAGTTTATCCGTCATCAAAGAAAAACAAACAGACTAACAAACTCTATTCTGCAATTAATTTATATTTAGAAATCGAAATAAGACTAAAGACGCAGCACTCCGTAGATAGACGATTACTTGTTATGTTTCAAGGATTTTGAGAGGCCATCTTTAAATTAATTCTAAAAAAAGCTGAATACAAATCGAGAATCAATTCGTAGTAATATATTTTTGGTTTTAAAACAGTTTCTTGAAAACCTTTTTTCAATAAGCTAGTTTAACAAATTAAAGTTTCAAAATATCTACAAATTAAATATTGTTTTTCTTTAAAATCAAATCATTTTTGAGTTACATAGACAAAAAACAAACAAACATTAAAATATATATATTTTGTTCATTGAGTTGTGAGAACATAAATCAGAAGAATTAATCAATAAAAAGAAAATAAAAGTTATAGCGTGAATACAGTAATAAGATTTATTTGTCCTTTACATTTTATTCTATATAAAATTTGTTTGTAATATATAAAATTTGTTTAATAGAACCAAATTTATATTTTACAAACACAATCGATATATTTACAAGATCTTTTAAAATATTTTGTTATTTCATAGAGTCGTTACTTGCGGTTATAAGCTATAAAAGCTTACAAGATTGAGCCAAGCGGACTGTGTAATATTTATAATGTTTGAATAATGAAAGAATCTTACGAAATAAAAACTAAATCCGAAACTTTGAATTATATTTTAAACTTTTGTTTTAATTATTGTTTCTATCAAACATTTGTAACTTCAGAATTATGGTATAAAATAGATCCATAAACTTTTATAAATATTTTCCCAAACAGTCATTTTCGAGTGTTCACCAATAAAGTAAATCTCAAAATTTAATTGTCACTTTTTGATGTAGGGTCGAAAGGACCTCGAATCCGTAACATTAAGCGACATGTTACTAAACGTCAACTAGAAATATATATAAACGCGAATGCTTATGATGTACGGGGTTTTAACGCGGATACGTTATTGAATATATCGGCACCATACCACAGACTCAACGGAGGGGAAGAACATTTCTCACATATAAAATCAAAGTTGATAATCTTTTGTTCCACATGACACATGCGCTATCACATAAAAATATGACTTTAGTATTTTATTGGCATCTGTGTAATAAATTCGTGTTAGTATGTTACCTCGTAGAGATATAAAGTATATTACATTTAGTTTGTATGCGCCAGGTAATGGTAAGATTGCCCGTAGGCCTTGTTGTGATATTATTGAGATATATTAAAATGCAAAGTGTAAAACTATAAGCTAATCAATGAAGTTACGATTATCGCAAACAATAATAAATCATAGGTTAACCTACCTACCTCCTATTGTTTGGTGCATTTTTTTTTATTTGAAAAAAAAAAATAGGGATTAGTCATCGTCATCGGATGAGAGTTAGTTACTATCATTTAAGAATGTTGTTCCAAGTGACTCAATAAGAAAAATATTTATTTTATAATAATAAGATATACGTGTATGTGTAATGGTGCAAAAGGTCCCTACAGCTGTCGGACTGTTGCAATTTGATGCACGAAAGTGTATTCGGATATTGATAACGTAGTAGTTACTTTTTCCAGTGTACCAATATCGTATTGATCTAAAAACACTGTCAAAAATAGTTTAACTTACATACTAGTAGTTTGATGCAACAAGTCCTTTGAAATATTTTATTCAGACCTCAGGGTCTGAATGAAATATTTCATATATTAAAAGATAGTATTACATAAACTAGAATAACTAAATTAATTCTAAGAACTACTGCGATGTTTATTGTACACCTGAAACCTAACCTTAACAAGACCGAAATAAAAATAAATATCTGTAGTACTAAAATCTCTAAATACAAATAATAAAATTACATTAGTATGGTGAAAATTTGGATTAAGGGGCAATATGCTTGAGATTAAATCCTATTTTCTTTTTAATCTAGGTGAATATCGGATAGTAGTGCAAAAATTAATAAAAAACGGGAAAGACAAAATAGTCGGTAATAATTCCATATACATAAAAACACTATAGCAATTACAACAGCTACAAATAAAAATTTAATTATATTCGAGTTCTAAATTTTTTTACCAGTTTTGTTTTATTTTGGAAAAGTCTCAGAAGTTTATTTTTAATCTATTTTAAACAAAAAGTTTTTTGACACTTACAGAGTTCGTATCCATTATATAGAGTAATAATACATTACTAACCCTTTCAATAATCCTCAGAACAAACTAAAACAAATCGAACAAATAGAATTCTTTGAGTTGAATTCTTTATTAAATTTACACAGAAAATGTATAAAAACAACGGTGGTAAAATAATTCTTATTCTTATGAAGTTTGATTCAGATTTTCAAAAAAAATTAACCAAAGATGTGATGTCATTGTGAAGACAAGTGTACTCGTAATATAGAAGACAATTAAATAACATGTATATAATATTAATAAAATAATATACACAAATCTAATTATGGTGTCAGTTGGAGCTTTATGATGTAGACATTTAAATACAAAATATAAAAATTCTTTGTAAAACAAATGAATAGATTGATTAGCAAAAATTAAAACACTTTTCAGACTGTATCAGGACCTTGAAATCAAATGATGTACTCGTACCCTTCCAAGTTACTTCATGCTAATTATTTATTTTTTGTAATAGGATGAAAGTTCTTTTTAATTACATTATCCAATCTGAGCTCAAAAAATCTCCAAACCAAACCTGGAAGTTTTAAGAATAAAAAAAATAGTTTTTGTAATTATACTTTCAGTAACTTAGTGTTGATAGTTTAATTTAGTTGATTAAAGCTAATACAACATTACAGTTCCGAGTACGAGTATGTTATACATGCAATCTATATAAACTTTACTAAAATTTCATTGGTAGTTTTTATATTAAGGTAACTAATTTCTGTCATCATTAAAGTTGTTATCAGAAACTGTCTTTAAAGCGCTAAGTTCGTAGAGTACAACAAGGGAATGTTGGAATCTCTTCGAGTTAGTACATTGGTGCTGGAGAGATTATTACATAATTCTATTACAACTACAAATGTCATTACAGATTTGAGTTACAGAATAATGTATTCAACTTAAATGTGTAAGACTAAAAGTCTAAAAAACAAGGTATGGAGTACAAAAATATTTTACACAGTTCCGAGTAAACATTAAAATGTTATACATTACAATTTAACAAACTCAACAAGAAAGAAATGTATTCTTTGGTGAGTGTAATTTTCAAGACCTAGTGATTCAATATTCAATACAAGTAGCGACTTATACAATTTAAAAGCACTGTATAAACGTTCCGAGTACTTTTATAATTTTTAGTGTTTGTCCCAAATATATTAACACATTAATTAAATATTCTTTATAGAACCTTAAGTTATTTCATAATTGATTAAAGAAGTAATAGCCATCACTGTCACCTCAGCTTTGATCATTAAACATTAATAACTATATCTCATTTCAGTGCAATACAAAATAAGGTGTAAAAATAATGGCGAATGTCTTACCAAAAACATTTGTTTATTAGAACTAATTTTGATTTAATACTGTAAGCAAACTGATATTAAGAGAAAATTGTAATTAATGTTATGTGTACCATAGTTATTAACTAACTTGTATGAAATTAACAAGTTTATAACCTTTACTATTCTCTTTAGAAGTGTGTTACTTAAACCTAAAACAAATAATAATATTTGCATTAGATTTAGAGCAATTTTACGTGAACTGGAAATACTGATATATAGATTTTACAATTTGTGTCCAAAATGTAACTTGATGTTAAATGTAATCAGTAGTAGAATAGTAGTAGAATCAAAAAAATATAATATGTGATGAAAAATTAGTAACATGTATGACTTGCCTCTCATTGAGAAGTCATCATCGAAGTACCTAACACAGTGAACAAAACATCAAATTAAAGTGACCTTTGCGAACATAAACATTACCGTTTTCTCAACCAGTTTACATCTGGGTTTATAATTATTACACTAGAGACCAAACGAATAAGTTTAAAAAAAACGTTAAATATCTGAAACTAAAAATCTCAATTGACACTCAAAATTATGTTCAAATAACAATTAACGGCACGACGTACCGAAACTTACTTCAGATGTTTTTTAAACTCAAGGAAAATATATTTTGAAGAAAATATTATTAAATTAAATTTCTAATGTTATTTAACTAGTGGTTAATATATAATGATGTTATTGTTTTAATTTAGAACATTCTTATAAATATTTTATTGTTTTTATATTGAAAAAAAAACAGTATGTAAAACCATATTATGAAGTAGTTCATTTCACACAGTAGAACAGTATGCATCTTACAATTGTCGTAAAGTGGACGTCGGTGTGATGTATATCACATGTAATGGATACGAGTCACTTATATTGTACTGTGGAGAATTGTAATAGCACTATATTATAAGTATTCTGCTCGCTCCTTTATTATATAAATAACATCATATAATAAATTAATCACATTATATTTTTATTCTCCCCTTGAGTGCGGTACTACTAAATGAAACTTTATTATTATTGTTATATTGTATTTAGGGGAATTAATAGTTATATAATATGTAAATCTAATTCTATGTTTTATTCTCGGTTGAAATATATTAGAGACATTGTTTATTTTATTATCATTATTTAATCATTTTTTTAAATTAAATTGATATTTGTGTGTATGATAATATTATGATGTTTTTATATGATTATGTACAACTGTCAATTCAATTATTTTAATTTATAAGACAACCCACGCAGTAAGCATAAGAACAATATATTTTTAAAATAAAAATAATAATCGAAGTCCCTAGCTGGAGTTGTGTATACGTTTTAAAATATAATATTCACTGAGTCTTCTTCACTTCGCTTCTTCTTACACACAGTTGATACAGAATAAGCTGCTTATAACTAAAGTACTCCTTAACTATATTAGGTCTTTATATGTATTTAATATACAAAAGGTAATATAATAATCATATTATTTATTGTATTATTTCATCTTGAAGTAATTCTCATTTAACGGTCGGATTATTTATTTTTTAATATAATATATTTGATTGTAATAAGTGTATTATATTTTATTATTATTATTCTATATTCCTTGGAGAAGAAAGTAATATTAAAACCAACAAGTGACCTCCAAATCTATTTATATTACAGTTGTGCTTAATTAATCAATAATTAATTAATTAACTGAATAATCAATTAAGATTCCCTCTCTGTTATATTGTTGTTATAGTGCTGAAATATATCTCAGATTGACCCTAATATATAATACAATTGATAGTCGTAAGCAAGTCTCAGTTGTTCAGTTTATATTGACATATAAGTGTATATTAAGGTCTGTCTGAGTGTCATCTGTCAATTACTACCGCACCGTCCTTAATTATAATGTATATATTATAATGTAGTGTGTATGATTAATTACAGATCGTTGATTATAAAGTATAATGTTCTTAATAATAAACAGTACTTTACTACAAATATATTAATTATAATATTTCTGAATTATATCTTTCAATACGATTTCGGGATGAAGAAAATCGAGTTTCTTGCCGGTTCTTTTTCACGGACCTATCCTTTAGATCCGTGTATCGAAAGTCTGTCTTTTCACAATTGCTATTAAAATACAAACTGAAATAGTACATCTTATTGTTGTTGTTGTTGTTATTTGTTGTTTAGTGCATTATTTGTGTTATAACATCGAGCACACTTTATAACATTCACACTTTTACGACATTTTAACAGCTTATTCATTTGTGATTATTTTTATTATTTACTTTTACATTTTGTTATATTTCTTCTAAATTATATACATTATTCAATTTCGGTTGAAGAGATTAAACAAGACTTTATAGACTGTGACTATCTCAGACAACATTAACTTACTGCCTTAATTTTTATTTTTTTTAACTTGTTTTTTTCGTTGGAAGTTTGACGAACTTTTTATCTGGAACCCTTTAACTTAATTTAATATTTTCTTGATGTTTAATGACGGTGGTTGCTTAATTATGATATTTGTTATTTTTTAAATTTAAAAATAAATATAACATTTTAAAAATCTAACCTCTAGCAGGCGATAGAAGATTTCTGCGCCCATTAAGTTGCTAAGAACCTGGTAGTAATTAAAAATAAAATATGTACATGCCTTACGACCTGACCATCTTTAACTGACCTTAATCATAACAATGAGCAGTTTGTTAACCTTCACACGTAAAGTCGGTCAACAAACTCATTAAAGAAAAGAAAATATAATAAGCGGAAAAACTTTAACTTAACTT
Source organism: Melinaea marsaeus rileyi (assembly GCA_918358865.1). Lineage (NCBI taxonomy): Eukaryota > Metazoa > Arthropoda > Insecta > Lepidoptera > Nymphalidae > Melinaea > Melinaea marsaeus. The sequence continues at coordinate 12,504,378 of OU911085.1, forward strand.
CCTGAATACAAGACTTGACTAATCTAGAATATTAATATCTACATATAAACATAACTCATAATTTACGTATATTTCTTTTTATTAAACCATATGAAATGTTCATATTAAAAGGAATTGATAGACGATGTGTAATTAAAAATTCCTTACTTTCATTAAATTAACAAGTTCTATTGTAATCTGAATAACACGTGTATATAAACTTACTGAACTGTTAACTCTCAGACGAGTTAACAGTTTATTTGTAAAATACAACAGATGATAGAATAACAATGTAAATTCTTTTTGCACGCGTTAATTACTGAGATTGAAAACATTTTACAATTTGGTTCTTTGGTTTTCATTATTTCTCATTGACTTTTCATTTTGTGCAACACTATTTTAGTTTACAACGAATATGTTTTTTATACAGAAAGTATTGAATACAGACCACTAATATTGAATTGTTGCCGTCACTTGTGACAGATACATATCAGAGATCTTTGATGACCTAAAGGAGTAGAGATTCATAGTGTTCTTAATAACTGAACTCAACACAGGTGTAACGTTTACCCTCAGTCCATTTTAATATAATGTTAATTATAAAATTAAGTCTCTTGAAACTGGTTAATCTGATTTGGATATATTGTTTTGTTTATAATTGTTAGAACATGGAATATTTGTAAATTCTTACAAAAAATGGATATTTTATCGGTATTTTGACGGCACACTGACACAAAGAACAGAATTGAAATAAAAATAAGACCACTCCGTTCTCTGCACTGTTCTACCTATCGTCATATAAACTACACACATTAATTTCACAAACATGACCCTGTATATTACAAACCTACAAACAAACGGTATATAAGTTTGTAATTTATATATTATACTGTTTGAGATAGCCGACTAAAAATCTTGGTCGCTTTGTAAGACTTTTATAAACGACCAGGACAGAGCGTTTTATCCAACGACCTTTCAGAGTTTTGTATCATTAACCAATCAGTAGGTACTATAATTATTGTGTTGTATTCTTTAAACCCTTAATATTGAGTAATTAAATATAATATATAATTTTATTAAACGCGTTTACTTTAAACATAACTTCCGTCACATAAAATACCTCTTATAGTCGCTTGATGTATTTTTGATTTCCATCTTTCTCCCTGATTCAAGATAATATTCTGGAGCTGCTACAAGCACACATAAACACTGATTTATTACGAAGATATCGATACACTATAAGAGTCATTACATTCTCGTGTGATGGCGCATGTGTCGTCCATAAAGGTCGGATATCAATTTTTATATTATAAATGAGAAAATTTCTTCCCCTTTGACTTTGACTCTTTGGTATGATGTCGCTATATTATTTTTCTGTAATGAATGTATCCGTCTTTAAATATGTTTTATATTAAAAATTACTCGATGTTTAGAGTAAAACAATAAAAAAATGGAAAAAGGAAGTATGTAGTAAATTAACTGCAACTTACTTTGGACCTTTCATTAAAAGGTTCTTGAAGAACCCTTCATTTCACTTTGAAATATAGTTTAGAAGTGTCCGGGACTACTCGTAAAGGTACGGGAAATATTTGTAATGGACCCTAAAATATATTTTATGATTGTAAACTTTGTTTTTTTTTATTATTGTCAGGAGATTCCTGAGTCAGCTATAAAGTTAAAGCCATAGATTTTGGTTTTAAATAAACAATGTACGTTGAATGCAAAAATATATAACAAATCGTTATTTCAGGCACATTGAATATATTTATGTGTATTAATAGATATTTGTATGAATACTTGTGTCCTCATGTGTCTAAAACAATGTAATTTAAAACAATGGTCATCTAAGAGAAAACATGATATGGCGCATACGTATAAAGCGCCGAAACATTGGGAGCTCGATCACAACGAGAAACAGACTTACAACTGGTTTTTTACACAAAAAAATGTATATGAAGAAAACTTATCCTACGTTTAGCAACAAAGACCTTCTAATAGTTCAGCATTATTTTTATACCAGATCATAGATTTAGAACATAATTAAAAGTCAAGAAAAATAATATTTACCGTTGATTCAGTAGAAATAAAATTATTATTTTATTATTATTTACATTACTGTTTGCAAAAGATATGGAAATCATGATCCTCCTTACTACTGAAATTAAATAACTGGTTTAAAACCATAAATATGGAGTACTTTGCTCGTTTAGAAATCATTTGTTAAACCAAGTAATTTTAATTACTTTTATGTAACGAATATCTTAATAATACAAATATTATTAAGATATAATAATAAATAATACAAATGATACAAATATTATCAAGATATAACAAATGTCGAAGCTCAAATTGTAAATTAAAGTATCGGCTTCGTCTTTCATTTGATAAGTCATCAGAATGCTTTATAATTGAATACTAAATAATAGACTGTTTTGCGAGTGAAGGGTCTCAGTAATGAAAACACAATAATGGAATTGAAATAATTAATTTTGTATTTGGTAATAATTTGAAGTACCATTTTAAATTAAATTATCTTATCGACGTGTTATGTTATACAAAATAAAGCACCAAGAAGAAAAAGAACAGAATGTCCTTTTAGCGTTTTGTCACCGAATTACTAAAAAACTAATAAACCGTTTATTGTCGATATAAATATAAAAGTTTAAGAATAGCAACGTACTTGACCGACCGATGGCGGTATATCCATCACAATCAGTGCAGCTCGAAGTAATATAGACTGGTGTCGGGCAGCAGCGCCACCGGTGTGAGGAGCTGCGCACTGCGCTCGCCAACCCGTCTGCCAAGCGTGGCGAGTATGGCAAATTCTCCCCTTTAAATATGACAGACGCAAACAGGACCAGGCCCCCAGTACCCGGCAGTCCCACTGTTCCCGGCTTCGGTAGCGGCTGTGGTTATGGTGGGGCAGGGGGTGCTAAGAATCTCCGGATGGGATCGGGCTACCACCCCAAACGACACCTGGCCCTGGTAACACACAATGTCCGCACTTTGCGGACTGACGACAGGATTGCTGAGCTGGAAGAAGAGATGAGTAGGTTACGCTGGGATATATTAGGGTTATCTGAAGTCCGTAGAGAGGGGGAGAACACGATAACCCTCAAATCCGGAAACCTGCTATACTACCGGGAGGGCGACCAACAGTCCCAAGGAGGTGTCGGGTTTATGGTCCACAAGTCCCTCATAAACAACATTGCAGTCGTTGAAAGTGTGTCGAGTAGGGTCGCGTACCTTACTCAGAGTTTCTAAAAAATACTCGTTGAAGGTCATACAGGTCTACGCACCGACCTCCGCACACCCAGATGATGAAGTAGAGGCTATGTATGAGGATATCAGTCGGGCCATACATACTACAAAAACTCACTTTAATGTTGTTATGGGGGACTTCAACGCAAAGCTGGGCAAGAGAAGCGACGACGAGTTGAGAGTAGGACAATTTGGATATGGGCAGCGGAACCCTAGGGGACAGAGGCTGGCCGATTTTCTGGAGAAAGAGGGACTCTTTATGATGAATTCCTTCTTCCAGAAGCCGCCTCAAAGGAAGTGGACCTGGTTAAGTCCCGATGGTTCCACTAGAAATGAGATTGACTTCATCTTGACCACTAGACGCCAGATATTCAACGATGTCTCTGTGATCAACAACGTAAAAACAGGGAGCGATCACCGAATGGTAAGAGGCACGCTGAATCTCAATATCAGGCTGGAACGATCTCGGTTGGTGAAGTCTACGCTCCGTCCATCTAAAGCTCATATTCAAGATCTCGAAAGCTTTCAACTTGAATTATCGAACCGCTTCGCTTGCCTAGATGATTGCGCATCCGTGGACCAAATTAACAACAGGTTGGTAGAAACTGTCCATACGGTCGGAGGAAAATTCTGCAGACCCGGCCGTAAGAATAGACCCCAAAAACTAGCCAACGAAACTCTCAAGCTTATGGCGGAACGACGCGCGTTGGCACTTCAGTCCCTCAATGATACCGAGACTTATAGGCAACTCAACAGACGCATACGGAAATATCTGCGACACGACATCCGTATTTTCAATACTAACCGTATTAAAGATACTATAGAGCGGAACCAAGGCTCCAAAGTGTTTGCGCGAGATTCGTCAATTGGGCAAAGCCGGTTATCGAAGTTGAAATTGGGGGATGGAAGCACAGTGTCGTGTAGGGCTGACATTTTGAGGGAGGTCGAGAGGTTCTATGGACACTTATATACCTCGGTCACTAAACCTGTTGATAGCTTAGCAGAAGACCCAAGAGCGGAGCTTACCCGACACTATTCCGATGAAATCCCGGACATCAGTTTGCACGAGATCAGTGTGGCCCTAAAACAGCTTAAAAACAACAAGGCACCAGGTGAAGACGGTATCACATCAGAGCTTCTGAAAGCGGGCGGATTGCCAGTACTTAGGGTCCTTCAGAAGCTCTTTAATGCCGTTCTGCTTGAGGGTGTAACGCCGGAAGCATGGAACAGAAGTATGGTGGCCCTATACTTCAAAAAAGGCGATACTGCTTTGCTGAAGAATTACAGGCCCATCTCGCTTCTGAGCCATGCTTATAAGCTGTTTTCGAAGGTTATCACGACTCGTCTCACGAGCAAGTTTGATGACTTCCAGCCTCCCGAACAAGCCGGTTTCCGAAAAGGTTTTAGTACCATAAACCACATTCATACGCTGCGGCAGATTATACAGAAGACCGAGGAGTATAATCGGCCATTATGCTTAGCGTTTGTGGACTATGAGAAAGCCTTTGATTCGATCGAAACGTGGGCGGTACTGTCGTCTCTTCAGAGGTGCCATATTGACTATCGGTACATCGAAGTGTTGAAGTATTTGTACACAAACGCCACCATGTCGGTTCGAGTCCAGGAGCATTGCACAAACGCTATTCCTTTACAGCGAGGCGTGAGACAGGGAGACGTTATCTCTCCGAGACTATTTACCACTGCACTGGAAGACGCTTTCAAGCTCCTGGAATGGCATGGACTCGGCATCAATATAAACGGCGAGTACCTAACTCACCTTCGATTTGCCGACGATATAGTAGTAATGGCAGAATCCCTGGAAGACCTCAACATTATGCTCGGCGATCTTAATGGAGTCTCTCAACAGGTGGGCCTTAAAATGAATATGGACAAGACGAAAATTATGTCGAATGTCCATGTCGCGCCTATCCCGGTATCCGTTGGGAGCTTCATTCTCGAAGTTGTCGACGAATATGTCTACCTGGGACAAAAAGTCCGATTGGGCAGGTCCAACTTCGAGGGAGAGGTCAATCGACGAATCCAACTAGGATGGGCAGCGTTCGGGAACTTAAGGAGCGTATTTTCGTCCGGAATACCGCAGTGCCTTAAGTCGAAAGTCTTCGACCAGTGTGTGTTACCAGCGATGACCTATGGAACCGAGACGTGGCCTCTAACAAAGGGACTCTTAGAGAGGCTTAAAGTCACTCAGCGTGCGATGGAGAGGGCTATGCTGGGAATTTCGCTGCGAGATAGAGTCAGAAACGAGGAGATTCGCAGACGAACAAAAGTAAGCGACATAGCCCAACGGATTTGTAAGCTGAAGTGGCAATGGGCTGGGCATATAGCCCGCTCAAGTGACGGCCGATGGGGAAAAAGGGTCCTTGAGTGGAGGCCACTTACTGGCAAGCGAAGTAGAGGACGACCGCCAACTAGGTGGACAGACGACATAAAAAGAGCAGCTGGAAACCAATGGATGCGGGCCGCTTTGGACCGATCGCGGTGGAAGTCAATGGGGAAGGCTTACGTCCAGCAGTGGACGCACGACAGCTGATAATGATGATGATGACGTACTTGTAACTATATTTCGTAAAGGTCTATTTGGAAATATATTTAGAAAAATATCAGACTAGGATTTTCTAAATATTTGTAATATTAGTTTATAAGGAGAAAGAAGAGAAGAGATAGTCATCGTCTAATGGATGTAAAATCATTTTCATACATTTTCAATTAAAAACCAAAATAGATTTTGGTAGCGGAGGCGCGTCAATTAACCTTGCTCGTTGAATCAAATTAGATATAAAACTTTTTAATTACATTCTGAGATATATTTTGTTACATTGGTATTCGCTGTAAGAAATGAAGTTGCTTTGGAACTTTGGCTTTAAATAATTTTCGAGATCTATGATAATAGTATTCTGATTCAATGATATTAATATCAGATTTTTGTATTCTCAATTTTATTTTGTATTTTATTTTTATCTTTTAAATATATACTAAAAAAAGAAAAGAAATTACACAGAATTTGCTAATTCACTAAGTCTTCTTACTTAAATATGCTTATAACCACCAAAAAAAACCAAAGCAACGTCATTAGCGACTACACACTTCAATGGACCAGTTCTCATTATTTGTCAAGTTCTAAAATAAACGTCACAATGTTTAAATTCTAAGGTAAAAAATGCTTAATACCCTTCTTTATTGAGATAATACTTTCCTTAAGTAAAAACATGAAATCCCTAAAGTTGGTTTATTTAAGCAGAAATCCTATATTAAACTTTTAAGTAGCTTTACTCCTTTCGAGACAGACTTTTATATAAAATAATATTATAATCTTTAAGATTGTTGTTATATATAACTCGTTATAAATTTAAATTATTAAATATTATTTTGTTATTCAATGATATTAAGCTTCAAAGTAAAAAGCTAACGATACGTCCGTTATTATGAAATACATTGGCAATTTCCTGCGGAAAATCCCGTAGAATAGGCAGCTCTATTTGATACACTAAATATTGTTTGCGGAATTAGTAAACCAAGAGTACTTCCTTACATACAAGTGCACGTAATAGATTTTGATCTCTAACAGGATTTGTTAAGGCCTAAGGGATTACGGTCTCAGTTTGGTGTACAGAAGCTCACGGATTATTAATTGTGTTGAGAAGATTAAATTGTTTACCTCAGGCGATATTAATAGTACGGAAATTATTGTTTGTTATAGAGGTTTATTGCACCTTTTTATGTACAATAGTTTTCGTATTTAATATAATTACTCCGATTATCATATCACATTTGACATTACATTACTTATTTTCTCCAGGGAGGAAGAAGTATGCTTGATATATTGAATAATCTCCCCATCGTCAATAAGTTAATGTCAGCTTAGTGTAACAGTTTTATTTTAAGTGTCTGAACACTCGCACCTGAGAACCGAATATTTCAATATAGGTGAAATATAATAATCTGAATAGTCCGCATAATGTCCTAATACATATTTGTAAAGGGATTTTGCCAAAATCTTGTTAAGTTTTTTTAGAATATTTTCTACTTCTTCCTTTTATTATAAAGGTTATAGTGTGATGTTATTATATAGCTTGTCGCCTTCTATGTCATATTTATGAAGAGGGATGGACAGTTCCAGGGATTAAAAAAATATTTATATAGGTATTGTTAGTGTTTTTGTGACATAAAATATTTTAAGGAATAAGAAAATAACTAATGAAGTACTGTGATACATCCATTACGTCTTCAATTTTGAAACCATTTTAATGAATTCACAATAAGATTAACGTGATACCGACACAGAGTACAGGTAAAAGGCTTTACAGAAGGTACTTACTAATTACGACTAATACTTTTATCATTAAGACCAGATAGTGTAAATTTATCAAACCGTTTTGATTGTTTTATAGCTTTCGATAAGAAAATGAAAACTGTTTTAATGATCGTGTTAACATTTTCAATGAAGAGAACAAGATATAAGGACATGGGTCGGGTTACCCTGATACACTATACTATCTAATAATAATAGTCACTGAAACATGATCCCCGTTAGTGTTAATTATAACTTAATAATAATCTGTTATATTCCATGATCTAAAAGGACTAATATAATAGTGAGTAGACCGACAAGAGCACGAGTACAAATCCATCGTTACAGTTTATTTGAGATGAGAAACGGATATATTTTCTTTCGTATTTCAAGAATAAAATTTTGAGTTCATTTAGATGTTATTCAGAATACAATTCAACTTGTTCATTAATGAAAATAAGAAATTTAAATATATTAATCTCTTTTGTTACCATTAAAAGTTTTTAGCATTTATATTTATTTATTAAAAACATATGTATCTATACACCGATGGGTGACCATACCATATTTGTATTCAAAATTATTTAAGCCTTGTATCCAGTAAGAGTTAACTTAAAGTTTTCCCGCTTGTTATATTTTCTGTCGTTTAATGAGTTTGTTGACGGATTTTATGTGTGAAGGTTAATAAGCTGCTCATTGTATGATTAAGGTCAATCTAAAGCTGGTAAGGTCCTAAGTCATATTACTTTGATTAAGTACCAAGTTCTGGTACTTGGCAACTTAATAGGTTAACTTAATTTTAAAAATCTGTAGGTTACATTAAGAAACTTAATTTTTTTATTTATTGTATACTATTTTATATCATATTACAAGACTTCTTGAAATCTATAGCTTTAAAGTGTTTTCTACGCGAGGTGTTTGAGTTTGTTTTATTCAGGACTTTGTTGTTCTCAACTCAAAAAGTGATATTTTATTCACTTGGCTTGATATATTTAATTCGATATTGCCTATAAGCTCCAAAATGGTAGTAACCTTTTAAATAATTAATTAGTAGTATTTTGTAAGATGAAAGTAAAACAAATCTTTTTAATAAAATTTAGTTTATACGTGCTTTAAAATTAATTTAAAAAAATATTGATTAAAATGTATAAAATATAAACTTACAAATCAATACATGAGGTGAACTTATTTATTGACATTATATATATATATATATATATATATATATATATATATATATATATTAATAAAAGTTATTTTTTACGTATTTCTCCTCATTTATATATTTATTTATTATTTCATACTCTACAACTACATAATTAATATTTTCTTATACTCAGGGGAAGCTGGAAGAGGTCTTTTGACAAAAATTAAGTTATATTTATCTTTTTCGTTGTTGTTTACTTGTTTTTTTCGTAGGAAATTGAAGAACTTCTCATTTGGGTTTGTACATTTCCAACATAAAAAGTAAGTAAAATAAAAAACAACTAAAAAGGAAAAAATATCAAGGTAAGGTTATCTTATATCTCTCAGACACAGTCTGTAAAGTAGTCTTGTTTGATCTCTTCAACCGATCTTACTTTTCGGAACATCCAATAAATTAACCTTGTAAATGCTGAAACAGTATGATCCGAACAGAATGTCCCAGAGGATGGTATCGTATTAAGATGTTGAACTTTGTCAGTAACAAGGTCCTTCACAAACTTGCATCTAAGTGAATGTACTTTGTTAATTGACTTAGAGAATGTTTTCTGTAAGTGTAAGCATTAAAATTTGTTATTTCCCTAGACATGGTTCGTGTGAACAACACATATTCTTTTAGTAAAGACATTGGATTATACAAGAAACGTATTTTTATGGTTATTTTAGTATATAATTAAAAAAAATTATTTGTATAACATTAAAAATGTCAATAAATAAATGTACTTACACTATAATATACATCTATCTAAGTAATCAATCTAAGTAACATTACTATTTGCAAAAAGAAAAAGGATTTAAATTCTTTACGAGCTTAGAATAATTAACATCGTGTTTGTTGTAACTGGACAAATAAACTGAACTGTAACATTACACCGATGTCGTCTCTGATAGCGTTTAATTTAACTGCAAGGTTGTATATACTCGTATATTAAACAAACTAGTGTATTATGTACGGGTTGTGAGTGAAATATTTAAAAACCTTCTACATCATAGTACTACATGTAGGCTAATATTTGAAAAATCAAATATAAATTTATGAAACATTCGAGAATAAATATTTAAAAATTAAATGTTTTGGTAATAGCAGTATATATATATATATATATATATATATATATATATATATATATATATATATATATATATATATATCAAAATTAGTCTGTTTATTACATTACAGATTTATATTTGGAAGGTATTCATTTAGTTAAAAAAATGTTGATTATTCGCTGTTGCCCCTATATTTGTGAGTATTTTTAAATTGCCTCATAGAGTTGGATCTGAAAGAAACAGGACGCCTCTTATTGCTGTAATAAATTTAGTTTTTTTTTTATTCGGGTTACATTATTCCAAACAAAAATTGTTAATTGTAATTTGAAATATATCGAATAGCTAAAATCTATTTATAAGTTAAATAACCTTTTAACTTAAGTCTTTTCAAAATAATATTATAGTAATTATAAAATATGAGAACTTGATTGCAATTTTTCCATCTATTTTTAGAATTGTTATGTATACTTAGATATTAGGGAAAAGCAAGTTACTTATTAGTTTTATATTTATAGTGACACTTCAAGTTTTGTTTTTATAATTTGAAACAAAATTTTACAAAGTATCCTTTATAATTTCCTAATTTCATTTTTGAACAAAATTTTATTAATCTCATTTATTACATTTGTCTTCATTGTTATTTAACTTCTATATTAATAAAATCCCTTATTTCAATGAGAAACTCAAATTACAATCATATATTTTTCGTCCAAACAGAATTGTATAGATTCCTTGCTATCGGTCTGCAATCACAAAATTAGATTTCGTAATAAGGTTTACCAACGCTGCCTTTATTGGGTTCTCGGAACGCTTTAAAGATAATACACACATATTACCTTTCTCATCTCAAGAGCAGCGATCTTACTCCTGATCCTCTCTTGTATTACAGATGTCAGTTTGCGACCAATACTTACAATTATATTGTTCTTTTGTTATAAAATTGAACATAAATTAATTCGTCAAATAAAACTCTATTACCAATTACTGTAAAATGTTTTAATTAACTATAATTTGTTTAATATTAATAAAATAATACACATATTAGTAAAATAATTTAGAACATTCTTATTAGAAGTCATGTCAGTATTTTTTTCAGAATACATAAAGTATTCGTTATGTGCTCAAAGTAAATGTTCTTGTTCGGAGTGATGTCATATTCGCATCCTGACTCCGAATAGTCCGAACGGTGAGTTTGATCGAATAAAGTATTTGCAGTTCAAACTCCCGTCTGTGACCAGAAGTTCTTTAAATTAAATAAGTAAATAAACATTCAAAGGGTAGAACAAATGAAAAAAGATGACTCGTATTCATTTTCCAATGCACTTGTATATACTAAGACAATATGTAATTACCATAAGTAAGGACACCGTAATGTCAAATTAGTTCTTGATACATGTTTAGTGTATAATTGACTGGACATTTGGAAACAGCATCTTTGCTGTTATTAAATTTAAGGACTTAAGACAATATAATGCTATTTTCATTGTTTCTAGATCTTGTCTGCATTTAAGTAACGAAAGTTTGTCCGTTTTTAATTAGTATTTGTATTTTCATTGAATAGTCGATTTCATTTAGTATTGAAACAGGATTACGTTGGTTCAGGTTTCGGGAAGAGAATTAATTATACGAATCCGAGGGCTTATAAATAACAATTGCTCTAAAGAACTTTACGGGAGCTATAATTTGTTTATATCTTGGAACCTAATATTGATAGCCATAGACATCTTTAAAGATAAATGATAAGTAGGAAGATCAGATTAACATAAATCCATTTAGGTTCCTATATTTTTATTTTTTATTAATGATTTAATCTGCACCGATAGTCATTTTGCTCCAGGTTCTATTAAAGTTTCTGGTTCAAGTGGTTCTTTTTTTGAGAGGCAACTTCTACCATTAGTATACTATTTCAGTTTGTTATTACATACTACAAGTCTTGATATAATATTTTATATAATTAATAAAATAAAATAATTTTATATAATTAATAAAATAAAAGAAGGTCCGAATACCAAATTTTTGTAATATAAAATGTACTGAAAATATTTTCAAGATTTCTTAATATTTCAATACTATTAATCTTTTTTAACGTAATGCCATTGTTATGTAGAAGAAAAATATATATTTGTACATAGTTGTGTGTGATCGGTTAAATGGTTATTAAAAGAAAAACGATTTGACAGCACTGTCAAGAATTGGAGTTGATTATCAAACCATCGCGCAAACAGAAAGATTAACAAAATACGACAGAAAAATAGTATATTTTTATTATTCAGCTTTTAACATCCGATAGTAACGATTAAAAAACTTAAAGCGTCAACATTGAATAAAATAATTGTCATTGAATCTGACGCGTCGCTGGGCTTACTTCTTGTAACCTGATAAATGCTTAGGGGATTTACACCGCTCGTTAAGTCACCGAAACCTTTTCAATCCCGAATTTTATTATTCTTATCACTCTACGGATTTCTTGTTAAATCTTGAAAGTGAGTGTGAAACGGGGATTATTTGTGAATAATGATTACATGTTGTTCTCTTTGACTTTATTATTACTGCAACGCTGGTCTACCTGTAAATACTAAAGATAGCTATTCTTAACTGTTTTTAAAATTTCGTGAAGTGAAGAATTTTTACCTCGTATATATCGAATTTATATGACTCAAATTAAAACGTAGGCATTTTAAAGTGACACTTAATCCTAGAAAAGATTATATCTTTAAGTTCGTATTTCCTGTAACCAATACAATAAACAATTAAATTATTTTCTCAATTACACTTACTTCGGTTTAGTAGACCTTAAATCTAAAGATCCAATATCACCTTAAGAATGTAAGAATACTGTTTGCTGAAAACGAAATGATGGCCCTTCCATTTGCTACAGTTAAGGAAATTGGTGAAAGGTAAAGGATTGATTATTATGACAACGATGAAAGACGAAAGAGTGAGGATATAATATCGAATATTAAAGAATACTTTCCAGATTTTTTAGTAAAGTGACAGATGTTTTAAATGTGAAGAGATGAATGTTTTAATAATACTATTTAGAGATCTGAAATACTGATCCTATAAATTAGAACTGAGGATGCGATAAGTAAGATCTTAAATAAATATAACTTTTACCTCACTATAGCAATATTTATCTTTACTTACTTAATCACGAAGGCTTGAGCTTAAATTATTTCATCTTTATAAAATTTTTCTGTTAATATTTCTGCAATTCGTTTTCTTTGAGATATTTTTTTAAAGAAGATTAAATAAAATTTTTAGTATTCGAATTTAGTATATTTGAGAGTTTTGTTCCAATTGGGAGCAGTATTGTTTTTTTAATATTTTTTATAATTAAAACATAAAAAAATATATTAAATTAATTGTTCAATTAATTACAGATAACACTAGTCATTCAAATCTCGAATTGTAAAATCTTTTGATCAAATATAAATCAAGTGTCGTAAAGACGTCTTCTTATAAACGATACTGTTTTCCTCGAAGCATATTGTTGTTATAAATAAAAAACGTTTACAATAAAAGAGAGACTCATATGGAAATAAGATATCAAGGAAGGAAGGATACAATAGTCAGAGACTTCAGAATGTATGAAGAAAATACAAAAATAATAACAAGAAATTAAAAAATAAATAGACAAAATTAATTTATTTTTCTTTGATTAAAATGTGTTCTAACACATTTTATTACAATTTTTATTACTAAAATAATTCTTACTAAAATTGTGAGCGTATGTATTTCACTTATTAACAAATAAAATGACTTCAATTCTGTTGGAGATCTAAATCTAATATTGAAACTCTAACAGGAGGGTTTGCGATTTGCATTGAGCGTGCTGCTTATTAAACTTTAAGAATTTAGTCTTATTGAATATTGAATGAGCTTAAATTGAATAAGGAAGATTCGATAATTATCCAATTATATGATTTTTTTTTGTATCGTGGAAAGAAATATAAAATAGAGCATTTTAAAATGTTAAAATAAATACCTATATTTGATATCAAAATAAAAAAAAATGTACCAATATTATCCATAATAATATTAAGGAAAATCATTTCTATTATTAGTGAAGTTGGCGACTGCAAAGCACTTGATTAAAGAAATGGAATAAATTATGACAATTATATCGTAAAGTAGTTTAAAAATACTTGTTATTAATCTAAAATTTAGTTTTAAAATATAGTGTTGTCAAGAAAATAAGAAAAAATAATCAAGAAAAAAAAACATTAAATTGTATCAGAATACAAACGTTCTGTCCTAAATATGACTTATACTAAAATTCAAAGATAGCACACAACAAAAGGGAGCAAAAGATTCAATTGAAATGTGTCAAAAAAATTTAAATAAGAAATTAGTTAACGGATAATTCGGAGACTCAAAGATGAAATGCATTATGGAGGAGACTTAACGACGCGCTGCTCTTCAACTACTCGTATTTATGTAATGTGATTTGTTCATTTCTATTTTTTTTTGTATTAATAATTACAGATGAGGTACGTTGATTTTAATTAATATTAATTAAAGTGCCTTCACGCTTGTTTAAGTAATCAAATTTCATTCCAGCAACAAATTACTTTTACTCCAGAATAAATTTTATTCACCAGCTTCAGGATTTGAAAGCTTTTCAATCCTAAATAGATTGAAAGGTTCAAAGAAATTTGATCGTATTTGTCATAATCTTCAGAGGCTCAAGTGACTTCCATTTCATTGTATTACTTGTATATGGAGTTTCCTGCTTTTCGATGTTTTAATTAATCAAACATTTTTTCTTTAGTTAGTTTAAATGTGTTTTGATAACAATTTGTACTATGTATGATGGCAAATATATGAGCAAATTTAAGAGTAGTAATCATAGCGTTTAGTCCTAATACTACTTAATGTATCGATTATATTTTGATCGCTTCAATTAACTTACTTATACTTGGGTAAGTCGAAGAACAGAGAGCTTTAATTAAATGTTTATCTCGCTATAACCGACTAAGTATGTCGTACATTACATAGGCCTGATTGGTAAAAAATAGCTTTGTGTCAAGTTTACATTTTACATTACAAAATAAATCGCTATAAAGTTACTTTGGTTTTGGTAAAAGGTCATATGGCTATATTTTCTTACTTCAACTTTTCTTATAATAATGGCGTAGTAAAATTTCTGTGATAAAATTACATGATACTTAGGTATATGTTAATATTACTAGACTGCACTACGGTACGCTCCGCTACTGTATGCTACAGTTAGTAATAGATATACAACAAAGGTTTGTAATTATTAGTGATGCCATCATCAATGTTGCAGTATTTAAATAATTTCAAAGAAGTTGTGTTTGTTCCTAACATTGTAAATGTTAAAATAATATTTAATTAACTTTAAAATGATAATTAAATAATATTTTATAATATTTTTACATTGCAATAGAAATTGTTTTATTTTTAACATTTCTTAAATGTGACGACGTACAGGATTTTGTAGTTAATAAAATATTATTTACTTCTAATTCACCAGAATACCTAACTCTTGGGTGAGTACAGACAACAGTTTAATATTATTTTAACCTCGCGCTTAACTAGCTTTTATTTACATCCATTAAAAACTAAATCGTTAAATTGTTTGAAACTGCTTATTTATGAAATCTTCGTAAAGAAACTCTTGTAGCTAAACCCATTCATATTTGAGCTCGAGTCCGAAAATTAGTTTTAAGAAATTTAGAAGTGAATATAAATGACACATTAAAATAAATTATGTAAAAGAACTACATTGGATTTTATTTGAAATAATCATGGAATGTCACATTTAAAACCGACGGAATGGTTCCGGAGGGTGCAGATTCGAGTCCTGTCCGTGTCGTGTAAACTTTTACTTATATATAAAATGCATACGTCACACCATTTTTCATACAAAATTATTGATAAATTATATCATAATGACAAGACATACAAGGTGTGAAGTGTGGATTTTATTGAAATAACAAAATAAACAATGTTTTCGTGCATGTACAGACATAACAGTCACTTATATGCGTCTGTCTGTAATGGTACAATAACACATACAATACAATCTACGGTATTGATTACCGATAGATACATGTTAATATCAAACCCGGACATTGGGTATGATTAGTCAAAATCATAACGATATTTATAAAACATTAAATTATAAAAAAAAATATTCTTCATCATTTAAATTCATTCTTCATTATAAAAATCACATTCACACTGAAAATAGTCCATTAAAGTAAGTAACAATACTTAATTTAAAGAACAAGAACTCCAAAGCCCGCTCGTGTTATTTAATTAAACAATTTAAATATTCGATTTTATCAAATTCTATAATTGATATATACTGCTGTCTCTCTCTCTCATAACACACTATTATCAGTCAAGTTTATCTCTCAGTACGTGACCTGCAGTAATCTCTCTAATCCTAGCATAAGTTTATGGTGTTCCCGAAATATTGTCGAAGTTATGTTAGTATGATTCATAGTCTAAGAATGTTATAACTAATATAACTTAAGGTCATCTTAGGAAAACTTTTTTAGAAAAATAAAGAATAGGAACATATAACTGGATTTTATAAAAAATCAATTCAAAGATAATGCTACTAAAAATAAAAAAACTAGATATATTTTAATTTATCATTTTTATAAATACATACTTAATAAAATTTTACAAAATTAAAAAGTAAATATATATCACGTCACCATATATCATAAAAGTCGCATATAAAAGTATATATTTTAACTGGTCACAAATTTCTGCCCACGTAGAGCATTGAAGGACGGAACCGCTGACGAGCCGCTGACGTGTCCTCTGCAAATACACCTTTTAGTGACACCTCACTCACACTAGGATTTACATATCCTTATTTCCGTCAACTTCGGGAGAACCTTGATTTATTATCCTCGGTTTTTTATTTATTTTATGGGTTGTATTATGTGAGAGACATATCATTCTGATAAAGCTATAGCTTTTACCGAGACTTATAAGTCTCGTTAGAAAATATAGTGATTTCTCTGTTATGTTTTCTTTTAGCATATTTCTTTTAATAAATATATATATATTTTAATTTTTTTGTACGAAACCGTATAAATGCAAGATAAAGTTTATAAATATTTTCAAAAACATAATTCTGTCCACTGTGTTTATTTTCATATTTATTAATAATAAGCCTTAATTAAGTTTTAATTTTTTTGTCTGCTCATGCAGAAAATCTTGTATATTAATATATATTTTTTCGAATATATTTACATACAAACTTACCGTCCATTAAAGAAGAATTTATTTAAGGATAAAATAAAACAATACGCTATTAATATAATATTGTTTTTATTACTCAATACAATTGAGGTCTATTTGAGTCAAGAGCATCTTATTTTGTTTCAATATTTCACTATCGTGAATAAAATACAAGAGCATTGAATAATGCTTAAGAACGTGTACTACGAGTATGTTAATTTGAGGAAAAATATTTATCCATGGTTACTGCGCACTTTCATATCTTTTCCGTTTATAAAAAAGTCGTCCACTTCTACTATTTCTACTAGATAAATCTAATCTAATCTACTAAATACTATATGTTAGATTTTTTCTAAATTTTGCGAGACAGTTATTTTGTGAATGTATGTACAGTATCACAATTTTTTCTGTATATGATGTGTCATAATCTAATTAAAATATTTCTTGTTAGAATACTTTAACTTTAAAAAGGGAGCATTAAATAGAATAATAACTCTAATAAATGTGTGACAAAAGATAACCCCAATATGTGTATATATTAACAATGGCATAGATATTGATAAAAGATACAAAAAAAATATTAAAAATTTATAATCATTATAACACATACCGTGTAAAGCGATCTAAATGACATTTAGTGAAATCAATCAAAGCGTCGTGACGCGGCACTGAGTGCAATGACCCGAGTAATTGGTGATTTGACATTTACGTTTAAGGCATAAGATATAGTGATTCAGCTTTTGTAATATAAATAGTTATATATGTATACATATTTCTCATAAGTAGACGTAGAAGTGTGATGTACAGAAGAACAATTTAAAAGCAATTAACCTCGAAGATAAGAGATGTGAGTAACAAATATGTATTGAACATTTTAATTTTAATAGTGGAAAATTATAACTAGAGGATTTATCTCTTTTCTTTGAATATTTAAATAATTAAGTGTTATGATTTAAAACGTCCATTGAAGCTCTTAAGAAGCATTTATAATATTTTATTTTACATTTTAAAAAGACATTGATGGAAAGCAAAAAAAAAAAATATATTGAAATTTATTTAAAACACATATTTAAAATAAAAAGTACGCTAGATTCTATAATTTAAGTCCTTCAAAATCAATGCTCGATCGATGCTTGCTGTCAGTCATTGAGATACATTGAGTATTAATAGGCTTATTGGATTAGAGATAATTAGTTACAAATAACAACTAATACAAATAAAACGGAAGTATTTAATTACATCTTTGTACCATAAACAACTTTGTCACATCAACATTTTTCAGAATATATGATTAAAAAGAAGATCAAGAATCACTGAATAAAACTTACTTAGTATAACTTTAAAAGAAAATGGTATTATAGTAAGAATAGACTATTCAAAGAACATTTTCTTAAAATTGAGAGTCTGATTAAGTAACAAGACAAACTGTACCTTATTAGACATTCAATCACCTAAATTTTATAATCTTCTATATGATATAGAAGATTATATTGTAAGAACTTTGTTACAAATCAGCAACTGAATGCTTTTACTAGTTAAATAGATAGTTTTTTGGACACTATTTAGTACTTAATTATTCCTGTAAAGTATATTTTTATTTTAATATAACATAATATTAAAAAATTTATTATAATCAAGTTAACAAATCCTAATTATTCATAAATTAATTTGTGGATAATTTAAACTTGTTCAATAGTATTTTAGGTCTCGAATTGAGAGTGAATTTCACACAGATAGTAAGTTTAAAGATTTAGATCCATGGCTATCGACGGAATTTCTGATAATTCTTTGATGCACAACGTTGTATTAACGATGTTTGATAAATTAGTGCAATATCTACAGTGCAAACAACTCTATAAAACAAAACTCAATAGGAACTCCCGTTCTATCACGGATAAATCAATATATAGATATTATATTTCGAAGGGCCTTCCTTTTTCTAGTCTGCTTCATCCTTTTCTATTTATATAGCAAAGTTTTTATATCTTTATCTACTATTATTATTTTACTATGAGTGAGTGTCCGTGAATGAGCATAAGATGAATATACTTTTTATCAAAAAGTTAAATTACCTGGTCCTATCTCAGCTATTTAAACTGATGAACAAAAAATTCTGGAACTTTTATTAACATTAATTAATTTATTTATTATTGCATTTAACAAATTAAAGAAATACAGAAGACATACTAAGTATCTGATCGCATTCTGTTCTGATTAAACCGTGGATTAAATGTGTCCATACCTACCTACTATGATGTAAACACCTATTTTATCTAGTAGGTGCTTACATCATTGTAACCATATAACATGAGAATAAAATTAATGAAATTAGAACTAGAAATATGGGAAATATTGGTTAACAACAAAACCGTATAATGCTGACTTCGTCACTGCGTACGTCGAATTAGTTTATGCAGCCAGCAACTAAGCGTTCATTTCAACACGCACTATTGATATTAAAATTTGTAGCACCTTTACCTACATAGAGGTGGTGTACTTTTTTCTTATCTTGCTATCATATTACAGTAGAAACCGTAAAAAACTAAATCATTAATTATTTTAAGTTTTAGACTTTTTCATTTGTGTAATCACACTATTTTTATAAAACATTGGTTTGGTTTCATATCATTATTTAACCAGTTCTTCAATCCCAGGTCAGGCATCGTCTTTAATTGATATTTGGTTGCTTCTCAGATGTATGACAGCGATAACTAAAGCCTAAATTATTCGATAATGCGGAACGGAACATTGTTAAAAAGTGTGTGCATGTTTAGGGTTAATATATATGGGTTTGAATTTATGTTGGTTTTTGTAAGTTGTTGATTGTTGTTTTGTTTTGGTAAGTGGTTGGTTTACACTTTTCAATATTTTTTACTTATAATAACCCTATTTTTAGTAATAATATATATAAGAGTATTTTTGTCTACTTTATGAATCCTTACACAATTTTGATAACATATTATACTGTACTCCACTATTAGAATACCGCAACACTGAGAATAAATATACAAGTTTGGTTTGTCCTTTGTATTTTTCTCCACACTGTCTCCTTTTAGTCAGACACGTCCAAAAGGATTTACTAAACGCTTCTTTACCCTCGACGTATTTTTATAAAATACAAAAAGAGGTCACCGTCCTTAGACTTATTTAAACAGAGCAATAATTCTTAAAAATAAGAGTGTAATAATACATTATATACAACTAATTTTAGACATTCGAGATATGGATCGTAATTTCGTCTGCTTAGGATACAACGGGCATTCATTATAAAGTAAAACTGAAGAACATTAGTTTAATGTGTTACATTTTTTTAGGTTTTGAAGGATTTAATGAAAACAACTATTTTCAGTAACTACTGGTCGTACTTTATCAGTAACTACTGATAACATACGATGAGAATGCAGTAAACAGCTTATAGGTCCGCAGATAGACAATTACATTCGTTAAAGTTTTGTAGATACGAGTATTTCTAGTTTATATAGTATATAGTATGTAGGTATAGCATTGTAAGAGAAAAACTTTTTCGTTGTGTAAAATGCTATAACTAAATTCTATTAATTTTATATAAATTTCTAGAGATAAGATTAATCAATATATACATTCTATATTATTATAATGAATACATGTTCAAAGAAATAATAAAAGCTAAAAGAATAAGTTACTATTACTATTTCATACTATTTTATTTAACTTACTTTTATAGTAGACTGACTTTCAACCATCATAGGTTTAGTCCTCAATTATATAATTATAGTTAGTAAAAATTTCATGCAGTTCAACAAAACAATTTCTTAATAATATTTTTATGCAATGTAGGACAAACTGACACTTTTTAAGGATACTCGTATCGCTTCTTAAACTTTATATCAAATTGTAACAGAAGTTAGTTCGAGTATTACCTGCTGCAAAAGGAAGAAAAAGACATCAAAGTTTGAAATTCAAGTTATATTTTGCGAAGTATATATGTGTAACATGGCGTTGGGTGTAAAAGAAAGTGCATGTTCAAGACAGTTTTATTTTATAATGATAAAAATAATATTCGATCAATATAACTGCACATCAACTAACATACGTACGAGTATATGGAGGGAAATAAAATCTCTCAACATAATATATTTCTGTAAACACAACATCATTTAAAGAGTAAAAATAAAATTCCTGTGGATAAAATCAGTGTGTTCTCTTGAAATAATGTACTGAAACGAAACAGGGACCCACACAACTAAGCCTTTTGTCAGCCATTGTTGCTGTGACGGCGCTGGCGTTTACTTTTAGTGTTATTTTAGCTGTTTTAAATATTAAATTGGATTTTTAAACGCTTTTTCTAGTATACTGCAACAACTGAGGAATGACATATAACTATGATAGCTATAAAAGGTTTTACTTTCGACGCCTTAAATAACATTACAGGTAAACCATATTATCTGTATGAACATTATTAATCAATATTTACATACTATTGTAACTAAGTGAATAATTCATAATGAATACATGTTCAAGAAAATAATAATAGTCAAAGGAATAAGTTAATTACTATTTAATACTATTTTATTTAATTTACAGTAATTAAATTTACACATTTTAATTTCAATTTTTATTGGTCATTTGAATGCTTTACAGAATTTATACACCATGCGTCTGTCGTGCAGAGTGTGGTCTAGCGGTGTCGTGAAGCAGCAGTGATGTACAGCGTTGACCAGCCTCGGTTGTTAAGCAACTAGTTTGTCCATCATGGTATGCAGTAGCTGACAATAGACGACTGCTTTTTTTTAATATTTGTAAATGTGTTGCCATTAGTTGTCCACTCGTTTTCTACCTAATCTTGATATTAATATCTTATCGTGATGTGACAAACGACAGCTTATTATACACCCCGTGTAAATTTTCAAATAGTCGGTTAATAAGCTGTTCCAAAGCGTCATTTAATAAAATTCTGGTTTGATTAATTTGTTTCATGAATTAATACATAATTAATGTGTCGGTTGAAATACTAACAGTATAAAATATGATGCTTCTAAAAAGGTAAATTGACATAAAACTATATTTATTTAAGAATTGCAAAATGCAACATACTCTGGAGTTACGTGAAAAAGTTACAAGAGTTACTTCAGTGAATACAGGTAAGTTCCAGAAGCGTATTACACTATGAAGAATATGAAGAAGAAGTTCTTATGTTGTAGTTGTCACAGTTGTTGACTAGAAAAATATTTTATTAAAATGTATTAACGCTTAATACTAACTTATATCAATAACTTGTAAAAAAATATCAAGATTTCATCCTCATTTCATCATCCTTTGATCTTTCTTATTTATATTTATTTACTTCTCAACAACAAAGAATCCCCATGTAAATTAATATAATAAAATAATTTAATCATCATCATCGATATTGTAGAGCAAAATATCCGTTAGTGAATATAATAATTAGGTGTAAAATAGTTCAGAATTAGTTCAGAATATATTTATATATGAATATATATATTAACATTTTTAGGAATATCATTTAAGAATATGAATAAATAATTTATGTAACTCCAACACGGGCGGAGTCATATTATAGCATGGTGTCGTGACTTTCCGTTCAAAAACACTTTTTCTGAACCAAAATACAAATGAAGCCGGCGCGTGCACAGATATACAATTATATTGATACTCAATTACAATTATTTTAAATAAAAAATAGCCTTTGATATTAAGAATGTAGTTACTCATGGTGAAAAACTTACCTGGGCTTTTTCTGTTACTGCATTTTCTGTATCAATTTTTATTACTGATTTTTTATTTTACATTTTACAAGCTGTTATTTAATACTCCGGTGGTTATTACAAAATTCCAATTGTTATAAAGCCTTGGTTCAATATCGACAGTTTTCATAAAAATAATAATTTTAGAGTTAGTACTTATCCACAATTTTCTCTGTCTACAACAAAAAATGTTGGCCTCGTAAATATAATATTTATTTTTCTTCATAAGAATAATAATAATTATACTAATAAAATTGTTTTTCTTTGTTGAAACTACAAAGAAAACTAATTTTATTTGTATTATAATATTTTATATATTAACTTAAAAACGCTGACTTTGATAATAAGAAAATAATTATTATAATTATAAAATGAAACATTAGTCGAATTTATACAGGTTTAAAAAAGTGTAAATTTGAGAATAAAGTATATATAATATATATTAACCCGGCATCATTGAAGCAGGGTCGATATGACCTTGCATGTTTTGAATTTGAAAAAAATCCTAGAAACAATTTCCGCTCCCAGTCGTATAGCTAAGTACGAGTGGCTGTAGCTAAGGATCGCAACTTCCCGTTTTTTACCTTATTTCAGTCGTCCGTCGACCGCACAAGAAGCAGCACGCGTGTACACCTTGCGTTGATGTTTTTTTTAGTAATAATATATATTTTATCACGTTTTAATTAGTTTAATTTATTTTTGTTATTTTATTTTTTACATAACTAACTAACAGGAACCAGGAGGACCAATTTTAATGATTAACTCAATACAACTGCAGTATATGTAATGCTGTTACTAAAATATTTTTTTGTTGTGTTCTAGTCTGTTTTTTGTGGTTATATTATGTGAAACTTATATAGCATATATAAAGAAAAAAATTGAAATTACACAGAAAAATTGAGAGAATTTTAGCCAAAATTATAACAGGGTCATAATAACTCACCTGGAGATTACCGCGTTTATGTGCCTTGTGTTTTACCGCAATGACGCCGGGTTAATTACTTCAATTAACATTGTAATAATAATTTTTGTTTTTGAAGTAAATATTACCAAAATTCTAATTTTAACTAAAATTTGTTATATGGAATGGAATTCGCATTGAATCGAGGTTATAGTAAAAAAAAAATAACGATACCTTTTTTTCAAGTTTTTTTAATCTACATATTTTAAATGATTTTGGAAATATTGCAATATAGGTATATAATAAAATTTGAACAATGTATTATAAATGTATTCGCTTTATTACGATTTAATTTGCCTAGCCTTTGTCAAAACTTGGTTTGTTATTTGCTTTTCTGTTCATTCTTTTATTCATACATTAAAACTTCTTTCAGAATGTTCTAAACCTATACCTCGATCTTATAGACAAATTGAACTGCACTCGAGAGACTTTACAAATGGATGTGTTATATTATAATATCACCTGATCCCTGACGTTTTACAGAAACAAAATAAAATTATTGAGTTAGAATTTAATAAAAATATATACGTCCTTGTGGCAACGAGTGCACTGTTTAAGGCCAGCTCCTTTGGCATGAAAATAATCATTTAAGTTCTAATATGTAAGATCATATAATATTTATTATCAAAGACTGCAGTTGATTCGTTGATATCCGTTGATGACCGTAAGGGTATAAGCTTCTCAAATATCGTAGATAAGGGCAGTTGTAATTTCTTCTTACTCGCACCGGAACTCACGTAGTTTACTTACTTTTGACAAAGATTTGTAATGAAAAAATATTATAATAATAATATTTAATGACTAACAAGTTGTTATAATACACATCGTTAGCGACAGTCAACTATAACTGGACTATTAAAAGTCTTATCTATTCATATTCATCAATAAGGATCCATAGATAATTATTTATTTAATAGTTAGTGTGTTTGTTACTTGACGTGCAACTACTGAACGAATCTTCTGTTTAAAGTCAAATTATGACGAGGACTGAATAATCTATAACGTCAAAACTGAAGTATGATATAAATAAATAAAATAAATTAGTAAATTAATTTTAATAATAATAAATGAATAAAATTTAATAAACAGTTAAATATGTGAGCTTAGGAATTGAGGTTATCAATTACGAATCTTCAAGACGTTCTATCACAATGACTCATTAGCATTGTCAGTACCTAATGTTTGCAAAGCAGAAGCGTTTGCTATCTTGTCAAAAAAATCCTTAACAACAAATGTCCTAAATTACAATTCACACTACAGAACGATATATTTTTATTGCATATTTTGTCCGTTGTTGCATAATGCTTCAGGATCAATTTAGTAATAAATTTCATGCAATTCCTTTTGACGTCTCTCTCGAGTGCAATGCAATTTGTCTGCAGCGAAAAAGTAAGTCTAAGTAGAAATTCTGTTTCAGAATATTATTAGATTTTCTTTTAAAAACAGAAACCAAAATTTTTATATTTCTAAGTATTAAATTTTTTACATATAAAAATATGTTTATATAAAATACTAGCGCTTCACAATAGAGTAAAAAACATTATTATATAATTATTATTGTTTTTCTTGTTAGCCTATAGAAGGCTATTGCTAGGCACAGTTCTCCCCCATAGATGGCACGATGACCGGTGTTGCTGTATTTTGCACGTGAAGATGTTCGGAACTTCCCAAACGCTGCGTATCCGCGATTTGAATTCGACGGGTGCTCTCTGTCTCGAAATTGGGCTTTATTAGTATCATTTTTAAATACGAAAACTTTTATTCCTTACAAAATCGGATGTTTTAAATCCCGATTGTTTTTTTTTTGCATTTTGAAGGCTCTGAAATAAAATTGATTGGGTTTTATTTGTTCGCATTCCGATGTTTGAGCAATTTTTTCGATCTTTATGAAAGGGAATTGTGTGGATTGGGGGAGAACCAATATTCAAATAGAATTTAAAGCGTTGATTTTGAACATTTATGTAATACAATTTCAAAGATAGTGCCATTTGTAATATTTAACTATAAATGTTTTATTATTACCCAGTTGGCTAAAAATAATAATTTTAAAAATGTCCTAGATTATTTAAGTAGAACCTATTAGATTTATATCAAAATAATATAAATAACTTGGACAATTGAACTTGAAATAATATAAAGCATATTACTTACTCTCAAAATCACTGAATATTTTATTATGCTATAATAATGTAAATATCATATTTATCATTGTAAACAGCTGCTATCCTTTACATCACGGTCATAGTTTAGTAATTAAAAATCTCTTCGTGAACATTACAAACATATCGACGTTGTTTTTAATTAATATACTTAAGGTCAGGGTGGTCTTTTCTTTATTATTAAATATTGTACATTTAAGCAAAAAGCTGGACTAACTATATGTTATAATATTTCTCATGAATAAATTTCTTTCTTATATTACATTATGCTCATTGGATCTCTTTTATTATTCTTTCATAGCAGTTTTTATACGAGTTGTATATAACGAATAAAACTTTGAAGCAGTATCATGAACCTTGCAAGTATCTTCGTAGTAGTATTAAGGTATCAAGAAGCTATAACTTTCTATAAATATAATAAAATAATCTCCTGGTTTAAACCCACTTTATTAAAATGAGACTATCAATTGTTACTACATAGTTATCTAAGTGTAACTATAAGTAAAGTAGTAGAAAAACATTTCGTAGAATATTTATTACATTTATATAAGTACAATACCTTGAAATTATAATATTTAAATAACAATTTTTGTACAGAATATAAGTCATATAACTACAAAGTGTTTCTCGACAACAGCGAGGCAAAACGGGTAGTGGTCTAATGTGTTTGGACTTAAAGCCAATTCTCTTAATCAGAACACGTCCCAAAGGATTTACTCAAACACATCTCCAGTGAAACGCTCTTTATAAAAACACTCGTTAAAAGGTCACTTTGCTTTAAAAAGCTTTCGTGTTTTTGTGTATTTTATTTCTTCAAACATTCGTTGTATTCTAATTTATGAATGTATCATTGTGTACCCTGGAGCGTAGATAACACAACGAGGCAAGCTAAGAAGAGAATTCGATTAATATATAAGCAAGTGAAAGTTCAAAAATCATAGAACATATTTTATATTTTCGTTTTATTCACTTTGAGCACAACATCCGAGGAGACTTTTCTCTTGTTTCATATTCTTTCATATAATACAATATTCCATATACATCGCAATAAAATAAGGACTTAAATTATATGTGGAATGAGATTAATTGAAGTCTCTGTTGAATGTGACCTCATTAGCATCATAAGGACTTGTTAATGTATTTTCCTGTTTATGAAAATTGTTTAGTGAACTGACATCGAAATTATTGTATATTAACGTTGCGCAGTGATGTGATGTCTGAAACATATTAATATTTATGACTATTATTAATTAACTGAGAGTGTTTGAAAAAGAAAAAATATTATGAAAGATTTTTCTATAAAATCGGTTCCTCTTATAATAAAGGTTAGTTAAAATCATTCTCCTCTTAAAGTGTTGAATTCAAAACGAGCGAGGGTCGGTGGACAATTTTCTAAAAAGCAAGGAAGTTAAAATATACCTGACATTAAAATATGAAATGTACATCCTTTAAAATGACATCATATTTCATAAATCGCGTTTAGGTTTCTTTGTTAATGGTAAATTTGAAAGTCAAGTTAAATACTATGTTAGGAATCGTATTTTTATTTTTATTTTTATTTTAATGTAACAAAAATATTCATGGTTTCACTATACCACTTTTTGGGAGTGGCTGCATCCTAAAAAGCTAATCTAAAGTCGAATTTAATGCCTTATAATTCCAGAGACATCGTGATGAGTCAATACTTAGGCGGGAAACTCTTATATACTATATACATATGCAAAAATATGTTTTAAACGAAATATAAACGTTAAATTTTATATTAGCCGCTTTGTACCCTTCGTAAGGCAGCCATTGAAAATCAAGACGTTCTTTATGTGTGCAGATTAGAGGCGGGTGTGTGTATATTAAGTTAATGTGACAACACGCGGGTCATGAGTTCCGTTTGGGTCTCAGGTTGAAAGTTTAGCTGAACGATATTGCTTTGGATATCTTTTTAGAAAGCGAATAATACACTTTTGAAATGTTATTCTTAAAAGATTGTAATAACAATTTTGAAATGTTATTCTTAAAAGATTGTAATGGTTTGCTCTCAGATTTATTATTTATTTTATTATTTATTATATATGTTGGTTATTGGAACTCTGAAATATTCTAGATACAATACTAGAGTAAAATAAACGTAGAATAAAGTTACAATGTTAATAAATAGCAGTATTTATGAAGTAACTAGACTTTAATAAATCATATAATTAATATATATTTAATTATACGTCGGTATTATACTGATGGTTTTGGGACAACGTACCTAAATTTAATGTTGTATTTGTACTCACTGCGGGTGTGATGAATAACTGGCGGTCAGAGTTTGTTTTAAAACAAATGACAAAATTAACAAATTATCAATTAATTACAAACTATAAACCAAATAGCCGCGTTAACCCAAACAGTAATATATAACTGAAATATTATAATTTAAATCAATTTAATGTTACAAATACCGCAAATAGTTAAGTGATTCTAATAATTTTAATACATTTCATTTTTATAAGCATTTATAGCGTATATTTTATAAATAAGCCTTGATTAAATTGAATATGATTAGATATAATATTTATATTGAATTAATAATGAGCGATGGTGTAAAAGAAATATTAGGTTCCAGTTTGTTCGTGTTGATAAGTCAATTTTATATTTGTTAAGAGTTTCAATAACATAATCATGGCTAACATGTACCATTGCAGAATGAGGAATTCATACATTTTTAATTATTAAACCACTTACTGACATTATTTGCTAAATTAGTTTTAAGACTTCATTATATGAGAAAGTAAATTCAATAGTTTGAAATCACGTCATACCCTGTACTATATGTGATCCTAAGTGGTGTCTCTCGGTCCCTTTTAGAAACTGAGATGCGTCATGACGCATCTCAGTTTCAATTTCAATATTTACATTAAAAACATAGCGTAGGGCATGCCCTACGCTATGTTTTTAATGTAAATATTCTCACTAATATAAAAAAATAACTAAGACAAAATATACTTTTTATTTTTTAGTGTTCAGTGTGTCCCTGGCTTATAATTAAACGTGTAACCGGCAGAGGATTCGGCTCTCGTTGTAATTAGTAACCGTAACTGTGACTGTCCGTCACTACGAGTGTCTGCTGATTAAAAACCAGAGTCCTCTGTGATTAATCCCATTTGTGATTTTCAGTTTAACGGGCAGATTGTGATTGACTTTATATCCAGCTGACTGCTTGTTTATACATTTCAATTGACTTTACTAAAAATAATTACCTTTACTTTTTATATTATTAGGTGAGTAGGTTTTGTTGTAATAAGATATTGATTTGTTGCCAACATGATAATTTTGAGTGATTTATTATTACAATCTTAGTAATACCCGATAAGTTGACAACCGGTTGGTTCGACAACTTACTCTTTAAAGGTACTTGACATGGGCCACAATTATTTTGAATTGTGTAGTTTATATAGTTTTGTCAGTTTATATTAAATTACGTCCATAATCTTTTAATAACTTTTGCCATTATGGCAGTCTTTTAGAGACGGTCGAAGCTAAATAAATCCTGTAAATATATAGCTCTGCAATGATAGCATTGTAGTAGTTATTAAAAAATATATAAGTATGGAAATTCGCATTTTGTTATTAACAATAAGACTTGTTTCAAAATAAACTTACGCCACAATAAATTTAAACTTTGTTATGCGTAAAATATATTAGGAGCGAAGAGTTTTGGAAACAAAACAGGAAAAGCCTTTTTTAACACTTTCGCTGCCACCAGATTTTCAGAAATTGAGCCCTGTGTGCTGTTTCAATTTTTCATATAAACGTTTGGATAAAGGCATTTAAATAAACGGAAAAATAGTAAAAAAATGTTGAGCCAATTAAATACTATAAAAAATTGACATTTAATTGCTCCGTACATGCTACGGCCCTGGGGTGAAACACGGGGTGAAACTTGCGTCTCCGTACACGCTACGGAGCTGGCAGTGAAAGTGTTAATAAAACAACGACCCTCAATACGACCCTTCGACAATGGATGCAAATTAAAACAGTAAAAACATTGAACTACGCGAGCTCAGCTCTAATACCGAATTAGTTTGAACCGATTTACAATTGCCTTTTGGAAACATACATACTTATTTATTTATTTATATTTGGGAAACGTACAATTATTATAATACTTATACAATAAAAATTACAAAATGTTTAACATAAATCCATTAATTTCCACTCAAAATTAAAACAAATAGTTGAATCTGAATACAAAAAATAAAAACAGAAAGCAAAACTATGAAAAAAGTTAAAATATTAGAGCCTATGACAATTTACGCAATTTTCTTATAATTACTAATTTTCATGTTGAATGTATCTCAACTTTTACAGTGTTTATTATAACTTACAAATATATTAACACTATTAATGATCGTCTTTGTCACTTTGTTAATGAGTATACAATTGAGGAGTGTGAACTCGGAAGATAGAAAGAAAATATTTTCATAAAAAATGCCACCTCTTAAGATTAAACCATTGATGTCATCCAAAACAGTTTATTTTAAAACTAGCTTTTGCCCGCGACTTCGTCCGCGTTTCCGTCGTTTTTCGAAAAAAAATTAGCAGATGTCCTCCCTCATAGTTTTGACGTAACAGGCAGATTCACTTTCGTATTTTAGAAGGGCAATAGTAATATAATATGCCAATCCACAAAACTGTTGAAAAATATAAGTAACCGCAGAATATTATAATATACCCACGCTATACCCACGACTCGGTCAGCGTGTAACTCCTTGTTTTTTATTAAGATAATATATTGCTAATATTTTTAGATCAAATTAAAATGTTTCAGCGCAAAGCTTCTGGGTAGACTATGTTAAGAGTCGACCCGTCCGGCACGTGAACGTAAAGATTCCTAGAATTGCTAACCCGGGAAAGAGCGACGTATAATTGACCATGCGAGAAACAGCTAACACCGAGATCTACTCCAGCAACACGAAAAGTCTGCCCTTGAGCTTTATTGATAGTCATGGCATAGCACACCGATACTGGGAATTGCGTTCTTTTAAATTGGAATGGAAAATTATTTGGTATTATGGGAATTCTGGGAATAAAGACAGTTTCTCCTGCACCGCAACCTGTTAAAATTTGAGCCTCGATTACATTTTGTTGCAACTGGGTTACTTTTAGCCGAGTTCCATTGCAAAGTTGAGGTGGTCTTAAATTTCGGAGCAGAATTATCGGCAAATTATATGAGAAGGTAGTCCAGGCATACTTAAAGAATTTAAAAATTCTATCGGGTAATTAGTGGCTTCTTGTTCATCAACCATTCTATTTATTGAACTATAAACTTTGCTTTCTCCCTGTATATTAGACAGTATTTTATTATTAATTTCAGATGCCTGGTCATTGCGAGGAGTCAAAATGGACCTTTCGCAAAGCCAAGAATTGTCCCTATTTAATATAATTGTTATGTCACCGTAAACCGAAGATATAAGATGTTGTTGGGATTGCACTATACAACATAACTCAGGTGTCAGAATAAGTTTTCCTTGGTGTAGTTGTGGATAGGTACCTTCACCAATCTTCAATAATGTATCAGAAAATTCACGATTATCTGCGTTGTCTCCAGTTCTCACTCGCATATTTATAGTCAAATGCACCGATTGTATATCACGCCACAAATAAGAGCTTTTCAGGCAAGCCCTAATCTCATCAGCTCGGGTTCCCCGTGGTATTACCGGTAAGGTTTGTCGGAAATCACCACAAAATAAAACCGTAATACCGCCCATTGGTCGATCATTTTGTCTTATGTCCCTTAGAGTTCTGTCTACTGCTTCTACTCCTTTTCGATGGGCCATCGTACATTCATCCCATACGATTAAATTACACTCACGCAATACCGTAGCTTTGTCGCTATTTCTTGAAATACTACAGGTTGGACTTTCCGTGCGATCTAAATTAATTGGTATTTTAAACATAGTGTGAGCAGTCTTACCTCCTGGTAGCAATGTTGCAGCTATACCTGATGAAGCCACGGCAAGAGCGATTTTACGCTGATTTCGAACATAAGCTAATATTAATTTAGTCAAAAAAGTTTTCCCAGTTCCTCCAGGTGCATCTAAAAACCATATTGTTCCTAAATTATTCTGCACACTCTCGCACACGCGATCATAGACTAAGCGTTGTTCTGCAGTCATCATTGGGACACCGTTTTCTAATGTTACCAGCAGTTCCATTGGGTTGTAACCAATCTCTGCGGAATATTCCCTATTGGTAACCTCTCCGACTGAGGTTGGCGTTGGCAAACCATATTCACAAAGTGATTTACCGCCTACTGCTGTTAAGTCTTCCTGAAGAGCTAATAAGCACTGATTTATAGCCAGATCTCGAAAATTATCATTAGTTGCGCCTTCATTATTGTGAGATAAATTCCGAAGAAAGTCTTCTGCAAATTTTTCTTTATATTTTTCCCATAATTGGACAGGATCAGATAAATTACAAAATGTGAGTAATGTTACAAATAAATGGCGTAACCGTCGTGGATTATCACTAACACAGGATTCTGCTAAAGCGTCATCCCAATGTTGATCATTTTCAAGCAAATGACGCGCTTGGCAAGCTGCATGATAAGTTGGATAAACAACATCGTCTACTTTTCTCAAATCTATAAATGATGTTGGTCCTCGCACTGTATGTAATAATAATCTCAAATAAAAACACTCTGCGTTGTTAGGATGAACAGTATACACTCTACCAAGAACATGTTCTTTGAAAATACCTGTCTCGCCATCTACAGGCCTGCCTCGGCGTCTACGGTTAAAGACACCTCGTTGTTTATCGTAGGTATAATACGATGGAACTTCTTCATACAAAAGAGACTTTGCGAAATTATCAGTTTGGCAAAGTCGAAAGAATGCCAATAAAGTTTGTTTGTCTAGGGTTCTCTAATCGTTCTGTAACATTTTCGGCGTTAAAATATATACGTTGACCGCCTTCCAGATGAACATCCAGATGGGTCACAGGTGGATATCTTTCGTGAATATTAAAACTTAAGATCCGCCACACAGCTTCTGAAGAGCTGATATATCTGCCTGACTGAAATCTAGTAACTTCATCATGTTCATTTCTTAACGCAAACGTAGCTTGGTCACTGCCCTTGTTAATGTACTTACAAATATATTTAATTGACTCTACACTATTACACATTTCTACATTTATGTGAGCTTGAAATGCTCTGGACAATACAGGCGAATACGGAACGACCCACCTATTATCTAAAGTAACCTGTTGTCCAGACATTCGCTTTTCAACAGTAAAACCACCATTGTCTCTTGAACGGCGACGATATAATGGGTATCCATCATGTCCTGTTACAGTTTCATCCACTAATGCTTTTGGATACCTTTTAGTGCAACGACCGTCTTGCATGCAAGGAGCATTTGCGTTAAATGCACCACATGGACCATGTATCATATGAGTTTTAACAATGTCGTATAACAGGGGATCTGCAGTCGGATCTGGAATTTCAGCACTGATTAATCTGACTACATCATTAGGTCGAACCTTATCTTTTAACCAAAGCAAGATATGTGCGTGAGGTAAGCCGCGTTTTTGCCACTCAACACTATACATATAACACAATACTTCTCCAAAAATGTTATCTTTGGTAAGAAGATCTATCATTGATTTTAATTTTAAATGAAACACTCTTGCAATAATATCATGGCGATCATGCGGTGCCTGACCCTCAAGAAGCTCCCGAGTGATTTCATCCCACTTGGGATTGGTAGTTACAGTAACAAATAAGTCGGGACGTCCATATTTTCTTACGTAACAAAAAGCGTCTTGAGTACGTTCATGCATGTAGCGTGGACCACCAGTAAAAGAAGAGGGTAAAATAACTAAACGACCCATATTCACAGTATCGTTATCTTGCTGCATGGCATCGCGAAGGTGCACGTATTCTTCAGCGCGCAGCTGCCTTTGATTAGATCGTATATAAACTAATCTTTCGGTTTCAATTTTTGCGTACATGTCAACAATAAACTGATTAAATAAGCCACGAAAACGTTGAAAGTATACCAATCTATTCCGTCTCACTTGCAGGTGGTAACAATAAAATTGAAGGCATGACACCTTTTTATTATAATTAGGTGCGCCTGTGCGCGGATCGGTTTGGTATACAGCGAAATTATAACCATCTTCCCCTCGACAGTATATCATAGGATATTGCAAACTGTCGTAAGCCCTGTGGGTTTCGAAAATACGTTGCAAACGATTGTCTCTGGAACGTATAACGATATCACGCCTATCACATTCCTGGTCGACCAGTACTACAGCAACTTCATTCGTGGATGGAACGTTATGACGCCCAGGGTGTTCCTGAGTTGGACGCTTATCGGCATTTATAACAATTTTATAATTGTTATTACCATCTTGAGAAAGGGCTTCTAATGCCGATTTAAAACTGCATACGTACGAATTAACCTGATGTAACATGTTCTGAAGTTGTGAAATGAGTTCAGTATTTAAATTCGGAAAATATTGATTTCTTATATTCGACTGTTCGTTGTAATCGGATACAAAATATATTTGAAGAAATTTAGGTTGTTCTTCAGGCAAAAGGGACCCTATCAAATGGTAAACCTGACCTTGTACCTTAAAAGTAGGCATGAAAGGGCCTTCTGAGATTTGTTTAGCACCAAAGGATGTCATTTGGAATGCACTATTATAAGTGCGATTATTATCTAAAAACTGTTTGGATTGCAAATGTTCCCCTAAAAGTAGTGATTTTAAAGGTTCCGGTGGGTCTTCGAACGAAGGCAAATTTATTTTACCTCCAGAACAACAGAAACCAGCAGACTCCTTCCTCCACTTCGAAGCATTACAAAAGGAACATACTACGTTCATATCGCCTATTTCAGAAGATGATCTGTAATCAATTGTGAGGTTATAAGCAAACCCACTTTTATATTTATCGGACCACGCCACCGAATTTGTAGATTGATCTACCACGTGTATATCTAAGTCATTAAGACCATGTCGAAATCTATCTGCAGTAAGACGGGCCTCTCGCTGTTCTTCTGTTTCAAGCGACCGAATATTTTCAATTCTTAATCTTTCATTAGATAAAGTAATCAGTTGTTCTTGTCTCAAAGAATTGTAATAATCGCGTCCCGACTCTAGTCGTTGTTCATGCTCATGTTCATCTTCAAGAGCTCGAATCATGTTATGGTGCGCCCTATCATTTGTCAAACGGTCTTGATATTGAGTAAAAGTTTCAGATTCTCGAGACAAAATATGACGTTCGCGATCAGCTGTAAGCCGTAATTCCCTCTCAGTGAAGGTTTCGGACTCGCGAGATAAAATATGACGTTCGTGGTCAGCTGTAAGCCGTAATTCCCTCTCAGTGAAGGTTTCGGACTCGCGAGATAAAATATGACGTTCGCGGTCAGCTGTAAGCCGTAATTCCCTCTCAGTGAAGGTTTCAGACTCGCGAGATAATGTATGCCGTTCGCGGTCAGCTGTGAGTCGCAATTCTCGTTGTAAAGCAGTTTCAGCTTCTCGGGATAACGCATGTTCTTCCCGGTCAATGGAACGCCTTAGCTCTCGTTGAGAAGAGCTTTGAGAAGCCCGTGTTGTAGCTCGTCTCGCTCTTTCAGCTGCTAATCGCATCTCTCTTTCTGGAGAGCTTTCATTAGCTCGAGATGTTGAGGCACTAACTCTCATAGAGTTTAACCGATGTGCTCTTTCCTCTTCCGATTCTTGAGAACGCGTCATTCTCATTCTCCTAGCTTGACTCGAAGTTCGAGATAAAGATGGTCGTTTTTTAGGTGGCATCGTTTATTTTATTTTTAATCGACGGTAACTTAAATTCTATTTAGTTACCCAACAAAAAACTTATGTCAGAGGTCCTAACTATAGCTAAGTATATAATAAATAGAATATAAATCTAAGTGCCTATTAAAACTAAAATAATATTCTAATCGAATTATAAATATGTACGTAGGTACCTACAAATTACAAAAGAATAAAAAATGAAAATAAAGCTATACTTAATGCGTGTGCAATACTATCTACACTTACCTACTTCACTTAAAAATGAATAATAAGAAATACCTACAACTACTGTAATTAATCAAAGTACCTATGCTAATACAAAAAAAACCTTAGATGTTCTAAGTACAGCTGCTATATAATAAAAAAATATAAATCTAAGTGCCTATTTAAACTTAAATACCTAATATTCTAATAGAATTAAACTAAGAAATATGTACCTACCTACCTACAACTTAGGTACAAAAAAAAAAGAAATGAAAATAAAGCTAAAACACGTGTGCAGTATAGGTAGATAGTAGGCAATATCTACCTATACCTACTTCACTTAAAAATAAATAAAAAATACCTATGAATACTATAATTAATAAAAGTACCTACCTACGCTTTTATCTACTCAATACAAAAAAACTAAACATAAAATGCCCAAAACTAACCTATCAGTAACTAAAAATCTAACAATAATCTAATCTATCTATCTATTATCTAATCTAAAAATCGAATCTAAATCTACCTTAAAAGAAATAAAATAGGAACTATTAATAGTTAAGAATTTAAACAAAACTAAAACTAATTTAGAAAATAACAACAAAAGAAATTAAAATAAACTATTTAAAGACAAAAAGTCGCGCTGATAAGCACGGTTTATAAAATAACAATTATTGTCTGTCAATAAAGTTCAACACTCTGAACGCATCAACAGCCAAATATTGAATGACGCTTGCGCTCGCCTCCCGCCCCTTTTATACTCTGCCGCCGCGAGCCCCGTCGAGCGCGGCAACCGTTACGCAAAAATAATCCTTATAGCTTGATTCACTATTCACGCGCGATGTCTTGTTGGCGTATTTCATGTAAGTAAGTATAAGTTTGGTGTTTCTATACCGATTTCAATGATTCTTTTTTTATTGAATTGGTGCTAATGTTTATTTTTTTTTTAATTAGGAATGATGGTGAGCATTATTGGTTTTATAAACGTAAAAGTAAACAAATATAATAAGAAATCTCCGAACTGCTAAGCTATCGAGAGTTATGCGTGTTATTGTGAGTTAACTATAAAAGGTAGATATATGCTGTCTTGGAATATTTTTCGTGTATTTTTATGTAGAATATTTCCGTTATACATAGTTTCTATGTAGCTCTAACCATTAAGGCTGCACACGCGACGGAAGCTTAAAAAATCAAGCAACTTCTCCCATTTTCTCAACATTTCCTTTCACTGCTCTGCTCCTATTCATTGTAGTGTGATGAAAAGTATACTATTACCTGCCCAGGAGTATAAAGAATAATTGTACTAAGTTTCGTTAAAATCCGTCGAGTAGTTTTTTTTTCTATAAATAACATACAAACAGACAGACAGACAGACAGACAGACAAAAATTTTTTTAACTGCATTTTTGGCATCAGTATCGAACACTAATCACCCCCTGCTACTTATTTTGTAAATATATTTCATGTACAGAATTGACCTCTCTACAGATTTATTATAAGTATAGATTTAATTATAAAATATTTACTCCAAATGTTAAAGATCGTAATTGAAAAGTAAGTGTTTGTATTCGTATCATCCGAGATACAGTTCGGTTGTCTCTGTTCAATTTGATGGATCGAAGTGAGAGATATAATTTAATTTATTACTCTCGACCCAATCTTGTAACCCTTTGTATTTTTTTATTGGTATAAAAATTTAAATCTTTCAATGAATTTTAAACGCTTCATAATTTAAATAGTATTTTTATAGTTCACTGAGATTTTCGAGCAATAACTGCCTGTTTCTAAAATGACCTAAACTGTCTTAGACGTCCAGACGGGACTTAACACTGATATTATTATTTTAACTGAATATTCAAAACCACCAAAAGTAGAATCAGGAAATAACATCTTTTAAATTATTATCGAATTAATATATAATATAATTATTATTTGAAGTTATGTTACTCCGTCGCCTTGGTAACTCATTTGTTACAAGATTGCAATGTAGCATTTTGTTTATAATATTTTTTGTTCATTTCGGCTCTTCTTATATTTAACACGTGATATTCTTTTCTGCTTTATAATATTAATTATTTTTAACAAGTTTCTATTTACCTATAGAACTAAGAATTTATATATTTTGTCAATATGGTCATTTAGATTCTCACAATCTGACACTAATGTGATGAATTTTCTAAGAATTATAGATTATGTATTTTGATTACAAACGTGACATTTCAGATACGAGTATAGTAAGCCTTATGAAATGAAAATTCAGGTAATACATTTGATATCGTATTTTGCGAAACATCTCATTAATTTAACATAAGCTTTATTACAAAAAAAAAATCATTGTACTAAGAATATAACTTTAGAATAGAATTTTATTATTGTAAGTTTATTGGATCTAATCCTACTAAAGCGATGATTATCAAAGGACACGCGTCCTCTCCAACACGTACACGGGAGAGTAACACCGGAGCAACATGAACACAGAATTCATACTCAATATTACCAATATACAATTATTGTATTTGGATAAGATTAATCGGAAGATAATGATTTTGTCATATATTTCTTTGAAGATTATGTATTATTTATGTTCAATAAAAAAGTAAAGTCATTCGTGAACATTAAGCATATAATAAAAGGGGGCTAAAGCAATACAAAATACATAAAAAATAAAGTATTTTTATTTTCTTAAGGTTGGTGGTTTTGGTAAGGTTAAAAAAAAACAATCTCGCATAGTAAACTATTCTCCCGTAGTCCTCTGCTAGGTAGTAACTAACTACTCTCCCGTAGTCCTCTGCTAGGTAGTAAGTAAACTACTCTCCTGTCCTTGTCTACTCTGTAATTAATATTACAAAAACTAACTGTCCGTTACTTTTTTGGGCTCTGATAGTTTTCTTCGGTTGTTAATTTAATTATTGCTTTTATGATAATTAAATTTAATTGAAGATAAAACTTGTGTCTACATTTTGTTCTTGTTTTTGTTATTAAATCAAAATAAATAGAAATAATAGTATAATATAAATATCTTCAAAACGTGGAGGTATATTATAATTTTCAATTTATTTATTTATGAGAATATAGATAGCCATTTTTATAATTTTTGTATGATTTATAAATTAATGAAATAACTTAACTTTAAATTATGTGTGAACATAAATTTTTACTTTTCAATGAAATCTCCAACTTCTTAAACCTCTAATAGACGTTGCTCGTAACGTGTAACAAAATATACAAAATGGTGTAATCTATTGTTGAGTATAAACACAACTGCAAAGAAAACTTTAACGTGACAATCCTCTGACCTGCAAAGATTATTTAAACTCGTAATACAAATTAGTTGTTTACAATCAATATACAACCGCGGACGGGAACTTTGCTTTGTTTATCTTCAGTACTGTGTCCACCAACCAGTATAGGATTGACTTACATTATATAATACATGAATATAATTCTTAATATTAAACACTTAGAGGTTATTGTGCTCTGTACACACAACCTCTATCAGTGTATATAACTATGTGTGTGTGTGTGTGAGTACAGTGTATACTCCCATACAGTACACAGTGTTACTCGCACTGTGGTGTTTCATTACTACTTATTAATTATGTTTTGATGAAAATGTATTTTTAAGCTATTGCGTCTGTTTTATTAATATTATCAAAACAAAAACACTCCTTGTTGTACTTGCGTTTACAAAATAAATACAGAAGATTTTCTATTACAAAATAATATTACAATTGGAGAAAATTCAATACATTTTTTTCTAAGAATTTAATTAATTATCTAAAAAGGTTTCACTTTGCGATAACAAACAAAAAATATATAGTTATATAAAACAGGATAAAAGATATTAATACCGAAAATATACTTTGGTGAGATTACTTTTTATTTTATTTAACAGATGGATGGACATGTACTTGTATTTAATTATTAAATGTAGATATCTTTTAATTCCTTATTTAATGACTATATTATTTCCATCTCTCCTTATTTCTATTTCTCTTTGTCTCAATATCTATTCTACCTTCCATATACTACACGTACTTAAACTCTGGTTATCATTTTAAAATGCTGGTAATCCTCGTCTCCGGTACTGTACGAGGACACATCGCAGAGCTCGTCTTCTTCTTCCACTTACTCCTGCTGCTGCTGAGCTCATGGTCAATGTCGGCTGGTGCTGCAACATGTACATCGTTAAAAGGTTGAAGATTTAAGTAAGGGATTTAATAGTGGAGTATATTTTGATTATAAAAATGGAAACAAAGTGTTTTTTCTAGTTCCACGTGACGCTACTACGTACTACTGCTACGTAACGTCTCACAGAACTGTGAAGCATTGTATTATAATGATGATAATGACTGAGAGGGCAGCTCTTCTACTACAAGTACAATACATCTGTGTACAATACAAGTACTTGACACACAGACCGAGCGACATTGGGTAGTTACATGTTGTATATTGAGTTACAATGATAGGTCTGTCCGTGTGTGTGTGTGTGTGTCTGTGCGTAACTTTATTTGGGCGTAGGTGTTATTTTTTATCTTTATTTAAAATGTGACATTGTAATGAATATTTTTATCATACACATTTTTGGGTAGACCTCGAAGAATTCGGTCTGCCCATTCATTTGTCCCCTACTTTCGAAACCGAAAATTTTTGGAAAAAAATTCATAACTTTTTTCTGGTAAACATTCTTACATCACAAGTATTTTTAATAGAAAGGTTATTTTTTACTTTAAATTTAATTATCAGAAGTTTTGCCCGTAAAAGGTACCGTTTCCGAAAAAAAAAATAAAAACCACTTTTAGCTTGAAAATTTAAGGTAGGTAAAACCACGTTAACTTTTTTCTGGTAACATTCCCTCGTCTCAAATATTTTTAATAGAAAGGTTATTTTTTACTCTAAATTTAAGTACCAAAAGTATTTCCAAAAAAGATACTTTTTCCGAGAAAAAAAATTAAAAACGCTTTTTGCTTGAAAATGTTTGATGTAAACAATGTTCTTAGGTAGTGAGTTATATTTTAAACGAGTTACACACCAGGTCTACCCACGCGTGTCCCCCTGCGGGCACGGATTTTTTATCTCTATTTCAATAAATCTCAAGGATTGTGTTAAAGTCTTGGTAAGGCTTAAATTTAAGTGTTGAGATTAAATAATATTGATTTTTGTTCAACTAAAAGTAAATGGGAAATATATATATATATATATATATATATATATATATATATATATATACATAATGACATTACTAACTATCTTCGTTACATTTCCAAACTTACGCAGTGAGAACAAATAAGAGACATTTAGTATTTAATAAATAATCTGTAAGGAGTAGTCTATAAGTGTCTCAGTTTGTTTCTCTGTTCGTTGCGTTGTTCGTAGTTCCTTGAGGATACTTTACGCAGTGCTTATCATCATTATCATCCATATAAGTGTGAGTCGGACCAACAAGATTTTTTTTTTACAATTTTTTTATTCAAATGCTTATTTTTTATCGAAATTTGACGGACAAAGTCATGGTACCGACACCATTTCTTCCCTCCAATATGCCTTCTCTTCAGTAACTATTACAATATACTCGTGTTATAATAGGCTAAATAATTTAATGACAACAATGACACTCTCGTGAATACTTGATACTCTAATAATAATTTATATAAATGGGTGATATAAAATGTAATGTCGGTGATATTTAACAATTCACGTCAGCTGCCAAAAGACACCGCGGCTTCAAAAAGCATTAGGTTTATCATTTGAATAATTTATTCTCAAAAATCATTCAAATATCATTAACAGTAAAACATTTGGCGAAGTTTAAATAACACTCAAGTCTTGACAAAGGTCAAGTGGACAAAGGTTATAAATTATACGCGATCGTCAGTTGATTAATGAACGAGACTTTTAAGGGTATTTTTTTAAATTATGATAATGAATTATTTATAATTCCGCAGTATCTGAATAGAAACCCCTGAATTGATTATTATTTGACTAAATACTGAAGGCTCAATTCGAGAAACTCCTTCAATAATCTCGCTTGCATTTGCTCTTAGAGATTATTTGTGATTGAAATCTGATTTATGAATTATTATGAATTATGACGTTCTGGCTCGGATTATAATATTATGTATGAAACCGATATTATGTTATCTAGAATCAACTGTTTGTGAAAAATGTAAAATAAATAACATAATTTATTTGAACTTAGTAATATCTAAAAATAGCAGTACCTAATATTGAAGAAAATTATTTTTTCATCGACATTACTACTCAATGCTCTTTTTGATATCTATAGTTATAAGGACTATAAGGATCTATAGTTATAAGGCTTTACTTTAATGTTACGTTGTTTAGTTCAATTTCGTTTTGCAGTTTTTTAATTGTTATTTGATATCACCACGTTACTTGATGTATGTAGCTACTGAAGAAAAAACAATACTATTATGTATTTAATAGAGAAAATTACCTATACCTACCTAAGCCAGTTATGGAATTAAAATCGGATAAGTTTTGAAATCTCTAAACAAAATAAATCTCGGGAGATGAAGATAGCACCTAGCCCAACTATGTTGCATATTTTAAAAGATGACTTAGGACTTGCAGCGTATAAGAGACGCACTGGTCTTTTCTTCACTGATAATTTAAAAAAGAAGAGGGTGGTAAAATCAAAACAACTGCTTAAGCAAAGGGAGGTCACAGAAAAATTTTGTTTACAGATCAGAAGATTTTTACAATTGAGCAATATTTTAACAAACAAAATGACCGTATTTATACTGATAGCTCTAAAAAACTCCAATTAGCCAACAAAGTACAACGTGAGCATTATCCAACTGGTGATGATTGGTGATTTGGAGGGGTGTTAGCTATAAAGTAATAACTGATATATATTTCGATCAGAAAGGTATACATCGGCAAAAGTGTATCAAGATACCATTCTTGAGAAGCTATTTAAATCTTTAACGACACCATATTCAATAATCAAGAAAGGTCATTTCAGCAAAACTCGGGACATACAACTCGATCTTGGTTAGAAATGTACATTGCGGACTTCATCAGAGCTGAAAATTAGCCGTCATCTAATCTCAAACTTAATCCACAGGATTATGATTTTTGGTCAGTTTTAGAGAGTGCGGCTTGTTCTAGACACCATGGTACTTTGAAGTGCTTAATACAATCCATATGATTGAAATTATTTTCCATAAGAGTAATTAATATCTCTATTTTTACCTAAACATAAATGTAAGGATGTTGACGGCAGTCAAAAGTGCAGCAGCGAAGAAGCTGTGTTGTTTCTGTGCAGAAGCGGGTGAGTGCTGTTTTCATTTCATCTCATCTTTGCATAAATGTGGTCCTAAAAACAGTTTTTATTTTTAATTTTAACAATGGGGTAAATAAATAAATAAAGCAAATAAAATAAGTGTATGTAACAAAATACTCTATTAATATGAGAGAACAATAATAGTTTTTTTCATTTCATTCCACAAAATAAAGATATTTACTCAAAAGCTGGTAAAAGCTAGACTGCAACGTAGTGTAATATTAAACATATTTTTTTTATAATACCTACACAATCTGCTGAGATTAATTTAGTGCAGCGCTGTTATGTTTGGAGTATATTTAAAAGTATAAATTTATTGCTTCCTTTATTTAATTATTATTACTATATATCTAATTAAATAGAATATTCAGAATCTTGATAAGGGAAAAAACTTGGTGAAAATATCCAAATAAAGAAACACCAAATGTATACAATTAAATAACAAATGTACTAACACAGACATTGTAAGAATATTATACTTTAAACAAACTTACTAATTCTAATGATATGATAAGTGTAAATAGTATCAGAGGTATTTTTTCATTACTTATTTAAAAATGAAAATTATTATATTAAATAACATAATTAAAATATTCATATATTTACTTAAACTTGTTACTTAGTAATTTAAATAAAATATTATTGTATCTACTAAATACCAACTGATGTAAACGACCGATTTCAATGCCGGTAAATTTTAAAGAAAATTAGACGACGACTAATATGTTTATATATTATTAAGCTCATAATTAATTGATAATATTTCTTAACACGTATTATTACTAACATCATTATAACATATATATTTTTTTACTAACGTAACTATATATCTCTAGTGTCCTGATAATATGATCTAGTATCACCTAGTATCACGCTGTAAGATAATACAATTTATCATCTACACGAAATTTATGATTTATTCTTATAATTTTTATTATAACAACCTCTTAAGATATTGTTTTTGAAATCGTAAATCATAAAATTATTGTAAACCATTTATGT
The DNA here is from genome assembly GCA_918358865.1 of Melinaea marsaeus rileyi. Classification (NCBI taxonomy): domain Eukaryota; kingdom Metazoa; phylum Arthropoda; class Insecta; order Lepidoptera; family Nymphalidae; genus Melinaea; species Melinaea marsaeus. The sequence goes on from OU911085.1 coordinate 12,548,589, forward strand.
AAGGAAAACTTTGAATTTTTTTTAATATACTTACTTTAAAATTTCATTATGTTCATGTTTTGAACATTTGTAATAGTCGTTTCCGGGAATTTTAATACGTAAGTTGTTTTATAATTTACGTTCTAGTTTTTAGGCGTAATATAACATCTCTAATTGCGCTCACAGACGTGAATAAGGCTTCATATGTTACTGTAGAATTTCTCCAGGCACATTCTGCTATCTTAAGCATGTCGAAGCATCGTGTCTCGTTTACTGGAAAATATAAAAAATATAATTTAAACCCTAAAACAAAACTACTTTTAAAACAAAGGTATTTCTGTTAAAATTAGAAATAAACTTATTTATGGTGTTCTTATAGAATATAAAAAGTATTTTCTGACGATGTCCTAAAAACGGTATTTATAAAACTATTACTTGATATCTATAAAGATAAACGAAAAAATTCACAAATAGTAAAGAGGAATAGTTCATCAGTTTTAGAAGGTGTTAATTATAAATTCCCTCAGCATTGACTAAAGTTAAGAGGTGTTAAAGAAGAAGAAATTTGTTTGAGTTTCAAACTATGTAAAGTTTTCTATATTTATTGCATAACGCCTGCACAGAGCTGACTTATCTTTGAAGATAACATTTTTCGTATTATTTAAAACATAATATAATTATTGAAAATAAAGGTTTTATGGTTTAAAAAAAAAGGTATTTTAGGTAGATTCCATAGATGAATCTACCTATTGCAATCAATGCGATGACGGGACCCAGACCCCAGAGTAGGGGCGCTACGCCGTTTATGAACTGGAGATTGAGAATCCGTCGAAAAAAAAAATTATATATCCCTCTATATTTTCCCGGTTCCCTTTTTTAATAGTAAAGTGTTCAGAAATATCCTCTACCTCCTTAAGAGTTAGATTGAAATTCAAAACACTTTAAAGGACTGTGAGTGCCTCATTATTACACTCTGAAAGCTCAGCGAAGTAAATTAATCCTTGAAATGAACTATTAACTATGCAGTTATGGAAAACCGATTAAGTAATCGTTTTATATAATCGAAGTTTTAAACCCTTTTATAACTTAAAAACAAAGCAACGTTTATGAATAATTAAATTCTAATTATATTATAATATTAATAACAAGCCAACAAGAAATATAAAATAGTATAAAAACATTACTTATTTTCAATTTGTACATTAACATATTATTTATATAATTTATGTATATTACTCGTATGATTAAGTAAAATTAAAGAGTTGCAGGTTGGAAAGTTTTATTTTATTTTTAACATATATATATTTTTTTTTTTTTTTTTATGTTAGAGGAGGGCAAACGAGCTTGCGGGTCACCGTTGGTATGTGATCACCGCCGCCCATGAACTCTTGCAACATCCGAGGATACACAAGAGCGTTGCCGGCCTTGGAGAAAGGAATATATGCCTTTTTTGAAGGTACCCATGTCGTATCGATCTGGAAATACCGCCGAAGGAAGTTCGTTCCACATTTGAGTGGTACGTGGGAAAAAAGTCCTTGAAAACCGCACAGTTGAAGATCGCCACGCGTCCAGGTGGTATTGATGATAAAGGAGGCGATGGCGAGCTGTGCGGTAGTGAAATTCGGCGGTAGGCATCAGATCGAATAGTTCTTCGGAACACTCCCCGTTGTAAATGCGGTAGAAGACGCACAAAGAAGCCACGTCTCTACGCAATGCCAAAGAGTCCAGCCGTTCACAGAGTACTGGGTTCCCGACAATCCGAAAGGCTCTCCGTTGTACGCGGTCAAATGGTAGAAGCTGATATTGGGGTGATCCGGACCAGAGATGAGAACAGTACTCCATGTGAGGCCGGACCTGCGCCTTATAGAGCGCAAGTCTTTGGCCAGGTTTGAAATACTGCCTCGCTCTATTGATCACTCCCAATTTCATCGAGGCCAACTTGGCCTTGCTCTCCAGATGACCACGAAACTGACAATCGCTCGAAATGTCGAGACCAGTATTCTGATACTTGGCGAGGCAATAAGAGGAGTGCTCTCGAAGAGCGGTGATACGACAAATGGGGTTTTCTTAGTGGTAAACGCGCAAACCTGTGTCTTTAGGGGATTGAACTGAACGTGGTTCAGTTCACCCCACTCAGAGACCATCCCCAGGGAGGTCTCTATTGAAGACACAAGTTTCTTTCGGCACTCGTCGACGTTTTCCCGAGAGAGACCTGCACGACCGGAATATACCGCATCCCCAGTGCTGTCATCCGCATAACAATGTATGTTGGAAATATCCAACATATCATTGATATGCAGGAGGAACAGAGTTGGGGATAGCACGCAGCCTTGGGGTACACCAGCATTCACGGGCTTGGGGTCCGAGCAAAAACCGTCGAGAACGACCTGTATGCTCCGCCCAGTGAGAAAACTGGTGATCCACTTGCATAAACCCTCGGGAAGCCCATAGGAAGGTAGCTTCGAAAGAAGCCCCTTGTGCCATACACGATCAAAGGCTTTTGCCATATCCAGTCTAACTGCCAGACCTTCTCCCTTGCTTTCAATAACCGCTGCCCAACGGTGCGTAAGGTATAACAGAAGATCACCAGCTGATCGACCATGGCGAAAGCCATGCTGCCGGTCATTGATCAACTGGTGATCCTCTAGGTACGTTAGGAGCTGTCGGTTTATGATAATCTCCATTATTTTGGAGAGAAGGGAGGTAATGGCGATAGGTCTGTAGTTAGCTGGGTCCGAGCTATCACCTTTTTTAGGGATCGGATGGACAAGGGCCCGCTTCCATGAGACCGGGACTACGCCTCTAAGGTAGGAGTACCGAAATAGACGCGTTAGCACTGGAGTCAACTCAGGGGCACACGTTCGTAGCACTAATGGAGAATTGCCATCCGGCCCACTCGACTTATGAACGTCCAAGGAAAATAGAGACTGCCTGATAGTTTTTTGGCGAAAAACTATTTCCGGCATTGAACTCTGACACCGCGGGATGGTAGGCGGTGTCTTCCCCTGGTCGTACAAAGTCGAGTTGGAGGCGAAAAGAGTGCCCAAGAGATCGGCTTTCTCTTTTGCCGTGTGGGCCAGAGAGTCATTCCCCATGTGCAACGGCGGTAGGGAAGGCTGGCTAAAGTTGCCCAGAGTGGCCTTGGAAAGCGCCCAGAATTTGCGCGTGCCAGGTGGGTACTTTGCCAGCTGATCCCCAATTTTGACGACATGCTTAAACTTTGCTCTAGCGATTTGCCGTTTGAAGAATCTGGAGGCGCGGTTGTATTTCCTCTTCAGAACTCTAGAGTTCGGATCCTTAGTGACTAACGCATTAGCCCAAGCTTGATAAGCCTGCCGCTTGCCAACTGCTGCAGCCCTGACAGACGCATCAAACCAAGGCCGCGATCTGCCGCCAAGCGGTACCACAGAGCTTGGTACAAATAGTTCCATGCCCTGAAGTATCACATCAGCTACAGCCGCAGCGCAATCACTAGGATCATTGGAAGGGAAACAAATCGGCCCCCATGGGTAGGATGCAAAAAAGGACCGCATTCCATCCCAATCCGCTGACTTGTAGTGCCAAACGCGTCGAGTCGCAGGTCTTGTGCGATCAGGACGTCGAATGGGCACTACACTCCGTACCAGACAGTGATCAGAGGAACCTAAGGGAGCCTCGACAGTGATCTGGTACTTTTCTGGACGTGTAGTCAGCAGAAGATCCAACAAAGAGGGCGTGTGGCTGTCCACGTCCGGTAGACGAGTGTGCGTCTTTACCAGCTGGGACAGACCATTTGCCAGAGCAAAGTCAAACACAGATCTCCCCGCATAGTCGGTGGCACATGACCCTAGCCAATCGGCATGGTGCGCATTAAAGTCCCCGAGGACTACGACGTAATGTATTTTTGGTTCTAAAACAGTTTCTTGAAAAGCTTTTTTTAATAAGCTAGTTAAACAAATTAAAGTTTCAACATTTCTACAAAAAAAAAATTGTTTTTCTTTAAAGTCAAACAATTTTTGACTCAGATAGACAAAAAACAAACAAACATAATATATATATATATATTTTGTTCATTGAGTTGTGAGAAAATAAATAAGAAGAATTAATCAATAAAAAGAAATAAAGAAATGAATACACTAATAAGATTTATTTGTACTTTACATTTTATTCTATGTAGAATATGTTTGTAATATATAGAATTGTATATATAAAATTTATTTAATAGAACCAAGTTCATATTTTACAAACACCAACGATATTACAAGATTATTAAAAATATTTTGTTATTCCAGAGTTGTCCGTTGCAGTAATAAGCTACAATTGCTTACGAGATTGAGCCAAGCCGACTATGTAATATTCATAATGTTTTAATAATCAATAAAATCTTACGAAATACAAGCTAAATCCAAAACTATAAATTAAATGTTAAACTTTTGTATTAATTATTGTTTCAAACAAATATCAAATATTAAACTTCAGAATTATGATATAATAAAATAGATCTATACACTATTATAAATAATTACCCAAACCGTCCTTTTTGAGTATTCGTATCTAAACTAAATCTCAAAATTTAAGTGTTACTTTTTGATGTAGGGTCAAAAGGACCTCGAATCCGTAACATTAAGCGACATTTTACTAAACGGCAACTAGAAATATATATAAACGCTAATGCTTATGATGTATGGCTTTTAAGGCGGATACGTTATTGAATATATGCGCACCATACCACAGAGTCAACTGAGGGGAAGAACATTTCTCATATATAAAATCAAAGTAGATAATCTTACGTTACACATCACACATGCGCTATCACGTAAAAATATGACTTTCGTATTTTATTGGCATCAGTGTAATAAATCCGTGTCAGTACGTCGGAGATATAAAGTTTATTCTATTTAGTTTGTATGCGTTGGGTAATAATAAGGTTGCTCATAGACCTTGTTGTGATATTAGTGATATATATTAAAATGGAATGCGCAAAGCTATAAGCAAATCATTGAAGTTATAATTCTCGATGCATGTAAGTGTATCCGGACATTAAGAACGCAGTAGTAAATTATTTCAGTGTATAAATATTGTATCGATCTGGGAACACTGCAAATAATAGTTTAACTTACATACTAGTAGTTTGAAGACGCAAGTCACTTGAAAAAATTTATTCAGACCTCGAGGATAATATATTTAGAAAAGATACTGTTAAATAAACTAGAATAACTATATTAATTCAATTAATATATTATTATTTACAAATTATCATTTCAATTTTATTAAATTACTCCGATTCCTGTAATAATATGTTTATTATTAACAGTATCATTGTTACCATTTTAAAAGCGATATTAAGGTAATTTTTCTTTTTAATTTCATAAAAATATACGTATTTAATTAAATTCGATCAACAATTGTATATTCCTGATTAAAGATTTAAATATACAATAAAATGTTAGACCTATCTAGAAAGATTAAATACATTCATTTTATGTTTTGGCTGAACTTATGATGGAGAGAGTGTAAGTATCCGCCGGGTCGTCACGGTAGTATGCGCTAGCGATCCCTTGACGGTTCATAACGGCGATGAGGGTAACCGTTGGGTTTTAGTGGGTATCCTGGCGCTCTTTACGCCAGCGAGTCCCACATAGCCGTCTCCGTTCTCCCCTGGACCGGGCGGTATCCATAAAGGACTTCCCAACGAAGACAAAAAAGAAGGGATGTAATTAATTTCGGATTGTTTATGTAATTCAAACTTCCAAACTCAAATACACAACTAAATGTAATTAAGATTTTGTACTCGTTGCTTTAAATCGTATTATAATTATATCTTTGTGTATGATATGATTTCATAAAATATTAGTTTAATAGAATTTATAGGTATTTAAAGTATATTCTCTCTCTAATTCCACACTACCAAACATTTTGCGTCGGACCATCGTTACTGTGATGACGGTGATATTTACTCTTAGCGTTACTTCAACATAGCTAACAAAAATAAGGTTTTTGAATTAATTAAAGTTTTTAAATACGCTGTAAGTATATATTTTATGGTTCTAAATTCTTTGTTTTAAAAATCATTGATTGTTTTGTAAGAAACTACTTAACAGACTGTTTCTGGATCTTGCAAGGAAATTATGTACCCTTCTGGGTTTCTTCATATTGATTATTTATTTTTGTAGCGAAATAATAATGTAATATATTATATGATGTTAAGTCTGTCTAAATAAATCTCTAAATTGAACCTGAAAGCCATAACAAAAATAATTATTCGTTGAATTTTTTTTCCTTAGTATTTTGAATGTAAATATACACAAATATATACACACAAAAATTCTATTTAGATTTTATATTAAGTTAACTAATTTTTGGCATCATTAAAGTTGTTATTAGGAATTGTCTTTAAAGCGCTAAACTTCGTAGAGTTCAACAAAGGAAAGTTGGAATCTCTCTTAATATACAACTATCATTGCAGCTTTGATTTACAAAACAATGTGTAAAATTTAAAGAGATATAAAACAAGGTACAAGGAGTACAAAAATATTTTACATAGTGTCGAGTAAAGATAGTTTCGACTAAACATATTTATATACGGATGTTTACAGCAATCAGTACTGCAGCAGCAAAGGAGATAGTTGTTCTTATTCAGAAAACGGTGAAGTTATATATATGAACTCATAAGTTTCATTTTTGTAAATAATTACAATACGAATAATTGTGAAAAATATATTATTTGATGATAAACTTATTTACTCAAAATCTGGTGTTTCAAATTAGATAAACTCTTTAATAGAGCTAGGTTTATAATCTTATCTGTCACATCTACACAATTTGTGCAGAAGAGTATATTATACGATATAGTATGGTACGAATACTAGACGCTGTACGCTGTAAGAAAATACAATATATCACCTACATAAGAGTACTACACTCTAGAGAGATTTGCTCTTACATTTACTCTTTAATAAAAGAAATATTTCTGTAATATCTAACTTAATAAATAATAATTTAATTCTGGTTAAAATATCATTGTTACAGGAAGAATTTCTAAAACATTAGAATAATTAATATTCTTTTACTCTACAATCTATAAACCTTTCTTAGCTTAATTGTTTATGAGATTTTATTATTGGTGGAAAATATTCATTTTCTCTTAATTTTTTATATAATCTATTACGACATTGTTTTTGAAATCGTATAAAGAAAAAAGTAAATCAAATTTATAATAAATTAATATAACGGACTTATTTGTTAATAATAATAATTATCTACAAATTGTATTATCTCAAACACATTGGAAGCTGCTGGTTCGTGTTAAGAAAATGATAAAATAATTATTTTATTAAATTTAAAAGAAAAGATTTTATATACTATTTTGAAGAAAACTTATAAATGGCATGCTCATGACACACCCATACTACCACATGATACGTAACATACTCATATCTTCTGACGGTGCCTTGTAAGCTTTATTTTAAAATTAATATCGGTAAAGCGAAGTTCAAAACATATTTTAAAATAGAAAAGCAATGTATCAATTATAAATTGACTCACAAGAGACTAAAGTTTGAAAATGTTAAAGAAGAATAAAACTATTGAAGTTTGAAACAATGTAAGGTTTTCTATATTTATTGCATAACGCCTGCACAGATCTAACTTATATTTAAAGATAACATTTAATGTTTTACCATATAATATTATTGTTAAAAATAAATAAAACTAAACCATAACTAAGTCAGACAGACACTTTAGGAAATTGTTCTAAAGCAGATAGCAGTGACGATACTCTAAATTTAATCTTAACGACTATGTATAACATAAAGATTATATAAATATAACTTTGAATAAAAATAAAGCACTTGCAATGGTAGAGTTCACTTTACAAGTAAACACGTTAAGACAAATGGATCCTCCGACTCCGAACTTGTAGAAGAGGGATTATTGATGGTTCTTAGAAAAATGTTTTTATAACTTTAAAATGTTTGTTTAGATATTGCTCAGGAGTTGTATTTTATTCGTTTATGTCCGTTCCTTCTCTATACATGTATTTTCTTGTGTGATAGGTATATATATGTTTTTTAGAAAATTACTTGTGTTATGAAATTGACTAGATTTATACAGTAAGTCTTCCTTAAAGTAAGTTTAGTTTAAGTATAAAATATTATCTTTAAATTAAAAATAATTTAACCAACACAACCACAAACCAAGGTTTTTTGTCACTGTTAGTTTAAAGATCTAGGGATGCAATAAAATTTACGTTTTGTACATTTTAAAACACTAAATAAAAGTTCTGATTACTTTAAATATGAGCTAAAAAATTACCGTCTCAAATATGATAAGTCATCAATTGAATTTTAAATATAGAAAATGTAAAATTATGTTCAAAATAAATAATAAATATAGACGTATTTGTGTATTTTGTTAACAAAATTAAGGAATTTAAATTCTAATTTAATTTAAATAGTGTTTAATGTTTAATTCTTTCATTTGTTTAATTTTGAAAAATCATATACAGTTTTTTTTATAACTAACTCTTTTGTTATCCATACCCAAGTTTTAAAAACAGCATTATAAACTATCATTTAATTAACAGTAGAACAGTATGCAGCTTGCAATTACCGTAAGGTGACGTCAGTGTGAGGTATATTATACGAGTATGTAATGGATACGACTCACTTATATGGTTCTGATGAGAATTGTAATAGTAAATAAGTAAATAAATCTAATAATATTCTAAATTATTGCACTTGAACACTTATAATATAAATATTTTATTCTCCCCTTAAGAGCACTACTACTAAATACCAGTTTATTACAATTGTTATATTGTTTTAAGGAACTTTATAATTATAACATATGTAAAAACTAATCCAATGTGTCAAACTCGGTAGAAAATATATTATATCTCTTCGTCAGTCACATACATAGGTGTAACAAAAAGTTTTGTTACGTTCAGGATCCTTTAAACAGAAAACCAACAGTTTTTATAAATATTTATACAGTGCTCGCTTCAAAATATTAGATAATTCTATATGACTATATTTATGACTTAAATAAATATATAATTATATTATGTTTATGGAGAAAAATTTTCTTTAATAAATCATTAAAAGTAGTATCTGTGAACAGCCACCTGCAAACCAGATTTCTCACAGTTGTATGCAAAATAGATGCTAATTTTAAACTCAATGCAAGGTCCAAAATACCTAGGGTATTTCGAATTATCCGAATTACTTATAAAACCCGCAATTTAGAATGTTAATTCACCTTTGTTTTAATGTTTTAATGTAAACCCATACATTAAATAGAATTAAAATAAAATAAGAGAGTGGTAAGATGAAAGCTTTGTTTTTATTTCAAGCTTCCTAAGTAGTACTGCATTTTTTTAAATATTTCTAAATATTAAGTATTTTAAACGATTTGACATATTAAAAGGACCTACCCTTTTAAGAAACAATATTTACCTTCCATTTTTAATGAAGCAGTTGTTACACACGAGTTTTTAGTTACAATGTGTTTGTACACGAGTGATCACTGGTATTGATCCAAAGTCGAAAAAGAAAAAAAAATGAAAATAAATATAGTAATAGTTAATGGTATATTATAATTTTATTAAAAAAAAAACTTCATATAAAATTTATAATAATAAAATTAGTTATGCAGTAAATTTTGTATTATGAATAACATATATCTCAAGCACAGTTGATGCGATTCCCCACGAAGCGAGTGCAAGTGCAATTTTATTTTGTGAGCGAATTGTTGCTTATCAATGAAATCAAAAAAAAAAATCCTGTACCACCAGGTGCATCTACGAAGTAAATCCCTCCTGTTTTATCATTTATTACTTTCATAAGTGTATCAAATACATACTTCTGTTGTTCATTCAATAGTGGAAGATTCGTTTGAATTAATTCTTTCAAAGTATTGAAAGGCCTAATTGAAATAATAGTTTGTTTGACATCATCAAGCACATGTCCTCAATTGAAATCAATACTTCATTGTAAATTTCTTCGCTTATTTGTATATTTGGATTTCCCCTTCTAATCCGTATTTGATACAAAATATCATCACACATATTATCTTTGTACTTGATCCACAAATCCTTTGGGTTTGATGGGAAGCATGTAGATATGATTGTAGAAAACAATGTTCGTATTTGATGCTTGTGATGATATTACAGCATCATTGAGAGTTTGATCCCAATGAGCATTTTTCTAGCAATCGCAAACGTTGGCAAGCTTTTTTGTATGATCCACACAAATCACCATCAATAGTTCGTACATGTTGGAATGATGTTGGGCCACGTACATTGTCTAATAGCAGTCGTGAATAAAAACTTTCATCATTGCTTTGATGTACTGAATAAATTCGACCAATCGCATCGGTAGAATATGCATCTGGGTATCCTGAAACTGGTTTTCCGTGGTATAAATCTCCTTAAGGATTGATTCCAAGTATAATATTTTGGCATTTCAGAATATAACAATGTTTGAGCAGAAGCATCGTTTTGACATGTCAAAAAAAACTGGTTAATGTAATAGATGGTGGCTGTACAGCTCTTTGTACTGCGTTCTGTGCTGTAAAATATACTCTTTGTCCATTTTCTAAATGCACAGCTAAATGAAGAACAGTAGGGTGTCTCTCATGAATAGGAAAAGAAAATTTTGGCCAAACTGCTTCATTACTACTAACATAGCGACCCATTTGGTATTGGGTAACTTCATCATTGGAATTCTCTGCATTAATACCAATCACAGCCATATTTGCCTTTGGTTACATATTTGCAAATGTATTTAATAGATTTTACTGAATGGCAAGATTCAACGTTGATGTGCGATTTGAAGGTCTTTGATAAAATGGGTGAATATGGAACAATCCAGCAATTATCTATTTCAATATCTTGTTGATTTAATCTAACAATTGTTGATCTTCCATTTTCTACTGTCGACGATACAAAGGATAACCGTCAATACCAGTGATTGTTTCAGATATTAATCTCCGTGGATATCGTTTTGAACATTTACCATCCACCATACATGGTAAATTTTGATTAAGAGGTCCACAGGGACTATGTACCACGTTTTTGATAACTACCTCATGCAATCCAGGATCTACTTCTACATTAGGGATTTCAGCTGATATTACTGCATCAACTTCATTTGACTTTATCTTGTCAACTAACCAAATCAAATTATGTGCATGTGGCAATCCCCGTTTCTGCCACTCCACAGAATGCATCCAGCGGCGTATCTCTCCAAACACATAATGTTTCACAATGAAATCCATTAAAGATTTCAACTTTTGTATAAAGACTCTGGCTGTGTCTATTTCTATCCAGTGTGGATTGCATGTAAATGTGATGAACAAATCTGCTGTACCATAATGACAAACATATGATATGGCATTTTGAGCATATTCATGCATATGTCGAGAGCTTACGATGTATGTTGCTGGAAGAATAGTTATTCGACTAAGATTCTGTGCATTACCATCAGTATTAATCGCATCTCGAAGGTGAATATACTCTTCAGATCTGAGTTTTGTCTGATTCAACCTGATGAATGTTAATCTCTTCGTTTCAATTTTAACATACATGTCTACAACATACTTGTGATATAATCGCCGACGTTTGAGTATGTGATTGTCATCATTAGGCGGTAGGAATAACAGTTCATTGAACTGACTTTTTTGTTGGTTTTAGAACCTGAAAATAGATTTTTGTTTTCATAACATTGAAAATAAAAAAAAATAATATAGTGACTGATAATATATCTCCTTGCTAAACTAATATTTTTTATTACCTGATTTATCATCTTGTTTGAGAAATCATAGCCATCTTCACCTTGCCAAAATATAATGGGATATTGCAATGCGTCATATGAGCGGTGTGTTTCCTTTATACGTTGTAATTGATCATTCCGACGATGTAAAACAATATCAAGGGATTCCAAGTTTTCTCCAACTACAACGATGGCAACTTCATCAATAGTTGGTGCATTAAAACGTCTTGCATGTTGGCTAACAGGTGTTTTATCAGCTCTGATTACAATTTTGTGATTATCAGATGGCATCAGATCCAGTGCAGTTTTAAACAACATAATCAATTGATTGTACTCATGAAATAAAGTTTGAAATTGTTCTACAATAGACCTCTTTACTGAATTGTTATTTGAACAACGCATATCAATTTCTTGTGGTGAATTGCCAATGAAATAAATTTGCAGGAATTTGTAATTGCTACCTGACACTGGTAGCAGTGAACCTGCGCTATGATATAGTTGGCCTTGTATCTGTAAATAAAAAAAAATGATTTTTGTCAAATATAAATAATATTTGTTCGTAAAAAGTATATCTGTCTCCTAATTTGAATCCCCAATTTATAATTGATATGCTTAGGTATGTCAATATGTAATAATTAGTTGTAACTAATGTCCATCATCAAATAATTATATTGTGTTTCAAAATAATAAAAGTATTGCTAATACTGAATCACCAAATAATATTATGACTAAGTAATATATTTCTTGGGGATTAAGGAACTGAAGGTTAATGACACACCTTTACTTAATTAACAGGAAATTTTGTTCACTAAAATAATAATGATTAACTGCTATAATACCTACCTTAAATAAATAAAATTGTTGGATATTTAATAAAAAGTGTATGGAGTCTGGTTCTATTCCAGAAACCAATGAGTACAATGGCTCTGGTGGTAGATCCAATGGTATCAATTTCACTTTCCCATTTGCGCAAAACTGGCTTCATTTGCCTTACAATGAGAGCAAACCAAGTTCATAGATAGATATTAATCTCCGTGGATATCGTTTTGAACATTTACCATCCACCATACATGGTAAATTTTGATTAAGAGGTCCACAGGGACTATGTACCACGTTTTTGATAACTACCTCATGCAATCCAGGATCTACTTCTACATTAGGGATTTCAGCTGATATTACTGCATCAACTTCATTTGACTTTATCTTGTCAACTAACCAAATCAAATTATGTGCATGTGGCAATCCCCGTTTCTGCCACTCCACAGAATGCATCCAGCGGCGTATCTCTCCAAACACATAATGTTTCACAATGAAATCCATTAAAGATTTCAACTTTTGTATAAAGACTCTGGCTGTGTCTATTTCTATCCAGTGTGGATTGCATGTAAATGTGATGAACAAATCTGCTGTACCATAATGACAAACATATGATATGGCATTTTGAGCATATTCATGCATATGTCGAGAGCTTACGATGTATGTTGCTGGAAGAATAGTTATTCGACTAAGATTCTGTGCATTACCATCAGTATTAATCGCATCTCGAAGGTGAATATACTCTTCAGATCTGAGTTTTGTCTGATTCAACCTGATGAATGTTAATCTCTTCGTTTCAATTTTAACATACATGTCTACAACATACTTGTGATATAATCGCCGACGTTTGAGTATGTGATTGTCATCATTAGGCGGTAGGAATAACAGTTCATTGAACTGACTTTTTTGTTGGTTTTAGAACCTGAAAATAGATTTTTGTTTTCATAACATTGAAAATAAAAAAAAATAATATAGTGACTGATAATATATCTCCTTGCTAAACTAATATTTTTTATTACCTGATTTATCATCTTGTTTGAGAAATCATAGCCATCTTCACCTTGCCAAAATATAATGGGATATTGCAATGCGTCATATGAGCGGTGTGTTTCCTTTATACGTTGTAATTGATCATTCCGACGATGTAAAACAATATCAAGGGATTCCAAGTTTTCTCCAACTACAACGATGGCAACTTCATCAATAGTTGGTGCATTAAAACGTCTTGCATGTTGGCTAACAGGTGTTTTATCAGCTCTGATTACAATTTTGTGATTATCAGATGGCATCAGATCCAGTGCAGTTTTAAACAACATAATCAATTGATTGTACTCATGAAATAAAGTTTGAAATTGTTCTACAATAGACCTCTTTACTGAATTGTTATTTGAACAACGCATATCAATTTCTTGTGGTGAATTGCCAATGAAATAAATTTGCAGGAATTTGTAATTGCTACCTGACACTGGTAGCAGTGAACCTGCGCTATGATATAGTTGGCCTTGTATCTGTAAATAAAAAAAAATGATTTTTGTCAAATATAAATAATATTTGTTCGTAAAAAGTATATCTGTCTCCTAATTTGAATCCCCAATTTATAATTGATATGCTTAGGTATGTCAATATGTAATAATTAGTTGTAACTAATGTCCATCATCAAATAATTATATTGTGTTTCAAAATAATAAAAGTATTGCTAATACTGAATCACCAAATAATATTATGACTAAGTAATATATTTCTTGGGGATTAAGGAACTGAAGGTTAATGACACACCTTTACTTAATTAACAGGAAATTTTGTTCACTAAAATAATAATGATTAACTGCTATAATACCTACCTTAAATAAATAAAATTGTTGGATATTTAATAAAAAGTGTATGGAGTCTGGTTCTATTCCAGAAACCAATGAGTACAATGGCTCTGGTGGTAGATCCAATGGTATCAATTTCACTTTCCCATTTGCGCAAAACTGGCTTCATTTGCCTTACAATGAGAGCAAACCAAGTTCATAGATCCAATAGTAACACATTGTTGGTTACTGTAGTCAATTGACAAATCCTAATTGAAAGCAGCTCGATTCAAACTTTCGGGATTATTGGTTGAATCTCTCGCTCTCGCTTCCCGCGTTCGTGATATACGAATTCTTTCACGTTCTTTTCGGTCGTCACGTTCTTGTGCAGTATGATAAGATCGGTAATTAGTTTGGTTTGTAGCATTTCGGGTTCTTCTACCTAAATTACTTCGTCTTCTAGGAGGCATATCGAATATACTCACCTAAATTATGTCACATGCAATAATTATTAATCACAGGTATTAAAACACTTTGCATAAAACACGATATAAAACAATCAAAATTAATTATTACATATTTTAAACGCTTTTTAACGCGGTTTGTTTGACAGATGCAATGACGTGAAAACTGATGACAATTTATGTCGCATTCCAAAACTAAAACAAAAGAAAGAATATTCCAAGGCCAGTCAAATCTATAGCTCTTAAATTTTTTGACTTTTCAATTTGGTCGGGTTCACGATATTATCACTTTTGCGTGAACCTGCACACACATACATTTGATTGAATTTGAACTTTGTAGAGAGACAATAAAGTGCGAATTGACCCTTCGACGTTAGCAATACACCTACATTGTTTAGACAAAAATGAGTGCTTGTAATTTAATATGAACTTTATTGTATAGCAATACAGTTCAAATTGACTCTAAATTTAGTTAGAAAATATTTGTATAGGAAAAAGAAAAGGGCTCTTTTAAGGTTTTCCTGGAAATTATTCGATTTTTTCTCGCCGTAAGAACCATCCTTGGGCTTCAAGGAATATTTAAAAAAAAGAATTATTAAGATTGGTCCATGCGTTGTTGAGTTGTGCGCTTACCAACACATTTTGCGATTCATTTTTATATAATAGATAAATATATCAATTAAAACAAAATAGAAATCAAAACATAACATCTTTGAAAAGTGTAAATTATATAAATTGTATATTTAAAAAAAGACGTATTTTATGATATAAAATTCAATGTATCTTCTTGTGTTGTTTTATGAATATAAAAAAGCATAAATAAAAAAAAAGGATTCCATAATTGTGAAACTTGTCTGAATTATATATTATTTATCGTATAGGTACTTTTGAAATAGCTGAATATGAAAACGAATTCATAATAAAATTAAGAGACGTTTCCAAAATTACTGAAATCGGTTTCATTTTTATTACAAATGTTATGTGAAACAATGACAATGTATCTTATACTTGATGGTCACTAGATATGTAACTTGACGACCTCAGACAAGACACATCAATCGATGTCAAATGATTGTTATAGGAGAATAGATACAGCGTTATCAGCAAACTGTCTTACAATATTACGAGTACATGTATTATTGTAAGAATAAAGGCCGTATTGATACTCCTTCTATAATAAACAATTTTCTTTTATTTTGCCTTCAGAGTATTATTTTGTTGGCAGAGGATCACTGATTGATTGATTGATTGACTGCCTGACATCAACACACAGCCTTAATCACTTGCTCCAGATATGAACATGATTAGGTTACACTAATCTTCTTTTAGAACTAAAGAAGCATTATTTTACATTCAACTCACACACGCGAAATGGTAAATTAAAGCTTGTTCTCAAATCTATCAGTGATGTGAAAATGAATATAATACAGCTTTCTGTGTCGAAAAAAAAAGGAAGAGAAAGAAGAAGAAAGAGGAATATAGAAATAGATCAAATTATCCTAATGGTTTCCAATATCGTAATTTAACACGTATACAAATACTGAATATATTTTGCCTATATGATAAATAAGGAGCACATAACACTGATTTATTACAAAGAAGCCAATAAAGTTTGAGAGCCAAATACAAAAGTATTTGTATAGACTTTGATTATCCACTTTAATATACATAATATATGAGAACCTTTGTTCCCTTCCTGTATTAATAATAATCTAATAATGTTAATCTCCTGTTACTATACAATTAACAATAATAATTATAATCACATTGCTTATAATTATGTGTCAAATCAAATATGAAGTTATTTCTTGAACATATTTTTCGTTAATTTATTCTTTAACACTCTTGAGAGGCTCCAATATTAATTATTTAGCTCAGAAGTGACATTGATGACTAAATATTTCATAAAGTTTGAACTCTTATTATTTGGTGGTCTCTGATGAATTATAAATTAATTCCTATAATTGAATTTTAGAGAGCAGAGAGAGAACACACATTCTCTTAACACATAGAGAATGATACCAGACATTAAATACTTCTAATATTGGGTTTATACAACAATAAATAAATCAACCAATCGATAATAACGACTAAAACAAATTAATAAATAATACAATATAGATATTATTTTTCAACGCGATCTGCAACGATTTCATTTTACTAGAACGTGAGGATCTAAACGACATTAAACTTCGAACTCCTTGCTCTTGACAACGCCGAGAGAGGGAAATTAATTTCAAGTTTTGATAAAAACTATATTCTTCTTTTCATGTCGACTGGTTCGCAGGAACAGAGCACGGTAGAACACCTAACTATACTTATTACTTTATTTGATATTATGATTTACTGTGAGAGAGTTACTATGTAATATATTGACAAGATGAAACAAATAAATAAATAGTTTTTTTTTTATAAAAACTAAAACTGTACTGTAGAGTGGATGCTGCAGTAGTTGTTTCATACTCGTATATTATTGTTCGTTATCAATCATTAGATTAACATATTCGTTATCCATTTGATAAAAACCCTATTAGTAAATGATGACGTTCACTATACTCCGCTTATCATCCAAGTCTGATGTAGATAAATTATAAAACTCTTAAATACATCCGGTACAGAGGTGATGAATTTCATTATGTCATTTGTGTATATAATTACAAATGGCTGCAGGGAAGTTTTGTCTCATTGTGTTCATTAGAATATTTCAAAAGAAAAACCATTTTTTAAGTCAAGACCAATGAAAATATGCTTTAAATAAAATTCAAAGAGTTTCATGTTTTAACTGCGTGAGATGAGGCAACAATATTACGGAGCGGATGAATTAATTTATTAAGACTCAATTTCACCTAAGTTTCATTTCCTTGTCATTAATTACAGCATAATTCTTTAATATAAAGCAGTTACATAAAAGTAACTTAGAAAGAGATGAAAAGATAACTTTAATCTTAATCCATCGTTATTTTAATATAACACCGGTAAAATGTCGCTAGGTTACGTAAAAAAAAAAACAATAGTAATAAGTGTATCGTGGTTTGGTTCGAAGGAGGAGAGATTTTATTAGCAAATGACAGTTTTGATTCCAAATTAGGTTTCCGTGTAATTAAACATGACAACTGATTTTTGATAACTAATTAACTCTCGTTACATTACATCTCAATAAAACTGGACGTAAATCACTAAACTTAATCTCTGTGTGACTCCACTCCATTATATGTTAAAAACATGCAAATCTGAAACATTACTGTTGGAGGCCGAAAATATAACAAGTTTAAAATTATCTACGAATTTACTTGTGAATTCCCTTAAATAAAAGTTTGTTAATTTAGCTAGATTATAATATATATTAAATTATATTCAGAGATTAAGTTTAGTTTAGTTAGTATGAATAATTAACTACTAAATAGAGATAAGGCTTTTCTTTTCTTTTACATTTACATACATTCTTCTGCCTCATATAAAAATATTAACATTTTTGTAACACATGTCTGTCAAGGCACAGCCTATTCTAGCTGACTATATATAATTCAATAAGTTCCAATAATCCTCGTTGTCGCTCCAATTATTGTAATATATATAGTTTTACCTCCATATTTGCTTTGTTATTAAACAATAAATAGAGATTTTATATATAGTAATATCCTGTCTCGGTTCGCAGTGTCACATTCTGGTTCCATCGGTGAGAAAGCTAAGGATAGCTAGTACTGCATTTATTTCAAAAACAACAAAACAAAATCATATAATGTAATCAAAACGTTCGAAATTCAATATTGTTGTCCCGAGTTACAAATACGTACCATTTTTAAACTCTTCAACTGAACTCCTCGTGTAAGAAGAAAATTTGCATTGAATCAAGTAGAATTATAAAAAAATAGATATACATAAGATAAAATAATATAATTTCACTGTTTCCTTCGCAGTACTGATCCGTGAATATTGCATTGTGTACTAGATGTATCGTGACTTGCATTATTGTTGTATTTCCTGATCGTAAATCTTCTCTTTGTAAAATGGTAATATTGTGTATTAAGTATCATCTTATGATCATGACACATCACTAATAGTAATGGTCGTGATAGTATTATATACATCGGTGTATTGAAACAGTGTCTATCTTAAAATTATAAAATGTAACATAACAATTAACAAAATTAATACAAAACTTATCGATTATAAAAATCTGTTTTTTTACTTTATAATTGTATTCCTTCCGTTTTATCATTTATTGATGTAAGATGATATCATGTGTATTATAAGTTTATTTTGTTACCGTTATTTAAGTATTTTTTAGGAAATTAATGTATTTATTATAGTATTATGATGCTTTTCTACGATTATGTTCAACTGGTAATTTAATTATTTCAAACTCCCTAGCTGGAGTCACGCGTTTAAATATAATATTCACTGAGTCTTCTTCGCTTCGCTTCGCTTCTTCTTATATACAGTTGAAACAGAATAAGCTGCTTATAACTGAAGTACTCCTTAACTCCATTAAGTCTTTATATTTATTTAATATACAAAGTGTAATAATAAAGGTAATATAATAATTATACTATTTATTATTTTATTTCATCTTGAAGTAATTCTCATTTAACGGTCTGATTATTTATTTTTTAGTATAATATACTAGCAGGTTACCCTTGCTTCGCGACAGGAATAAACAAAAAAAAACTGACTTTCGTGAGTATTGAACCCATGACTCTACCCTTCACACATACGCACGCGCTCTATCCTCCAACCCATCTTGACTCTCTATCAGTGCGAGAAAGTCTTGAGTTTAATAACTACACAGTTTCACTCCTATCGGATTATAGGTACACTCTTGTTTCTCACATCGCAGCGTGTTGAGAATAAACATAGTGACTGACCAAATAGTTTTAATTTCTACTGCAATGCAATGGGAGAAGAGAGGGAGCGGGGGATAAACTTTGCAGTTTTTTAGTTGTAACTTTGGAGCGGTTTGGTCCTTTGCAAAATCCTTTCTTATTGCACCTATTTAATATGTCAGAAGTCTTGTGGCCAAATTTCAGCTTTATAGGTATAACGGTTTGGGCTGTAGAGCGATGAATGAGTCAGTGAGTGAGTGTCTTTGTGCTTTATATATTAAGATTTGATTGTAACAAATGTATTATATATTATTATTATATTCTTTGGAGCAGAAAATAAAATTATAACCAGTGAGTGAACTCCAATTATATTTATATTACAGTTGAACTTATTGAATCAATAATTAATTAATTAACTGACTAATTAATGAAGATTGTCGCTCTGTTATGTTATGGTTATAGTGATCAAACATTTCTCAAATAAACCGTAATTATTGATTACAATCGAGAGTCGTGAGCACGTCTCCGCTGTTGGGTTTATATTGACACTAAGTCTGTCTTAAGATCTATTTGAGTGTGATCTGTCAGTGACTGACAAACTAACTATTAACTATGTATGTGTGTGATTAATTAATTCAAAAGTGTATTATTAATAATAATCAGTCGTAGACTACCAATATATTACACATAATATTTGTGAACTAACAGTATATGTATATCTTTATGTACGATTTTGAGAAAATTTGGAAAAATTTTATTTTATTAATAAAAATTATTCAAATTAAACTATAACAAAGAACGCAGTAAACTTATTTTCGTCAATATTAGTCAGGATAATACGCCTCACAAATGGTTTTCCAAAAATATATAATAATATATAACCCACATATTGAATCAACAACTCAGCCGAGGTCCACAAATCATAGTTCAGTGAAGTGGACGGGTCACGTTATATACTCGTAGATGTAAGAGTGTCTGATCTCACTGTGAAGTACTCGTATGTATGTACAGAACACTGCGAGTACACGTCAGCGGTTCAGTCAGTGTGATGTATTCATCAATGAACAAAATATATATTAGACAATTTTTAGTATGTATTATAACATGTAAAATGATATTATAAGATTATATTAATGATTTGTTTATAATAATGCTAGGTTACATAAATTTCGAGATTTCTGATTGCTGGCACCATTGTCATTGTCATTGTCCTATTGACTTCGTCATGCCATCCAGGTACATAGGAGTTAAGTTAAGAAGTTATTTATATTAAAAATAGTTTAGGTATAACATCCAAGCATTATGAATCATAACATAACTTTAACAATACATCTGGAACATTGTAGATTTATACTGTGATTATAGAGATTACTGCGGGTCACGTACTGAGAGCTAAGCGTCTTACTTGACTGATAATAGAGTGTGTTGTGAGAAAGAGAGACGGCAGTATGTTAATATACTGAATCAACAATAGAAATCACACCATGAATATATTAATTGTAAATAATTTAAGTTTGTTGCATGGTTGGCGCTGATTTAGATTTATTTAATAAGTTACTTTAATGTTTAATAAAATTAGACGGACAGATTTGATGTTCGGTTATAGAGTTTGGAGGTCTTCTCCAGTTTAATAAAATGCTGCTAATCACGCTCATGGAATATCTTCAATGTAAGCGAGTCTTTAAATTATACATATATATTAATATTTTGTATGTATTATAGTGTAATTATAAATTAGCACATTCAAGAGACTATGAAATTACTGTCTTTACATGCATCCAAAGTAAACATTTCATACTTAACACAGTATGTTATGTTCATGTTTTTAATTTAAAAACATGAATTAAATGTAATCATTATATATATAGACAGCAGCGGCGTTAGGACTACTGACACCCCGGGCAAAAATATTTAGGCGCCCACTTAAGGAAATCAATACTCGAAAAATAAATACTCGATGTATTTATTTTTTGCTGAACCAAATCATCTGACAGCTGAATATAGTTGTGAATATGGCACATAGAGCACAGTATTGAGGGTACACAGCGAGGAAGACAGAAGGGCGAAGCCCCAGACCTCAGCGCCCCCAAATTTTGGCGCGCCGAGCTATCACCCCATCGCGCGCCCCCCTAACGCCGGCATTGTATATAGATATAGAATATAGGGGAAGAATAGGGGATATAGAAGAGGCTGTAGTTATAACCGACAGACAGACCAGCAAAAGCAGAGGATATGGTTTCGTAAGTTGTTTTTTTTTTTTGGCTATATTTGTGAAAATGTCATTCAGCTAACAGTTTTGTGCTGCTGAAATGACATGTAAGTTCAGTTTGCCCGTGCCCAGTGCGCATTGGTGCAGGCTAAGAAACAGTATCGTACGTATCGTTATCGTGTCTACTACCTACGTCATAGGCACCTAACCACTGAATTTCCACAAACATATGGCGTAATTACAACAAACACGGAAGTTATGCCTTTGTAACACAGGTTTATCCATCTTGCAATAGCAAGTCGCCAACAACCATGGGGAAAAATAAATTTACGATTTACCATTGACTATTATATATTGCTCACAGTGTATTCAGGCTGAACAACTAATAGATTGCATCTCAGTGCAGTATTCTGAACATGATATGTATTCTTGAGTGCAGACGCGAACATAGTTTTATAATTAATAAAAAAATTTAAATGAGAAATAAACAAACACAATATTTATATTTTTTAATAGTCGTTATGTTATTTATATCTAATTAAAAATGGTGTAAAAAATAGCATTATATAAAAGAATTATATTTTACAGTCTATTTGTTTAAATTAATTTTAATATCTTAATCGTATTTACTTTTTTATAACAATATGTATGGCTGCAAGAATTTTATTGCGAATGAATATTGATTCATATTAATGATTTCATAAATACGTAATTTCAAACGATTTGATCTGTTGTTTTAAATGAATTCGAATAACAACTAGTTAAGCGCGAGATAAAAACGAAATGTAAGGTATTCTTGTAAAATAGAGGTAAAAGAATAATTTATTACAAAACACTGCAGCTGTTTTTAAGAAAATAACAAACTAAAAAAAATATAATATTATAACAAAATATTTTTTATTGGTATTTTATATTAGATTGGATTTTATAATAACGAAATATTTTCAAACATTTTATAAATAAATAGTCAAAACTATAAAGAACTGTAAATTAATAATAAGTTAAAAGTATGTATCGTGTTTCTCGTCGGTTCTTTTTCACGAACCTATCCTTTGGATCCGAGTATCGAGAGTCTGTCTTTATATAAGTGATATTAAAATACAAAGTGATATAGTACATCTCATTGTTGTTAAGTGCATTGTTTGTGTTATAACATTGAACATACTTTATTAACATTCACACATTCAATACGTTTTAACAAGAAATCCATTTGTGAGTATTTTAATTATTTACATTTGCATTTTGTTATATTTCTTGTATATTATGTTATTAATCCCGATATTCTAAATATGTCAAAAGACATTGTATACTTGAGATAAAGCCCTTTCTTAGTATTGAAATTTTAATTCACTTTGCGTCTCTGTTATTGAACTGCTTCTTATTTATAACTACAATATGCTTCGAGGAAAATGTTTTTATGACACTTGATTTATATTTTTCATCAAAGAACCAAAACGTTTGAATAACTAATATTGTATACACTTACAGAGTCATTCTTAAAAAATTGGTTTAAATTAAGATTTTTAATTTTTGATAAGTGAATAGTTTAAATGTCAATGTTTCGCTTTATTTGTATAAAACTCAGAGGAAAGAACTACATGAAAACTACTCATAGAAAATTGGAATAAAAAGTTATTAGTAAAGCAATATTCTTTTTAATATTCAGACATTAATATTATATAGTTTTCAAAATACATGTAAATATTTATAAAAATAGATTAATAAACGTGTCATATAATAATATAAAGCCGGCGCCAAGCATTACTCGCCACTAACATTAGAAGCAGTGTTACAATCATTATATTAACATAATACCAAGTAATAACAGTATTGAGTACTTACTACATTAGACGTGATCAGACTTGAAGAGAAGTTGAATGTGTTTGAATATCAACGTTGCTTTGTTACTTAATCCAATTACAAAAGATTATTTAGTATAACTTTGTATTAGTTAAAGACAGTGAATGGCAGCTTAGTATGGATTACTCAAAATATTTTTGGAGTACTTTTAACTTACCAATGTAACACCGGTACAAGTGCCGGGATATGTAGGCTAAGGTAACTAACTACTTACATGCGAGGCGAAGACGAAACTCTCATAAATGAACCTCAACGCAAGTCCACTGAAAGAATATGTACGAGTGTAAGCATTACATTATATACATAGAAAAAACTATATAAGTAGATAAGATGGACCTTCATTAATATTTTAACTTATTAATATAGTTATTATTATCTCCACACTCAAATAGGAGAGTAATTTATCAATAATATATAATTTATAACATTTATAACTTATATATAATTTATCAATAATATGTAATTTATAACATTTATAACTTATATATAATTTATCAATAATATGTAATTTATAACATTTATAACTTATATATAATTTATCAATAATATGTAATTTATAACATTTATAACTTATATATAATTTATCAATAATATGTAATTTATAACATTTATAACTTATATATAATTTATCAATAATATGTAATTTATAACATTTATAACTTATATATAATTTATCAATAATATGTAATTTATAACATTTATAACTTATATATAATTTATCAATAATATGTAATTTATAACATTTATAACTTATATATAATTTATCAATAATATGTAATTTATAACATTTATAACTTATATATAATTTATCAATAATATGTAATTTATAACATTTATAACTTATATATAATTTATCAATAATATGTAATTTATAACATTTATAACTTATATATAATTTATCAATAATATGTAATTTATAACATTTATAACTTATATATAATTTATCAATAATATGTAATTTATAACATTTATAACTTATATATAATTTATCAATAATATGTAATTTATAACATTTATAACTTATATATAATTTATCAATAATATGTAATTTATAACATTTATAACTTATATATAATTTATCAATAATATGTAATTTATAACATTTATAACTTATATATAATTTATCAATAATATGTAATTTATAACATTTATAACTTATATATAATTTATCAATAATATGTAATTTATAACATTTATAACTTATACAATAATATATTTACAAGTAATTACTAAACTGGCGTTTTCTGAACTCGTACCTTAAAAGCTTCTAATAGTGTTATATGTATATTATACTGTTATGTAAATATTTGGTTTAGTTTAGTTTAGATAAGTAGGGGTTGGATTGGATAACCCTTAGCACATACAAATATAACAATGTGATGTGAACTATATTAATTAAAACTGTATCACTTACAGTAAACATATCCTGTAAGTCGATTATCAAAGTAAATTCACTTACATGAAAGTTAGTGAAGGACCCTTCAACTTGTAAAGTTAAAGATGTTAATACGACACTATCCTTTGGGACATTTTGATCAACTTTTGTTTTACCATTTACGGGGCTAATTTGTTAGAAGTTCTATGTGAAACCTTTTAATTTATTTTATGTTTTCTTGCTGTTTAAGGACGGTGGTGATTTAATCATGATGTTTGTTGATTTTTTTATTGATGAACCTGGTACTAATTTAAAATAATAAATATGCCTTACAACCTGACCACCTTTATACTGACCTTAATCATAACAACAAGCAGCTTGTTAACCTTCACACATAAAGTCGGTCAACAAACTCATTAAAATTAAGAAAATATAACAAGCGGGAAAACTTTAAGTTAACTTTTACTGGATACAAAGCTTAAATAATTTAAAATATTAATAACTACATATCAACATAACTTATCTATACTTATAATAAATCTGTAGAGAGGTCAATTCTGTACATGAAATATATTTACAAAATAAGTAGCAGGGGGTGATTAGTGTTCGATACTGATGCCAAAAATGCAGTTAAAAAAATTTTTGTCTGTCTGTCTGTCTGTCTGTCTGTTTGTATGTTATTTATAGAAAAAAAAACTACTCGACGGATTTTAACGAAACTTAGTACAATTATTCTTTATACTCCTGGGCAGGTAATAGTATACTTTTCATCACACTACAATGAATAGGAGCAGAGCAGTGAAAGGAAATGTTGAGAAAATGGGAGAAGTTGCTTGATTTTTTAAGCTTCCGTCGCGTGTGCAGCCTTAATGGTTAGAGCTACATAGAAACTATGTATAACGGAAATATTCTACATAAAAATACACGAAAAATATTCCAAGACAGCATATATCTACCTTTTATAGTTAACTCACAATAACACGCATAACTCTCGATAGCTTAGCAGTTCGGAGATTTCTTATTATATTTGTTTACTTTTACGTTTATAAAACCAATAATGCTCACCATCATTCCTAATTAAAAAAAAAATAAACATTAGCACCAATTCAATAAAAAAAGAATCATTGAAATCGGTATAGAAACACCAAACTTATACTTACTTACATGAAATACGCCAACAAGACATCGCGCGTGAATAGTGAATCAAGCTATAAGGATTATTTTTGCGTAACGGTTGCCGCGCTCGACGGGGCTCGCGGCGGCAGAGTATAAAAGGGGCGGGAGGCGAGCGCAAGCGTCATTCAATATTTGGCTGTTGATGCGTTCAGAGTGTTGAACTTTATTGACAGACAATAATTGTTATTTTATAAACCGTGCTTATCAGCGCGACTTTTTTTCTTTAAATAGTTTATTTTAATTTCTTTTGTTGTTATTTTCTAAATTAGTTTTAGTTTTGTTTAAATTCTTAACTATTAATAGTTCCTATTTTATTTCTTTTTAAGTAGATTTAGATTCGATTTTTAGATTAGATAATAGATAGATAGATTAGATTATTGTTAGATTTTTAGTTACTGATAGGTTAGTTTTGGGCATTTTATGTTTAGTTTTTTTTGTATTGAGTAGATAAAAGCGTAGGTAGGTACTTTTATTAATTATAGTATTCATAGGTATTTTTTATTTATTTTTAAGTGAAGTAGGTATAGGTAGATATTGCCTACTATCTACCTATACTGCACACGTGTTTTAGCTTTATTTTCATTTCTTTTTTTTTTGTACCTAAGTTGTAGGTAGGTAGGTACATATTTCTTAGTTTAATTCTATTAGAATATTAGGTATTTAAGTTTAAATAGGCACTTAGATTTATATTTTTTTTATTAAGTATATTTAAGTATAGCTTTATTTTCATTTTTTATTCTTTTGTAATTTGTAGGTACCTACGTACATATTTATAATTCGATTAGAATATTATTTTAGTTTTAATAGGCACTTAGATTTATATTCTATTTATTATATACTTAGCTATAGTTAGGACCTCTGACGTAAGTTTTTTGTTGGGTAACTAAATAGAATTTAAGTTACCGTCGATTAAAAATAAAATAAACGATGCCACCTAAAAAACGACCATCTTTATCTCGAACTTCGAGTCAAGCTAGGAGAATGAGAATGACGCGTTCTCAAGAATCGGAAGAGGAAAGAGCACATCGGTTAAACTCTATGAGAGTTAGTGCCTCAACATCTCGAGCTAATGAAAGCTCTCCAGAAAGAGAGATGCGATTAGCAGCTGAAAGAGCGAGACGAGCTACAACACGGGCTTCTCAAAGCTCTTCTCAACGAGAGCTAAGGCGTTCCATTGACCGGGAAGAACATGCGTTATCCCGAGAAGCTGAAACAGCTTTACAACGAGAATTGCGACTCACAGCTGACCGCGAACGGCATACATTATCTCGCGAGTCTGAAACCTTCACTGAGAGGGAATTACGGCTTACAGCTGACCGCGAACGTCATATTTTATCTCGCGAGTCCGAAACCTTCACTGAGAGGGAATTACGGCTTACAGCTGACCACGAACGTCATATTTTATCTCGCGAGTCCGAAACCTTCACTGAGAGGGAATTACGGCTTACAGCTGATCGCGAACGTCATTTTTTTATTTATAAAAATAGATTAATAAACGTGTCATATAATAATATAAAGCCGGCGCCAAGCATTACTCGCCACTAACATTAGAAGCAGTGTTACAATCATTATATTAACATAATACCAAGTAATAACAGTATTGAGTACTTACTACATTAGACGTGATCAGACTTGAAGAGAAGTTGAATGTGTTTGAATATCAACGTTGCTTTGTTACTTAATCCAATTACAAAAGATTATTTAGTATAACTTTGTATTAGTTAAAGACAGTGAATGGCAGCTTAGTATGGATTACTCAAAATATTTTTGGAGTACTTTTAACTTACCAATGTAACACCGGTACAAGTGCCGGGATATGTAGGCTAAGGTAACTAACTACTTACATGCGAGGCGAAGACGAAACTCTCATAAATGAACCTCAACGCAAGTCCACTGAAAGAATATGTACGAGTGTAAGCATTACATTATATACATAGAAAAAACTATATAAGTAGATAAGATGGACCTTCATTAATATTTTAACTTATTAATATAGTTATTATTATCTCCACACTCAAATAGGAGAGTAATTTATCAATAATATATAATTTATAACATTTATAACTTATATATAATTTATCAATAATATGTAATTTATAACATTTATAACTTATATATAATTTATCAATAATATGTAATTTATAACATTTATAACTTATATATAATTTATCAATAATATGTAATTTATAACATTTATAACTTATATATAATTTATCAATAATATGTAATTTATAACATTTATAACTTATATATAATTTATCAATAATATGTAATTTATAACATTTATAACTTATATATAATTTATCAATAATATGTAATTTATAACATTTATAACTTATATATAATTTATCAATAATATGTAATTTATAACATTTATAACTTATATATAATTTATCAATAATATGTAATTTATAACATTTATAACTTATATATAATTTATCAATAATATGTAATTTATAACATTTATAACTTATATATAATTTATCAATAATATGTAATTTATAACATTTATAACTTATATATAATTTATCAATAATATGTAATTTATAACATTTATAACTTATATATAATTTATCAATAATATGTAATTTATAACATTTATAACTTATATATAATTTATCAATAATATGTAATTTATAACATTTATAACTTATATATAATTTATCAATAATATGTAATTTATAACATTTATAACTTATACAATAATATATTTACAAGTAATTACTAAACTGGCGTTTTCTGAACTCGTACCTTAAAAGCTTCTAATAGTGTTATATGTATATTATACTGTTATGTAAATATTTGGTTTAGTTTAGTTTAGATAAGTAGGGGTTGGATTGGATAACCCTTAGCACATACAAATATAACAATGTGATGTGAACTATATTAATTAAAACTGTATCACTTACAGTAAACATATCCTGTAAGTCGATTATCAAAGTAAATTCACTTACATGAAAGTTAGTGAAGGACCCTTCAACTTGTAAAGTTAAAGATGTTAATACGACACTATCCTTTGGGACATTTTGATCAACTTTTGTTTTACCATTTACGGGGCTAATTTGTTAGAAGTTCTATGTGAAACCTTTTAATTTATTTTATGTTTTCTTGCTGTTTAAGGACGGTGGTGATTTAATCATGATGTTTGTTGATTTTTTTATTGATGAACCTGGTACTAATTTAAAATAATAAATATGCCTTACAACCTGACCACCTTTATACTGACCTTAATCATAACAACAAGCAGCTTGTTAACCTTCACACATAAAGTCGGTCAACAAACTCATTAAAATTAAGAAAATATAACAAGCGGGAAAACTTTAAGTTAACTTTTACTGGATACAAAGCTTAAATAATTTAAAATATTAATAACTACATATCAACATAACTTATCTATACTTATAATAAATCTGTAGAGAGGTCAATTCTGTACATGAAATATATTTACAAAATAAGTAGCAGGGGGTGATTAGTGTTCGATACTGATGCCAAAAATGCAGTTAAAAAAATTTTTGTCTGTCTGTCTGTCTGTCTGTCTGTTTGTATGTTATTTATAGAAAAAAAAACTACTCGACGGATTTTAACGAAACTTAGTACAATTATTCTTTATACTCCTGGGCAGGTAATAGTATACTTTTCATCACACTACAATGAATAGGAGCAGAGCAGTGAAAGGAAATGTTGAGAAAATGGGAGAAGTTGCTTGATTTTTTAAGCTTCCGTCGCGTGTGCAGCCTTAATGGTTAGAGCTACATAGAAACTATGTATAACGGAAATATTCTACATAAAAATACACGAAAAATATTCCAAGACAGCATATATCTACCTTTTATAGTTAACTCACAATAACACGCATAACTCTCGATAGCTTAGCAGTTCGGAGATTTCTTATTATATTTGTTTACTTTTACGTTTATAAAACCAATAATGCTCACCATCATTCCTAATTAAAAAAAAAATAAACATTAGCACCAATTCAATAAAAAAAGAATCATTGAAATCGGTATAGAAACACCAAACTTATACTTACTTACATGAAATACGCCAACAAGACATCGCGCGTGAATAGTGAATCAAGCTATAAGGATTATTTTTGCGTAACGGTTGCCGCGCTCGACGGGGCTCGCGGCGGCAGAGTATAAAAGGGGCGGGAGGCGAGCGCAAGCGTCATTCAATATTTGGCTGTTGATGCGTTCAGAGTGTTGAACTTTATTGACAGACAATAATTGTTATTTTATAAACCGTGCTTATCAGCGCGACTTTTTTTCTTTAAATAGTTTATTTTAATTTCTTTTGTTGTTATTTTCTAAATTAGTTTTAGTTTTGTTTAAATTCTTAACTATTAATAGTTCCTATTTTATTTCTTTTTAAGTAGATTTAGATTCGATTTTTAGATTAGATAATAGATAGATAGATTAGATTATTGTTAGATTTTTAGTTACTGATAGGTTAGTTTTGGGCATTTTATGTTTAGTTTTTTTTGTATTGAGTAGATAAAAGCGTAGGTAGGTACTTTTATTAATTATAGTATTCATAGGTATTTTTTATTTATTTTTAAGTGAAGTAGGTATAGGTAGATATTGCCTACTATCTACCTATACTGCACACGTGTTTTAGCTTTATTTTCATTTCTTTTTTTTTTGTACCTAAGTTGTAGGTAGGTAGGTACATATTTCTTAGTTTAATTCTATTAGAATATTAGGTATTTAAGTTTAAATAGGCACTTAGATTTATATTTTTTTATTATATAGCAGCTGTACTTAGAACATCTAAGGTTTTTTTTGTATTAGCATAGGTACTTTGATTAATTACAGTAGTTGTAGGTATTTCTTATTATTCATTTTTAAGTGAAGTAGGTAAGTGTAGATAGTATTGCACACGCATTAAGTATAGCTTTATTTTCATTTTTTATTCTTTTGTAATTTGTAGGTACCTACGTACATATTTATAATTCGATTAGAATATTATTTTAGTTTTAATAGGCACTTAGATTTATATTCTATTTATTATATACTTAGCTATAGTTAGGACCTCTGACGTAAGTTTTTTGTTGGGTAACTAAATAGAATTTAAGTTACCGTCGATTAAAAATAAAATAAACGATGCCACCTAAAAAACGACCATCTTTATCTCGAACTTCGAGTCAAGCTAGGAGAATGAGAATGACGCGTTCTCAAGAATCGGAAGAGGAAAGAGCACATCGGTTAAACTCTATGAGAGTTAGTGCCTCAACATCTCGAGCTAATGAAAGCTCTCCAGAAAGAGAGATGCGATTAGCAGCTGAAAGAGCGAGACGAGCTACAACACGGGCTTCTCAAAGCTCTTCTCAACGAGAGCTAAGGCGTTCCATTGACCGGGAACAACATGCGTTATCCCGAGAAGCTGAAACTGCTTTACAACGAGAATTGCGACTCACAGCTGACCGCGAACGGCATACATTATCTCGCGAGTCTGAAACCTTCACTGAGAGGGAATTACGGCTTACAGCTGACCGCGAACGTCATATTTTATCTCGCGAGTCCGAAACCTTCACTGAGAGGGAATTACGGCTTACAGCTGACCACGAACGTCATATTTTATCTCGCGAGTCCGAAACCTTCACTGAGAGGGAATTACGGCTTACAGCTGATCGCGAACGTCATATTTTGTCTCGAGAATCTGAAACTTTTACTCAATATCAAGACCGTTTGACAAATGATAGGGCGCACCATAACATGATTCGATCTCTTGAAGATGAACATGAGCATGAACAACGACTAGAGTCGGGACGCGATTATTACAATTCTTTGAGACAAGAACAACTGATTACTTTATCTAATGAAAGATTAAGAATTGAAAATATTCGGTCGCTTGAAACAGAAGAACAGCGAGAGGCCCGTCTTACTGCAGATAGATTTCGACATGGTCTTAATGACTTAGATATACACGTGGTAGATCAATCTACAAATTCGGTGGCGTGGTCCGATAAATATAAAAGTGGGTTTGCTTATAACCTCACAATTGATTACAGATCATCTTCTGAAATAGGCGATATGAACGTAGTATGTTCCTTTTGTAATGCTTCGAAGTGGAGGAAGGAGTCTGCTGGTTTCTGTTGTTCTGGAGGTAAAATAAATTTGCCTTCGTTCGAAGACCCACCGGAACCTTTAAAATCACTACTTTTAGGGGAACATTTGCAATCCAAACAGTTTTTAGATAATAATCGCACTTATAATAGTGCATTCCAAATGACATCCTTTGGTGCTAAACAAATCTCAGAAGGCCCTTTCATGCCTACTTTTAAGGTACAAGGTCAGGTTTACCATTTGATAGGGTCCCTTTTGCCTGAAGAACAACCTAAATTTCTTCAAATATATTTTGTATCCGATTACAACGAACAGTCGAATATAAGAAATCAATATTTTCCGAATTTAAATACTGAACTCATTTCACAACTTCAGAACATGTTACATCAGGTTAATTCGTACGTATGCAGTTTTAAATCGGCATTAGAAGCCCTTTCTCAAGATGGTAATAACAATTATAAAATTGTTATAAATGCCGATAAGCGTCCAACTCAGGAACACCCTGGGCGTCATAACGTTCCATCCACGAATGAAGTTGCTGTAGTACTGGTCGACCAGGAATGTGATAGGCGTGATATCGTTATACGTTCCAGAGACAATCGTTTGCAACGTATTTTCGAAACCCACAGGGCTTACGACAGTTTGCAATATCCTATGATATACTGTCGAGGGGAAGATGGTTATAATTTCGCTGTATACCAAACCGATCCGCGCACAGGCGCACCTAATTATAATAAAAAGGTGTCATGCCTTCAATTTTATTGTTACCACCTGCAAGTGAGACGGAATAGATTGGTATACTTTCAACGTTTTCGTGGCTTATTTAATCAGTTTATTGTTGACATGTACGCAAAAATTGAAACCGAAAGATTAGTTTATATACGATCTAATCAAAGGCAGCTGCGCGCTGAAGAATACGTGCACCTTCGCGATGCCATGCAGCAAGATAACGATACTGTGAATATGGGTCGTTTAGTTATTTTACCCTCTTCTTTTACTGGTGGTCCACGCTACATGCATGAACGTACTCAAGACGCTTTTTGTTACGTAAGAAAATATGGACGTCCCGACTTATTTGTTACTGTAACTACCAATCCCAAGTGGGATGAAATCACTCGGGAGCTTCTTGAGGGTCAGGCACCGCATGATCGCCATGATATTATTGCAAGAGTGTTTCATTTAAAATTAAAATCAATGATAGATCTTCTTACCAAAGATAACATTTTTGGAGAAGTATTGTGTTATATGTATAGTGTTGAGTGGCAAAAACGCGGCTTACCTCACGCACATATCTTGCTTTGGTTAAAAGATAAGGTTCGACCTAATGATGTAGTCAGATTAATCAGTGCTGAAATTCCAGATCCGACTGCAGATCCCCTGTTATACGACATTGTTAAAACTCATATGATACATGGTCCATGTGGTGCATTTAACGCAAATGCTCCTTGCATGCAAGACGGTCGTTGCACTAAAAGGTATCCAAAAGCATTAGTGGATGAAACTGTAACAGGACATGATGGATACCCATTATATCGTCGCCGTTCAAGAGACAATGGTGGTTTTACTGTTGAAAAGCGAATGTCTGGACAACAGGTTACTTTAGATAATAGGTGGGTCGTTCCGTATTCGCCTGTATTGTCCAGAGCATTTCAAGCTCACATAAATGTAGAAATGTGTAATAGTGTAGAGTCAATTAAATATATTTGTAAGTACATTAACAAGGGCAGTGACCAAGCTACGTTTGCGTTAAGAAATGAACATGATGAAGTTACTAGATTTCAGTCAGGCAGATATATCAGCTCTTCAGAAGCTGTGTGGCGGATCTTAAGTTTTAATATTCACGAAAGATATCCACCTGTGACCCATCTGGATGTTCATCTGGAAGGCGGTCAACGTATATATTTTAACGCCGAAAATGTTACAGAACGATTAGAGAACCCTAGACAAACAAACTTTATTGGCATTCTTTCGACTTTGCCAAACTGATAATTTCGCAAAGTCTCTTTTGTATGAAGAAGTTCCATCGTATTATACCTACGATAAACAACGAGGTGTCTTTAACCGTAGACGCCGAGGCAGGCCTGTAGATGGCGAGACAGGTATTTTCAAAGAACATGTTCTTGGTAGAGTGTATACTGTTCATCCTAACAACGCAGAGTGTTTTTATTTGAGATTATTATTACATACAGTGCGAGGACCAACATCATTTATAGATTTGAGAAAAGTAGACGATGTTGTTTATCCAACTTATCATGCAGCTTGCCAAGCGCGTCATTTGCTTGAAAATGATCAACATTGGGATGACGCTTTAGCAGAATCCTGTGTTAGTGATAATCCACGACGGTTACGCCATTTATTTGTAACATTACTCACATTTTGTAATTTATCTGATCCTGTCCAATTATGGGAAAAATATAAAGAAAAATTTGCAGAAGACTTTCTTCGGAATTTATCTCACAATAATGAAGGCGCAACTAATGATAATTTTCGAGATCTGGCTATAAATCAGTGCTTATTAGCTCTTCAGGAAGACTTAACAGCAGTAGGCGGTAAATCACTTTGTGAATATGGTTTGCCAACGCCAACCTCAGTCGGAGAGGTTACCAATAGGGAATATTCCGCAGAGATTGGTTACAACCCAATGGAACTGCTGGTAACATTAGAAAACGGTGTCCCAATGATGACTGCAGAACAACGCTTAGTCTATGATCGCGTGTGCGAGAGTGTGCAGAATAATTTAGGAACAATATGGTTTTTAGATGCACCTGGAGGAACTGGGAAAACTTTTTTGACTAAATTAATATTAGCTTATGTTCGAAATCAGCGTAAAATCGCTCTTGCCGTGGCTTCATCAGGTATAGCTGCAACATTGCTACCAGGAGGTAAGACTGCTCACACTATGTTTAAAATACCAATTAATTTAGATCGCACGGAAAGTCCAACCTGTAGTATTTCAAGAAATAGCGACAAAGCTACGGTATTGCGTGAGTGTAATTTAATCGTATGGGATGAATGTACGATGGCCCATCGAAAAGGAGTAGAAGCAGTAGACAGAACTCTAAGGGACATAAGACAAAATGATCGACCAATGGGCGGTATTACGGTTTTATTTTGTGGTGATTTCCGACAAACCTTACCGGTAATACCACGGGGAACCCGAGCTGATGAGATTAGGGCTTGCCTGAAAAGCTCTTATTTGTGGCGTGATATACAATCGGTGCATTTGACTATAAATATGCGAGTGAGAACTGGAGACAACGCAGATAATCGTGAATTTTCTGATACATTATTGAAGATTGGTGAAGGTACCTATCCACAACTACACCAAGGAAAACTTATTCTGACACCTGAGTTATGTTGTATAGTGCAATCCCAACAACATCTTATATCTTCGGTTTACGGTGACATAACAATTATATTAAATAGGGACAATTCTTGGCTTTGCGAAAGGTCCATTTTGACTCCTCGCAATGACCAGGCATCTGAAATTAATAATAAAATACTGTCTAATATACAGGGAGAAAGCAAAGTTTATAGTTCAATAAATAGAATGGTTGATGAACAAGAAGCCACTAATTACCCGATAGAATTTTTAAATTCTTTAAGTATGCCTGGACTACCTTCTCATATAATTTGTTTAAAAATTGGCATACCGATAATTCTGCTCCGAAATTTAAGACCACCTCAACTTTGCAATGGAACTCGGCTAAAAGTAACCCAGTTGCAACAAAATGTAATCGAGGCTCAAATTTTAACAGGTTGCGGTGCAGGAGAAACTGTCTTTATTCCCAGAATTCCCATAATACCAAATAATTTTCCATTCCAATTTAAAAGAACGCAATTCCCAGTATCGGTGTGCTATGCCATGACTATCAATAAAGCTCAAGGGCAGACTTTTCGTGTTGCTGGAGTAGATCTCGGTGTTAGCTGTTTCTCGCATGGTCAATTATACGTCGCTCTTTCCCGGGTTAGCAATTCTAGGAATCTTTACGTTCACGTGCCGGACGGGTCGACTCTTAACATAGTCTACCCAGAAGCTTTGCGCTGAAACATTTTAATTTGATCTAAAAATATTAGCAATATATTATCTTAATAAAAAACAAGGAGTTACACGCTGACCGAGTCGTGGGTATAGCGTGGGTATATTATAATATTCTGCGGTTACTTATATTTTTCAACAGTTTTGTGGATTGGCATATTATATTACTATTGCCCTTCTAAAATACGAAAGTGAATCTGCCTGTTACGTCAAAACTATGAGGGAGGACATCTGCTAATTTTTTTTCGAAAAACGACGGAAACGCGGACGAAGTCGCGGGCAAAAGCTAGTAATTTAAATATATTTCTTTTTATTAAACTAAATGAAATATTGATATTGAACGGCATTGATAGACGATGTGTAATTAAAAACTCCTTACTTTAATTAATTTAACAAGTTCAGTTGTATTCTGAATAACACGTGTGTATAACTACAACAAATAACGAATACAACACATTATAGAATAACAATTGAAATTGTTTTTGAACACGTTATTTACTGAGATTTAAAACATTTTACAATTTGGTTCTTTGTTTGATTTTTATTATTTCTCATTGATTTTTTGTGACTTTTAATTTTATGTAACATCTTAGTACTTCAAAATGAAACAACGATTATGTTTTTTAACAAACAGAAAGTTTTAAATACAGACCGCTAATATTAAATTGTTACCGTCCCTTGTGACAGATGACTATTAGAGATCTTTACTGACCTAAAGGAGTAGAGATTAATACTGTTCTTAATAACGGAATGCAATAAGGTATAACATTCATCCTCAGTCCATTTTAATATAATATTAATTATAAAATACATTACAACAATAATAATACAAGTAAATAAAAAACAATTGCCGCAAGTACGAGAGTAACTGGTTAAGCTGATTTGGATATAGTTTTGTTTGTTATTTTCATAACATTGAATATTTTTTTGAATACTTACAAAATATAAATTTTAACAGCACTATTGAAA
The DNA here is from genome assembly GCA_918358865.1 of Melinaea marsaeus rileyi. Lineage (NCBI taxonomy): Eukaryota > Metazoa > Arthropoda > Insecta > Lepidoptera > Nymphalidae > Melinaea > Melinaea marsaeus. The sequence goes on from OU911085.1 coordinate 12,585,907, forward strand.
TTAGATCATGACCACTCTGTTCTCTGCGCTGTTCTACCTATCATCATATAAACTACACATATTAATGTCATAAAGATGACCCTGCATATTACGAACCTACATACAAACAGTAGATAGGTTTGTAATATGTATATTGTACTGTTTGATATAGCGGAGTAAAAATCTTGGTCGCTTTGTAAGGCTTTTATAGACGACCAGGAAAGAGCGTTTGATCTAACGACCTTTCAGAGTTTTGCATCATTAACCAATCAGTACTATTATTATTGTGTTGTATTCTTCAAACCCTTGATATTGAGTAATTAAATATAATATATAATTTCATTAAATGTGTTTACTTTAAACATTACCTCCGTCACATAAAATACCTCTTATAGTCACTTTAAGTATTTTTGATTTCTATCTTTCTCCCTGATTCAAGATAATATTCTAGAGCTGCTACAAGGACACATAAACACTGATTTATTACAAAGACGCCGATAAACTATAAGAGACATTACTTTAGTGTGATGGCGCATGTGACGTCCGTGAAGGTCTGATATCAATTTTGATATTATAAATGAGAAAATTTCTTCCCCTTTGTTGGCTCTTTGGTATGATGTCGAATATTTTTTTTAATTATGTAATAATTTAAAAAAATACATTCTTACTACCCGCGAATAAATGAAGTCGAGCAAATTATGATTTAATTAATGAGTACAATTAGTTAAATATACTTATATAATAAACATTGATAAAAAAAAAAGTAATGACTGCTAGGACTTCAGTAACTTTAATAAATAAAAAGGTTTCAATATTGACAATAGTCTCTATTAATATTATTACATTATGTTATCAATACTATAAAGAAACCAACAAATATAACAACTGTATATTGTTACAAGTTATATGCAATACATACATTACATACATTACAAGTTATATACAAAAGTACAAGTCAGATGATGAACAATTTAATACATAACATTTAAAACGTATTTTTTGAAAGGATCATAATTCTTTAGGGGTTATAATAATTTACATCGTGATATTTATTTTGGGACTTGACAAATTAAACAGAACCGGCGCATTAAAGTGCGTGTCACTAATGACTTGTTTTTTGTGACTACAATCATGTTTAAGTAAGACCTTTCATTAAACATAACATTATTAGTGAAAAACCAATATTTGTATATTTTATTTTCTTTCACATACTGTAAAAGAAATGATAGTAATAAAATACAAAATATTAGTAATACAAAAATGATACAAAGATTTAAATTCAAATATTACTTTTCATAAGAATCGCGTTTTAAAATTATTGACAGGAACAGTTGCACTTGCTTCTGTTCTTGCAGTGAATTTCCATTAATGGTATTGATAATTGTATTACAAAATTGAAAAATAATGAACATAACGTTATATATAACACCTACACAATGATAACATATTGATAATGATTTTATTCAATTCCAATAGAGATAGAGCCTCCCAAATATTGTATATTTGTACGAGTACCGACAATTAATTTTAAGTTAAATATTTTTTCATATCAGTCCTCCATGTCCAAATAACACTGTGTTATAAGATTTGGTTCATTTTCAATTCCTCTCGAATACCGAAGCTTCCATAAATACGTTTTAAGGTTTTACTATAATAATAGAATACAATATTATATTATTTAGTAAAAATAAAATAACAATATTTTTATTAGCCTTGTGTCAAGAATAGTTCTTAGTAATTTCATTTATGGTGACACACCAACGTACAGAGTCTATTACAGAAACATTATAACTTCATTGGGTTTAAAAATCTAAAGAAATAAAATCACCTTAATATCATAAAACATTGTTATAAATAAAAAATACATTTAAATGGAGCCAGTACTGTCTAGTTACATAACTTATTAATTATAAACATGTAACATCTATGTTTGGTAAATTACTTTTGAAAGGGAGGACTTTCTGTTTCAGTATCGTGTACTATACACAGTTGTGTAAATTAATTGTTGACTAGTCTGAGGATAACCGTTCAGTGAGTGGGGATTGTGTCAATAATTGTTTATTGTTAAGCTCCGAATACAACCTAACCCCTTTATTACAATAAAGAGAATAATTTTATTATAAGTTGTTTTATTATTGATAATATTTGCTTTTTATGTGTTTTATTTATGTACTATTCCATTTATTTAAAGTATATTTTAATAATCTTAATCACGTGGTTTCTGAAAGCACAAAGATCCAGCAATCTATCAATTTCATTAGAAATGAACATGTTCATAAATAAAAACATTACTTACATATATTATGCAAATGATAATATTGAAGGGAATGTTATATTCATATACATGCAATAATGCGGAAAGTTTCTACACTGAATATCTCACGGAGCAACAGGAAACACAAATTACGAAAATCTACTTCCTTTTGTTTATGGTACAATGACTAAATATCACCTGAACAACAATTTATGGGTTTAAATCAATGATCGGAACATTATATGCTCAGTAAATGATAAATTTCAATAAAAAGTAACATATAAAAATATAATTTTTATCTGCTTACAAATCTATGCCCACGTAGAGCATTGAAGGACAGTACCACTGAGGAGCAGTGTCCTCTGCTAATATACCTTTTAGCGATCTCACTCACACTTTAGGATTTACATGTCCTTGTTTCAGTCAACTTTGTGAGAACTTTGATTGATAATAAATCGGTTTTTATTTAATTTATGGGTTGTATTATTTGAGAGACATTTTTGAGAATCATTTATAAATGATTCTCCGATATTCTATCATTGTGATAAAGCTATTAGTCTCGGTAGAAAATATAGTGATTTCTCTTTTATGTTTTTTTTTGTATATTTCTTTTAATAAATGAATAACTCTTTTTTTCAGTTTTTTTTATCACGTTCTGCACGGAACCTTATAAACTTAAGAGTATTTGTAGTTATATACTCGTAATCTTGGTTATTAATTACTATTTATATTGATACTTATTAATTAACGATCCTTACTTGTTCTAAGGCTGTTCTATGACACTCAAATGTATCTTGAGCCAGACTTATGTGTTGATATAAACTCAACAACTGAGACGTGCTTATGACACTCAATGGCATTGAATTACTGCGGTCTATTGGATATATATTTGAACACTTCGGAAGCAATGTCACATGGTGACAATCACAGTTAATTAAACAAAATTATGTGTATTAATATACATATGTTGGAATCAAATCTAGTATATTCAGATATAATAAATCCGTCTTTTAAAATAGAATTGAATCAGAATGAAATAAAACAATACGATATTAATATAATATTATCTTTGTTACCTAATGCGACTGAGGTCTATTGGAGTCATAAGCAAATTATTTTGTTCCAATATTTCACTATCGCGGATAAAACACAAAAGCAGTGAATAATATATTTAAGAACTTATATTAAATACTTTATTTTTATACAATACTGTCTTCGTGTGCTACGAGTATGTTAATTTGAAGAAAAATATTTTTTATCTTACTGCTTACTTTAAAATCCACTAGATAAATCTACTGGTTCTGTCTGTGTAGTAGACTTTTTTCTCTAAATTTTGTAATATACAATCATCTTATGCACCGATATAAATTTCGTTTTTCCGTGAGTATTTCATTCTACAACACGTAAACCGTTTGACCAAACTTAAACTATAATTAAAAGATTTATCTCTTTTCTTGGAATATTCGAATAATTAATTTGTGTTATGATTTAAAACGTCCATTGAAGCTCTTAAGAAGCATTTATATATTAAAAGGATATTGGTGGAAAGCATAAGAATAAAAAAATGTATTTTAATAATTAGTTAAAACACATATAAAAAAAAATACGCTAAATCCTATAACGTAAGTCCTTCAAAATCAATGCTCGAGAATTGCTGTCAGTCATTCCGATACATCGAGTATTAATAGGCGTTATTGGATTAGAGATAATTAGTTACAAAGTACAACTAATACAAATATAACTAAAGTATTTAATTATATCTTTGTGATATAATTAACTTGTCACATCAAACATGTTTCAGACTATACGAATAAAAAGAAGATAGAGAATCATAAAATAAAACCTAGTTAGTATAATTTCAAAAAGAAGACTAGTTACCAACGAACATTTTCTTAAAATTTAAAGTCTTTGGTTAAACAACGAGACCAAGACTGTGTCTTATTAAACATTCAATTACAAAAATCACATGGACTTCTGTATGATAGGTTATATTGTAAAAATTTTGTTACAAATTAGCAACTGAAAGAATTTTCTACTTAAATAACTAACTAAACTATCTAGCTTTCTGGACACTATTTAATATTAAATTATTAATATAAATTACACTTTACTAATCTTCGGTCTATCACAGATAAATCAGTATATAGATATTATACAGTATATAGATATTATACAGTTCAAATAGCTTTTCCTTTTCCATTTGTAAAGAATGGCAAAGCATTTACATCTTTATCTACAAATTTCCACGAGTGACACACTTATTACCATCTAGTGAACCGTTTGCGTCCTTACATCTCGGCTATCTAAAATCAGGGGCTATCTAAAGGAGATACGAAACTTTATATACTCATATACACGATTCACTAAATTAAAATAGTTTTAGATATAGTCAAGGACTATCTATATAAATTGTTTTCGCCGGTATTATCTATTAATTTATTTTTTATTGTATCATCCTCATTCAATGAGACCAGGAAAGTACAGGACACAACACAAACCGCTTTTAAAAGTTAAAATTTTTCTTTGTTGTTTGTATATTTATATTTAATGTAATAAATTATTTTTGCACTCAACTTAGTATATTTTTCTGTAAACACAGCATCATGTAAAAAGTAAAAATAAAATTCCAGTGAGTAAAATCAGTATTTTCTCTCGAAATAATGCACTGAAACGAGACAGGGACCCACACAACAAAGCCTTTTGTCAGCCATTGTTGCTGTGACGGCGCTGGCGTTTGCTCTTAGTGTTGCTCTTCCACCGGTAACGCTGTCATGGCCAGTAGGGCTAACAGCAGAAACAAAAAAAAATCTTAGTGTTATTTTAGCAGTTTTACATATTAAATTGGATTCTGAAACGCTTTTACTAATATACTGCAACAACTGAGGAACGACATATAACTATGATAGCTATAAAAAGTTTCACTTTCGACGCTTTAAATAAAATTACAGGTAAACCTTATTATCTGTATGAACATTATTAATCAATATTTACATACTATTGAATAATTGATAATGAATGTTCAAGAAAATAATAAAAGCCAAAAGAATAAGTTACTATTACTATTTAATACTTTTTATTTAATTTACTAAATTAATAATTAAATTTCATGAAGCAGCAGTGACTTAGAGCGATTGACCAGCCTCGGTTGTTTAGCAGCTAGTTTTTCCATCATGGTTTGCCATTGCTGACAATAGACGACTGCCTTTTTTTCATATTTGTTAATATGTTGGCATTAGGTGTCTACTCGTTTGGTACCTAATCTTGATATTAATATCTTATCAAAATGTGCCAAACAACAGTGTATTATGCTTCCCGTGTTAATTAATCAGATAGTTGATTAATAAGCTGTTCCAAAGCGTAATTTAATAAATTTCTGTTTTGATTAATTTGTTTCATGAATTAATATATAATTAATGTGTCGGTTCAAATACTAACAGTTTAAAATATGACGCTTCTAAAAAGATAAATTGACATAAAACTACATTTATTTAAGAATTGCAAAGTGCAACATATTCTGAAGTTACGTGAAAAAGTTACAAGAGTTACTTCTGTCAAGACGAGTAAGTTCAGGAATCGTATTACACTATGAAGAAGAAGTTCGCTCCGTTAAGTTTAAACTTTGTTATGTTGTTGTTATCACAGTTGTTGACTAGAATTTTTTTTTAATTTATTTACACTTAACACTAACTTACATGTTTTTTTTTTATTTTACATGTTACAACCTGTTATTTAATACTCCGTGGGTTGTTATAAAATCCCAATTGTTAATGGGCCTCGGTTCAATTCAAGCTTTGATAATAATTATTATATTGTACTTAGTAGTATCTAATGAGCTATTATCTCTGTCTCCACCAAAAAAATATTTTCCTCATAAATACAATATTTATTTTTCTTCATAAGAATAATATTCTTGAACAAATAACAACAAAAACAACTTTATTAGTATTACAATTACATTATTAATTAGCATATACAAAAAAAAAATTACACCCACAAATTAAGAGTATTTTAGCTAAAATTATAACAGGGTCATAATAACTCACCTGGAGATTATCGCGTTTGTGTATCTTGTGTTTTGCCACAATGACGCCGGGTTAATTACTTCAATTAACATTGTAATAATAATTTTTGTTTTTGAAGTAAATATTACCAAAATTCTAATTTTAACTAAAATTTATTATATGGAATGGAATTCACATTGAATCGAAGTTATAGTAAAAAAAAAATAACTATACCTTTTTTTCAAGTTTTTTTAATCTACATATTTTAAATTATTTTGGAAATATTGCAATGTAGGTATATAATAAAATTTGAACAATGTTTAAAAAATGTGCTCGCTTTATTATTATTTAATTTGTCTGGCCTTTGTCAAAACTTGTTTGGTTATTTACTTTTCTGTTCATTCATTTATTCATACATTAAAACTTCTTTCAGAATATTCTAAAGCTATACATGCATCTTATAGACAAATTGATCTGCACACGAGAGACTTCACAAATGGATGTGATACAAAATTATAGTATAGATGATATTCCCTGACGTATTACAGAAATAAAATAATATTATTGAGTCGGAATTTAATAAAAAATACATTTAACATAATTTTATTTAACTCTCGCGGTGACGAATGGACTGTGTAAGGCAAACTTCTTTGATATGAAAATAATCATTTAAGTACTAATATGTAAGATCAAATAATAATTGTTATCAAAGAATGCAGTGCACTTGTTGAAGTCGTATTAAGTCGGATAATACTTATTGCAATTTATTCGCCGTAAGGATTTAAGCTGCTCCAATATCGTAGATAAGAGCAGTTGTAATTTTTTCTTATTCTCACTAGAGTTAAATCATAGGTGATATTCCGAAATGCACATAGGTTTACATAGTTATACTTTGACAGACAGCTTACTATTGGCAAAGACTTACAGTGAAAAAATATTGTACTATGATAATTAATGACTAACAAGTTGTTACAATACAGATCAGTTATCGACAGTTAAGAAACTATAACTGGATTATTAAATATATTCGTATTTTCGTATTACGTAAAAAGTAAAAAGAACAAAGAGATTTATGGATGCAGTTTCCGCTCGTCTTTGTTATTTTAATATAAATTATCTCGCAATACTGAGAATATTTTATTCTTATTTAAAAATCTTATATTTTCTTATTCGTTAATAAGGATTCATAGATAATTATTTATATAATTGTTGGTGTGTTTGTTACTTACCGTGCAATTACTGAACGAATCTTCCGTTTGTAACTAACTAGTAAAACTTGTTAGTTGGCATTATCTATTAATTTTAATATACCAGTCATTTAATTTAAAAATAAAACGTAATAATGTATTTCTTAATCGAAACAATATAATATAAAATATAAAATACATGCAAATATGCTCAAACTATAGTTTAAATCGATAATTCGTATATTTTAATATCATGAAACTAAAAGTACTGATATTTAAATTACTGATTTAAAATTTTAAAAAACCATTGATGTCTGATTATTCTAAAACGTCAAAACTGAACTATGATATAAATAAATATAATAAATTAATTTTAATAATAATATACATAATTAATAAGGAATTAAATAATAATAAACAGTAATATTTGCAAAGCAAAAAGGGTTTACAAATAGCACCTTGCCAAGTAAAACAATTTGAAACATATGTTATGTTCTAAATTAAAAATGTTGTTCTATTTAGAATATATTTCACTACTCAATAAAACATACTGAATGCACATCTTGTATTTTATAATACTTCAGGATCAGGTTAGTAATAAAGTTTCATGCAATTCCTTTTGACGTCTCTCTCGAGTGCAATGCAATTTGTCTGTAAGGAACAAGTATGTCTAAGTAGAAATTCTGTTTCAGAATATTATTAGAAATTCTATTAAAAAAAGGAAGAGAAACAGTTATTTCTATAAGTATTAAAAACTTTAGAAATGAAACGTGAGTTTAATGAAAATATGTTTATATAAAATAATAGCGCTTCACAATAGACTAAAGAAACATTATTATTTAATTATTCTTGTTCTTCTTGTTAGCGAAAGAAGTCCATTGCAAGACATAGTTCTCCCTCCAAGATCACACAATGATCGGTGTTTGCTGTATTTTGCACGTGAAGAAATTTCAGAACTTCCCAAACGCTGCTTTTCCGAGTTGGACACGACGGGTGTTCTCTCGAAGTTGAACTTTATTAGAATCATTTTTAAATACGGAAACTTTGATTCCTTTTAAAATCGGATATCTTAAATACCATTTTTTTTTTGCATTTTAAAGGCTCAGAAATGAAATTGATAGGGTGTTATTTATTCACATTCCGATGTTTGAGCAATTTTTATCTTTATGAAAGGGAGTTGTGTAGTATCTGGGAGATCCAAGAATCAAATAGATTTTAAAGCTTTGATTTTGAAGATTTTTTTTTACTTTTATGTAATACAATTTCAAAGATAGTCAAGGACATTTGAAATACCTAAATATAAATGTATTATTATAACCCAGTTCTTTACTTTTATTAAATATGTCCTAGAGTTAATAAAGTAGAACCTATTAGATTTATATTTAATAATATAAATAACTTGGACAATTAAACTTGAAATAATAAAAAGCATATTACTTACTCTCAAAATCACTGAATATTTTATTATCCTATAATATTGTAAATATCATCTTTATCATTATAAACAGCTGCTATCCTTTACATCACGGTCATAGTTTAGTAATTAAACACCTCTTTGTGAACATTACAAACCTCTTGAAGTTGTTTTTAATTTATTTACTTAAGGTCAGGGTGGTCTTTTCTTTATTATTAAATATTGTACATTTTAAGCAAAAAGCTGGACTGACGATATGTTATAATTTTTCTCATGAAAAAATTTCTTTCTTATATTACATAATGCTCGTTGGATCTCTTTTATTAGTCTTTCATAGCAGTTTTTATACGAGTTGTATATAACGTATAAAACTTTGAAGCAGTATCATGAACCTTGCAAGTATCTTCGTAGTAGTATTAAGATATCAAGAAGCTATAACATTCTATAAATATAATAAAATAATCTCCTGGTTTAAACCCATTTTATTTAAATGAGACTATCAATTGTTACTACATAGTTATCTAAGTGTAAGTATAAGTAAAGTAGTAGGAAAACATTTCGTAGAATATTTATTACATTTAAGTAATGTAATAGACGTTTATGAAGAGACATCTGTGTACTAAAATAAAATAATGTATAATTATAAATGTGCTATATAATGATATTTATTGTAAGTCATAAAGATACGTTTAATTCTGTTTATAAAACATTAAATAAAAAATAGGAATTAAAAATAGAAAATAAATATATCTAATATAATACCAAGGCCGGCAACGCTCCTGTAAATCCTCGGATGTTGCAAGAGTTCATGGGCGGCGGTGATCACAAATCATTTGTGACCCGCCAGCTCGTTTGCCCTCCTATTCCATAAAAAAAAAAAAAAAAAAAAAATATAACTACAATACTATAAAATGATAATACTTCAATAACAACTTTTGTACAGATTATAAGTCATATAACTACATAGTGTTTCTCGAAAACAGCGAGGCAAAACGGGTAGTGGTCTAATGTGTTTGGAATTAAAGCCAATTATCTTAATCAGAACACGTCCCAAAAGGATTTACTCAAACACTCTTATAATTTATGATTTTACGAAATTTGAAAAACCGATAAGAATATTATTTTAATGTACTAACAGTAATTATCTACAGATGGACCTCTATTACAATAAAGTCAAGAACAACATGTAAACATTATTCACAAATAATCCCCGCTTCACACTCACTGTCAAGATTTAACAAGATCTCCGTAGAATGATAAAAATAATAAAATTCGAGATTGAAAAGGTTTCAGTTGCTTAACTTGTGGTGTAAATCCCCTATACATTTATCACGTTACAAGAAGTAAGCCTAGAGACGTGTTATATTTGTGACTTTTTGTGAATATAATAGTATGACCATAACCATTTTTTTATTTTTGAGTTTTAATGTTATATAAATATTTTTTTCTAGTCATAAAATAAAGTAGTCTAAAATAATAAATACGACAACATTTCAAAAAAATATCTAAGAAGCATATATTGTAAAGATATATCTATCAATAGATTTATATGTTTACAACATTTCTGATGAGCTTAATATGTCACCATTATACCCATTAATGGAAATAAAATTAAGAAATTTATAGTCTTAAAATTTTATTTACAACTATCACACCACAAATCTTTTTAACTTTTTTTATATTAATGGCTGCAGATGTTGCAACGCAAGTAGCGGAATAACCTACGTTGGCAATAAGCTTTGCTACATGTCATTAGCCCAATTTATAATTTTTTGCCCCTGAATAATATTACCGGAATGAATCAATTAATTAAAATATTTTCATATACTAATTATACAACATTTAATAAAAACACACCACAAGAAACAAACCGTTTAAAGCTTATTTAGAACGTGTTAAACTCGCATACACTTTTACAATTTAACAACAAATCCGTAAATGGTGTAAAATGAAATCAAATAAGAGATGAGGTCAGATGTAGTGTCGGAACGCGAGGCGGGAACTTTCGGAACAGTTCTATAACTCTTACCTTATCACGAGACTCGCCTCTTTGTAATATGTCAATGTAATATAAGAATTTTTAAAAAGAAAAAAATGTTATTTCGAAATATATAAAATATTTCTGTTTCAAGAAACTTGTTGGGAAATTAAAGAGTAGAGTTTATTTTAACATTTCAGTAATATATAAGAAATGTTGCTTTATGATTATAATAATGCACAAAAACATTGTTTCCCAAGTTTTGGAACAGGAATAAGCATACTTTTCCTTGGTAAACTTTATACATGTAGCTGAAAGTGAAGGAGTTTCAAAAGTTTACTCTCTTACATAAAGCATTCGCGCGACCTCTGAGCCGGCGTGTCATCCGCTAGGTTGTTTGACAAACCCTTTACCCTTTTATTCAAATTATGAAAATATTATTTTTCTTCCTATAATTTAATAATATTTTTACTTAATCATGTCTAACGTGACTAACAGACAACAAAACACAATTCTTATCAGTGTGTTTAAATATTGTATACTTTTTTCATCCTTACAGTAACGTGTCCTTTTTGACATATTTATTTTTCTTTTTCTCACTACATGTTCCGGTGATCCATAATGAGGCACAATTTTTGTATGCAATTAGCAAGTTATCATTGAAATATCGTAAAATGTTATCTGAATTCTAAGAAGAAAGAAACAAAATTTTGAGCACAAAGATCTATAGAACTTTGAGCAGAGCCAAGTATCACGTCGCTTTGAGTTTGTATAACAAAAGTAGGAACTAAATTGCAACAGTCTTGGCTAACCTTTGCATATCTCGATTAAAAACCACTTATAGTTGGTAAATATTTCAGTAACAATTTAAACTTAATCTGTAAAGAGATAAATCATGTAGATGTACGGGGGGAATAGAAGAGTGCCAAATCTTTTTAAACAATGTTATTTCGGGATTCAGAATCTATACGAAAGAATTTGCTGAGTTTCATTTGGGTGGGATACGAAACTCATTCTCGGTACTCGTTCAAATAGACAAGGTTTGGTTGACTCTACTAATCAAAATTTTCAATATATCTCCAATGAATAAAATCTATTTACCTTTTCTTCCATTCTGTGAGAGAATCTTTAATAAAATATATTGAAATTAAAAGATGGAAGTTAAGCTGTAAGAACAGAAGCAAGTGCAGCTGTTACTATCAATATTCTAACACGATTTTTATGAAAATTCCAATTTAAGTAATTTTCAACATCTACTATAATAATATTGGAATTTAAATATTTATGTCTGATTTTTGTATCACCAATCAATTATTATATTTAGTGTTTTATTTGTATCTTTCATTTCCTTTATGGAGTGATATAAAGTATATTTACTAAAGAAAGAAAATAAAATATATAAATGTTGGTTTTTCACTAAAAATGTTATATTTAATTAAATATGATTATAGTCACAAAAAGCAAGTCATTAGTGACATACACTGTAATGTACCAGTTCTGTTAATTTGTCAAGTCACAATATAAATGTCACGATGTAAATTATTCTAAGCTCTAAAGAATTACGGTCCTTTGAAACAGTCCGTTTTAAGTGTTACGAATTAAATTTGACATCAGCTGAGAATATATTTTGTAAACAATATACAGTCGTTGTGTTCGTTTGTAACTTTATAGTATTGATAATGATATAATATGATAAAAATAAACAATTAACACATGTGGTGCATTTAGGTAGTATCCTAAGCATTATTTATTTAATATCAATATTAAGTAACAAATGCTTGGGATATTGACGTAAGTGATATCATATAATAGACTTTTTTTATTCCCTGCAATACTGTATCTATTTAATTTTTCTATGGAAAATCAATATAGTTCAAGTAAAAGTATTATCTCGTCCTAATAAACAAACATACGATCACATAAGACTGCATCATTCGTGAAAACATGATATTTCATAAAACTTACAGCCCTCTGATCTGATGGATCAGGTTATCTTCTTTAATATATTTAATTCAAAATAAATTGATTTATGTTTCCTCATTTTCTTATAATATAATTACTGTCTTAAATTGTAATAACTATTGCTCGCTCCCTTATAACAACTATTACTTAATTATCTGTGTCATGCACTGACGTGTTCAGACACGTATACGTTTGTTCATTTTATACTTATGTTTCGATCCTGGTTAGTAACTATTTCATTATATATACCTAACGATGTTTCCATGTTTGTTCATTACATTGTTTCTTTGGACGTAATAAGAGTACATAAAATAAAATGACGTTGTCTTTTATTTTTTGACACTATACTAAACACATAGTAGTGTCAAGGATCAAGAACAAGTTGGATTCTCAAGATAATTCAGTCGCGATAATTCGGCTTCAATATCTACATATATAAGTAACAAAAATGTTAAGATGGTTTATTGTATAGATATTGAAAATATTAAGTAAATGGCAGGTATTTTTAAAGTTTTTGAATATCTGGTCTGTTTATCTTTTCTTCAATTCAGACATAACAAGGAAATTACTAGACGGGTAATGATGAAACTTAGTGTAGTTACAACTTATTACCTCGTTCAGAATATAAATTACTTTAAACTCCAGAAAATTCTCCAATTCTCACTAAAACATAAAAGCTGATCACGTCTTTAATTACAATACAACATATCTACTGTACAATTATTTTATAAGATTTGGTGTATTGTTAGCTTATTATTGGAGTTAACAGAAATAATAAAACTTATTGTTTGATTTTAGCAGACAAAGCTGGTCGCAGTAAATAGTTTTCTAATGAGTTTATTAAATTATTTATGCATAAAACTATAAAAAAACATATTGTGTAAAGTTTAACTTTCACATGGAAAAATAATTAATTCTTTTGTCGGTTGATTTGAATATTATTTTTTTGTTCTTCTTCTTCTTCTTCTTGTTCTTTTATTTGAGCATAGCTTCCTTAAATTAAGCGTCTAACCGCCTCAAGCTTATTCCATTTAAGATCCAAGTAAAATATGTAAATATATTATTTAAGTAAGTGATAGTTCTTTATATTTATAATAATTTCAACCCAACTCTGTCTAACTACATTTACTAAGATATTGAATTAATTTCAATGATAGACATAAATAATTATAAGGATTTTTAAACGTTTTTTATAACTTCGATGAGAAGATTTGTCGGGACTTATTTTATCTAGTGTGTGATAGATCTATGGCGCTTTAACTAAAAGTCACTCCATCGTAACCATAACAACATACCTTTCCGTGCACGTTTTATTTCCTTCCATAACCTCAGAAATAAGATACGAATATTGAAAAGAGTAGTGAAGAGACATATTTACCATTACTCTAAGATATTAAGTTGGTTTATTTATAGAGTTTTATCTTTAGCATAAGTTAAATAATATTTTTTTTGTTAATAAATTAATAATAATATTTATACATAAATATGTTTAACACATAAACATTGTTTAGTGAAATAAACCTGTGTAGCTAATAAAGCCTTAACCAACTATCTAAGTTGAAAATGACTAAGAACTCTGTATTATTTATTCACAAATACATCTTGCTAACATGACCTACTTGTTACATTATAATAATTAAATATTTTTCTTAATGATTTTAAACATCTATTAGAGCCTACCTTCCATTAACCAATATTTTCCATGAATTTGTAAAGCTAACCTAAAATATAAGGGACTTTTTGGCAAATTTACACAAAATTTTTGCGTAAGACCCTTGTATAATCATTACATTAGATTTAAGTTTCTTTTCTTGATTGAGGAAATTATTTTAATCGCTTCAAAATTCTCAGAAAAAAACATTTTTATTTGTAATTATTATTTTGATTAACTTCTGCGACAAAATAAATAAAAACATTTGTTTTTCCATTCATTCTCTATTAAATTGTTTTCATGTTGTTCAATTACGAAAATCCTCTTTAGTAAAATTTTATAAAATATTAAAAATTATTTGGGTAATTACCCAATCATTAAAGTATGTTTAATGTAAATAAAATGCATAATGTATAATGTACACTGTCAATATCAATGAACACAAGCAGGATTCAAACCTGCGATCTCTGAAACACCGTAAACATATGAAGAGGAGCGACGATTGTATTATAAACACTTGTTTTTAAATTTACGATATCATAAGAGGCTTAACATTCCGATTACAATGTGTTTAAAATACTATAACTTTAATAAATTTCACTTATAAACTAATAAAATGTCTGCAATCTTGTAGGAGATTTTAATTAGCACGTGTGTAACTGAAGGGTTTGGGAATATTCATTGAGCGTCCCTTTTCTTAAACATCGGGAATTCGATTTAATTGAATATTGAAATGATATTCAATTGGTTGGAGATATTTCAGTTTACATTATAGTATACGAACCTTGCAGTATTACATAAAGTGGTTTGGAATTACTTTGTAAACTGTGTAGCTATTGTATTGGATATTCATTAATAAACAAACCGAAAGGCCCATATAATATTGAATTAAAAATATTGTTTATTTTAAAGGCTTTAAAATATGAATAGTGAATTATTACTTATTTTATTTTATTTTTTATAATTGTAACTGACTCAATGTACATTCCCTTTTTTCACGAGGCCTTCGGATGAAGAGTTTAAAAATGGAACGTATTTGCTACGCGGGACAGCAATTTTGACCAATGAAAATGTGCTTTAAATAAAATTCAAAGAGTTTCAAGTTTTAAGTGCGTGAGATGAAGCAACAATATTACGGAGCAGATGAATTAATTTATTAATACTCAATTTCACATAAGTTTTATTTCTTTGTCATTAATTATAGTATTGTTCTTTAATATAAAGCAATTATATAAAAATAACATAGAGAGAGATGAAAAGATAACTTTAATCTTAATCCTTCGTTATTTTTATATAACTCTGGCCGCTAGGTTATGTAAAATTAAAAAAAAAACAATAACAATATCGTGGTTTGATTCGGAGAAGGAGGGATTTAACGAATTACAGTTTTGATTAGGTTTCCGTGTTATTAAAAATGACAACAATTTTTTTTTAATAATTAACTCTCGTACGTGGTTTACGTCTCAATAAAACTGGACCTCAATCATTAAACTGAATATCAGTGTGATTCTACTCCATTATATGTTAAATACATGCAAATATAAAACCCTACTGCTCGAGGCCGAAAATATTAATGAACAAGTTTAAAATAATCTATCTATCTATTATTATTTTAATTAAAGTTTGTTAATTTAGCTAGATTATAATATATATTAAAATATATTGAGAGATAAAGTTTAGTTATGAATAATTAACTAGTAAATAGAGATAAGGCTTTTCCTAACTTTTACATTTACAGACATTCTTTTGCCTCATATAAAAGTATTTAACACTTTTGTAACGCATGTCTGTTAAGGCACATCATAAACCTTTTTTTCTTTGATGCTTTCATAATCAGAAAGTTAATATAGTCTCCATAAATATTATTACACATAGATTGTTAAATTCATCGAGGCGTTTGTCAACAAGATAGCTTAATTCAGATGGCGACGGAACGGTTCTTCGGCTTATATATACTTGTTATACCTTGCCTCGCTTCGCAGTGCCACATTCTGGTTACATCGGTGAGAAGTTGTCGTTATCAAGTACTGAATCTACTTCAAAAATAGCAAAATAAAACAAAACTAAATTGGTAAATGTGTTTAAAACGTTCGAATTTCAAAATTGTTGTCCCGAGTTACAAACACGTTCCATTTTTAAACTCTTACAATTATACGAATAAACGATTACAATTATAAAAAAAATAGATATAGATAAGATAAAATAATATAAGTTTCTTATTTCCTTCGTAGTACCGACCCGTGAATATTACATTGTGTGCTAGATGTATCGTGACTTGCATTATTCCTGATCGTAAATCTTCTCTTTGTAAAATGGTAATATTATATATTAAGTATCATCTTAAGATCATGACACATCACTAATAGATCATGATAATATTATATACATCAGTGTATTGAAACAGTGTATATCTTATAATTACTAAACTGCAACATGACAATTAACAATATTAATACAAAACTTATCGATTATAAAAATCTGTTTTTTTTTTACTTTATAATTATTTTCCTTCCGTTTCATCATTTATTTTTGTAACATGATATCACTGCGTATTGTGGAGTATTACAAGTTTATTTTGTTAAAATTATTTAAGTATTTTTCTGAAAACTAAGTTGATATGTGGGTCATTTTCACAAAAAGTGTACAAAGTTAAAATATAATGTAAATTTTTCAAGTTATGAAAAATGTATGTTTTGCGGTTTATCTAGATTAGTTATTTATTAGAATATTTGAAAATACAAAAATTATATATTAGAATTATGTATTTCTCGACTTATAATTATTTGAAAGCCTCCAGGTTCTAAAATTATTCCATTCCGTGACCACTATAAACACTAAGATTTATTAAATAAAACGTAACTTGAAGTTGTTTCCCGTAGTGTATTTTAATAAACCTAAATACAACATTTAATAACAAAACAACAAAAGTGTAATCAATTGTAATTAGCAGTCATAGCATCATTATTAATTTCCAATCCGTTACTCTTTGGATAAAATAATCACAATTTTTCTTATTTAAGGAATACTTAGCATATTAGGAACTTTTTATCAATTACACAATCAAGAACACATTATACATTAAATATTATTTAAAACAAGAAATACGAGAACGCTTCCAGTGTGAAATTACATTAACAAATTTGATCTAAAAAAATAGGACACAAGAGATTATCAGAATTAAGGATATGGTACACAATACAAAATTAGATTGATTTGATTGAGAACGATTGACAGCCAGTTTAATCATTTTCTTCAGATTCTAATCCTACACATCCTCGTGATGGATAGATTGGATTAAATAATTATTATTTCCAAAAATGTTTTCAGAACATAAGTCACCTTTATCAAAATGTATCTCTTCTGTATCATTTAAAATATAAAACTGGCAAGTTGGATAACAGGTCTAAATCCAATAATTTTTCAATGGTATTTAAATCGTGACTGTCACTCAATAAATGTGAGTTATTCGGGGTCAGCGTCAAATTTGCAAAAGATCTATTAGTATTTGCTGATGGATGTAAGTGGCATCTTAAAATGCGAAAAAACTTTGTTATATTGTTCATGATATATTCGTAAAAAAAATATAATTATTAATTACAATAATCGCATTCATCTTGACAATAGTGATCATATATAGTATAAATAGTGCATCGTTGACACCAAAAAAAGTCAAAATGCAGTAAATCCTTCAGTTTAGCTCTATTATATACTACAGAATGCTCCGGTTTGTTATCAATTGAAGTAGGATATTTACACCCGTAACATTTACTGAAAGTATAAATTATATCAGTGTATCAACTCCTTAAGAATTCCACTCCGAAACTTTTGGGTTCCACGTTATACGTTACCAGTGTTTTGGTTTCAGAATGGAAGTAACGGACACTTACCTTAGTTTGAATTTAATTAAATAACTTTTAAGGAACTAAAACAATGAACTATTAAACTTTTGATTTAAATTTATTGATAATCTATAAACAATTAGTATAATTTGCAAAAAAGTTACTAAACCACTTACCGTAGTATTGGTTTCGGTTTATGGAACGTTAAAACTGGACCACCGCGGCCGACACTCCTATTTTTAACAATTGTCGCCACAAAATGAACGAATCACAAGAACAGTTTGTTTTAAAAGTTAATGTTTAAGTTGCCTTGCATAATTAAACAAATTTTATTAGTAGTTTTTGTTTACAGGTTCAATAAAATACGGTTACGGAATGGAATTTTCCATAGGGACCAATTTTGTGTTTCGGAGTAATTATATAATTAAAATTACATATTCTACCTTTTAACCGAAGTATTTCAATAGAATACAAGTAAAGATTATAAATTTTCTAAAAAAAGTAATTTCAACGTCATTTATTTATAACGAAAGCCGATATTGTTATTTGAACTTCGCTGAATTGGTATGGGACACTGCAAAAATGACTACCATTATTGATATAAAATTAAAAAATAAATATTTATAACGTAAAAATCTAAGTGAAATATCCTAAATTTAAAAGAAAATAAGCCATAGATTTGATTGCAGTAAAATTTTGATGAAACTTACCAAAAAATTATGTAATAAAACTTTAACAAAGTCATGGGACAGCCCAAAAACCTAATGTACAATTTTTGTGAAAACGACCCATGTGTGTGTATTAATATCATGCAACTGTCAATTTAATTATTTCAAACGAAGTCACTAGCTGTAGTTTTATATAGATTTTTAAATATATCGGTTTTTAAATAGTCTCCGAGTCTTATTCGCCTTTCTTCTTCTCACACACACTTAAAACAATATAAACTGCTTATTGATGCATGATCCTGTATATTACAAACCTACATACAAACGGTATATAGATTTGTAATATGTACGAGTATATTGTACTCGATATGAACTCTTTGAGATAGTCGAGAAAACATCTTTGTAAGTTTAGACGATCAGGGATCAGAACGTTTAACCTAACGACCTCTCAAAGTTTGTGACATTAATCAATCAGTACTATAATTATTTTTTCTTTCTTTAATATTACCCGGTTAACATTTAGAGTAACAAAATGTAACATTTAATTTCATTAAATGTGTTTACTTTAATCTTTATATAAAATACCTCTTATAGTCGCTTCATATATTTTTGATTTCTATCTTTCTCCCTGATTCAAGATAATATTCTGGAGCTGCTACAAGGACACATAAACACTGATATATTACGAAGATGCCGATAAACTATAAGAGCCATTACATTAGTGTGATGACGCATGTGACGTCCGTGAAGGTCGGTTATCAATTTTGATATTATAAATGAAAAAATTTCTACCCCTTTGTAGACTCTTTGGTATGACGTCGACACATTGTTATTTTTTAATTATTACAACCTTCTTACTTGATTGACTATGATTTAATTAATGAGTACAGTTGGTTAAATATACTTATATAATAATAAACATCGATCACGCACATTTAAAATTTAATTTCCACCTTTCATAAAAAAATTAATGACTGCGAGACCCTCAGTAACTTAAATATATAAAAAGACACCAATATTGGAAGTAGTCTTTATTATTATCATAACATTAGGTTATCGTTATCTATACTATAAAGATACAAACAAATATAACAACTGTATATTGTTTATAAAATATATTCACAAAAGTACAATTCAGCTAAAGACAAGTTACATTCATAACATTTAAAACGGACTGTTTCAAAGGATCGTAATTCTTTAGGGCTTAGAATAATTTACACCATAACATTTATTTTGGGACTTGACAAATTAACAGAACAGGGGCATTAAAGTGTGTAGTCACTAATGACGTCGGGTCGGCTCTTGTTTTTGTGACTAAAATTATGTGTTAGTAAGGCTTCTCATTAAATATACTATTTTTAGTGAATAACTAACATTTGCATAACTCCTTTACTTTCTTTAGTAAAAATACTTTATTACACACCATAAGATAAATGAAAGGTGCAAATAAAGTAATAAATATAACAACTTATTGGTGATACACAAATATGATATAAATATTAATATTCAAATATTATTACTGTAGATCTTGAAAATTAATTACAGTCGAATTTATTTATCATAACAATCGTCGTATAATAATATTGATAGGAACAGCTGCAGTTGCTGTTGTTATTACAGCGAGTTGACATCTTCTATTATCAATGTAATATATTTTATTAAAGATTGTATCACAGAATTGAATTAATAAAGTATACAGATTTTATTCATTGAAAATATATTGAAAATGATTTTATTATTCATCAGTAGCACCGATACGTAAAAAAAAATATTTTTTTGTATTTTTGAGTATGTTCAGAATAAAAAAGCGAATAGTTATAAGCAAAACTTTAAAATAAAGCATTTCCTGGACACATGTATTAGTCAATGACTACCTGTATGATGTACGAGTATGTCAAACATTGCTAAATATTACTAAGAGAAAAGCATTGTTAAGTTTCGGGTAGTTTCTGCACATTCTTGTAGTTTTACAATTTTAAATTCAAATTTATGCTCTTCTTATTTTATTTTGTATGACAGAAGCTTTTTATTTTATGTCTATAAACACTACTTAACAGAATCAATTAATCAAACAAGATTTTCATGACCCTAGATAAATTAAATAGATGTTGCAGTAAAGTGTCAAGTCACTAATGTAGATTAAGTAAGTAAGTAAGAAAGTAGTTATCTTAAATAAAAATATATAAAATAGTGTGAATGTAACAAAAAAACAATATATATTATTGATAGTATAAGACACAAAGTAAGTATAAGTAAGTAGAGTAGTAAGTAAGTTACAAGTAACACAAACACAGATTACATGCAAACAAATTAATTTATCCATTACACTTTGCTTTACTTGCCTTACTTATACTTGAGCAAGTGTAAAGACGGAGAGCTTTAATTAAATGGTTAAATCATTTTGAAACAGACTAAGCACCTCTTATACTTAGTACTAGTCTTGGTTGGTAAAAATTAAGTAAAAGGTTTGTTTAAGACAAGTAATATCTAACATTACTGAATGAACCGAATGAGTTACTTTTGTTTTGGCGGAAAATCGAAAGCCTGTAGTTTTTTTATTTATTTATTTATTATTATATCAACAAATGTCAACAAAACTAAAAGGTCAAAAACAATATAACACTTCCTAAAAATTACATATGACAGTTATAACTTTCATAATACATGATGAAAATTTAAAAAATTTAGTTTTGCTATTTTGTCTTGTCATAAATTTAGCCTCACGCTGACCGTTGAATGACAGAAACGCTGACGGGCTGTCCTCTTTAAACATACCCTTTAGTTAGACCTCAGTCACACTTTAATTTACGATCCTCAGTTGTTGATTAAATTTAACCCTTTAACAAATTCAGAGACATTTTTTGAAATCATTGATACACAGGATTTCGTAGGTGGTAGAGCCTAGCTGTAGTTATTCGACTGCAGCTCGTATTGGACTGGCTTGACCGGGGAAGGACCACTCTCTCACAGAAGACCGACGCGTAGTAACCAAATTCATTTGGTTATGTTCCATCGGTGAGTGAGAGAATCCGGAAGCCCAAACCCCCCCCCCCCCCAACCCCCGCCAAACATGAAAGCGATGTCTAAAAGAAAAATACCCCAGGAGGGTACCGGCTTTGATGAAGCCGGGGACCCCGTCCCCGAGCAAAATCGGGGAAATGATTCTCGGATTGTGCTCGGGCTGCCCGTCGTATCTGGGGCGGGCAAAGTATCGCCTTTTGTGTTTTTTGAGGGCAAACGACAAGTCAACGCAGCGGCACCCCGATCCACTCTAAATGTAGACATTTGCAACATACGGGGACTTCATTCCAACTTGAACGCCGTCCAATATCATCTATAGACGGCGCAGCCGGCCTTGTTGTTTCTGACGGATAGGCAGATATCTCAACCTAGCGACACAGCGTACCTGTCATACCCCGGGTATAAACTAGAACACCATTTTATACCACACGCCGGAGTATCTGTGTTCGTAAGGGAGGATATCTGCTACCGTTGCCTTCAGGTTTTTGAAGGTCGGGACCTGTCTGTACTCTGGCTGCGCGTGGACGTGGACCACTATGTCAGAGTTGACTTTGCTCTGGCAAATCTGTCCCAATTGGTCAAGACGCACACTCGTCTACCGGACGTGGACAGCCATATCTTTGTTGGATTTTCTGCTGACTACACAACTCGGAAAGTATCAGGTCACTGTCGAAGCTCCGTTAGGGTCCTCTGATCATTGTCTGGTACGGAGTGTAGTGCCCATTCAACGTTCGGCTCGCACAACAACTGCGACTCGACGCATTTGGCACTACAAGTTAGCGAATTGGGATGGAATGCGGTCCTTTTTTGCATCCTACCCATGGGGGCCGATTTGTTTCCCTTCCGATGATTCTAGTGGCTGCGCTACGGCTGTAGCTGATGTGATACTACAGGGCATGGAACAATTTGCACCAAGTTCTGTGGTACCACTTGGTGGCAGATCGCGGCCTTGGTTTGATGCGTCTGTCAGGGCTGCAGCAGCTGGCAAACGGCAGGTTTATCAAGCTTGGGCCAATGCGTTAGTCACTAAGGATCTCTAGAGTTTTGAAGAGGAAATATAATCATGCCTCCAGATTCTTCAAACGGCAAATAGCTAGAGCAAAGTTCAAGCATGTTGTCAAAATTGGGGATCAGCTGGCAAAGTACCCGCCTGGCACGCGCAAATTTTGGGCGCTTTCAAAGGCCGCTCTGGGCAACTTTAGCCAGCCGTCCCTACCGCCGTTGCTCATGGGGAATGACTCTCTGGCAAAAGGGAAAGCCGATCTCTTGGGCACTTTTTTCGCCTCCAACTCGATTTTGGACGACCAGGGGAAGACACCGCCTATCATCCAGGTGTCAGAGCTCAATGCCGGAAATAGTTTTTCGACAGAAAACTATTAGGCAGTCTCTATTTTCCTTGGACGTTCATAAGTCGAGTGGGCCGGATGGCATTTCTC
This sequence comes from Melinaea marsaeus rileyi, assembly GCA_918358865.1. NCBI lineage: Eukaryota > Metazoa > Arthropoda > Insecta > Lepidoptera > Nymphalidae > Melinaea > Melinaea marsaeus. The sequence continues at coordinate 12,609,297 of OU911085.1, forward strand.
CATTGTGCTACGAACGTGTGCCCCTGAGTTGACTCCAGTGCTAACTTAAAGGCGTAGTCCCGGTCTCATGGAAGCGTGCCCTTGTCCATCCGATTCCTAGTTCCTGCTTTATTTTTGAAAATTATTAAAGGAACATACACATAGAAGGAATTAAAATATACATCCAGTAACATTTTAATGTGTTCATTTGAAAACTTAATTTCAAACTTTATTTATTTATGTTTTTATTTTTTTTTTATTAAAACTTCATTGCACAAAAAAATGGTACAATTGGCGGACTTAATGCAATCTAGGCATTATCTACCAGTCAACCAACAATGTTAGCAGAAAAAATAAAAACAATGAGGGTAACAAGTAAACATAAAAAATTAATAAAAGAAAATCACATATACATGAAATAAACTATACTATACTAAAATAATAACATACTACACTAAACTAAAAGAAAGAATAATAAATACAACATAATTATCTTATTGCTATAAAATAAACTAAATACGAAAGTGTAAATACGTACAAAGACTCAAATTTAAGAGTCAGATAATAAATGAAGAATAAATATTCACTGCGTTCTCTCATGAAGAAATTCACAAATGCGCTTCTTAAATATCTGTCGGTTGGGAGCACGACGAAGTGTATCAGGAAGGCTATTCTACAGTTTAATGGCGTGTACCGTGAAGGAATTTGACATAAAACCAGTATGGTGCGAAGGGATACATAAACTTAAGTTCGATGATGAACGGAGATGAAAGTCATGAGTTGTACACAGTAGTTGAAATTTGGACTTCAAGTAGAGAGGAGATGAATTGTTTAAAATAGAAAATAACTGACAGAGAGTTTACGGATGGGAAGCCAGTCCAACTGAGCGTATTATCTATATGAAGGCCGAGATTTTTTACGGACTGCGTGAGTGGTATCCTAACAGTATTATAAGTCACTGGTGTTAGGGCGCTGTACTCTATCTTGTTAAGACCGTGCTTACTGCCGATAATTATCGCTTGACACTTTTGTGGGTTAACAGAAATTCCAAAGCTCTTACACCAATCATCGATTCGAATCAAGTCCATGTTAACACAATCGATAGCGGAGTTAATAGAGTCAGGTGTGGCATGAGCATAAATTTGTAGATCATCGGCATACAAATGGTAAGAGGAAGAGAGGTTAAAAGTTATAAAATTTATGAAAACAGAAAAAAGAAGCGGGGAGAGAATGCCACCTTGCGGGACACCAGATACCAAGATGCACCACTCTGACAAAATTTTGTCAATGCAGACGGCCTGCTGGCGGTCCCGAAGGTAAGAGGAGAACCAGTTTAGTTCCTTGGAAGAAATATTAAGATATCTTAATAAAGCCAGAAGTATGTCATGATTAACTGCATTAAAAGCGTTAGAAAAATCAATTAAAACTAAAACAGTTAACTACCAATGCTCCATCGCTTCTCGGACATCTTCAGTAACTTTGAAAAGAGCTGTGGAAGTGCTGTGACAAGGACGAAAGCCAGACTGAAAACTACTTAGAAGATTGTTCTTTAAAATGTAGTCAGAAAATTGTTTGTGAACAATTGCTTCAAGGATTTTGGACAGATAGGGTAATATAGATATGGGTCGAAAATCATTGCAAGCAGTGGGATTAGAAACTTTTGGAAGAGGAAGGACATGGGCGCTCCGCCGAAGTTTAGAAAAATACCCATTGGATAAGGAAGTATTAATGATATGAGTCAGAGAGGGCAGGATAAAATCTAGCAATGTGACAGTCATACGTCGGCTAATATCGTCCTCGCCAACAGCATTTGATTTAATAGACATCAAAACTCTTTTAATTTCTTCCTCGGAGACTAAAGAAAAAGGAAATGCGACATTAGTAAGATTTGGCAGGGAAGATATATATGAAATGGTTTTGAATGTAATATTAGAGTTTAGAGTAGAAACTTTAGAAAAATGACGATTTAATTCATCAGAAGAAAATAAGGTTAGAGCAGTGGAACTTTTAGATGGCACTGCACCTAGAGTCTTAAGAAACTTCCATGTCACTGCCGAGGACGAAAATGATAATTTATTATGGATATGGAGCCGTTTGGCAGCTCTTACCATCTGATTGCAACAATTTCTTAAAATTTTGTAATTGCACCAGTTAACTTCGTTTCGGTTTAGTTTAAATTTACGGAAAGCCCGATCTCGTCTCCGCATGGCTGCCCTCACATTATCGGTAAGCCAAGGAGCAGGTGGACGTTTCAACTTTACAGTTTTTATTGGCGCATGTTTGTCAAAGAGTCCCAAGATATTTTTGTTTGACATAGCAATTTTCGTGTCGACGTCCGTGACATCCCAAATGTCACTCCAGTTTATATGAGAGGCATCCCTTAAAATACAATCAATATTTAATTTAGAAAAACTCCGTAAGTGCAGTATTAAAGGTTTGAGTTTAGGAGGCTTAAGATTATAAGAAAGAAATAATAGGTCGTGTCTAGAAAAATTTGGAGCGGGTAACTGACCATGATTTATTACCTTATCGGGAGAAGCGGTGAGCATCAGGTCAATCCATGTATCAGGAACATTAAGGTTAAAGTGGGTAGGGTCCAAAGATAGAATAGAATTTATTTGATTTCTAATTTATTTTATTACCCTTAGAATAAATATATAAATAAATTACCATTGAATATAATTTTAAATAAACTATAACAAAAGACATTACAATTGTAGCGTGCACTTTCGAAGTAAACACGTACAGATAAGACAAATGGAACCTCCGCCTCCGACCTCCTGAATTAGGGATTATTGATGATTCTTATAAACTCATTTTATAACTTAAAACACGTTTGTTTAGATATTGTTTTAGTAGTGATATTTTATTATTTTTCTTCTATACTTATATAATTTAATGTTATACATTAAAATTTAACGAACTCAACCAGAAACAAAGGTATTCTTTAGTGAGTTTAATTTTCAAGATCTAGTGATTCAATATAAATAGCGATTTATACAATTTAAAAGCACTGTATAAACGTTCCGAGTACTTTAATAACTTTTAGTTATTGTCCAAAATACGAGGGGCGGTCCAAAAATTCGTGGAATGGAGAGGATGGAGCGGGGGTAGGGGCGCTCGCTTGGTGTCATACGAATTGGAGACTCATCATTAGTATAAATACCGAGTTTCAACCCAATTGCATCATTCGTTTACGAACAGTCGCCTGCTGAACAAGTCAATCCGGAAGAAAACTGAAACTATGGAGAAAATTGAACACCGCGCTGTGATAAAATTCCTTACCAAGCAAGGAAAGAACGCTCAAACCATTTTGAATGAAATGGTAGTCGTTTATAGGGAACAGTGCGCTAGTAAAACAATGATTTACAAGTTGCATGGTCTTTATAAACATGGTCGAGAGTCAATTGAAGACGACCCCCGCTCAGGAAGGCCAGTTGAGGCCACCATATCGGACATCGTCGAAAAAGTGGAGAAAATTGTATTGGAGGATGCCCATTTGAAGAAAAAACAATTATCTGCATTAGTTGGAGTATCAGATACCACCATTTTGCGAATCCTATATGATGATCACCTGGGTATGACAAAAGTCAGTGCAAGATGAGTACCGAGAATGCTCACTCCGTTTCAGAAACAGCAGCGCGTCGATGCGTCAAAGCATTTTTTGGAGTTGTGTGGAGATAAACCTGCACAGATTTTAGACCAAATTAATACGGGAGATGAAATATGGGTTCATCACTTTGAGCCTGAGTCCAAACAAAAGTCCATGCAATGGCATAAAAAGGGAACACACTAAAGAAATTCAAGGTGATGGAGTCGGCTGAAAAGATGATGGCTACTGTTTTTAGGGATTGTGAGGGGATAATCTTGATTGATTACAAAGAAAAGGGAAGGACTATAACCGGAGAATACTACGCAACGATATTAGAAAAATTAAGGGATGCCATCAAGGAAAAGCGGCGATGAAAATTGGCAAAGGGTGTGTTGCTCTTGCAAGACAACGCGCCGGTTCACAAGAGCCGAATTGCAATGGCTGCTCTGCACACGCATGGGTTCGAATCCCTAGTTCACCCACCCTAAAGTCCAGACCTGGCCCCCAGTGACTTTTTTTATTCCCCAATTTAAAAAAAGACTTAAGGGGAAGGAAATTTTCCGACGACAATGAGGTAAGGGAGGTAATTTCGGCTCATTTTGACGGAAAAGATAAAACATATTTTTATAGTGGTTTAGAAAAATTAATTCATAGGTCTAATAAATGTATTTAAGTTAAGGGTAATTATATTGAAAAGGAAAAATAGTTTTGTTGTTTTATTTTATTAAGATCCCTTTCATTCCACGAACTTTTGGACCTCCCCTCGTATATTAACACATTAATTAAATATTCTTTATAGAAACGTCTTTTTTAAGTTACATTCAATAATTGATTAAAAAAGTAATGGTCATCACTGTCCCCTGAGCTTTGATCATTAAACTTTAATAACTGTACCACATTTCAGTGCAATACAAAATAAGTTTTAAAAAGATGTGGTAAAAATAATGTATAATGATGTTATTGTTTTAATTTAGAACATTCTTATAAATATTTTATTGTTTTCCATACTCAACTTATTAGTATGAAAAATCATATTATGAAGTAGTTCATTTTAAGCAGTAGAACAGTGTGCATCTTACAATTGTCGTAAAGTGGACGCCAGTGTGATGTATATCACATGTAATGGATACGAGTCACTTATATTGTACTGTGGAGAATTGTAATAGCACTATATTATAAGTTTTCTCGCTCGCTCCTTTACAATATAAATAACATCATATTATAAATTAATCATATAATATTTTTATTCTCCCCTTGAGTGCGGTGCTACTAAATTAAACTTTATTATTATTGTTATATTGTATTTAGGGGAATTAATAGTTATAAAATATGTAAATCTAATTCAATGTTTTATTCTTTGTTGAAAATATATTAGAGTCAACGCCGCTCCTCGTCACAGCCACAATGGTGTAATAAAAGGTTTCCTTGTGTTCTGGTTTGTTTAAAAAGACAACCAGTAATTGATAAATTTGTAGTACTCCGTTCAAATGTTTTATAATTCTATATGATCATATTTTACATTAAGGTATTTTACTGGGAACTGAAAAATAAATCTATAATTAGGCTATCATGTTTATAGAGGATAATTATCGTCCTTAAAAAAATTATAAAAATGGTAACTGTGATCAGGCACCTGCCAGATTTCTCACAATTGTATGATAATTAGATGTTAATCTTGAACTCAATGCAAGCCCCAAAATATCCGAATTACTTTAAATATATTATATATTTAAGGAACTGCCTTTTGAAACAGCAATATTTTATCTCATATTAAGAAATACTTCATATTAAAACAATAATAATAAAATTAGTTACGCAGTAGATTTTGTGTTATCAACAACATACGAAAGAAAATAATCATTATTAAATGGTAAAACTTAAAAAAATGTTGGTCATTATCTTTAAACGACGATTTTGGAATTCCTTAACTTCTTTGTCATTTCCCTCTTATTATCTTTTATTCCTCATTGTTCCCCTTTTAGAGGATTTTAATTCAATAATCAATCTTCTTAAGAAGTTTAAGAGGAAATTATTTAAATTTACTTCCAGGTTTTGTGACTGATAAGATTATATACATAAAATAATTATTTATTAAATATTAGTGTAAAATACCTACTTATATAGCTTAAATGGCTTTATTAGGTTAATTAACAAACTTTTTAAATAACTTCTTGTACTTATATTCACATTTTACAAGATTTTAAATATAGTTTTACTCTTTTTAGCCAAAAAAACATAATATTGTGTAATTCACAAACTTGAAAAGTCCTCGTCAAGGCGTACAGAGATTATTCTAATGGCTTTTAGATATTTTCACAGATAATATTCAAACACTTCGCACGAGTATGTTATGAATTCAGTTCTGCTGAGACATTAAGGGAAATTATTCATAACATATGAATAATTTTGTAATAATAACTTTGTTCTACAAGATTTCATTCAACCAAGACATAAATGAAAGAAGTATAAATAACGAAATATACCTCCATACTGCACATTTGTAATGGAAGGAGCAATAAAAATAAAATAAAAATAGCTGACTATATATTTACTTATAGTCCTAGTTCTACAAGGCTCCAACATTCCATATTACCATCTCATCTCACCTTCAGTTGTAATGTGTCCTTTAACCGCCAGGAAAGTTAAAAACAAAATTTTCAATCATTATAGTTATATTGTGTTTTGAATAAAACACTATATAATTAACTAATTAACAACTTTGTTACCATGACATATAGCTCATTACTTACAGAAGTATGTATGTCTTAATGAGGAAAATCTTACTGTCAGTAGCTATTAATATACAATAAACTAATTCATAGAAGAAAAAAATATATATTTTGTAAATTATAAACAGCAAAAAAAACTTCACTAATTACATGGTTTTTAAGTATACTTAATAATATTTTAAAATGTAGATACAAAGAAAGTTGTCTATTTTGAGAGATTCTTCACTTCATAAGGAGATCAGTAATCTTCATATGCGATCTGCGCGCGTGCCCTTCTAGACTATAAAGAAACTACTACTACACATGTTTACTAACGGTTAGAACATTTCAATAGGAAAACAAACTTTCCTGCTTTGGTATAAAATACATATTTAAGAACATACATGCCTACCAAATTTATTTTTGCTTAATTAAATAAAGTTGATAAATTAATTAATTAATTAATTAAAGTTGATAAAGTTGAAAAAATATTCGATAAAAAATTCGAGTAAATTTTTTAATAGCAAAATGAAAGTTATATAATATGTTTTTTCATACACGCTGTATATAAAGTAAAATTTATAGAGTATATTAAAATAGTCTTGTTAATATTAGGTGCTCTAATCTACTGCGTTAAAGATTTTTGTCATCAAATTCTTACCGCTATCTACATTAGAATCATTACAATCTAGATATATCCACTTAATTTAGGTTCATGAAGCTCGCTGCAATGCAATTCTTTTTATGTGTCGTTTTATTGCTGTCTTCCGAGCGGACAACAGCAGGAAGGTACGTGTTGGAATCTGTAGTACGAAAATACTTATCGCATCCGGAAAGGAAATGGCATTATCTGTATTTACGATATATTTATAGGCCACTGCGAATTTTTACAAGGATTTTTTGGTGACCTATAATATTGTAAATTGAAAAAAAATATCATATTTCAATGAAAATTTTAGAGAATAGAGCGTATGAACAAAAAACTAATTCAAATTTATAATAGGGAATAGTTTACATTCAGCCGCTTTTTTTTGTCCTTTGCTTCTTGAGTTAGTTTATACAAGTACACACTACGTATATTAATAATATCGTCAAGAGGTACGGGAGACTCGATTAAAACCTTACCTGAATGATAAAATATATAAAAGTAAATGATTTCGAGTCGAGTATTTTATTAAATTCTAACGGAGCTGACAGACAAATCGCAGTCGCCATATTGGCCACTCTAGGGAAACGTCACTGACCCCAGATGCCATCTTGAGTTCCTTTATTAAGGCCGATTCAAACGTATCAGTTACGTTTTCATTTAGTTAAACATACAATTCTATATACTTATATGTTATGAGATCACATACACATTACAATGATTTATAACTAACATGCGAAAAACTATGAGAGTCGTAACATTTTTGTGATATTGTATGTGTTTATTTGGGTATTAAGTATGGGAATTTTCTTCCCTCCGTTGACGCTAAGGTACAATGTCGATATATTGGTTGGACATTATTGTTATCATTCTATAAAGTATGCATCACGAACACACATTTAGATACAAAATTGTGTTATAAATAAAGCGATAAGTTTATTTTTAACTTTAATAGGCACTTGGCAAAACCTCCTTTTGACTTTACCACAGCAGATAACGATTGAACTATCTTCTTTTACACTTTGATATGATGTTTTGATACATTTTCTTTTTAGAATACATTTGTAATTTTCAACGGCTGCTGACCTGTTGTCTTAGTCTTAGTGACTAACTGCTGAACTAAACATCGCGAGTGTTCTCGTTATCTGTTTAAAATATTGTCACATCAAGTGAAGTTTTGAAATTACATTACATTATTATAAAGTATAAAGTTCTTTATAATAAACAGTAGTTGGCTAAAAATATACTAGTAGTATTTGTGAACTGTATTTATATATCTAAAAGATTTCGAAATGAAGATAATCTTTAAAAAAATTGCTTATTTATAAAGAAAACGTAACAAAATCCTTTGCGCTCTTTGGTTGTATATGGCCTGTAGAGTTTTAAAGCATCTTTACAAATCCTCAAATAAACATATAATATTAAATATTTTACAAAGGATGTCTGTGTTTCATTATTAAATGTCCGTATATTGATAGTGCTATCGTCTAAAGCACACATCCATAGACTGTTTTTTTAATATTGTGTGTGCTAAGACATTGGACACACTTTACTAACATTCACACATTGTTAAAACGTGAATAACTTATTAAAGTTTTAATTATTTTTATTGACATTACGTTATATTTTTTGTTTTTTATTATTTTAATCCCTCTATGTTAAATATGTCCCTAATTATTATATACTTGAGATAAAAACAGACTTTTTGTATTAATGTCTTATTTCAGTTTGATTCTCTGTTGTTGGGATGATTCTTATTTATAAAATCCATATGCGTAGAGTAATATGGTATCATACATAAGAAACGTCTTCATGACAATTCTCTTATATTTTTCATCAAAGACCAAAAAATGTAAACAATGTATAGTTCCAGAGTACCAGATATAACAGTTCCAGAGTCATTCTTAAAAGATTTGTTTAAATTCATGGTTTCCATTTTGATTAGAGAATAATTTAAATGTCAGTGTTCCGCTTTATTTGAATACAACTCTCCGGGGAGAGGAGGACATGAAAACTACTCAGAACAGTTTGAAAGAAAGAGTTATTAGCATATTCTATATAATATCAAAACATTATAACAAATATAAATAAATATTTATTGTAATAGATTAATAAACGTGTCATAACTTAAAGCATAACTTGTCATTAACATTAAAAGCAGTGTTACAATCATTATATTAACATAATACCAAGTAATAACAGTATTGAGTACTTCATTAGACGTGATCAGACTTGAAGAGAAGTTGAATGTGTTTGAATATCAACGTTGCTTTGTTACTTTATCCGATTACAAAGGATTATTTAGTATCTTTGTGTTAGTTAAAGACAGTGAATGGCAGCTTAGTATGGATTACTCAAAATAACTCTGAAGTACGTTTAACTTACCAATGTAACACCGCGAGAAGTGCCGGGATATGTAGGTAACTACTTACATGCGTGACACAGAAGAAGATCTCGTAAGTGAACCTGAACGCAGTCCAGTGAAATAATTAAAAAAAGAATTTTAAACAATCTTATTATTGACGAAAGTAAACATTACATTATATACTAGAAAAAACTATATAAATAGATAAGAAGGGCCTTTATTAATATTTTAATTTATTAATATAGTTATTATTATCTCCACACTCAAATAGGAGAGTAATTTCCTTTAAAATAATTAACGTGTTTGTTATTATATTTAATAATTCATCAATAATATGTAATTTATAACATATTTTATTTCCTAAACAATAATATATGTTTAAGTAACTGCACTAAGCTGGCGTTTTCCTGAACTCCTACCTTAAACGCTTCTATTAGTGTTGGGTATATATTATACTATTATGTAAAATACACAGAATGCTAGTATATCACTTACAGTAAACATATCCTGTAAGTCGATTAACAAGATGAATTCACTTACATAAAAGTTTGTGAAGGATTTTTCAACTTGCAAAGTTTAAGATCTAGATACGATACCTTCCTTTGGGACATTCTGATCAAACTTTGTATCAGCAGATGCAGGGTTTATTTATTAGGAGTTCCGAAAAATGTTTGGATAAACAAGACTTCTTCATAGACTGTGACTTGATCTAAGATGCGATTCACTTACTTGTTTTTTTTATCAATGTAAAGGATGATGGGCAAAAATGTATGGGATGTGTACCCACGACCAATAACGACCAGACATATGTCGTTAGATAGCTCTTTTCATGACTATCATTTGTTATTATGGGGGCTAGTCTCAATTCGTTGTGGGAAAAATGTTATAGTTACTTAAATGATATCTATTAAAATAAAAGTAGTTAGTTCCAGATATTTTATCTTTGTTATTATGGGGGCTAGTCTCATATCGTTGTGAGATCTTCCAGATATAAAAACAAAAATGTGTTTAAAAGTTAAAAATCCCTACGTAAACCCTTAATGCAAGGTGTAATTTCCGAAATGCTCATTGCATACGCGTCACCCGCCGGCCGCCCGTCGCGCCTCCGATCGCCGCCTTTATTTGTACGGAACGGCGTATTTAGTAACGTATTTTTTATTTTTTTATTTTTTGAATTCAATTATATTGTATATTGGTTACTCAAGGCATGAGGTATTCAATCCTCCAGCAGCATTTTTAAATCATGTAATTGTAGACAACATAGATGACTAGTTTTTAAATAATAATAATTCTGTTTGTAAATCAGTAATAAACGATTTTTTTTTATTTTAGGTTTCTTTTTCACAATTTGACTGTCCTAATATTTAACTCAAGTTAAGTTAATGCTGAAAGTACATGGAGTCTACACAAAAACTGTTTTTTATATATCTAGAACTAACAACTTTTATTTTATAGATATCATTTAAGTAACTATAACATTTTTCCCACAACGAATTGAGACTAGACCCCATAATAACAAATGATAGTCATGAAAAGAGCTATCTAACGACATACGTCTGGTCGTTATTGGTCGGTGGGTACATTTTGCCCGTTGTCCTTTGACGAACTTTTTATGTGGAACCCTTTACCTTAATTTAATGTTTTCTTGCTATTTAAGGACGGTAGCTGTAATAATGATATTTGTTGATTTTTTCGTTATAATTAAATGTAATATTATAAAAATCTTACTTCTAGCAGTCGATAGGAGATTTATACGCCCATTAAGTTGCTAGGAACCTGGTACTAATTAAAAATAAAATATATACATGACTTACGACCTGACCACCTTTAACTGACCTTAATCATAACAAGGAGTAGCTTGTTAACCTTCACACATGAAGTCAGTCAACAAAACTCATTAAACATAAGAAAATATAACAAGCGGGAAAACTTTATCTTAACTTCCTGAGTACATAGCTTAAATAATTTAGTATAATAATATCTACATATAAACGTAACTATTAATTTGCAATTGTAGTCTATCCGTTTATAGATCTGTTTAATAAACTAAATGAAATTATAATATTAAAAGGAATTGATATACGATGTGTAATTAAAAATTCCTTACTTTAAATAAATTAACAAGTTAAAATGTAATCTGAATAACACGTGTATATAAACTCACTGAACTGTTAACTCTCAGATGAGTAAACAGTTTATTTGTAAAATACAACAGATGATAGAATAACAATTTAAATTGTTTCTGAACACGTAATTTATAATCAGATTGAAAACATTTTACAATTTGGTTCTTTGTTTTTCACTATTTCTCATTGATTTTTGTGACGTTTCATTTTGTGTAACATCTTCGTATTTAAAAATGTAACAACGAATATGTTTTTATACAGAAAGTATTGAATACAGACCCCTAATATTAAATAGTTACCGTCACTTGTGACAGATACATATTAGAGATCTTTGCTGACCTAAAGGAGTAGATGTTCATACTGTTCTTAATAACCGAACGCAATATAGGTATAACGTTCATCCTCAGTCCATTTTAATATAATATTAATTATAAAATATATTACAACAAAAATAATACAAGTAAACTAAACACAATTGCCGCAAGTACGAGAGGTCATCTCATGAAAATGGTTAAGCTGATTTGGATGTTTTTTTGTTTGTAATTGTCAGAACAACTAATATTTTTGAGATTCTCACAAAAAAAACATATTTTGAACGTTATTTTCACGTCACAACTGAAACGAACAACACAATTTAAATTAAAATATGAACACTGTTCTCTGCACTGTTCTACCTATCATCATATAAACTACACATATTAATCTCACAAAGATGACCCTGCATATTACAAACCTACACACAAACGCTATATAGGTTTGTAATATGTATATTGTACTGTTTGAGGTAGCCGAGTAAAAATCTTGGTCGCTTTGTAAGGCTTTTATAAACGATCAGACAGGAGCGTGTAATCTAACGACCTTTCAAAGTTGTGTGTCATCAATCGATCAGTACTATAATTATTATTTTGTTGTATTCTTTAAACCGTTAGTATAAGTAGAGTAATTAAATATATATAATTAATATAAATATAAATTTTAATATATAATTTCGTTTCGTTACATAAAATACCTCTTATAGTCGCTTGATGTATTTTTGATTTCCATCTTTCTTCCTGATTCAAGATTATATTCTGAGTTGAGACAGCTGCTACAAGGACACATGAACACTGATTTATTACAAAGACGCCGATAAACTACAGGAGCCATTACATTCTCCTGTGATGGCGCATGTGTCGTTCGTAAAGATCAGTTATCAATTTTGATATTATAAATGAGAAAATTTCTTCCCCTTTGTTGACTCTTTGGTATGATGTCGATATATTGTTATTTTTATGTAATGAATGTATCCTTCTTTAAATATGTTTTATATTAAAATAAATTCGATGTTTAGAGTAAAACAATAAACAAATTCGACAAAGGAAGTATTTAGTAAATTAACGCCCGTTCTAGATTCAACTTATTTTGGACCTTTCATCAAATGGTTTTTGAACTACCCTTCATTTTACTTTGAAATTTAGTTAAGATGTGACACGGACTTCTTGTAAAGGTACTGTTTTAGGAAAAGTTTGTAATGGCCCATAAAATGTTTTTTATTATTGTAAACTTTGTTTCATTTTATTACTATTAGATTCCCAATTCAGCTGTAAAGTCAAAGTTCTAGCTTTTTGTTTTCAAATATACAAGATACATTGAATTAAAAAAAGAATAAATCGTTATTTCAGGTACATGTACGCTACGGTTTGTATTGCATATTTAAAACATACGTTTAAAAACAACAAACGGTATATAGCAACAAAAATATATAAATTAACAATCATATAACAACTTATATAATAATTTAAACATATAATGTGTGAGTAACAAACGAAAGAGAAAACATGATATGGCGAGTACAGCGTCGACACATTGGGAGCTCGATCAAACGAGAAATAGAGCTACAACTGGGTTGACACTACAAAATGTTTAAAAAGAAAACTTATCCTATGTTTATCAACCAAGACCTTCTAATACTAATGTGCACACAGTCACATCATGGCCGCACTTCTATTCAGTTTGTCTTTCAGACTCTAATTGCACTTCCAAAGAGTAGGTTCATACTCTTTTAAGTTAATCTTCGTTATTTTTATACCAGATCATAGATTTAGTACATTATTTATAGTCAAGAAAAATAATATATACCGTTGTTTCAGTGCAAATAAAATTATAACAAATATGTTGATTTTAAAAACATAATTAACGAAATCTAATTATTCAAGACGTTCCAATATTTGTGGAAGTGGACTTATTTACATTATTGTTTGCAAAACATATGGAAATCATGATCCTCCCTACTACTGAAATTAAATAATTGGTTTAAAACCATAAATATGGAATACTTTGCTCGTTTCGAATTCATTTGTTAAATTTCAATTACTTTTATGTAACGAATATCTATTAATAAGATATAACAAATGTCGAATTTCAAATTGTAAATTGAAGTGTCGGCTTCGTCTTTTTATTTGATAAGTCATCACAATGCTTTATAATTAAATACTAAATAATAGACTGTTCTGCGAGTGAAGTGTCTCAGTAATGAAAACACAATAATAGAATTGAAGCAATCTATTTTGTATTTGGTACGAATTTGGAGTGACATTTTAATTTAAATAATCTTATAGATGTGTTACGTTATATACAATAAAGCAATTATTCTGGACCACATATAGTAATCTGCGTCGTACCGCGGTGCAGTCAGCGGGATGTGGTCGTGTTGTTAAGACACATGTTTCTATATATGAAGCGCAATAAACCCGCGGTCTCATATAAAGCCGTTGTGAGTGTATTTTCTCGTGCGAAGGTTTTTTTTCAAAAATTAGACCACATTTCTGCTGTTAGAATTATTGTAACATTTTTTTAAATAATACAATCAAGAATATTTAAAAGCCGATGTCATTAAAGTAGTCGATTAAGTTATAGTATTTTATTATTTTAATAGGACATTTATGGAATTGGACATTAGCAATATTATAATTTCGAGAACTATAACACAACTTTAATTTATTTAGAATCACAAAAACCTTTCAATACACACAAAATTAATAATTAGATTTCGTTAATTATGTTTTTAACACAAAAACTGAAGATACACAAGTCGCCGATTACTATTAACTAACTAAAACTTATAATGATGTAAAAGTTTCACAACACCAATGAAATAAAGATAAATATGAAAAGCTAATTTTATGCTACAACTTTATACATACTATTTTTGCATTATTTATATATTATTTACATTGTATTATATAGATACGAGTATATAAATATATATATATATATATATTAGAGATAATAGCAGCTATCTGAACAAAATCACACTACGGAACCTTACATAGCCCATGGCCCGACAGGCACTTGGACATTTTTTTTATATTTTTAGACAGGGCTACGTCTACCGGACTTTTAAAATTATTTTATATAAACGTATTTTCATAAAACTTACGTTTTATATGTAAAGTATTTAATATTTAGAGAAATAAATATTTTTATTCCCTTTTTTTGAATAGAATTTCTAATAATATTCTAAAACAGAATTTCTACTTAGATATACTTCTTCCTCACAGACAAATTGCATTGCACTCGAGAGAGACGTCAAAAGGAATTGCATGAAACTTTATTACTAACCATCAGGTTAATAATAAAGTTATATAATAATAAAGGATAATATCCAACTATGAACGAAATATGCTATAAAAATATGTCATCATGTAGTGAAATATATGTATTTATATTTCATTTATTTGTATATGTAAAACAACCTTTTTTAATTTAAATTAATTTAGGATATTAAATTAAATTAAATCTTCTGTCCTATATTTCATATACTGGAGATAGCTAAAGTCTGATTATCAACTTTAAAATGCTAGTAATTCTCTCATCTCTGGCACGCACGTACCATCGATGACACATATTACACAACTATCATATATTGGCAAATATTTAAATTATTTGGTATTATTGATTTTGAAGTAATTATATTTTATTATATTATATAATTGATATTTGCCATTGACTAGGCAATATCCATAATTTATAATACTCCTTATCTTTGGTTTTTAAAGTATAGAACACCCATTTATACAAGATGTTGGTGATATTTAACAATTTACGTCAGCTGCCAAAAAACAGCGCCGCTCGGAAAAGCATTAGGTGTATTATTTGAATAATTTATTCTCAAATATATCATTCAAAATATCATTAACCGTAAAACACTTGGCAGAGTTTAAAAAACACTTCAGTCCTGACAAAGGTCAAGTGATTATAAATTATAAGTGATTGTCCATCACTTGATTAATGGAGGAGTCTTTTGAGGGCTCTTTTTTTAATTTTATGTATTATTCGGACGCTTTTGATAAATGCTGTCTTGTCGTGACTTTTTGTTCCGCTCTCAAAAAGATGAAGGCATTTGTTGGTTTTACAATTTTATTGAAATATTTCTTAGAATATAACAAATCATATATATATGAGGTTAGTTTAAGTATTTGTAGATATTATAACATTAAACATATGTTTAAGTGCTATTATACTACCATAAGTTGCATATTGTCACTATACAAGTGCGGTATCTCTCTCCACTACTTCTGTACTTACCGTTGGTCGAGGTGGTTGGTTCTTGGTTAATGTTTGTATACAAATATTATATTTTAATTATAATGTCTATCTAATATATTATTTGATAGATTGTATTAATTTTTCTGGATATCGGTTTCATTTATCCTGAGGATACTAAAACTTATATGACACTATAGTATCAATAATTGATGGATACACAAAGAAATCTCTCAATAAAAAAAAATTAACAAGAGTATAACAAAATAAAATATCGTTTTAAAATATACAAAGTCAAGTATTGAAAAGTATATCAAATATTAAAAAATATTAACTTTAATATAATTAAATAATTTGATCATCTCTGTTTTATTCTTTTGAACTCAGAGAATTCAAATAAATAATCCTATTTTGTTTTATATGAAACAGCTATATTAGCAATAAGAAATTGAATTAGTATTTAATAATGATTACAGATTTTTATTGAAATCTTTAAATTAATTCTTCTTTTTTTGGCTTTGACACTCAGACAAAAGTTGAAAGGGCCACCCCCTTTAACTTCAAGAGGGCAAAGGAAGGCGGGGAGGAATCATAAGACTGAAACTTGTTAACAGATAAAAATGAGATTGTAATATTCCAATTAAGTAATAAAAATATTTTTAAGTGATTTAAATCCTTGCAATAAATGTGTTTTAAGAAGGTTTTAAATCTCTAAAGCTGCTACAAGGACACATTAACACTGATTTATTATGAAAATGCCGATAAACCATACCCATTACATTAGTGTGATGGTTATAGTTCATCGGCACGTGAGTCGTACATAAAGGTCGATTATCAGTCTTGATGTTATATATGAAAAAAAATTCTTCCCTTTCGTTGACTCGGTGGCATAATGTCGATATATTGGTGGAGTTGTTATTGTTATTTTTCCATAATATATCCGCCTTGGAATATATTATGTATTAAAAGTAACAAATCGTTGAGAGTAAAGAAATAAATAAACTCAATCAGCTATTTGGTAAACTATTAGAATTACATTTATAACAATAAAGTTTGTTTAAAAATAATTGTTAATGAAATTTTATAATTTAAAATGATCCATAATTTGTGGAAACGGACTTTTATATAATTGTTTGCAAAACATGCAAATCTAAAACCTTCCCACCACTGAAATAAATAGTTTAGTTTAACACGGTAACATCCAATATTTAGCTCGTTTTGAACGAATAAAATGCTAATTCACTTTTATGTAATGAATATTTATGTTTTAAGATAAAGTAAGTGGCGAAGATTAAATTGTAAATTGAAGTGTTTGTTAACTTTGGCTTTTATTTTGAAGTCAGCAGAATGTTTAAACAATTAAATACTGAATTAATACTGAAGTCCGTTTTGCGAGTGAAAGTTATCAAAGAAAATAATTTAATAAAATTTATGTATTGTATTGTATTGTATTTGATAACAACTTGAAGTAATATTTTAATTTAAATAATATTATTAATGTGGCATGTTATCTATATAAAAAAGACACCGGAAAGAAAAAGAAGAGAGGGTAGGGGAGACCGGGGCTGGTTGACCAATTTGCAGTTTAAAAGTTAATATTTTTATTGCTTTAATGATTATTTTTGTGAAAAGCAATTCCATTGATAGTGACACTATTCAGCTCTAGAAAGAAATTACAATAAGCTTGATACCTATTAAAACATAGTATATAGGCTCGATTTTATAGAACGGGAAAAACGAGTCAACCTACCCTGTGCTTGGGGCAGGTTGACTTGTCACTAGGGGTAAGTTGACCTAAGAAGTAATGAGTACCAAGACTACGAAGGAACAACATTTAAATACTAAAGTAAATGCAATCATCATTATTAAGAACATCTTCAACAACATTAAACACCGTTAAGAACCTATCGGTCCACCTCCAGTATAAAATAGTCTTTGATAGTCCTTTAGTCTAAAATAGTCAAAATAGTATTTATAGTGAACACGTGGGAAAACGAAGAACGGAAGGACCATATTGCCGAGGCCAAGATAGCAACTGCGACTCTCACCAGCGAAACCTCGGTCAGCAGACGTCATTTTTCCCAATTTTTTGGTGCCAAGATGAGCTATTACTCTATCAGGAATGTGAACCGTTGTCAGTCCTGTTTCATCTACATTCTAAATATACCCAGGGCTTACATTTAAACGTAGGTAAACGGTTCTTAGGTAATCAAAGAACAACTGCACGTTGTTTTTGTTGAAAGAAGTGGCTCGAAATAGTAGCTTGAGGAGATCGAATAGAGAGAATAGGATGACGTTTAAGCAAACTCCCTACCCAACCTTCATCAGCAATCTGTTTTTTATCCCATGATTCAGGAATAGTTTTTTTTTTTTTTTGCAAATCCATATGTTATTTTTCGGGACTCGCGTTATACCATAATAAACATCATCAGCTCCCTTATGTGCAATTTTTTGATGCATGCTCTTCCTCGTCACTGAATATTTGTCTGTTTTTTTTATGTAGCCAACGCTTTCCAAGGTCAATTGAGATCTAGACAGTCCGGGATTGCTTTCTTTTTTTTTTCATATTTACTACATGGCGACAAGTTTGTTTGTTTCTTAAATAAAATTGAGGTGTATTATAATAAATATTTTAATAAAAATGATAGAAAAGGAAATAAACATTTGAAATAATAATTTACACGAGGAGAGAAGAGAAAATAGATAATCATTGTTCACGCTATATGATACCTATACAAATTATTAAAAAAAGTCCTACTTGATTTTCTGAAAACTACTGTTTAAGATTGCAATTCTTGAGTAAGGTTTAGGAAAATAGTAGATACTGATTTTATCTAAACTGCAACATAATGATCAGTGTTAAAGAGGTCGCGAGTGTAAATACTTCACCTGCTAGGAGCTTCACTCGCGTGGGCCGAGTACACCAGAAGAGATGTACTACCGTAATGTACTAGAGAATTGTAGATCAAAAAAATACTTCTAAGAAGTCCACGATTTATGTATCTCTTATGGTTAACTCACAACGACTATGTAGTTTTATGTTTAAAATTTCAATTAAAAATGTTACTTTATTTTCGAGGATGGTTTCTTCTGTTCAGTATCAATCTTTATCTCTATAAATGCTTTTATTAGAAATATTGAAAGTGGAATAAGAATCGGTAAAGAAACACCGTCAAGGTATATCGGTTTAATAGATCACCGATATATACTGATAAAAATTGATGAATATAATTATCAAGCATTTTATAAATATATAAAAGTGGAACATAAACTTAGTATTTTATACAAATAAACGTGGTAAAAGTATCACAATTTTTACAATCAACTATTGGTATTGAAATGAACTCTTTTGTTGCCGACCACATAAAGTAATCTGCGTCGTACCGCGGTGCAGTCAGCGGGATGTGGTCGTGTTGTTAAGACACATGTTCTATATAGGAAGCAAAATTAACTCGCAGTGTCATAGTCGCAGTGATTGTAATTTCTCGTCCGAAGGTTTTTACAATAATTATACCACATATGTTAGAACGACTCATATATTGTTTAATATAAATTTAAAATACAAGAAAAAAAAATTAAAGACTTTTTCGTTACCATTTTATTGTAGTAGAAAAAATATGGAATAAGGCATTATAATATCTTATAAAAATCATATATAACAATATATTACAATTTCGAGAATTGTAATATGACACTATTTTATTTATAAAGAAAAAAAACATTCCTTATATGTAAAGTAGACCAGTATTGAACGTTGAACGATTTCAGTTCGTATGGCGTTATGTGCAAAAAAGACTTCACTTCTCTCAATCAAAATACTAATTCTAATATTACAACAAGAATGTAACAAAAAATAAATGCATCACGCTCCAAAGAAACGAAGCTTCTTAGCATTCCATGAATTTACTGTGCGGGTGTCGGGCCCATCGCGTTGCTACCAGAGGAGTGTAAACAATGCCTATGCATGAGAGTTACGATCCAGGTGTAGGTTTAAGGGCCCCTTTACTATGCGCATACAAGCTACTACTACGATGATACTATCTACGCTCCTCTCCCTACCTAACCAAATATCATAAGAACCTACAAAAGCCACCATTGTTTTAGAAAGGCCGACATCCTTAAGTAAGTTGTAGAGACATTTTTTAGGGATTGGATGGACAAGGGCTCACTTCCATGAGACTGGGAAATACGTCATTAAGGTAAAGATATCGAAATACACGCGTTAGCACTCAGGGGCACATGTTCCATGCCATCCGGCCTATTAGACTTATGAAATTCCAAGAAAAAGAAGCCTCTCTTTTCCTTGAAAGTCGGATGGTTTTTTTCCGCAAACAATATTTCTATCATTGACCTCTGACACCTCGTAATGGTAGGCAATGAATAAATGAAATGAATAGAGAAATGGTGATTTGAGTTTTTAAGTAGTAGTATTAAATATTTGTAAGTCTTTATTGTTTAATAAACTTCATTTACAAAATCTAAAAAAATATATAATCATATATCTAAAAGTTATTCTATCATTTAGTCTACGAAATTTTCTTATTTGAAAACCATAAAAAATAATTCTTTCCGAATTTAGATCATGACATTTGCTTTAAGACTTGATAAATGAAACAGAACTGTCGTGTCAGTCATGGCGTTTTGAGGACCTTCATGTAACTCTAAGGTTGTAAAAAAACTAAATTAGATTCTTCATTATATACTTATTCTTTGAAAACAAAATTAAACTGGAATATCCGCCTGAGTTTGTTGTGTGGTTTTTCTCGGAACAAGTCACGTTTCCCTTAATGGTAACTTGGAGAGTGTCTTTACAGAAGGGTTTATTTGAGAAGTATGGTATCAAAACAGACACCTCCTAGATGTATCCAAGTAATTACTGGTATTGATTCAAACAAAACCTGACTAAAAAAAATGAAATATACTACATATATTTGAATATTTGCTAATTGATATATGATAATGTGAAAAAAAACATTTAAAAAAATGTCTTATTAAAGTAAACACATTATAAAATTTAGTCTTTTTGTGATTATTAAAGCTCATTATCATTATTATTTAATCCTCATCAACCAAAATGTCCATAATTTATACTACATTGTTAAAAAATAAATACATTTACAGTTGTAACTTGAATATACCAAATAGATAAAATCTCTTTATAATGTAAACAGTTATTCCAAAAAAATATTACTAGAATACTTCAAAATTTATTCTGATTAAGTAAGGATCAAGTGAATTTTGTATTCAAAACTTTGACATTTAGATTTAAAATATATTTTTTTCCCATATTGTTGTATAATTAAATATATGGTTACACTTGAATTTTTATTTTTAATAACTTTCTTAATTATGTATACTTAAAAAAATTAAATTATAGTAATAGAAATTGTTGTACTCAATTACCATACAAATAAAATTCTTTGATCTTCTTTATTTGACCTATAAACTCAAAGTACTTTCCCAAATAGAATTATATAGATTCTTTGCTATCAATCCGTTATGTCCAAATTAGATAAGATTTACCAACGTTCTCTTTATTGGATTTTCCCAAGGCTTACAAATTATATACACACATATTACGTTTCTCATCCCAAGGACAACAATGCTTACACATCTCTTGTATTGTGGATATCAGTTTGCGACAACCAATACTTACGACTATGTTGGTCTGTTCTTGGTTAAATAAATGTTCTTTGTATAATACACATTTATATGTATACGCTCATATTAACCATCTTATTTAAAAATGAACAATACTTAAACGTCCTTTTGACTAGAATAGTTACAAGAAAATTCAAATAAGGATAGTGGGTCTGTAATAAAAAACTTGTAGGTTTTATTTTGTTACTTTTATCTTCTCTTTCCTAATTTATGTTAAATGGTCTGAACGAAAAAAATAACGGAACACAACAACACTTTTATAAATACAGTACCTACAATGACGATTTAATCTAAAACAAGATCTAATAATTTATATAATGCATCTTATTATAGATTACCTAATATATACTTTTCTTACATCACATTATTTATAAATTATCATTATCAATAATCAAATAAAATTGTAACTAAAAATATATTTGTCAACTCACGTAAATGAAATCACAAAGGGAATATATTACTAAATCCTGTCTATATGTCTCCGCATCATTAAGTAACCGTGGAGACGTGAGTCCATTGAAGAGGACCCGTATAGTGGAAGCATCCACACCTGAAAATATCGCTAAGGTGAAAAAGCTCGTGCTTCAAGACCGTCGTATAAAATGGAAGTTTTCTGGAAAATTACCTAAATAAATCTAATAGTATTAGAATCTTGTGTAAAGAGTCTAATTCTCTCAAAACAAATAAAACATATATCTCAAGCATACAAATGTCGATCTTGTAGGGTGAACCTTAAGCTTACTTTCAGATCAATTATTATATATTTTTAATAATATTTGATATCTCAAAAGAAACTTAGTTAAGGACCGAAATCTTAATAATAAAATAATATTCTTTATTTATTTATTTATTTATTTATTGAATATATTTTCTGAAATATAAATCAAGTGTTACAGCTCGTTTTCACATTATTTTCACTTTGACCTTAAGATCTACGAAATTTTTCCGTCTCTAGAGAGATAAATGGTTCGCGTGTAAAGAGCGGATTCTTTTCTGTACGTACGTTTATTCTGCAACTCGTGCGATATTATATTTTTTTCACCTTTATATGAAAACAAATGTATTGCATTTTATAAAAAGAATCTGACTAAAGCAGTAGTACTGCGATATTTGAATGAATATTCAATGTAAAAGTAGATACTAATAGCGTATAGAAACCGAATTCTTTTAGTATGTTATTTGATTATCAATATGTGTGGTCATTAATTAAAAGGACACATTGATTGGAATTAATTATCATAATTATTTATTAAGGTGATAAAAGTTATAATTATTATTAGGAAGTTATAATTCAGAATCCCAAAAAAATATAACTGAAGATATAATTGTGAAAACTAATGTACTCGTAATATAACATATTAAATTATATTTAATATGAACATTAATTACATTACGTACATTAATAAAATAACATATAAAAATCTAATTATGTTATCAATTAGAGCTTTTGTTATCACGTGGTATTATTCCTCTTAAAATAATATTTAACACACATCTTTGTCTCACATTTAAATAAATGAGCTTTTGTAAAGTTGGTTAAGAATAAACTGTAACCGAAATTCTGTGGTTTTAATTAGTTAAATGAATACTTTTATATTTTATTTTATTTTTTCTTTTTCCATGAATATCTCAAATGTACGAAATAAGAACATCAATTGTTATCGAACGGTCCTACAATATGAGCGAATTGAGTAGTCGTTTGTCAAAAAAACTGAAGCATCCTTGAAGAAGAAGCAATCTTATTATGTTCTAGAATTGTTTTATTCGGTATTTTGTCCCGGGGAGAATGAGCGGAAATGCTATTACAGAAAGGTTTTGGTGTCAAGTTATTTTACCAAAGAAAATTGGAAACGTTTTGTTCAAAGAAAGTATTGTTATGAGAAAAACAGTTTAACAAAATATATACAAACTAGATTTGGAGGAAAAATTATAAAATAAATTGTAATAATTTTATTAATGTAAGAAAGTATATTTATTTAATATTACAGAAATAACAATCACATATTAAATTACACCTGAATGAAGTCTTTTCTATTAAATTAAGGAACTCTTTTCCTATCTGTTTAATTATCTGAATGTTTAAATTTAATATTATATTTCTAAAGACCATTTTTGTTCTTCATGATTTGTGTGAATTTATTACCCGTTCCATATTACTTTTGGATATTTAGACAGTTTTTAGAGTTTTTAGAAAAATATCTTTAATTTGATGGTTTTCAACTATTTTTTTTAGATTCTAGGGAACCTATTTCGAGTGCTTCAGAGAAAGAATTCAGGCGTTGGTCGTGGAAGACTGGGTTCATCTACTATTGCTGCTACCACTGACTCTTGAAGATGAAGTTGAATGGCGTTAATGTAATGGTAGTTGTACAGAGCCATGAAGTAAAATGGCACTGGATATTATAGTAATAGTGGTAAATAATTTTACATTCCAGATGCAACAGGAAAATAAATATACAGATTTTATGAATATGTAGGAACGAACGGTCATTTGTACGGGAATGCAATTGACTACGAAACGGAAGCGTGACGTTACTGCGCTTTGATAGAGTCTAGACTGAAGTTCGTACGAGCAAGATGACGTAGGTTTGGTGGTGGAGACAACACCGAACGAAGACACATGCGATCTGAACAACACCTGCCTAGAAACTTTTCTACGTTTCAGTTCTTAATCAAGGACAAGAGCCAAGATTTTCCTTCTGATCGGCATCCTGATCCGATAAATAAATAATTTTAACTTGGAAATTGATGTTTTCAAAAGAAACTAAATATATATCACTATTCAAATAATATTTCAATAAAATTCTAATATTTATGCATGTATTATTTAATTTTGGTTTTTTGGTTTTTGGTTGGTTGGTTTTGTTTCGTTTAGACAGATTGTAATTTAATGATCGTAATAAAATGCTTAAATTTATCTCACCATAATTTTAAAGGGTTGGTTTTTATACTTTACACGAATTAGAACGAAACAATACA
Organism: Melinaea marsaeus rileyi; assembly: GCA_918358865.1. Lineage (NCBI taxonomy): Eukaryota > Metazoa > Arthropoda > Insecta > Lepidoptera > Nymphalidae > Melinaea > Melinaea marsaeus. Next base: position 12,633,877 of record OU911085.1, read on the forward strand.
GGAAAAACAGAATAATCGGAATATTAACTTTGATCTCCACGGGGTGAATAGCCGTGACAACGTGAGTCGGTTGGCTTTTTGTACTTTTGGTGAAGCTTGTGGAAATTCCAATAAAGAAAGCCCCGGGGTGTGGTACAATGGTGTATGAGGTAGGCTGTGTATGTAGTCTTAAATATTTTATTATTTGTGAAAATATATTGTGCTATAACATTCTATATTTACATTAGAAACTATTGAAGAAACACTTACACTATAACTATTAATTTTGAATATCAAATAGTCGATTAAAATAGTTTTATTTGGTCTGGTATAACATAATATCATTATATTAAATGTTACCGTGTTCGATTATTATAATATTAGAGTTTAAAAGTCACTGTTTTCATAACATGAAACATGAAAAGCTTCATAATACATTCAGGGATAAACTTTGTACAAATGATTAATATTTTGTTATAATTGGTAGGTTGATGTGTTATAAAATGTATCTGGAATTAACTGTGTGATTCATATAATTTTGATTCAAAATAATAAGAATGCAATCTTAAGACTGCATTAACATTATAACATCAACATAATAACTTTTTTTAAATAACTCAGGCATCTTATAAATTAATATAATAGCGAATTGTAAGAAAAACCACATCTAGTTGTACTCATCGAACTGGTAGTAGATTGTATATTATATATTAAGCAGGAAAATATGAGCAGGTTCTCGTGACTATCAAGGACAGGGTCCGACTATTAGATCTTGACGTTCGAGATCAGATGAGAGCCATTTTGTGGAATGGACCTTTCACTCGTAAAATAGCGTCTCCTTATGTAGAGATACCAGTGATATTTTTTTAAATACTTATCGTATCAAAATTTACTAGGCAAGTAAAAAAAATCTGTTTGTTTAAATTTGAATTTTTTGTGTTATTTTCAATAAAATAGAAATATAACAATGTGGCTGAATCATTTTTAATAATGATATTTTACTCCATATTCCAGTCATTACAGTCAGTTAGGATTTTTTACTTTCTATGAATAAATAAAGACGACTTCACCATTATATAAAGTTTAGTGTTAAACAGTCATAGGCAGTTGATGGATAGGTCTTTTAAGGAATTTTACGTCCGAAACTCAAGTGGCTTTTTCACCGAAATATCTTAGTTGTAATAAATTACTATTCAAACAGTATCATGGACTTATGATAGGTACTTTCTATTAATACCTGCTATTATTTAAAAATATGCACAGAATATACATTATGGGTGTATTAAATGTTTAGTGTATAACTCATTTGTTATTTTTATAAAAGTTTAAATACGTGCACGATACATCGAATATTTCAAAAACAGAAGACTAATTTTCATTGAATATGAGTCAAAGCGTTTTTAAAAGCAATTGTGAAATTTGAAATCAAAGTATAATGATAAATACTAAGTATTTTTATGTTGTCTTTTATAAATAGAGAGAAACAATGTTTCAATCTAGATGTCCCCAGTATCCATAGTTAATTAACAACTAATATTTATTTTGTTCTTAATCCTACAAATCCTATAACTATAACGTAAACGTTTTTGAAACGTTTTTTGATAATTTCACCAAAAACAAAATAGACTATTTTCAAACAACTCACAAAATCAATTGGCATTGGAGGTACTGTTTGACAATCAACAAACAGAAGATGGCTAAGTACGTCAAGTAGCTGTAATAACTGCATTCCGAATGATAGAGAATGCTCCCCAAAACAACTATCTCATCCCCGTAACTCCTAATATACTAGTCAACATTATACCCTTTTTCTATTATGAATCTGTTCCTTATGTTTCAAATATCCTTTAGCGACGTATACTACTTGAAAAAACAATGGAACACACAATCGATTACCGCATTACACGTCTGTTCGTTTGCTTCAAAAACCACAAAATAAAAAAAAATAACACAACAACTAAGAAAAAAAATTAATAATTTAATTAAATCGACACATTTACTTTAAAGATCGAATTTTATACGATTATATAAGGGATTATGGTGGATTAAACACGTTCTCAATTGATTACTTTACCTCTAATAACAACTTACTAAGCGGAGACGTGTGTGATTAGATTTATTGAGGGGATTAAATAGGGATGGCTTTCACATGGTTTTGGATTTTGAATAAATTATAATTAACTAGGAAAGTTATATAATACCTACAATTCTATCACAAAGTTCTTAAAAGTAATATTAAGTTATTGCTAACGTTGAGATTTACCATTAACAAAATAAAACGTAATTTATAAAAAAAGATGTCACAATGTTTTTTTTAGTATTTTACTTTAGCATACAATATATTCATAACATTACAAACTAATTAACACAAATTCCTCGCTTTTTAGTAAATAGTCAATCGATTCACGCTTATTTGAATTCAGTCACTTTACGAGCTGAATGTTTTTTTAAAATAATAAGGAACCGTTAATCTAAAAAGTATTTTATTAATAACCTTTAACTTTTTAAAACACTAAGAACTAATAACCCTTTACTTTATACTTAATATAAATATTAATAAAATAGAAAAACATTTTGTGCATCTTCATTATATATAAACCGTAGGTACTAATTCTATTTGACTAAGACAAAGGCATCTAATAAGGGATTTGTTTATAAAATCTTTTGAAATCCTTTTAAATAAATTTACAACATATAATTATGAGATAAATTATTAAGATTATTCTTAAACAGAAAATTTTGTATAAAAACATAGCACTAATGGTGTTTTTCAATGGATTGAATAAAATCATGAATTATATAATCTTTAATTACATTTTGAAAATAAACAAACCATAACTTAATCTTTGACGTGATCTTTACACAATCGAAGCTATAAACGCTATTTAAAGATTCATTCGTTCATATTTTCGGCAACATTCAAGTAGGCTCCCACTTGCTCCTTTGTAAGCGAGTGCTCAATCTTACGGTACAAAGACAATTTTTTATCTGCCAAATAAATAAGAGTCCCTGTAATTTAATGCGCCTTTAAGTCGTAAATCGGGTTTGTGTATTTATTGGTTAGTGACTTAAGATGTAGGAGAAAGTTATATAAAACAAGAATAAGTAGAAAAAACTTTGGTCGTTTAAAATATTTATCGATAGAGATAGAAACACTCATCGCATTTATAAAAAAAACAAGGCAGAATCTAATGTTATATTTGTTACTTTTTAATTTACAACATTGTTTTAAATATGTATCTTTATAATTATATATGTTTGATTCTTATAACTTGGGCCAAGAATTGTTGCCAGTGATAAGGAAGGAATGAAGGAAACTAAATCTTATAATAATTCGACCGACGACATGTGTCTATCAATCAAGGCATTTATATGTTACACCCAAACCTTGAAATATATTATAATAAATACAGAAAGAAATAACATGAATTGCTGCTGAATGTTCTTACGTTGTAATAATTGAATAAGTGATATTTTACCATTTGTTATAAACAATTATTTTTTAATATTGTTAACTTAATACTTTTTTGTATTATATTTCATTTTTAAAATAATTATATTAAAAGACCCAACATATGTTACTTATTAAGATGTCCAGATTAGTTTTTACTTTTAATCCTTTAAAAATAAAACATTTTAGCCAAATGGTATCTTATATTAAAACGAACACATACACTCGTGCTCACAAAACTGACCCAAGCGCAAGTATTAATAAAAATATATTATTAATAAGACTTTGTTTATTATAATCAATTGTATATTATAAGTAAAGAGTAAAAATAAATATAATAGGGGTGAGTTTAATTAATTTAATTAAGAAACAATACACGTTTTTTAAAAATTAATATGCAACAACATGAAAGTTCTATTAAATGCAAAAGGATCCAAACTATAGATACTGGTAGCTTTATCACATCACATAAAAATATTAATAAATAAAACAGCAGTGTACATGTATATGAAAAATGGAAATATTAATTTAGTGCTAATGAATATTTTAATTTTACTCTTTGGCAGCTCATTCTATTGTCTATTCAGAAAGTTACTTATAGTCACTTTTAAACATATTGAAATCTTAAAAATAATAAAGAGGTATTTAAATAATATTATTTGCTACTACTACTATTATAATATTTCAAAAGCCAGCACTTTAAAGTTAGTAAGCATTGTGCAATAAATCTTCAGTAACTCAAAGACAATTCCACATTTCTCTCTCTCACCTCGTATACTACCCTGGCTTTAACACCAATTCTAATTAACACTAGTAATAATCTCAGACTTGCTACTGTGTTAATATTAAGATTAAAAATAAAATAAATGTTTATAAATTAAAAAAAAATTAATATATTATAATATCAATTACGTGTCTAGTTGACATATGGGAGTGCCTTTAGCATAAGATGGTAGAAATACATACGAATAACTAACCATCGAACTCTCTAAACAATAATAATTTAAAACCATATTAAGTTAATGAAGAGTGTGCAAGAGATAATTAACACTTGTAAATTACATAAATGATTGGAACATGACACCTGCGACTAAACATTTACAGCCAATTTAATATATGATTTTGGTAAACATTTAGTTCTGAATGACCTTCTCTTTAATACAGTTATTGCACTATTCATATATATATATACGTGTATATATTATAAGTACTTAATTTTCTTTCGTCTATTGGTATTTTAAGCGCTACTGAGTCGTCGTCGGGTATACCTATAGTGTAGATAAATATATGAATTCAATGTTAACAGAGTGTATAATAATAATATATAAACATCCATTTATATTATATTCACATGAGGACAAAGTGACCGCTTTAAATATATTATAATGAAGCTTTCATTTAGAGGGAGAAGTGTTTAGCAAATCCTTCTGGCACGTGTCTTGTTACTTTGAGATCCGTGTTGAGTTAAACACAAAGGACAAACAAAACTTGTATATTTATTCTCGTTTGTTTGTTTGTGGTCCCAGTGATAGCGGAGGGTGGTTACAATGTTGTATGTTGTAATAGAATATTATTTAAATATAATAATAAACGAAAATATATTGCAACATACTTGGATACAACAACACAACATACATATTGAATATATTTTTTTTTAATTATTGAGAGTGTTATTATTGTCCTTATGTTTCTCTCTTAAAATACATTGGTTAAAATACTTAAGACTTACGCCGAGTTATAATAATTATGTTGAGCTTAACTGTGATAATAACGGGTTCTTTACACGTAACCTTCGTGTTGGTTAAAATTGTTAGTATGGTAAATACGGAAATTAATAAAGCAGAATGAACATTACCATATTTTTTTTGTATGCATATAAGTCGATATCTATAAATATATAATATAAAGTGTGTAAATATATATATTATGTTGTACAGTGTACATTTTAATAAATACATATGTATTATTGCAAGTAGGTATATTTTTTATAATAATACAAAAAAATATAAAAAAAAATTTGTTTTGTTTTTTTTTTATGTTTTTAACGTACCTGTCCGCATAGTCACTTATTCACAATTATTATTATTTATAATAATTTTTTCGCCGAAGTGTTAGTGGCAGAAATCTCTAAAAAAGGTAAGTTTATGGTACATAAAATAAATAGAATCAGGATGGCCCATATCAGAATTTATTACAATAATTCCATTTCTTTATAATTATTATTATGTCAGTAATTTAACAAAAAGTCTCAAAACGATTGAATGTTAATTAATCACTCTTAACAATTCTCGATTCGCAAAATAATAATTGAATTTACTTTCTTAGCACTAGCACTAAAAATTAAACAGACATAAATTAAAATAATAATGACAGGATTGCATCGGTAACTAGTGATTCGTTATGAGCGTCGTGAGCGGTTGCCATCATAAGAGTGAAGAAAGGTCGCCCCGCTGCCACTGGTCTGACGTTCCGTTAGAATGACAGCTTTGAATTGTCAAGATGTCATCGTGTTGCTGACGTCAAAGATTGAGAATGTCAAATGTTATTAACTGCGCCGTCAAATAAATAAAGTGAAATATTTTTTTGTCATATCCATATTTCAATCATAATTCAAAAGTAGTGGTATCCTCGTTGTCGTGTTTCTAAAAGTGTCTTTCGTATAATTTGCTCACCGATGAAGCTTCGGTGTGTGAATATGACGTTTACACTTTTCTGTAAAGTTACTAATTACTAAACGATAGAATCAACACGATAAAAGTCAAATTGGTTTATAAAAGATGTTATTAAAATATTTTTGATCTTCAAGATTGACTCATTACTAATTAAAACCATTGAGGTCGTTTATCATTTTGAAGATTCATTTATCAATTAATTATACCATTTATAACTGTCAACGTTATTTTGATAAACAATAAATTTTACAGAAATGACTAAAATAAAAATCGTAATTCCAAAATAATGAAAAGTTGAAAGATAAATCTACAAACCAACGAATACTATTAATGAAAGCCAATTAACTGCGGCTGCGACGGCAGCGGCAATAGAAGTATTAAAAGTGTACAGTCAGATTCTTTTAGTGTAGTACAATTCAGAGCATTAAGACGTGTGGTAAAGATAAAACCGTTATTTAGACAAAAAGAGTTCTTATTCATTTTATAATACCGCATTTTTATATCTATTTACTTCTTAATTAAATACAGCCAGTGATATGTCATTGCAGTATAATCTCACTTCAAGCAGACGCTTTGCTAAAAGAGAATATGAAAATTCTGTAATTAGTTGCCCGACTTTACACCGCCGATATTCGCTGGAAAAAATTCGCTTCAACTTTTAACAACAAAAACTGAATGAAGGCAATTTTACTTTTACTAATAACGCCTGTCATACAATTTAACTTTACTGCAAGTTTCTAATTCATATGCAAAAATATGAATACTGAGAATACTCTGTAGATTATAATTTACTTTATAATATAGGCTTTAAATTTTTCGTTCATTATTTTAGTTTATTGGTGTTATGAGGTAAGGGATATTCATAACAATGACATGATTTTTATTAATAACGTTTATAACATCAATTTTAATTATTGTTAATTGTGATAAATAAACTTTATACAGTTATAAAACTTTAGAAAACTTTACTTTACTTATCAAAATTTTATTAATAGAACCAAGCTTATGTTTTACAAACACCATCGATATTTTGTTATTTCGTAGAGTCGTTACTTGCGGTTATAAGCTATAAAGGCTTACGAGATTGAGCCAAACAGACTTTTTAATATTTATAATGTTTGAATAATGAATAGAAACTTATAGTTTATAGCGAAGTTCAAAATATATTTTAAAGTAGAAAAACAATGTATCAATTATAAATTGACTCACAAGAGACTAAAGTTTGAAAATGTTAAAGAATAAAACTCTTGAAGTTTGAAACAATGTAAGGTTTTCTATATTTATTGCATAACGCCTGCACAGATCTGACTTATCTTTGTTTTACAATATAATATTATTGTTAAAAATAAATAAAACTAAACCATAACCAGGTTACACAGACACTTTAGGAAATTGTTCTAAAGCAGATAGCAGTGACGATACTCTAAATTTAATCTAAACGACTATATATAACAAAGATTATATAAAATGTAAATATATAAATTAATTAATAATATACATAACTTTGAATAAAAATAAAGCACTTGCAATGGTAGAGTTCGTTCGTTCGTTACTCGTGGAAGAGGGATTATTGATGGTTCTTATAAAAATGTTTTATAACTTTAAAATGTTTGTTTAGATATTGCTCAGGAGTGGTATTATATTCATTTATTTCCGTTCCTTCTCTATACATGTATGATCTTATGTGATATATATATATATATATATATATATATATATATATATTACAGAAAATTACTTGTGTTATGATATTGACTAGATTTATACATTAATTTTTCCTTAAAATAAGCTTAGTTTAAGTATAAAATTTTATTTTTATATTAAAAATAATCTAACCCTCGCCGCAAAAGACAAGGGTATTCTTTTGTAAGAGTAATTTTAAAGATCAAGGAATGCAATAAAAATGACGATTTGTACAATTTAAAAACATTAATTAAACGTACATACTTTAATGATGGGCGTATAAATATGACAAATTATCAATTGAATTTTCTCTATACATAATGTTATGTTCAAAATAACCTATATTTAGAACCAGTTTATATCTGGGTTTTAGTTATTATATTAGAGGCCAAACTAGTAAAGGGTTTAACCTCCGCTAGTTTGGCCTCACCTTGAAGTTATGGCATGCGGTTACTGTCCCCCTCTTATAATCGCTATAGATATAAGCGATTATAAGAGGGGGGGGGGGGGTGGGAGATGAAGAAGAAGAAGGGAAGGATATATAATAATAAAAATATTAAACTTGTTAAATATAAAGTCATGAAAACAAAAAAAACAATTGATGCTCAAAACTAAGTTCCGATAGCGTTTAACTGCATGACATACCTACGACATAGCGAAACGTACTTCAGAGAGTTTTCTAACTCAATGGATGTATTTTTTTTAAACAAATTTATTTTAACAATATTAATTTATTATTTATATTTTTAATTATATTTAATAATATTTTAAAGTGGAAAACATAATTCAAGTTATATATTTTGATAGTTTCTTCACTTCACAAGGAAATACTAAACTTCTTATACGATCCGCGAGTGTGTCCTCTTAAACTAATAAACTTTTTAATAACAGCCAGGACATTTCAATAGCAAAATGAAGTACACCAGTTTGGTATAAAATACATATTTAATAACAAACATACATCCATATCAAATTTGCTTTCACTTTTAAAAGTTGTCAGAGTTGACAAATAAAAATATTAAATGAAAATATCCAGTAAATTTTGTAACAGTAAAAAAGAATTATATATTATGTTTTTTCCTGTATTTTATCTCAAATTGTATTTAAAATAAAAGAAAGAGACAATTTAAAACAGCCTTGTTAAAAATATGCAGCAATTTTCGTAAATACCAAATTTTAAACTCAGACATTCTCTTCATGTTCATTACGAACTTGATGTTTTAAAGTTAGTTTATAATCAAAAGATTCAGTGAAGCTTAAAATTAGGTGCTCTAATATACTTTATTAATGAATTTGACATAAAATTTATTAAGTCATCTAGATTAAAATCGATATTTCTCCACCTGATTTAAATCCATGAAGCTATTTTAGTCGTTATTTCTTATCAAGAACATTAGGACTTCAAATTATAATATTAATTTGAACTCAAATACTTTCAAAAAGTACATAGAATTATAAAAAAAAAATCTAGGATATTTAGATGAATTCTGTATATATTTTTTGATTTGACTTGTTAATTCTGCTTCAGAGGAAGATTCTATTCGCATTGGATAATTTTCTAATACAAATAAAACAATTAACAAATTCTGTATCATTGCATACTGCATGCATTGTGCATATTCTTCAAATGTTTTCTATCTGAGTCATTTTATTAGTGTACTATCTAGAAGGATGGTACATGTTCCGATTTATAATAATAAAATACTTATCGAATCCGGTTCGAATAGAAAATCGCATTATCCGTACATGCAATATATTTATAGGACATATTGCGAATACTTTTGCTATGTTTAAAAAAACTCGCATTTGCACCTTTATTATAAGAATCTTTTGGTGATCTGTAATGTGACACTAGAAGTATTAGCTGTAATTTGGATCAATATCAATCATTTCTAAAAAGAATAAACTTGGTTTTTGACGTACTTATACACAGCTAATGTTGGCTGAGTAAAAGTCACTGTCTTCCGGCGGTGCCAGATTATTTATTGCTTAATTAAAATCACCTACAGAAACCATAACTATGGGGTAGCTTTTGTTCAGTCGGAGCTGGCGTGTACGACAGTAAAGCCAACTTTAAAAAATACTAACTATCACGTCAAGAAGTTTAATGACGATATTTCTGTAATAGCAGCTTATCGATATCCTTCGAGGCGTGCATGGCTATATATTTGTATATATATATATATATATATAGCTACTACCTCATGTATTACTAAAAAGGCATAATAGTAGCCTAGACCATGTCTTATCCAAAATAAAGACCTTCAACATTTCGGTAATTAAATTATGTAACAATGGTAATGGTATGTAGTTAGGAGAAATAGAGCTGCCTATAATAGAATAATTACGGAAGAGAGTATTTGTGTTAGGGAACTTGGAGGTTGGTAATACCAACTTTTCTCTCATTATATCTATGACAGTACTTTGTACATTGGTGAAAATTATCATGGATATCCTCTCCTGTCATTAATGGATAGTAACTATTCTTAGTAAGCGACGAATTATAAATCCTTGGATGATGCCAGGTCTTTTGCGTTGTGTTAGGAATCGTGACCGTGATCGTGAGAGTTCTTATAAGGCCATCCATCGTAAATGACCACGTCTCTGAGTCATAAGTTGTCACTGGCAACACATATTGGTCAAAGACCTTCGTCTTCAGACATTGCGATATTTCGGATGAAAAGATATTTCGGAGCTTCCCGACCGCTGCCCAACCTGATCTCCTTATCGAAATCTCTATGAACTCGTCAACAACTTCATGCAAATTCGTAGTATTTTATATATTTACAAATAATATTATAACATCAATAACCAAACTAGATTTGGATTTCTTATTTTGCTTGATAAATAATTAAAGCCAACTAAAATGTCAAACGCTACCAAGACTCCTAGAAGTATTACAAAGCTTTTTCTTGCAATAAAACAAAGTAATGTAAAAATAATGCAGAGTATTTTAAGGAGCTTAGGCCACAAATGTGATAAATGAAGATAATGTATTTTAATTCCTTCTCTTCCTCTCCGAATTTTGTATTCTACGTGGACGAAATCACGAGCGATATCAAGAATGTTAAAATCTATGGAATATAAGCATTATTACATTCACATTCTTATGAATTGTTCCTCTATTTGAATAAATACTAGTGAGGACGATGACTTCTTTCTGTATTTTGTAAACGACGTCGAGGGTGAAGGAGCATTTAGTAAATCCTTTTGAGACACGTCTGACTCAAAAGAGCCCGTGTGGAGAAAAATACAACACACAGCACACTTGAGTACAACATGTTTTTTTCTTTTTTTTTCAGAACACGTTTACTCCATTTCAAGGATAGACTTTTTCGAAGAATGGTTGAAACACACGAAGAATGAAAAAAATTCGCGTGTATATGTCTACCTTTCTTCAAAATTTCACTTTGGTGACATTACTGAAAGTAGCCGAAAAGAAATAAATTTGAAAATATCAAATAAGATTGGTACCAAATGGTTGGCTTCAGGAAAGTCGAAGGAGCGTTTTTTAATTAAAAACAAGACGTGGCTGGATGAAGCAGACATACAGTTCACCGCGAGTTCTTCTGCGTCACAACCTTCGACATCGAGTGATGCTGTGACTCCTGCAGGAAGACCTCGCAAAGATTTCGAAGAATCATCGTTTAAGACGAAGAAACGTCGCGTTGTGGATCTCGTAGAATCGCGAAGTGTCAGTGAATTAGTGACTGCTGCCGAAATTGCTGTGCGTTCAACAGGCCAAAGAAAAATTGCCAACGTGATTAGAGACATTAGTGAGAACCCAGATAATATTAAGAAGTCTAAAAATACCAGTTCTGTTATTCCTAGGCAGTTAAGTAGTGACGAAGCCTTAGCTTACTATATAGATTCTAAATCAACAACGCATGCATACAAACAAACAAGAAAGTGGTCCATGAGGAAGCTTGGATTCGTTGCTTTGAATGCCTTTTACATATCAGCTACAAGTTGAATATAAAGAAATGGCAGGCTAGAAGCGACGAAGACAAAGCAGATATCAAAGTTCGTTCCGAAGAAATCAAGTTGAAATTTAAGAACGAGATGGGGCTTATTGTTGATAAACCAAAGCCAGGATTTGGTTCTTCAAATGATGGAAACACAGCCCGTCGCTTTTTTAAGAATGCTGAGATGAGTGCTCACATCACAGGGTTAGATGTTACAATTATCAAACAATTTGATGTTATTTTGAGGACATTGTCTTCTGGATTCGAAATAAACTTAGCGGAATTCAATAAATTTTGTCTCGAAACCAGAAGACATTATCTTAGTCTCTATTCGTGGTACTGTATGCCTGCTACTGTACATAAAATATTAATTCACAGTACAGAGGTCATCAAAGCAGCATTGCTTCCGATTGGGCAGCTTTCCGAAGAGGCTCAGGAAGCACGTAACAAAGATTGCCGCAGATTTACGGAGTACAACACCCGCAAGTGCTCGCGTGTTGCCACGAATAGAGACTTACTGTCTATGTTAATTATAACATCTGATCCTTTGATCAATAGCCTTCGAGAGATTCCCCGAAAAAAACCGGAAAAAATATGTACAGAAGTTTTAAAGTTAATTGTAAGCCCTAGCATAGTAGAATCAAGGCCGGAATCGTCATCATATTGTCGCACAATGACACAAAATGATGAAGATTACACTATAAAAGATTCATCAGAAGACTCTGATGATGATTATTAGGTTAATTTAGTATTTTTAATTTTATTTTTGTTGTTTGTATAATATTTTTGAATATATTTTCTGTTTTTATACCAATTTTTCGTTTTTTATTACAAAAACATGACTACCTATATGTAAAATAGTAAAAGCCTTGTTATATAACATAAAATAATTTTGTCCACCTAGCATGTTCTACACGAAACACTGTGCGTTGCGATGAACTAACTGTATACTATAGTAAAATTATAAATATAAACATAATTGTGTAAGCATTCCCTAAGTAGATTTAACTATAAATTTGACTGGTAAATTGATTTTTTGATTGAATTGACTGATTTTAATATGAAAAAAATAAATCCACGAACCACTCGTACTCAACACGAACACAACAATGAAGACAACGTAATGCAGTTTTGTGTGTTATTATTATATACTACATAGTATATGTTTATTCAGAACAAATAGTTTATCTTACATCTTTATGCCTGATGATAATCGATTTTGTTATTATATTAGTAGATAATTGTCAGAATATAATTTTGGTAAAATTTTGGTAATTAACAAAAATAGCATGTAAAATTACTTTAAAATTATACCTCAATATTATCACCTTATATCATATTATTAGAGATTTATCGTGTAGGTATATTTTCAACAAAATTAGTAAATCAATAAAAAATAGTAATCAAAAATTAAGATAATTAAAGAATGTAAATTGTTTGTTTGATACAATTACTGATGAGTGTGCATTAATACAATTACATAACATTTTTGTAATTTTAATCTCTAAGGGATTGAAATGTGTAGTGTAAAATGTAACAAACAACTTAGTAAATTTACTGTCGGAAATTATAATTAAAGACATTAAGATTTAATTTGCCTTACAAATAGTTTACGAAAAATGTTAGTAATTTATACATCCCATATATTTAATCAACAACCGAGGATCATCCATCAAAATTCTCGTAAAATTGTCGGGTGACGAAGTGTTAATACTAAAGTGTGAGTGAGATCTCTATAAGGTATGTTAGTACGGGACATTGCACACGCACGTCAGCGGTTCTGTCAGCGGGATATAGTTATCAATGTAAAAAATATATATTCGACTATTTTTTATTACGTATTATGTACAATATTTAATAGTATTTTAAAATTATATTATTATTTGTTTACAATAATGCTAAGTTAAATGAAGTTAAAATTCCTGGCAATGCTGCCAGAATGAGAAATGGAAAGAGAATGGTCTCTTCTTATTGATTTTATTTACCATCCAGTTAACAATTCTTTTAAAAAGTTTTTTTAAAGATTTTCTTTATATTCTTTTAGCTGTAGTATCCAAAAATTATGAATCATAACATAACTTAGTTAATACATTTGAAATATCCTAAATTTATACTACCATTAAAGAGATTACTGCAGATCAAATACTGAGAGCTAAGCGCCTGTACTTGACCGATAATAGTAGACTGTGTTACGAGAGAGTGAGAGCAGTAGGTATCATTGTATTGATTTGGAAATAATAATCGTATTATATATTTATTAATTGGAAACCATTCAAGCTGCATTAATTCTATGATCTCAGTTTATTTAATAAGATATTTTAGTAGTTAAAATCATAATTAATTGTTTAAATTAATTGTTTAATAAAAAATAATAAGATGAGCGGATTTTGATTTTTGATTATTGAATTTGGAGGTCTCCTCCGTTAAATAGAATGCTGTTAATCACGTCCATGGAATTTGTTATTGTTATTTTAAATAATTAATTTTAATTTTCTTAATCGTATTTACTTTTACATATTTAAAATATTTTATTAAAATACTGCAACATTTACCAGACAGCATGTGAATTGTTATTTAGAATTGTATTTAAAAAATATTTTTTACAATTATAATTGTATAACTATACTAGATGATTTGCGTCCGTTTATTTTTACGTTCTTGATTTACGTTCCGCTCGTTATTTTTACGTCCTCTATTTTATATTTATGACAATCTTTAATTTTCAAATTCTGGTTGCCATGGTAACCGTTGTCATAGTATCCGTTGTTATCGTAATCATTGCTATGGTAACCGTTGTCATAAACTCCTATAGGCTTAAAACTTGGCAAAATGTAAAAAGTTGAAATCCGTTGGGATATAAATTCAATAAGATTCGTTCTTAGTGGAGGTCTACGTCACAAAAGAAGTAATTATGTCAAATTTTAAGTTAATCGGACAGATAGTTTCGGAGTTTTCGTGATGAGTAAGTGTTAAATCGCTTATATAGATAGGACATTTTTATAATTATCTTTTCAATCCTTTTAAAACACTCAATTGGGTTTACTTGTACTTCGATAAATTGATGTGTCGGTGATTCTAAGAAAATCACAAGTCAAGTAGTCACTGCTCAATGAGATACACAAATGTATCACAGGGAAATATGTTACAGTTGCTTTGGTAGTTATGATTAACACTTGATGGGAATTTAGATTCTTTGAACTGTAATATGGTGTTAATGAATAGGCCAAAATACAATCTGATTTTCGGAAACTTTTATGTTTGTCTTTTATTTCGATCTTAATCACAAGGATCAAGTTATAACGCAATATTTGGAAAACCTATAATATATATTTTTTATATTCTCAGAATAAAACTAATTTAGTTCTAAGACAATAAAACCTCTGTAACATTATTTGCAACAATAATTAGTAGCGGCAGAAGCGTGGACGACAATGAGCCATGATATCGAGATGACAAATAATACGCATTCATTTATTTTGCCCCTGATTATGTAAATAATATTACTTTAATCATTTTATTGGAGGCTGTATTCATGTACTTTTCACCCTATAACTTCCGTCCATCCGGTAAGAGGTTGTGAGAAGTATATATGGTATTTTTAACTGTTATGTACAAGTTCCTACAAAATCAAGTTTGACTATGCTGATAAATTCTATTTATGTTCAAATTAATAAAAGATAAACATTTAATATCGGGATGAAATATGAATATAATAAAATTTCAGTACTCATGATATGTTAGTTTGTAGCCAACTTAATAGTTAATATATTGTTTTATGAACTGAAACATTGATTTCAATAGGATTATTATTTTATTTAATCCCAAATTGTATGTCGAAATCTAATTTCGCAGTATCCGAATAGAAACCCTCTGTTGATTATTATTTGATCAAGTAATAAAGGCACAATTCGAGAAAGTTCTTCTGTAATATTGCTTGCATTTGCTTTAAGAGATTATTTGTGATGGAAATCTGATTTAATTCTGAAAATTCTTTAATATTTGATTTTAGATCCCATTTCTTTTATTTTTTCTCTTTTTAAACATCATCGTCCACTTGAAAAATGAATTATTAGGTTAAGTATAAAAGGATTAGCTGTTAATTGAATTACCATCTTTTCATTAGTTATCATAAACTTGCTATTTTATAATAAGTATCATTTATGTTGTCGCATGAACCCAGATGCCTTTTAACGATATTATTTCATTGTGTCAAAGGATTGTTTATGAATACACGGAAGTCAAATGATTTTAAGATGATTCAGAGCCTGGGGCGATGTCTTAAAACTTCTAGTTCTATTAGACCGGTACCATATTGAAAAGTTAGAAAATCACATCTAAATTAATAGTGTTACAAATTTCTTGTTCCATGCTATATACAATCGAATGTCTCATATATAAGAGAAGGATATCCAAAGGGGGACTATTTGAGTTATAATGTGAAGAAAGGTTCATCCTATAATATAAATAAAATACGTTATAATGAATACTGTGTCCATTTTTATATTCAGCCAACAGACAATAGCTGTTAATTTTTGGTTAGAGAAAAATTGGACAGGGCTCGAGCTAGGTACTGGCCTATGAGACAGAACAACATATTTAGTTTTGTGAATTGTAGTATAATAACCATTTGTTCTTCTCCTACTCCACCCCTCCCCCCCTTTATAGAAGGAAGAGATAGCTTACACCATCACGTCGCTATATTGGTGAACAAATATACACACACAAATATACAATGTTGAAAGTTGGACCTCTTAATTAAAAGATTGATACAACTTCATCTCTTTTTTTTAATTATCTGGATATATAAATTGAATTAATAGGTAAAAGGAAAACAAATATTGATGTATTAAAAACGGTTATTTTTATAGTAATTTAAAAAATCGCACACATCACAGTATAGTTTTCTCTTTACGAGATGTTTTAAATCGAACTAATCGAATTCGATTTAATGAAACCAGAAGAAACATTTTTTGAAGTGAAACTTCTTTAGGCGCATGAAGGTAAAATTTTTACAGATGAAACGTCACGCCGGTATGCAACGGAAGTGTCGGAAAAGAGAGAGAGAGTGATCGAGACCGATTGAGAGAGAGTAAGACAGGGCGAACGTAGCATGAGCAACTAGCCGTGGAGTGAAAGTAGGGAGCAAGCGAGTGAGAAAGATTGAGAGAAAAAGTGAGACAGAGCGAACGTCGTATTACTATTGGTTGTGTATTCGTTTACTAGTTAATTTTATTTTAATGACAATTAAATTCCTAACCTATCTTCCTTTTTCCCTTCCTCTTAATGTTGGAAATTTAAAGTTTTAGATTTGTATAAATATAAACAAGATTTATAAATTAGTTCGCCAAAGAAGTTTCACTTCTGACATGTTAACCATCACCTAATGTGTGCCTTTTTTTATATCTATTTTGTTGAAGAGGTTAAACAAAATTATTATTAAGAGAAATTAAATAATATTTTCTGAGTTTTCTACCGTGATTAAAATAACTTTCTATAACAAGATAAGAAAATTAAGTCTATTAAAATATTTATACAAAGTTTTCGCAATTAAATTTCAATATTTCGGTGCTCTAACTTTTTAAATAAGCTTAACCAATGGATCACCGACAACCGATCATTAAGGTAAGTAAGCTAAAAATAGATTTAAAAAATAAATAATGAAGAAGAAAGATTTAAAAGACTAAGGAGACAAGGGGGTCATGTAAATAAGATCTGTAAAGGTATTTTTTATTAGACCAATTACATAAATATCTATAACTATGACTACTTATAGAAATTGTAAGGTCATGTTATAATAAGAAGTCTTATTAGATATTATGTTAACGAAAAATAGTGAAAATCAAATGTTGACAATTATAATAATCAACGTAAAATAGACGTCAATAACAAGGCAACAACGCTTATGTACCTCAGAGATTGTCAATAACCTGGTGTATAAACTGAAATAGTCTTTAACAATCGAATATATTATATCAATATTAAATGTAAAATCATACGAGTACAACAAAAAAAATATGTTATTACTAGTGTTGCTATCAAAATAATATTATAAGAAAGTACTTTTGTATATTGTTCATTTTTACATTTTCTATGGAAACGTTTAGTCACGTTAATATGGATTGAAATTAAAATAAATAAATAATAATCAATTCAATGACAATGGCTCAAAAATCTTCAAAACTCAATCGTTTAATAATAAAAACGTATAGTTTAATATATTATACGTCGGGTTAAATTAAACTTTATTTGCTAGGGACACTATTATCTAAGCTTTCAGATTATATCCTACAAATTTGTAAGTGGGTTGAACATAACAAAGACGTTAAGCACTGTAGTGTAGTATTGCGTGTCTGAGGACTTGTATGCTACCATGACTGTACATTGTTACAGTGGTTAATATCTACTGTTACTACAAAAACTATGTATAGCTTAATCCATTCGTTCATTTTAATAGGTCTATTAATTTAGTGCCATCAATTTCCTCTATTTAAAGCTCTCTAGTTAAAGACCACAATAATCCCTGGGACTGCTAATTTCATAAATACTTATCAGCCTGTCAGACCTAAAGAACAAGGAAGGCGAGAAGTTATATTATAACATCACATTATGACCTTTACATAAAAGAGAAAAAAAAAGAAAATGTTCAATAAAAGATAATGAGGTGTTGTAAGTATAATATATGTAAAATGCGGATATTTGTAAGATTATTCCGGGTTTGATTATATACTTTTGAATTGTTTATAATTATATTGCTGTAAATGTAAATGTTCTAGTGAAGTGAAATGTGTCACTTTTAACCTGTATTGAAATATTCGGTTCTCAGGTGCGAGTATCTTCTCAACACAATAAACACACCCTGGGACGTATAATAAAGCATGATGCTTGACATTGGATTGTAAACCCATATCAAACGGTG
The DNA here is from genome assembly GCA_918358865.1 of Melinaea marsaeus rileyi. NCBI lineage: Eukaryota > Metazoa > Arthropoda > Insecta > Lepidoptera > Nymphalidae > Melinaea > Melinaea marsaeus. The sequence goes on from OU911085.1 coordinate 12,652,543, forward strand.
TTACAGTTCAAAATCTATTAGATGTACTTGTATGGAAGTTTATACCTGGTTTTCCAATACCGCAGACAATATTATGATTTAGTATCAAATAAAGCTGCGTGTTTGAGCAGGATTTTACGCAGGAAATTGCTTGCTATTTCATAATAACGGGTGTAATTTTTCGACTTTTACCTATTCTACTTGAAGATTAATTTCAACGAATTAAAAAGTAATATTTTATTTTTTGAAAATATAACCATTTATATAATAGAAATCGTAAGGATTATAATATTATTATATTTTAACGTTACGGCGTTACGTAACGTCTGTCTCGGAAGGAGTAAAAGCTACTTATAACATTAACATAGGATTTGTACTATGACAAAAAACTTCAGGAATTTTGGATTTTCACTTAAGAAAAGTATTTTCTTAATTAAAAAGAATAAATGAGGCATTTTTCAAGTGGACGATGATGTATAAGAAAAGAAAAATTAAAAAAAATCGGGATATAAATTTTGCATTTCGGGATTTTGCAGGAACTTGTACATAACATTTAAAAATACCATATATACTTCTCACAACCTCTCACCGGATGGACGGAAGTCATTGGGCAGTGACTACTTGACTTGTGACTTTCTTAGAATCACCGACATTTCAATTTATCGAAGTACAAGTAAACCCAATTGAGTGTTTTAAAAGGATTGAAAAGATAATTATAAAAATGTCCTATCTATAAAAGCGATTTAACACTTACTTACTCATCACGAAAACTCCGAAACTATCTGTCCGATTAACTTAAAATTTGACATAATTACTTCTTTTGTGACGTAGACGTCCACTAAGAACGAATCTTATTGAATTCCTATCCCAACGGATTTCAACTTTTTACATTTTGCCAAGTTTTAAACCTATAGGAGTTTATAACAAAGGTTACCACAGCAATGATTACGATAACAACGGATACTATGACAACGGTTACCATGGCAACCAGAATTTGAAAATAAAAAATTGTCATAAATATAAATTCATGGACGTAAAAATAACGAGCTGAACGTAAATCAAAGACGTATAAATAAACGGACGGAACTCAGCTAGTATAATTATACAATTATAATTGGAAAAAATCTTTTTCAATTACAATTCTAAATAACAATTCACATGGTGTCTGGTGAATATTGTAGTATTTTAATAAAATTTTTAAATATGCAGTTTCAATAAACCTTCGTGTTTTATTACGAAAAAATAAAAATATTTTTCCATATTTTATTAGAGAAACAAAATATAACTGTGAATTTTTACTATATTATAGTGTTTAGGTACTAACTCACTCCTCAGCCATGTTTTAAATATTAGCACGATGTAACATTTATCCAATTCAAATTGTATTAAAATAATATTCAAAAAATATATATTTTTATTATAAAAATATTCAATCTTTTTATGACTAAATAAATTCAAACTACAGAGAAACAAATCATTGTAACAAAGTCACATCAGTTTTATTCACCACTTAGACATCAAGATAAATGTTTTTAAAGGTTGAACTTTAAATAATTGTAACTGAAGAATTAATATGATTTAAGAGATTTGAATTTTCGATTATGTAAAATACAGAAAAAAAAAAATTCAAACTATGTGTAGTAATATAATTTTGCAGGATTTAAATATTTCACTCCCAAAGAACCCGTACATTACAAACCAGCTTATTTTATTTATTTACAACATTACAGCTCAATGTAGTGAAGAACATGAACAACGCTATTAGTGACTCAACAGTGTAATGTTATAGTTCTGTTTAATTTATCAAGTCTTAAAACAAATGTCACGATGTAAACTATTCTGATCTCGTAATGAATTTAACCTTTTTGGGCTTCAATTTGGAATGTTTCTTAGGTTAATTGGACTGAAGTTAGAGAACAAGATATACGGACACGGGTCGGGTTACCCTGATACAGTACACGATATAATCATAATAATCATTGGAACATGATCCCTATTAGTGTTAATTATAACTTAATAATAATCTGTTATATTCCATGATCTAACAAGACTGATATAATGATGACAACACTGACCATAGACCAGACAAATTATTATTATTTTTTACGTTAGAAATAGCTTTACGTTTGTTTATATGTATAGAATAAAAAGTGATTTAAGTATTAAAATAAATTATATGCAATGATGGAAAATGGTGTTAAGTATATTGTAATAAATAAATAGGAAACAGGATATATTATTATTCCTGCGAAGGCGAAATGGAAGACACTTAAGCTTAGTTCTCTTGAATAATTCTCCAAAGATGTCAATTAATTTACACAATATATATCCTTTAGTAATAAAAAAATGGTTGCAATATGAATAGGTCACATTACATACACAGTTCCAGGCGAGGGCTCGTCATTAAGCCTCCTCCATAACGCATTTCATCCTCTGAGTCTGCCAATTATCAGTTGGGTGTTCTCTAATTTGGAATTTCGATTTCCCATTCCCATTTTCAATCGCATCCTTTGATGTATTTGGTTTTATGTGATCTGTGAATTTTAAAGCATATTTCCAAAAAAAAAAAAATAACCGTATGATATTAAATATTTTTGAAACAATGATTGTGGTCTGATATGATAGATTTTTTTACTTTTCATAGGCATTTTTATTTTTGTATTAACATATTATATTTTTTGGAAGCAGTCTTATATTTCTAAAGAGTATTTTGTAAAAATTATTTCTTTAATATTATTTATGAATTTTTAACATTTTCTGGTGTCAAATATCAATTTGGTGATTGTAAGATTGTATTCAAGCTAAAAGATATTTTTATATCACCAATCTAAGAATCTTTTGTTTTATATAAGTAATTATTCAAATGCAACAATGAAAATCCAATACATTTTTATAATATACTTCCAGCAGCATTACTGTGATGTAGAAACGGATCATATAATTTAATCTGAGCTGAAATACACCCAACAACCAATTTAAAGTCATTTCAATATAAATAAAACCAATTTCCCGATGTTTAAGAACCGGGACGCTGAATGAAAATTTACAAACCCTTGTGTTACAGTTTCAAAATTAGATTTTAACCTTTTCCAGAATTGTAAACATTTGTTCATGAAATACATACACAAACATCATATGTGGTAAAAAAAAGAAAAAAGAAAAAAGTAATATTTGTAGAGATTATAAATGTTTTTGTAAATTAATAAGAAATAAAATAAATAAAGTTTTCAAATAAACACATTAAAATGTTAATACTTTTAATCCCTTCTGTGTGTAAGTTCCTTTGATAATAATAATGATTAAGAAGCGATTGAAATCTTGTTTACACTGTCTGTAAGGATTATTAGTTTTATTAAAAATACGATGTAATAAAGTCCCCGAACCAAAGTGTATTATTATGTTGTATTATAACACATGCAATATAATTTACAGGGACCTTGGTAATAGTTTAAAATTTATATTTATATGTAAATTAAACGTCATATTTTAATAGATTATTTATAAGTGCTTAGGATGTATTATTAAAAATATATATTTGAAAATAATATATTTTGGAATCTTTTATAGACTACTATCTACTAAATAAATAAAAGACCCTCAATCAAATACACACCATAAAAATAAATCGTTTGTAACTTTGTTACCAGTATAAACCCTTGATTACACACGTCCTTAGAGGATAAGAATAATAAAATACGGGATAAAGTCAGGTAGTGCACGAGTAGAGACGAGGGGAAGGAATCTTCAGAGCATTTATCACGTCACTAGAAATAAACCTTACCACGTGTAGACCACTATGCAATATTTCAGTGCTATAGAAATTGTTTTAATAGAAAAAGTGCGAAAGTTTGTTGTTTTAGAATACATCAAATATTGACTTTCTAAAAGACTTCTTTTATTAGTACCTACCCGCAGTAATTTCTCTAACCGTGATACAACTTCTTAAAAATGCAATCTTTACCTTAATTTTTTATGATAAACATGAAAAAAAAGATAAAATAAAGTTATCTTACATAAAGTCACAGTAAAGTTACTTATTTAAGTAGTTCGACCGATGTCTTTCTTTAAAAAAATATGAACTACCCCAGATACAAAATTCGGTCACAATGTTCAGATGGTGATATGATATAAGGATATTGAATTATGCAAGTTATTGATAACCCGTTAAACCTTGAAGTATTCCAGTGAGTTATGCAATGTGCTTACTTTATATAACACACTGTACTCGGTGAAACTTATTAGATTACAGACAGATTCCTATAAATTTTATGAATATTATTTATAATTTATCTATGTGGTTTTGTGCTGTAAATGTGAAAAGTAAATGTTAATTTATTAAAATGAAAATGCAGAACTAAAACGTTACACAAAGATCACTATATTATTTACAGACAATAACTACTTTGAAGAAATAGTTTCAAAAAATGTCTCTGAATTTATTCAAGGCTTAATTTAATCAACAACTGAGGACCGCAAATCAAAGAGTGACTGAGGTCTAACTAAAGGGTACTAGTATGTTTAAAGAGGACAGTCCTTCAGCGTCTCTGTCACTGAATGGTCAGCGTGAAGGTAATTTTATGACAAGATAAAAAAGAATACCGAAACGAAAATTTTTAAATTTTTGTCGTGTATTATGAAAGTCATAACTGTCATATGTAATTTTTACTAAGTGTTATACTGTTTTATTGAAGTATTTACAGTAACGCTTAGTTAAGCATAGAATAACTAGTAACATGTTTTTAAATTCAGTGTTACGAAAAAAAAAATTATTAACACATTACTACATTATATAATATTATATAACACACAAATACATATTGTCCTTTTTGCTTTAACATTTGTTGATACAATAGTAAGAGGACTGTCATGTGGCGTGACTTGGCATATCTGTGTAATTTTATTTCATTAAATTATACAACACGCCAAAAAAAGTAATAAAAAAATATATAATCAATAAATAAATAAAAGTAAGAAATGACGGCATTTTGCATAACACTTTTCACCAAAACAAAAGTAACTCATTCGGTTCGTTCAGTAATGTTAGATATTAACAAAATAAACCTTTTATTTAATTCTTACCAACCAAGCCTATATAACGTACTTAGGCTGTTACAGAATGATTTAACCATTTAATTAAAGCTCTCCGTTCTTCCACTTGCTCAGTATAATTTTCTCTTATACTATCAAAAATAAGTATTTTTTTAAATATTTTTACATTTTATATATTTTATTTAAGATAACTACTTTTTGATATGTAGTCTACATTAGTAACTTGACACTTCACTGCAACATCTATTTAATTTATCTAGAGTCATGAAAATCTTGTTTGATTAATTGATTCTGTTAACTAGTGTTTATAGACATAAAATAAAAAGCTTCTGTCATACAAAATAAAATAAGAAGAGCACAGATTTAAATTTAAAATTGGTAAACTACAAGAATGTGCAGAAACTACCCGAAACTTAACAATACTTTTCTCTTTGTAATATTTATCAATGTTTGACATACTTGTACCTCTATACAGGTAGTCATTGGCCAATACATGTGTGGAGGAACCGCTTCATTTTAAAGTTTTGCTTATAACTATTCGCTATTTTGTATAATATTTATCCAAAAATACAAAAAAAAAATCGGTATAATAACGACAGCAAGTCAGCTGTTCCTATCAGTATTCTTATACGACGATTGTTATGAAAGATAGATTCGACTGTAATTAATTTTTAAGATCTATAGTAATAATATTTAAATTTTAATATTTTATATCATGTTTGTGTATCACCAATAAATTGTTATATTTTGTTTTTTTATTTTTATCTTTAATTTATCTTTTGGTGCGTAATAAAGTATATTTACTAAAGAAAAGAATGTTGGTTATTCACTAAATATGGTCTATTTAATGTGAAGCCTTACTAACACATAATTTTAGTCACAGAAACAAGAGTCGACCCGACGTCATTAGTGACACACCCTGTATCAGTACCACTATGTACCAGTTCTGTTAATTTGTCAAGTCACAAAATAAATGTCACGATGTAAATTATTGTAAGCTCCTAAGGAAATACTACTCTTTGAAACAGTCCGTTTTAAATGTTATCAATTAAATTTGACTTCAGTTAAATTGTACTTTTTAAACGCTTTTACTAATATATTGCAACAATATTATTATTCAATATTTATATTAAGTTGTAACTAAATGATTTTTTTTTTGTTATTTTATTTTTTACATAACTAATTAACAGAAACCCGGAGGACCAATTTTAATGATTTACTCAATACAGCTACAGTATATGTAATGCTGTTACTAACATATTTTTTTGTTGTTTTCCAGTCTGTTTTTTTGTAGTTATATCATGTGATACTTATATAGCGTATACAAAAAAAAATGACACCAACAAATCAAGAGAATTTTAGCTAAAATTGTAACAGGGTCATAATAACTCACCTGGAGATTACCGCGTTTGTGTACCTTGTGTTTTGCCGCAATGACGTCGGGTTAATTACTTCAATTAACATTGTAATAATATTTTTTGTAATTGAAGTAAATATCACCAAATTCTAATTTTAATTAAAATTTGTTATATGGAATGGAACTCACGTTGAATCGAGGTTATAATTAAAAACTTTAACTGTACTATTTTTAAAGTTTTTTGAATCTACATATTTAATTAATTTTGGAATTATTGCAATGTAAGTACATAATAAAATTTGAACATTGTATAAAAAGATGTTCTCGTTTTATTAAGATTTAATTTGCCTGGCCTTTGTCAAAACTTGGTTTGTTATTTGCTTTTCTCTTCATTCATTTATTCATACATTAAAACTTCTTTCAGAATATTCTAAAGCTATACCTGGATATTATAGACAAATTGAACTGCACTCGAGAGACTTTACAAATGGATGTGTTATATTATAATATCACCTGATCCCTGACGTTTTACAGAAACCAAATAAAATTATTGAGTTAGAATTTAATAAAAATATATACGTCCTTGTGGCAACGAGTACATTGTTTAAGGCCAGCTCCTTTGACATGAAAATAATCATTTAAGTTCTAATATGTAAGGTCATATAATATTTATTATCAAAGACTGCAGTTGACTCGTTGATATCGTATAAAGGTTGATAATACTTATTGCAATTCGATTGACCGTAAGGGTATAAGCTTCTCAAATATAGATAAGAGCAGTTGTAATTTCTTCTTACTCGCACCGAAATGCACGTAGTTTACTTACTTTAGACATAGATTTGTAATGAAAAAATATTATACTAATAATATTTAATGACTAACAAGTTGTTGCACTTGTTAGTTGGCATTATTTTGTAAAAGGAAATCTACGGTATTTATTTACACACAAATATATATTATACCACGAATGTCATAACATTAATAAACCAGACGCAATAGTTTGAAACACATTTCGTCAAAACATAATTAATAAGTAGTAATGAACACCACAGTGCGGAGTAATTACAGTTGCGTTGCGTACAGTACTAATGACCTCTGCGTGTTTAATAATAAGATTGTTATTCATGTATTATATAATGTAAGTCAGTCCTATAGTCGTTGGTAGACACAGTACTGAAGATTAACAAAGCAAAGTTCCCGTCCGCGGTTGTATATTGAACGTAAACAACTAATTTACATTACGAGTTTACATAATCTTTGCAAGTCGGAGGATTGTCATGTTAATTTCTTTGCAGACACGTGCTTCTCAACCCACCCGGGCGACACCAGGAGTATGGCGGACTCACATGGTTTATTTTCTGTATTTACTACGTTATTGTTGCAAAAGTCATATACATATTTCAGGAATAGTATATATCATATATATAATATAACTATATCTATATATAAACGGATAAAAAACAAAAGTCTATGCACAATATAGAGGTAAAATAGAAAAAAAACTCGGAAAAAACACATTTGTTGCATCAATTTATTCTAAGAAATTTTTATAAACTTTTTATGACATTTCCAGTCTTTGGTAAATCCTAGGCAACTTTTATAATTCACGGGCTAGGTACTGCGAGTATATTTATCACAACGAAATTGAACAAAATAGTTCTCATAACGTGAAAGTAATAGGAACAATAATAATTATGGTAATATTTTCTGGTATTTTCTGAAATCAGACTTCTTTCTCCACATCCACACTTCATCTTATATCCAAAAATAACTCTTAGGAACAGCCATTACTTACTCAATCAGTTGAAGTAATTACTTACCTAAAATGAAACTTTTTATCTCTCTTTCTATCTTTTTTTTTCTCTCTTTCTCTTTCTTAGTGAACAAAACTAGATATTTGCTTAAAAAAATTATTCAACTCAATTTTTTCCTCCAAAATTTGACAATGCTCTTGGGCGAGAGTGAAAAAAATGCTTATTACCTTCTTCAAGAACTGAATGATAACTTTGAAATACTTAAGGTTATGGAAAATTGTCACTGACCTTGAAACAGGTAGTCTGCACGAAACGGGCCCAGCGGTGGTTGGTAGTACACTGCCTTGATCGAATTTACGTGGGCGCCAAACCACCCTCAGAGTGAGCAGAGTAGCCACCTCAACAACTCGAAATTCCCGTATGAGTGTCCCAAACTCATGTGTCGCGCTATGGGTTGACAGAATAGATTACACCATTTTGTACATATTACGAGGAATATCTATTAGACGTTTAAGTAGTTGGAGATTTTATTGAAAAAACATAATATTCTGAATAAGATTAGTTGTAATATCTGTAAAGTTACACACAGAACTAAAAATGTATATAATAGATGATCTGAAGGTTTTATATAATAATATCACAAAAAAGATCAATTGCTTTGCTTAATATTATATTATCTATGAAGACTGTTGATGAAGTAACAATATCTTCTCTTTGTAATGTTGTATGTGTTATAGTATAACATAATATTGTGTTACTTGGCAAAAGGCGTTATATGCTGTCTGTCTGTAGCCAGTGGAGAGTAGGGTGGCGAAGGGTGTGCGAATAGTTCACAACGCGAGGAGTCGTATTAACATTTGTCTATTACATTAAAACGGAGCCGGTTTAAGGCAAGTACGGACTGATTAAGACACTTTCTGCTCAACACAAAATATTAAGCTTTTTATATAATATTTGTGCACATTATAGAACCGACTTATTTAGTTTTTCTGCAGATTTGTAATTTATTAAGTCAAATTATTTTTGTAACTGTAAATATTTGTATTGATATTTGTAACACTTATCAACCTTTATATATTGAGAGATTCAGAGATAATCGTTTAAATTCTGAGGCTTATGTTTCAATTTTCAGGTTCCGAATATAGAATAATCAAAGTAACTAGATACTGTCGTTACAAGTGAGCTAGAGGAGCCAAGATGGCGGCGCATACCGCGGCCATGTGTAATGATCTGGACAAAGAACAAAGGTATTTACTTGGATACGAAAACTTAATTTTTATTTTTATTCCATTGAAGAAGCGAAAAGACTGGTTTGCACAGTCAGCATGTGACTAAAAAAGTATTTAAATTTAAGAATATAAGTCATTTTATTAATAACAAACTTTATACTTTTGGTACAAAGATGCTCACCGCTGTTTATTATTAGCTTTTTTGCAAAAATAACGAAATGCAGATATAAAATTCACAAAAGCGTGCTTGGAACCAAGAAAGGACCAGCTACGAAGGATTGGAATAAAATATATACTTATTTAAAATTATTACATATTCTTTTAAATGTGTATTTCTTGGTCTTATTATTTTATTTTATTTATTATGTTATTACATTAAAATGGAACATTTAAACATTAAAATATACATCGGTAACAATAGTGCTATTTTATTATTTTAAGTTAACTAAAATACAAGACTTAAAATGCAGCGATTTGCATCTATTGAGAACACCGCTCACTGAGTAATTAATCTTAAACACGTGCATTTTCTGAGAGCAGCGAATTATTGTGGAGCATAAAATTACAATAAAACAGAATTATCTGGAGCTAATGGCCCAAGGAGCTTATTTGTCACACCTGAGTTATACATTCAAGGGTTTGGTCTGTTACGGGATCAGGCTGTTAGAGTAATTTGTAAAGTTGTAATGATGCAAGGAACTTTATCACTTTTAATAATTTATATAAAGTTAATATTTGTTTCGATACATTATGTATACTAATAATTAATAGAAATAAATTTGTATGTACGGTATTGTAGCTGTTATGTTGATAACAATTTAAAACAAAAAACTATCACAAATATAGTAAGGTTGATATCGTCATTATTATCACTAAAATCAAAACAAAAACTTGTCAACGAAGTAAATACCGAGTGACGAAAGCGAATCCACTGACAAAACTCCTGATATGAATTTTGCGACGGAAAAAACCATGAACATTTTTATTCACAAACGTAAACAAACACAAAAAATGTGAATGTGTTCGGAACGTTGCCAACTTGCCTTGATCAATCTAATAAAATAAAATCAAAAATGCAATTTGTGCAACGTTTCGAGCACATTCACATTTTTTGTTTGATTTTTTTTTTGTTTGTTTGTGTATTTGGCAACGTTCCGAACACATTCACATTTTTTGTGTTTGTTTACGTTTGTGAATAAAAATGTTCTTGTTTTTTTTCGTCGCAAAATTCATATCACGAGTTTTGTCAATGGATTCGCTTTCGTCACTCGGTATTTACTTCGTTGAGAAGTTTTTGTTTTGATATCAATAGTTTTGTAAAAGGATTGGAAACAAAATGCTGTGCGATTATTTTTCATGCAAATATATTCTCATTTATTTGGAATAGCCTCTGACAAAATGACAGTGTTTTGGCTCAGAGGATGAGCGTTGTAATGACAAAGACGAGACCTCAAGTTCGATTCCCACAGGTGTCCGATTTTTTTTTCATTTGATTTTTTCGGTTTCTATTTATTTTTTTAACTCATTGCTTCAAAACAGATTGTCTTCAGCATTCGGACTTTTTTCTGTAAATTTTGTTTTATTGTTACAGACGGCAATGCGTTAGTGAGTTTATTCACTGTGCAACTAGCATTGAATTTTAACCGTGTTGTGAGTACGATTCTGGCTTTAAAAGTCATTTTTTGGCCATTTTTGGTCATTTTTCATGATTTTGTGAACTTCTCACGGCCATATCTCAAAATAACGAGTTTTCCCAGATATATGCTATATACCAAATTTTAGCTCTAATTTGGGGCTACGAATGAGTAAATTTTGAAAAAAATCGTTGGCGCCGTTTTTGAGAAAATGGCCGATCTGTCCCCGGCCAGTTGGCCATTTTTTGCCCTTTGACCAAAAATGTCACCCCAACAAATGTTTTTGCCATTAAAATGGACATTATTCAAAAGATGAGCTTAAGACCTTTCCAATGATGCCCAATTTGTCAATGTACATCAACTGGTTTGGCCACAGTACCTGTACGAAAAATGGCCATTTTTGGCCTTTCGAGGGCTGGCCACAGCCAACATGGCGGCCAAATCGAAATGTCGTAGAACAAAAAAGTTTTAGTTTTTGATGTACTTCAATCCCTGAAAGCTTGAACAAAATCAGTTGAAACTACGAACATACCCACAAACAGACAAAGTAATCATCGATGGAGGCGCCAGTCAAAATTTTCAAAATGTCATATCTCATCAACCGGTGGTCGGATTTTTGCGTTTTTGAGCTTGTTGAAAAGGTCTCGACAAAGACCTTTAGGAAAATCTTTTTCAAGGTGGAAATAAGTGATTTTATACTGGTGCGGAGCCAAAAACTAAATTTTAGTCTCATTTTTCAAACGGCCGTAGAGGTGAGGCGGTAGGTATATTGCTAAGTGTAAATGAATTTTCTGGGTCTATGGGCCAAGGGCTTTCTAAAAATACCACACTCCTACCAGAAGGTCTCCTGTATAAAAAAATCGATATTGCGTGTATATATACAGAGTTAGACTTTCAGCACTATGGGTGCTTTCGTCACTCTGAGCTAGCTAACGCCCGCTTTGATATAATAAATTGATGCCTAAGAGCAGTTTACCTCCCGACCCTAAATCAAAGTTTATTTTATTGAATTTGTCAATATTTGTAAACAATATTTACCAATAAGATAAACTGAATGTGTTATGTTATGATATACGACTATTTTGTTTAAAGTAATAAAAACAATTTTAATATTCTTCTTAAATGTTGTATAAAACATTAATCTACTCGTATCTTATATACATGTTGAAGTGGTGATATTTTAAATCACAGTCGCTTTAAAACGATTCCACGATGAAATACGATCAAATGGACTTTATAATACCGAGGATTTACGAAATGAATTATATTATTAAGGACCAAAATAAATTGAAAATGGGAGTTCAATGCAGTCGATGAGCAGGTTAATTAAAGGCAACATGTCGACTTTATTTGACACACACTTTTAAAAACAGGAGCTATATATAATTGAACTAATGGTAGTTCAACGTAGTCTCGGTTTCAAAGTTCCTTTTCAAAGTATGTAGATGGAGCATCAACTGTCGCGCTCTTGACATACCGCTGATATGTGTTATTAATTTACCACAACAGTACTTAAAGATTAAACATTTTTATTAAATAAGTACACTCTATTCAAAAAGTATCCATTATATTCGTGGACTGTTCTTCATTCAACTACCCTTGGAACTATGGAAATAGATTGACTTTAGTAAATGGCATGTGAGTATGCTTGCAATATATACCTCTGACTTTGTACAACGGTAGCGTTGTTAGGATGACAATAATACACACAGCTACCCAACTCCTCACTCGCTTTGTTGTGTTCTAACACAATATAAACATGTAAATACTATGTATGTATAGTTATAAGTTTATTAATTTATTTTATTTTGAACTGAATTTTAATTATAATTATTAAATATATTAATTGAATGTGATAATAGTTGTCTTCCACTGAAAAAAAGCGAGTTCGTTTCGAATTACATATTTTATTATTATACTTAATACTAACAAGAATTTACAAAATATATTTTAATGAATACGATAATAATTTGAATGATGTTACAATTTACTGATCATTCTACTGGTGATTTTAAATGTTTAGTTTAAATAACCATTATCAGTGTTAAGTCCCGTCTGGACATCTAAGACAATTCAGGTCAATTTAAATAACAGGCAGTTTTTGCTAGAAAATCCCAGTGATAAATGAAAAATCAATTAGAATTATACAGCGTAACCGATAACAAAAAATTTATTTCAAATCATTAGAAGATTTCAAGAGTTCACAAGAAAATTAACCGTAAAACAAAGTTTGGGTCGTTTTACAATAGAATCTTCATTGAAGAAGCAATCTTTGTAACAATAAAAAACAAAGGGTTACAATTTACTAAGATAAATAAGTCGTACATGCAATAAATAAATCTATTTCAGTCATATATTACTGTTTTCGTAAAGGCAGTTATTTGGTTTCTAGTTTGTAATTAATTGATTACTTGTTAATTTTGTCATTTATTTAAAAAAAAACACTCTGTGACCGTCAGTTACTCATCACACCCGCAGTGAGTAAAAATACAACATTATATTTGTGTACGTCGTCCCAAAACCATTAGTATAATACTGTCGCATAATTAAATATACATTAATATTATGATTTATGTAAGTCTAGTTACTACATAAATACTGTTATTTAATAAAATTGTAACACTATTCTAAATTTATTTTAATCAAATATTTTCAGAGTTCAGGGTAACCAAAATATATTTATATATATTATTATTGTGTATGTGAACCCTTCATAATATTCATGATATGATGTAAGTATTAACTCACGTTAATTCATTACTTTTGATTTGAATCCAACGTTTCGTGTTTGAATACGCAAGGAAAATTCGATTTAAAATAATTTTAGTATATTTTAATATATTTAAAACGTTTAAACCATAACATGGCTTAAACGTTTTAAATATATTAAAATCTAAATCTGAGAGAAAACCATAACAATCTTTTAAAAAGAACATTTATAAAAAATGATTTATTTTTATTTTATGTGTATCCTATTCGCTTTGACGAAACATATCCAAAGCAGTATCTCGTTCAGTTAAACTTACAACCTGAGACCCAAACGGAACTCATGGCCCGCGTGTTGTCACATTAACTTAATATACACACACCCGCCTCTAATCTGCACACATAAAGAACGTCTTGATTTCAATGGCTGCCTTACGAAGGGTACAAAGCGGCTGACATAATAAATATTTTTAAAAAGGGGTTAAATATATTAAGTTTTTTTTGTCTAAGTATTGACTCATTGCGATGTCGCTGGAACTATTAGGCCTTAAATTCTACTTTAGATCTATTCGCCGTATAAAAGTCAGTTAAAACAGGATTTCTTGAAATAGCACCCGGGGTTGGGGGTGTTACTTAAAAAAATACATTTGTGTACTCTAGTTGGTATCGGTATAAAACTTAGCCATAATATTGTTTTTTTTTATTCCTCCCACAAAAGCAGTGTAGTACGGTTGAAAATATTTAAAAATACTTTTAATCTATATTTAGCTCCTACAAGTTTGAAATTAGTCAAAACTATTCAATTTTTTATTTTATAATACTAAAAAAATGCAAATTCACAAGCCCTTACTAGGTATAAAACTAGCACGAAAATGTATTTTATAAAATTCCATCCACAAAGGGCAGTGTGAAGGCGTTACTGTCCCGCGAACCCGGCGGGGGATAGCTAGTTATAATATTAATTAATAAACATATATTTTGAACATTTTACAAATGTTTATATAATTTGTAACAGTATCAGATGCATCAAATTAATAACTGTATTGTGTAATCTTTACACACACACACACATATATATATATATATATATATATATATATATATATATATATAATTCTTCTGTAAGTATGAAATGTTTACACATTTGAATGTTTTTCTCGATGGTTTAGATTCACATTGGGACTTGGATTGCAAGCTTGTTAGGGTGCAACCACTCGGAAAAAATGGTCTAATAAGTCTGTTTTTTTAGTTTCAAGTGCCCTACTAGCTAAATGATTGATTTTTATGGTGTTGAAATATCAAAATAGTAGTACGTATAACTAAATTTAAAAGAATAACCATCAAAATTAACACTAAACCTACCGACAATTCTTGTATACCTGTTCCTACCGCACGCCGTCAAATTGACCGGTAATTAAAAGTTATTTTATTATATAACACAGGTAATAATGGTAATAAGTAAAAGTAAAGGGTGTAGACAATATTATATGCATATTCTAAGAATTGTCGTGTAGTTTGATAACGATATTATAACGTTTAAAAATGTGTAAGTTTTATAAAAGTTTAAGAACGGTCAATTTGACCGGTACTTGGTAGGTTTAGTGTTAAGACAATATAATGCTATTTTCATTGATTCTAGATCTCGTCTGCATTTAAGTAACGAAAGCTTGTCCGTTTTTAATTAGTATTTGTATCTGTATCTGAATATCTTAAAAACCAATTGCTTTTTTTGCATTTTGAAGGCACAGAAACTAGCAGATATGGAATTGATTGGGTTTTATTTGTTCGCATTCTGATGTTTAAGCAATTTGATCGATCCTTATGAAAGAGAATTGTGTGGAATGGGGGAGATCCAATATTCAAATGGATTTTAAAGCTTTGATTTTTATGGTTTAATTTTTTTTACATTTATGTAATCAAATTTCAAAGTGAAGTTTGAAATACCTAACTATAAATGTATTATTATAACCCAGTTCTTTACTTTCATTAAATATGTTCTAGATAAATTTAAGTAGAACTTATTAGATTTATATTAAATTATATTAATAACTTGGACAATAGAACTTGAAATAATATAAAGCATATTACTTACTCTTAAAATAACAGAATATTTTTTTATGCTATAATATTGTAAATATCATCTTTATCATTGTAAACAGCTGCTTTCCTTTACATTACTCTCATAGTTTAGTAATTAAACACCTCTTTGTGAACATTACAAACATATTGAAGTTGTTGTTAATTTATTTACTTAAGGTCAGGGCGGTCTTTTCTTTATTATTAAATATTGTACATTTTAAGCAAAAAGCTGGACTGACGATGTGTTATAATTTTTCTCATGAATAAATTTCTTTCTTATATTACATTGTGCTCGTTGGATCTCTTTTAATAGTGTTTCATAGCAGTTTTTTATACGAGTTGTGAATAACGTATAAAACTTTTGCAAGTTTCTTCGTAGTGGTGTTAAGGTATCAAGAAGCTATAACATTCTATAAATATAATAAAATAATTTCCTGGTTTAAACCCATTTTATTTAAACGAGTCTATTACTACATAGTTATCTAAGTGTAAGTATAAGTAAAGTAGTAGGGAAAACATTTCGAAGGATATTTATTACATTTAAGTAATGTCATAGACGTTTATGAAGAGATATCTGTGTTCTAAAATAAAATAAGTACCATTATAAATGTGCAATATATTAAATTGTAAATCGTAATCGTAATCGTAATCGTAATCGTAATCGTAATCGTAATCGTAATCGTAATCGTAATCGATTTATTGTAAATCGTCGTAAAGCCATATTTCATTATATTTATAAAACGTTAATTTAAAATAGAAAATAAATATAAAAAAACGTTTGCAATATGTCTAATATAATATAACAACAATACTTTAAAATTATAATATTTCAATAACAACTTTTGTTCAGAAATTAGGTCATATAATTACATAGTGTTTCTCGAAAACGGGTAGTGGTCTAATGTGTTTTTACTTAAAGCCAATTCTCTTAAGAACACGTCCCAAAAGGATTTACTCAAACTCATCTCCAGTGAAACGCTCTTTATAAAAACACTCGTTAAAAGGTCACTTTGCTTTAAAAATCTTTTGTGTTTTTGTGTATTTTATTTCTTTAAACATTCGTTGTATTTTAATTTACCAATGTATCATTGTGTACCCTTGAGCTTAGATAACCCAACGAGGCAACCTAAGAAGAGAATCCGATTAATATATAAGGAAGTGAAAGTTCGAAAATCACAGAACATATTTAATATTTTCGTTTTATTCACTTTGAGCACAACATCCGAGCAGACCTTTCTCTTCTTTTATATTCTTTCATATAATACAATATTCCATATTCAACGAAATAAAATAAGGACTTAAATAATATATGGAATGAGATTAATTGAAGTCTCTGTTGAATGTGACCTCATTAAGCATCACGAGGACTTGTTAATATATTTTCCTGTTTATGAAAATTGTTTAGTGAACTGACATCAAAATTAAAATATATTAACGTTGCGCAGCGATGTAATGTCTGAAACATATTAATATTTGTGACTATTATAAAGTAACTGAGAGTGTTTGAAAAAGAAAAAATATTATGAAAGATTTTTCTATAAAATCGGTTCCCCTTATTATGTTAGTTAAAATCATTCACCTCTTAAAGTGTTGAATTCAAAACGAGCGAGGGTCGGTGGACAATTTTCTAAAAAGCGAGAGAGTTAAAATATACCTGACATTAAAATATGAAACGTACATCCTTTACAATGACATCATATTTCATAAATCACGTTTAGGTTTCTTTGTTAATGGTAAATTTGAAAGTCAAGTTAAATACAATTTTAGGGATCATATTTTTATTTTTATTTAAATGTAACAAAAATATTCATGCGTTCACTACACCACTTTTTCGGAGTGGCTGCATCCTAAAAAGCTTGCAATTCCTTAATCTTACATTCCAGTTCCCGATGTGAATCTAAATCATCGAGGAAAACATTTGAATGTTTACCCATTTCATATTTTCACTCAGGAATTTAATTACAAACACACGTACAGAATAATTATGTATATCTATATTCAAGAACTATTATATATTTATGTAAAGATTACACAATATAGTGCTAATTTTACACCTGTAAGGGCTTGTGATTATGGTTTTTTTTTTATATTATACGCTTCCGCAACTTTCCTTACCAGTGAATTCAATCTCAGTTTAACTTAAGCTAACTAAAATAATAATATCGTGCTATTTCAAACACATAGGAGCTATATATAGATTAAAAGATGATATTAGCCGCTTTGTACCCTTCGTAAGGCAGCCATTGAAATCAAGACGTTCTTTATGTGTGCAGATTAGAGGCGGGTGTGTGTATATTAAGTTAATGTGACAACACGCGGGTCATGGGTTCCGTTTGGGTCTCAGGTTGTAAGTTTAGCTGAACGAGATACTTCTTTGAATATCTTTTTAGAAAGCGAATAATACACATAAAAAAATAGATTTTAATATATTTAAAACATTTAAACCATGTTATGGTTACAATATATCGAAATAAAATTATTTTAAATCGGATTTTAATTGCGTATTGATACATGAAACGTTGGATTCAAATCAAAAAGTAATGAAATAACGTGAGTTAATCCTTACATCATATTATGAATATTATGAAGGGTTTACATACATAATAATAATATATATAAATATATGTTGGTTACTGGAACTCTGAAAGTATTTTAGATACAATACTAGATTAAAATGTATGTAGAATAAAGTTACACTGTTATTAAATAACATTATTTATGTAGTAACTAGACTTTAATGAATCATAAAATTAATGTATATTTAATTATACGACAGTATTATACTAATGGTTTGGGACATCGTGCCCAAAATTTAATGTTGTGTGTTTACTCACTGCGGGTGTGATGAATAACTGGCGGTCACGGAGTTTTTTTTAAACTAATGACAAAATTAACAAATAAACAATTAATTAAAAACTAGAAACCAAATAACCGCGTTAACCAAACAATAATATATAACCACAAATACAATAATTTAAATCAATTCAATATTACAAACACCGCAAATAATTAAGCGATTATAATAATTTTAATACATTTCAGTTTATAAACATTTTGGATTTTGGGAACAACTTACTCATTAAAGCTTTTTGACATGCGCTACAATTATTTAGAATTGTGTAGTTTATACAATTTTTCCAGTTCATTTTAAAATTCGTTGATAATCTGTTAATAGCTTTTGCCTTAAAGGCAGTCTTTTAGAGACGATTCAAGCTTGGCCTGTATATAGTTATCATTATATTATTCGCATTATGTTATTAATAATAAGACTTATTTAAAAATAAACTTATGTCACGATAAATGTGAAAGGTTTGGAAAAAAAACGGGAAAAATCTTTTTAGTAAAACAACGTCGATCAATACGACCCTTTAGACAACGGATACAAATTAAAACTGTAAAAACACTGAATTACTCGAGTTCAGCTCAAATACAGAATTAGTTTGAAGCGATCTACAATTGCTGTTTGAAAACATACAGATTGCATTTACAGATATTAGCAAAATTAAAACTATCTCAGTCAAAAACAGTCTTAAGACATGAAATTACTGAATCATATTTACCGTAATAAAACTTAAATTTCATTTGAATATAATAATTATACAAGGGCAATTATATTTAATGTAGTGTTTTTGAAATCTATATTTGCCCATTTCATACACAAATTATTTATCTTAGTCAGTGTAAAAATATACAATTCTCGATACACAATATTTATAATATAATCCGATTGTAAAAGAAAAATTTTTACAAATATATTAATAATACACTCTCTATTTGTTAATCATAAGATTGACTAATAAGGGTGTACTGAGATAGCAAGAACTTGTTTTCATAATAAAATACATTGTAAATGTTAGTTACCTCTTCAGATTAAACCATTTAAGATATCCAAAACAGACTGTTTTATAATTCAATTATAAAATATTTACTCCTAATGTTAAGGATCGTAATTGAAAAGTAAGTATTTTAATTCGTATCATCCGAGAAACAGTTCGGTTGTCTCTGTTCAATTCTATGGGTCGAAGTGAGAGATATAATTTAATTTATTCCTCTCGACCCAATGTTGTAACCCTTTGTTTTTTTTTACAAAGATGGCTTGTTTAATGAAGATTTGATTCTAAAAAGACTCAGACTTTGTTTGACTATTAATTTTCTTGTGAACTGTTGTAATCTTCTATTAATTTGATATCAATTCATTGTTATCGGTCACGCTTTATAATTTAAATTGATTTTTCATTTGTTACTCGGATTTTCTAACAATAACTGCTTATTATTTAAATTGTTTTGAACTATCTTAGAAATAGAATAGTAGGATCTGTAAGTAACATCTTTTAAATTATTATCATAATCATTAAAATATTTGAATAAAGAACTATATTTTAAATACATATTAAGTTAAGGATAATAATAAAATATGTAATTCGAAACGAATTCGCCATTTTCAGTAGAAGACAACTATAACCACATTAAATTAATACATTTAATAATTATAGTTAAATGGAATACAATTCAGTTCAAAATAAAATATATTTCTAATAACTGTACATAGTACTTACACGTTTATATTGGGTTTCACACAACAAGAGTGAGGAGTTGGGTAGCTGTGTGTATACTTGTCATCCTAACACTCTACCGTTGTACAAAATCAAAGGTATATATTGCAAGTATGGTATAGGCTCATATTCCATTTACTAAAGTCAATCTATTTCGACGGTTCCAAGGGTACGTGAATGAAGGATAAATAGAAAGAAGGACACGAATATAATGGATACTTTTTAAATAGAGTGTACTTATTTAATAAAAATAAAAATGTTTAATCTTTAAGTCCCGTTGAGGTAAATTAATAATACATATCAGCGGTATGTCAGGAGCGCGAGTTGATGCTTCATCTACTTACTTAGTAAAGGAAACCGGAACTACGTGGAACTACAATTAGTTCAATATTGAAACACTATCTATGTAAGGGCCGTTTTACATGATATTCGTGAGATACCCAATTAAACTTCTAAAGAAACTGTAAAATAATAAATAAAAGTATGATTATTTTTATTTGAGGTTTACTTACTCTGTTGCCTTGACAACTTATTTGTATTTGAATATTGCAATGTAGCATTTTCTTTTTACTTTAATTACTTAGCGTTCCTCCGCCGCAACGACGCTCTTACTAAAATATACCCTCTATATATTTTTTTCACGGTTTCCTTTATAAAGGATGGATCGTCAACTGTCGCGGTCTTGATTATTTTTTTTAATAAATTTCTATTTACCTCTGTAATGAAAAATAAATATGCTTTGGCAATAATGAATAATCAATTCAGATTCTCACAATCTGAAACTTGTGTTATGAATTAGAAATGTAAGATTTAAGACATTTAAAGCCTCGTGAAATTAAATTTCATGTAATACTATAATTTGATATCCTATTTTGAGAAAAATCTCATATCAGTTGAACATGTTATATAATCTTTGTTACATAAATTGTTATCCTTTGCTGAGAATATATTTTTAAGAATTTATTTCTTTGAACAAGATATTAATAAAAATATTTAGAACTTCCTGTTTTTAAAAATGTGAGTTAAATAAATTCAACACATCATTTCACTTCATTAAACTATATTTTCACTTATTTCGGTCTTCAATAATAAAATTCATTTCATATATCCTCGGTATTGTCAAGTCCATTTGATCGTATTTCATCGTAGAGATGGAATCGTTTTAAAGCAACTTGTAATTAAAAACTACACCACTTCAACATGTATATAAGATACGAGTTAATTAATGTTTTATACAACATGTAAGGAGAATATTAAAATTGTTTTAATTATTTTAAACTAAATAGTTTTATTTCATAACTTAACACATTCAGTTTATCTTATTGGTAAACATGTTGTTTACAAACCCTATGTATTTCTGATATCTCCTGTGTTCTGTATAAAATTGAACGTAGGAGTCATTTTCATAGCCACGGATTTTGGTAATTTTAATAAACTAAACTTTGATTTAGGGTCGGGAGATGCTCTTAGGCATCAATTTATTATATTTTTGTATTATAATAATGAAGATATCAACCTTGTATATTATTTTTTGTTAGTTTTAAGTTTCAAATAGTTATTATCATTACTTCGACAATAACGTAAACATCAATTTATTTCTAATAATGATACATAGAGGAGCAAAATAAATATTAACTTTATATAAATTATTAAAAGTAAAGTAAAGTTCCTCACGCCATTACAACTTTACAAATTACTCTAATAGCCTGTGGTCCCGTAACAGAACAAACCTTTGAATTTATAACTCAGGTGCGATAAATAAGCTGCTTGGGCCATTAGCTCCATTGTTTTATTGTAATTTTATGCTCCACAATAATTCGCTGCTCTCAGAAAGTGCACGTCGTTTAAGATTAATTACTCAGCTAGTTGTATTCTCAATAGACGCAAATCGCTGTACATTGAGTATTATTTTTTAGTTTATTTAAAATATATTTAGTTTATTTAATAAATAGCACTATTATTATCGATGTAAAGATTAATAGAAAGATAATGTTTTTGTAATGTATTATATTTTAGTTACATATATAAATATGCAGCGTATTAATATAATGGAAAGTAAAGATGACATTAGTGTACATTAAGCATATAAAAATGGACTCTAAAAAATAAACCTAATGGATTTTTATACGTAATTTTTTTTATTCCTTGACTTAAAAGGAAAAACCCAGCTTATTTAGGTAATGTGTGGAGATATTAAGTTAAAATTAAATCACAGGCCCTTATATTTTAAAAATAAATTTTCTTATTAACTTTAAACGAAGATACGGCGTTTATGTCGCGGCATTTTTCCGCTCGACATTCTCCAGATAACTACTACATCTTATTTACTTCCTCTAGAACTAGAATTATAAAATTCGGGAAGTAACATTATTTTATAGTGCAAGTTGAAGTGAAAACTGTACATTTGTAATTAAATAAAAAAGTTATAGTCTTACAAAGAGTCTACACTGGAAAAGGCTTGATGTGGATATTTCAAAACATATTTTATTTATTTGTTACTATGCCTACATTATTATTATTTAAAATAAAATATTAAAAAACACTTACCGTCTTAGAAGTTCGATTCCAAGAATAGCTCGAGACTCGATTCCAAAACTATTTATAACTAGTCCAGTTTTTTATTTTAACAAAATATACTTTTAACTGTAAAGTTACTAATTGTTACGGGAAACAGTAATATACTAGTGGCGTGCTGTTTTAATCTGAGTCAACATATAGGATGTGTACAAAGATACACATATATTAATGTGTAAATGTATGTATTTCCTAAAATCCCCAAACTTTCCTGGTAGTCTATAAATTTCATTAATAACAATAAGATGTTTGTTATAATATTTTACTTACCAATGTATTGTAATTTATTGTTAGTATCTTCTGTTGTTATTTTATGTTTTATACTCAATTAAGAGCTGAGAAATATTACTTGTGCCCCGTGAGTAGATCCACATAAAAAGTGCAGGGTGAGTTATCAGGGTTAAGGAACAAGTACAATAAAAATTGCTTAGTAATAGACCAGCGCTTCAGTCAGTACGAAGGTATGACCTTAGCGGAAGTTACAACGATTTAGATTTGTGTTTTTCATAAATAATAAAAAGTATCCTCTCAATTACGTAAAATTCTGAGCACTGATATTGTATTAGTTTTCAGTAATCTGATTAAGTTCGTTAAATAAATGCGTCATATTTTGAAATAAATATTTTCAAACTCCGATTGATTTCGTAATAGGTTAGTTATTTCTTTTATGATAAAATATTCACAAACTTCATCTGTTGCTATCAAAGCTGGTGGAAGGTAAACAAATAAAGAACAAAAGCTGTTATACCAAAAAGACATAATTCGTTACGCGTTTGTTCTATTTTCTTCCTCTAACATCATGTATTTAGGGCAAGTTAGGGTTATTTGAAGAATTTTAGACGTGCGATTGACAAGGGTTCCCTAGTTTTCAGTTTACCCCTTACAAGGGTCTACCCCTTGATCAAAAGAAAATTTTATATCCAAAATTTTTATTTCACAACGAATTAATATAATTTATACGTCTTATAAATTTACATATAATTGTGTGACATAAATTAATACAATAAACTTACAAAGACCAAATCTCTTCTGCAGACAAAAATATTATATTAAAGCTTATTAAAGATCTAAAAAGCTTGAATTTTCTATTACTTTAAGAAAACATCGAAAATGTTAAAGATACGTGATATAGGAGGAAAACAAAATTATAAATACAGAGAAAGGAATAAAAACAATATATTTATAACAAATCCTTATGTTCGATGTCGTCTGTGACAATGTAAGGTTTGATTGTGTGTTTGTAACAACACAAGAAAACGTACTCATTAAAACATATCTACAATTATTATATATTGTTTAAACATAAATGACGATCTGTAAGTATGTACGTATATCATCAATAATGGTAAATTTGAAACGTAATCTACTAACTCTCACTACTAACATCTCAAACTATTCTCCTGTACTTTTCCGCTTGATAGGAAGTAAGCTACTCTCTTATACTTTTGCTCCGTAGTAAGTAAAGTGTTTATTTTAATATCCAACGTAGCAGTTATATTGTGTTTATGCTTTTATTATAACTAAATTTCATTGAAGATAAGATGAGTTGAGTTCTTCTTCTTTTTTTTATTTGAGTTTGTTATTAGAATAAAATGATTTATTACAAATAATAATAAATGGGAATGTTATATTATAGTTTAACAATTGATTTACTTCATTAGAATATGAATATCTATATTTTATAATTCTTGTATGATTCATAAATTAAAAAAGAACTATACTTAAAATAGTATGGTAACATAAATTCTTTATAAATTCTAACTAATTATAAATTCTAACTTTTCAATAAAGTCTCCAATTCCGTAAACGTCAAATAAACGTTGCTCGTAATGAAAAGCAAATTATACAAAATGGTGTAATCTAATGTTAAGCATAAAAAGGATTTCAAAGAAAACTTAAATGTGACAATCCTCCAACTTGCAAAGTTCACTTAAACGCGAAATGCAAATTTAACTGCACGTAGCTAAAGTCTGATTATCAACTTTAAAATGCTGGTAATTCTCTCGTCTCCGGCACTCACGTGTCCACTACCAACATGACACATATTACACAACTATACATATATTGACAAATATTTACATTTATTAGTATATTTTGATGATTTTAAAGTATCATTATATTATATACTTAAAATTTGCCATAGCATATGCAATATCTATAATTTATAATACCCATTATCTTTAGTTCTTAAAGTAAATAACGCCCATTTATATTAAATGTCGATGATATTTAACAAGGTACGTCAGCTGCCAAAAGCCAGCGCCGCTAGGAAAAGCATTAGGTTTATCATTTGAATAATTTATTCTCAAATATCATTTAAAATATCATTACCCGTAAAGCACTTGGAGATGTTTAAATAACACTTCAGTTCTAAGACTGTCCTAAGACTGAAGTGAAATAAAGGCCAATTGATTATAAGTTATACGCAATCGTTCGTTTTTTAATTAATGCATCATTCCCGCATTATGTTCTATCTATTCAGTTTGTTTGTTAGTAAATTATCAGACTTTACTTGCACAGTCAAGGCGCCATACGCTTGGTCAATGGGGATGAACCGGATAGAAAATAATATGGCTAGATGAGTTAATGACAGTGATAGAACATATTTTATTTTGTAGGAGAATTACATTATAAAAAGGAAGTTCATTTAAAAATAATTGTTATCGAAATCTTATTATTCAAAATGATCCATAATTTGCGGAAACGGTCTTTTATATTAACTAAATACTTTGCAAAGCCTATGCAAATCTAAACCCTTCCCACCACTGAAATAAATAGTTTAACACGAGGACATCGAATGTTTAGCTCGTTGTTTGATTGTTGTCGCTCGTGGTCGTTGTTTGTCGCTCGTTCAGATTGCTAATTTACTTTTATGTAATGAATGTTTATGTTTTAAAATAAAATATGTGGCGAAGTTTAAATTGTAAATTAAAGTTTTGATTTCGGCTTTTATTTAATAAATATAAACTGAATGTTTGAATAATTAAATACTTGAATTAACTTGAAGAAACATTTTAATTTATTATTATAATTTATCTTATTAACGCGGCATGTTATCTATATAAAATAAGACACCAGAAAGAAAACTAAGAGAGTGTACCTCTAGCGGAATCTCACCCTATTAACAAACACTAACAAACTGTTTAATGTGTGGTTTGATTGAATTAACTCGAAATCGTTTTGTGAATAGAAAGACTAGGAATAGTATAACATTTCTAACATAGTTTGTGAAGGTTAACTAGGTAATACGGACAAGTTTGTTGCTTGTTAAATAAAATGAAGGTGGTTTTTAATAAAAATGATAGAAAAGGATTTATAAATATAAATAAATATTTAAAATATTAATTTACATGAGGAGAGAAGAGAAAAGAGATAACCATTGTCCAGCTATATGATATCTATACAAATTATTTATAAACATTGTCCCTTGTCTGCATGTACTTGATTTTCTGAAAACTACTGTTTAAGATTGCAATTCTTTTATCTAAATTGACTGCAACATAACGATCAGTGTTGAAGAGGTAGCTCGTATAAGTGTCTCACCTGCTAGGAGCTTCACACGCATGGGCCGAGTAAACCTAAAGAGATATACTACCGTAATGTACTAGAGAATTGTAGATCTACAAAAATATTTCAAAGGAGTCAACGATAGCGTTTCTGTATCTCTTATGGTTAACTCACAATAATTACGTACTTCTTTGTTCCAAATTTCAGTAAAAAATAGTATGTGATTTTCGAGGCTGTTTTCTTTTGTTTAGTATTAATCCTTATTGTCAAGCCGTCCGCCAATATACCGCCAAGACTTATTGGTTTAAGTAGACCACCGATATATACTGATACGAATTGCTGAATATAATTATCAATCATTTCATAAATATAATATAAATATATACATAAACTTAGTATTTTATACAAATGAACGTGATATTTTATACAAAGTATCACAATTATTAAAATTAACTATTGGTATTGAAATGAACTCGTTTATTCCCGACCACATAAAGTAATCTGCATCGTAATACAATGAAGTCAGCGGGATGTGGTCGTGTGTTAAGCTACATGTTTCTATATAGGAAGCAAAATAAACTCGCAGTCTCATAGTCGCAATGATTGTAATTTCTCGTCCGAAGGCTTTTTTTCAATAATTGGACCACGTATCTCGTGTTAGAATTAGTCTTATATTTATTTTTTTATAAAGTCTTGTAATGCAAGAAAAAATATTTGATAGCCTCTTTCGTTACCATTTTCGTAGAAAAAATATGGATTAATAAGACATTATATATAACATTATAAAAATAATATATTACAATTTCGTTAACTGTAATATGTCACTATTTTATTTGCAAACAAAAAAAAACCATATTTATAATGTAGACCAGTATTGAAGAAAAATATAAAATGTTGGACGATTTCAGTTCGTATGTGGTCATGTGCCAAAATGACTTCACTACTATCAATCAAAATACTAAAAGTAACATTAAACAAGAATATAACAAAAAACAAAATGTATCACGCTTCAGAGAGACGAAGCTTCTTAGCATTCCATGGATTCACCGTGCGGGTGCCGGGCCGGGATAATACTGTAAAAAAACATATAAAATGTCTTATTAAAGTAAACATATGATAAAATTTCATATTTTTTTGTAATTATTTATGCTCATTATCATTATTAATTAATCCTCATCAACCAAAATGTACGTAACATTTTGTTGTATAAGGATTATATTACATTGTACAAAAATAAATGCTTTTACAGTTGTATCTTGAATATATCGAATAGATAAAATCTCTTTATAATGTATACAAACAGTTACTCCAAAAGAATATCACTAGAAATAGCTTCAAAATTTATTCTGATTAAGTAAGGAACAAGTGAATTTTGTATTCAAAACTTTGAAATTTTTAGTTTTAATAACTTTCTTAATTATATTTTCAAACAAATGAATTTAAAGTAATAGAAATTGTTGTACTCAATTACCATACAAATAAAATCCTTTGATTTTCTTTATTTGACCTACAAACTCAAATTACTTTTCCAAAAAGAATTATATTTAAAGATTCTTTGCTCTCAATCCGTTATCTCCAAATTAGATAAGATTTACCAAAGTTCTCTTTATTGGATTTTCCCAAAGCTTTCAAATTATATACACACATATTACATCTCTCATCCCAAGGATAACAATGCTTACACATCTCTTGTATTGTGGATATCAGTTTGCAACTATGACCTACGACTATGTTGGTTTGTTCTTTGTTAAATAAATGTTCTTTGGTTAATACACATTTAAACAAAAAAACTCTTGGTAGGATACTTCTAGTTACACACCTATTAGTACTATTAGTAGAATATATTAGAGATTTGTAAATGCAGATATTGCTTCCCAACAACTTTGTGTCTCGGGACCTTCACACACACACAACACTTCACGTCAGCTTTTCATCTCCGCTTCTATTAAATTATTGAGAATCACGAACTCGTTGCTACAATGCGTCCCACAGAGATTTCTTCACTTTAAGTTTCTTGTGAGATTTACATTTAATAGAAAATTTCGCTGTTTAAAATTATCTATAATAATGGCCATGTTAAAAATATTTTAAATATTGTTTGCACTTCTTATTTACAAGACGCAAAATCGTTGCGTTGCTCTATCTATTAAGCTATCGTGTCGCTAAAAACGATTACGGCAGCTTATGATAGATTCATCATCATCATCAGCTGGTTAAATGATATTTATGTACAGGGTGGACCAAAAGTCCGTTTATATTTAAAATGATAAATAAACTAGATTAAAATTGTTTATTGTTTTCGACATTAGAATGGAGCAAATTCGTATTTTTTTTGATGATGTAATAAATAACAACAAAAACATAAAAAGCCAAACACATTTATCTAGTATTAAGACTAGTAATAAGTATAGAAAAATGGAAAGTTAAATATTGTTAAAAGAAAGTGATTACATTTAATAAAATGAAACACAAGGAATACAATACAATACAATACACAAACTCTATATAAATGTGTGACAAAGATTGAAATCTTTTAAAGCCAACTTACAGCTACAGCTTACGCGATTATGACGCCTTTTTGAATTTTTGTTCGAATAATACAAGCGAAATTAGTAAAAAAATATAATTACTATCAAAATATCAATAACAAAAATACACTTACCATTTTTACAACGCCGGTAATTTTTATTTAATATTTCGCTTTCACTTGACTCAATAAACAAAGAATATTAATATATTTTTTATGAAATCTTCGTCTTCCATCTAAAGATCAAATATCTCGTTAAGAAATAAACAATGTTGTCTTATTTCATAAAACATTTGAGACAGAAATAGGTCGACATTCTTTAATTGAGCAATTATATTTTTTGTTTTATCAAATGATAGAAAACATCGAAATATAGAATGGTAACTTAAATAAATGCCGTTCAGACATTTTTATTTATCTAAGAACTTGGCAGAAACACCACAAAACACGATCCCACGGAGGGTTGAGAATCAAAATGGAAGCCGGTCCTTACAATCTTTTTACAAAATCATTCTGCAATATGATAGAAAAAAATACAGAGAGGTGCAAATTATAATGTAGAGACAATGACTGGAAAAGTAAGAGAGCTAGCGAATGTATTAAAAAGACGATGAACAAACGAGGACTGTGGTAGAGCGATAAAGTAAGGGATATTAGTATAAGATAAAATAGTTATTATTATAACAGAGAACTAAGACAAAAGAATGTAAGAATAATATTAGATTAGGCTAAAGAATCTATTACAGAATTTTCTAAAGCATTCAAGTGTTTGATTCTTCGGGAATAGATATTACAAACAGTGAAGAGATAGCTGAAATATTTTTAAATCTAAAGTACGATTTATAAATGTTTGTTGCATATTATTGTTTAAAGAATATACTCATATATGTTCTAGTGTTGTTTTTATTTGGTATTTTGTCGCGGGGAGGCTGCGCGGAAATGCTATTACAGAAAGGTTTTGGTATCAAGTTATTTTATCAAAGAATATTGGATACGTTTGTTCAAAGAAAGTATTGTTATGGGAAAAATTATTTAGCAAAATGAATATAAACTAGATTTGGAGAGAAAATAATAAAATAAATAATAGTAATTTTGCTAATCTACGAAATTATATTTATTTAATATTACAAAAATAGCAATCATATATTAAATTACACCTGAATGACTTAGAAGTCTAGGATACTATTTTCGTTGGTCTGAATTTAAATGAATTATGAATCATCGTCCAACAGATTGTAATTTAATCAACTTAACTTAAAATAGAAACACATGTTGTACGTGTTCATAATATATAAAACCGTAGGTACTAATTCTAATTGACTAAGGCAAAAGCATCTAAGAAGTGCCAATAAGTGGTTTTGAAAATCTTTTTAAATCCTTTTAAGTTAATTTACAAGATATAATTATCAGATAAATTATTAACATTATTCTTAAACAGAAAATTTTGTAGAAAATTTTGTACAAAATAAATAGTACTAATGGTGTTTTTCAATGGATTAAAAAATTAATCCGATGAGGTAAGCTAAGAAGATAACTCAATTAATATCACTCTATGTAAAAGATCCAAAATCAATCCAAAATCATGAACTATGTAATCTTTAATCACGTTTTTAAAATAAACAAACCATAACTTAATCTTTGACGTGATGTTTACACAATCGAAGCTATAAACGCTATTTAAAGATTCATTCGTTCATATTTTCCGCATCATTCAAGTAGGCTCCGACTTGCTCCTTTGTAAGCGAGTGCTCAATCTTACGACACAAAGACATCTTTTTATCTGCTAAATAAATAATTCCCTGTAATTTAAGTCTATCTTTAAGTCGTAAATCGAGTTTTTGTATTTATTGGTTAGTGACTTAAGATTGTAAAAGAAAGTTATATAAAACAAGAACAAGTTGAAAAAACTTTGACATGACAAAATCTGTTGTTATATTTATTATTACAAAATGTACAATAGTATTATTGTATTTTTTTAAATATATATGTTTGATTCTTATAACTTGAGCCATGAATTGTTGCCAGTGATAAGGAAAGAAGGAAAGAAACTAAATCTTATTATAATTCGACCGACGACATGTGTCTATCAATCCAGGCATCTATCTGTTACACCCATACCTTGGAATATATTATAATAAATAAAGAAATAAATATAATGAATTGCTGCTGAATGTTGCTTACGTTGTAATGAATAACTGATATTTTACCATTTTTTATAAACAATTATTTTATGTATTATATTTCATTTTTAAAATGATTGCATTAAAAATCCCAATATATATTACTTATTAAAATATTCATATTAGTTTTTAGTTTAATCCTTTAACAATAAAACATTTTAGCCAAGAAGGTATCCTATATTAAAAAGTACACAAAACTCGTCCACGCATAAGTACGAATTGAAATATATTATTAATATGACTTTGTTTATTACAATCAATTGTTTATTACAACTAAAGAGTTAAAATAAATATAATAGGGCAGAGTTTGAAAATTACAATTAAGAAACAATAAACATCTTTTATAATGAATATAATGTCAACATGGAACTTTTAAATTTTAATAAATGGAAAGTATCGAAACTATAGATACTGGTTGTTGGTAGTTTTATCATATCATACAAAAATTTTAATAAATGATACAGCAGTATACATATATGAAAAATGGTAATATCAACTTATTGCTGGTGAATATTTTAATTTTACTCTTTGGCAGCTCATTTATTATCTATTCAGAAAGTTACTTATAATCACTTTTTAAACATATTGAAATCTTTAAAATAATAAATAGGTATTTAAATAATACTATTAGCTACTACTACTATTGTAATATTTCCAAAGCCAGCACTTTAAAGTTAGTCAGCGCTATGTAATAAATCTTCACTAACTCAAAGACAGTTCCACATTTCTCTCTCGCACCTCGTAAACTTCCCTAGCTTCAACACCAATTCTAATTAACAATAGTAATAATCTCAGACTCGCTACTCTGTTAATATTTGAATTAAAATGAATGTGTTATATATTAAGATAAATATTTAATATATTATAATATCAATTACTTGTCTAGTGGGAGTGCCTTTAGCATAAGATGGTAGAAATGAATATGTTTGGAGTTTAAATGTAACAACTAACGAACGAACTCTCTAAACAACAATAATTTAAAACTATATTAAGTTAATGAAGAGTGTGCGAGAGATAATTAACACTTATAAATTACATGAATGATTGGAACATGACACCTGCGACTAAACATATCCAACCAATTTAATACATGATTTTGGTAAACATTTCGTTCTATTTCCTTCTCTTTAATCCATATTAAATGGTTTGTTAGTGCAATCACCATTTATTACACTATTCATATACATACATATGTGTATATATTATAAGTTCTTATTTTTCTTTCGTCTATTGGTATTTTTATAAGCGCTACTGATTCGTCGTCGGGCATACCTATAGTGTAGATAGATAATATTTGTTCAATATTAACAGAATGTATAATAATAATACATAAACAACATCCATTTAAATTAAATTCACATAAGGACAAAAAGACCGCTTTGAATATATTATAAATGAAGCTTTCATTTAGAGGGCTTCTGTTTAGCAAATGCTTTTGGCCTTGTTACTTAGATCCGTGTTGAGTTAAACACAAAGGACAAACAAAACTTGTATATTTATTCTACTCTGTTTGTTTGTGGTCCCAGTGATAGCGGAGGGTGGTTATAATGTTGTGTTGTTGTTATAGAATATTATTTAAATATAACCATAATCGAACACATACACACACACATGCAACATACTTGTTATTGAATATACTTTTTTTTTTATTATTGAGAGAGTTATTTTTGTCCTTGTTTCTCTCTTAAAAAACTTTGCTTATAACTTGAGACTTACGTCGAGTTATAATAATTATGTTGAGCTTAACTGTGATAATAACGGGTTCTTTGCACGTAACCTTCATGTTTGTTAATATCGTTAGTATTGTTATTGTGTTGCTAAAAGTGTCTTTCGTATAATATGGTCACCGACGAAGTTTCGGTGACTGAATATGACGTTTTCACTTTTCTGTTAAGTTACTAATTACTAAATGATAGAATGAACATGATAAAAATTAAATTGGTTTATAAAAGATGTTATTAAGATATTTTTGATCGTCAAGATTGTCTAATTACTAATTAAAACAAATGAGGTCGTTTGTTATTTTGAAGATTTATTTATCAATTAATTATACCATTTATAATTGTGAACGCCAATTTTGATAAATATTAAATTTTACAGAAATGATTAAAATCAAAATCATAATTCTAAAATAATTATAAGACGAAAGATAAATCTACAAACCAACTATTATATTAATGAAAGCCAATTTATTTATAATATGTTATTAATTTATCAAAGTAATATTTTAATATCTCATGTTAAAATGGGTAAAATAATGTTGTGTGTAAAATATTAAGATATAATTTGTGAAATATATGAAAATGGATAAACTTTAACAGCAGCAGTAGCAGCAGAACAGAACAGGAACAGAACCAACAGTAGCGGCACCGGCGGCTGCGATGGCAGCAGCAATAGAAGTATTAATAGTGTACAGTCAGATTCTCTTAATGTAGTACAATTCAGAGCATTAAGACGTGTGGTAAAGATAAAACCGTTATTTAGACAAAAAGAGTTCTTAATCATTTTATAATACCGCATTTTTATATCTATTTACTTCATTATGTCATTATGTCATGTCGATATGTCATTGCAGTACAATCTCACTTCAAGCAGACGTTTTGCTAAAAGAGAATATAAAATTCTGAAATTAGTTGCTTTACTTTACACCGCCAACATCCGCTGGCAAATTTCGCTTCAACTTTTAACAACAAAAACTAAATGACACTTGACTCAAAGGAAATTTTGCTTTTACTAATATTGCCTGTCATACAATTTGACTTTACTGCAAGTTTCTTATTCATATGCAAAAATATTAACAAATATATGTGAGTATTCTGTCTGACTTTTTATAATAATAAATGGATTATATTTTACTTTATAATATTTAATATTTTCGTTCATTTTCAATCAATTTCAATTTTAATTACTATTATATATGATAAATAAACTTTATACAGTTATAGCACTTTAGAAAATATTTACTTTAATGTAACAAGAATAATAACATTTATATTTTTGTCTTTAAAATAAACAGAGAAAAATGTATTCCCAAAGATCAGTCTTTAAAAATTTTAAAATATAATACGTCTTAAGTTTGTCCCTTGTGTCCGTCTCAGTAGGATTTATTGAGCGCTTCCCTACTAAATGGATATTTTGAGAGAAAATAAAAGTATTTCTATCATTTATACTTTACACTAATTTTTATTTACAGATATTTATTGTATTTCTCTAAAATATACACTTTTTTTATTTTAATACATAAAATAGATCCCTTTTTTAATAGTGTAGAGTTCAGAAATATCGCCTACCTCCTTAAGAGTTACATTGAAATTCAAAACACTCTTTAAAGGACTGTGCCTCCTTATTACACTGTGAAAGTTCAGCGAAGTTGAAATAAATTATTTAGTATTCAGTTCTTGAAAACAGATTAAGCAATCGTTTCATATAATCGAAACTTAAAACCCTTCAGAACTTAAGAACAAAGCAACATTTATGAATAATTAAATTCAAATTATATTATTAATAAAAGTTATCAATAAATTATAAAAAACTTTATTAATTTTCAATTTTTACATAATATGTTATTTATATAATTGATGTATAGTATAATTAAAGATTTGCAGGTTGGATTTTTTTTTTCATTTTTTAACGTATATTTAACCATTGTATATTATATTTTGATCAAAACATCGTCCGTTATATTATAATTATCATTGTTATAAAAAATATTAAGAGTACAATTAAAGACCACGTTATAGCACTTATAATAAAATTTACAATAAACATATATAATTTTGGTGTTCAAAATTTTTCCTGGTCCGGGAGAAGCTGTAGACAAAAGTAAGTTATTTATATAAACGACCAAACATTAGTTAATATGTAATTTCATCGCAGCCCTCTTGTGAAATGACCTGTACTTCTTTAGAACTAAATAGTCAACTGTGAAAGTTATTAAACCATTATTATCTTTTATATAGATCAAATTATTTATTAGTTGTCTGCTCTTAATATAATAAAGGTGACTTTCTTGAACCTTGACATTTGTAATTAAGGTTTTTAATTGGTATTGTCCGCTACTTCAAGAACTCTTGAATATACAATGAATGTTTTTTTTTTAATACACGTAAATTAAAATAGCGCTTAATAAATCTTAAATAAATTTAAAATATTACTTCTTTAACTTGGTTTCCTTAATAATCAGAATTAATCATTTTTTCATATTTTAAATAAAATCAATTTTTTCGTTGCTAAATATGTTGTTGATATATAAGGGTTACTGTACAGGTGGTCAAATATTAAAGATTGATAAATAAGGTTGAACTTCTAATCCGGTCACATAAATAAGTCTCATAGATAATAAGAAAAAAACAATATTAGTCTTAAGTTACTTGACTCTTAAGTAGTAATTTTAATTGTTTGTTAAATAAAATATTTATCTTTCAAAAATAATTTAATCAAACTGTACAAACATAACAAGTAATAGTACATTAATATAAAATAACTTGTAACTTTAATCAGATAATGTCACAAAAAAGTAATTATTCCATAATATAATGTAATAATTAGAACACAAAGCAAAAGAGGAAGTGCAAATCTTAAAAGTATTTGTTACATTTTAAATACATGATACAATACTACATATACCAGTTTTTGTTTTTGATTCTCTTATTAAATATTATATTTATTATTATTTATATTATTATTTATTATTATATTATTATTTATATTTATATTATTATATATTATATGAAAACCAAATAAAAGAGGAACTGAAACAGTTGTTTTTTGTAAGCGTGCTTTTTATTTGTTTATTCATATCATGCAAAACCGTCATGATCTAGAGGATATTTTGTTTGGTGACACCTCATGTCTCAATGGACATAAAATATTACTGCAAAGTAATATTTTATGTTTACATTAATATTTGATAATAAATGACTTCATAATTAGGGCCTAAAAGAGACAAGTAAAAGATAATATACAATTATATAATCTAAATTTATTATTTCATATTATATAATATAGATATTGCAAATAGGAAATGTATTTTAAAATTGAAAAGTATAAGATAGGAAGATGGTAAAGCTTCGTTAATTCAATCCAACTCTTTGCATTGTTTGTTTCAAAATAAATTAATTTTACCACAAACCAGTTAAATTTGATGTCTTCAACAACTTTCACAGACAACAAACTATTTAACTCTCCAAGCAATACAACGATTAAAAAGTAAAATATTTTGTATACTTATACTTTCATGTCCATCCAATCTCGTTGAATGTGCATTTAATATATTATTACAGTGATCATCGATAAATGAAGCTAAAATTATAAATTCAAATGATCCGGAGGAAATATAAAATATCAAAACTTGTTTAATAGAACCAAGCTCATGTTTTACAAACACCGTCGATATACATTCATGATTGTTTAAAATATATTGTCATTTCATAGAGTCGTTACTTGCGGTTATGAACTATAAAGGCTTACGAGATTGAGCCAAGCCGATTATGTAATATTTGTAATGTTTGAATAATGAATAGAAACGTACGAAATAAAAGCTACAGCCAAAGCTTTAAATTATATTTTAAACTTTTGTTTTTATTATTGTTTTAAACAATATTTGAAACTTCAGAATTATGGTATAACAAAATAGATCTTTAAGCTACTACAAATATGTTCCCAAGGTAATGATAAGATTGCTCGTAGGACTTGGAATATTATTGAGATATATTAAAATGGAATGTGTAAAACTATAAACTAATCAGTGAAGTTACGATTATCGCAAATAATAATAAATCATAGGTAAATTACCTACCTCCTATTGTTTGGTGCATTTTTTTTATGAAAAAAAAACGAGGGATTGTACATCGTCATCAGATGAGAGTTACTGTGATTTAAGAATGTTGTTCCAAGTTGCTCAATAAGAAAAATATTTATTTTATAATAATAAGATATACGTGTATGTGTAATGATGCAAGTGATCCCTACTGCCGTCGGTCTGTTGCAATTCGATGTACGAAAGTGTTTTCGGACATTGATAACGCAGTAGTTACTTATTTCAGTGTATCAATATTGTATTGATCTGAAAACACTGTCAAAAATAGTTTAACTTACATACTAGTAGTTTGATGCAGCAAGTCCTTTGAAAAAATTTTTCAGATAATATATTTATAAAAGATAGTATTACATAAACTAGAATAACTAAATTAATTCTATATATACGCAGTCCTCAGGGAATAATTATTTATCATTGTAATGTAGTAGAAGAACTACTGCGATGTTTATTATACACCTGAGATAACCTTAACAAGACCGGAATAAAAATAAATATCTATAGTAATAAAATCTAAAAAATAAAAATACATTAGTCTGGTGAAAATTTGGATTATGTGGCAATATGCTTCAAATTAAATCCTAATTTATTTTTAAATCTAGGTAGATATCTGATATTAATAGCAAAAATTAATAAAAAACGGGAAAGACAAAATAGTCGGTAATAATTCCACATACCTAAACACTATAGCAATTCCAACAGCTACAAATAAAAATTAAATTATATTCGGGTTCTACATTTTTTTTGTCAGTTTTGTTTTATTTTGGCAAAGCCTTAGAAGTTTATTTTTAATCTATTTTAAACAAAAAGTTTTTTGACACTTACAGAGTTAGTATCCATTATATAGAGTAATAATACATTACTAACCCTTTTCAATAATCCTCAGAACAAACTAAATCAAATCGTAGCTTAAATAATAGAACCTTGTATGAACAGTCTCCTTGTCTCAATACAATTAACCTTCCGAGTGATTTATTTAACCACGCGACTCTAGTTCTTGTGAACTAGATTTCATGGCTTACTGTGCAGTAGCATCTTATCTAACTGAGTTGGTATTGACAGCCTATTAACTGGTGTACCGAGTGTGTGTGTGGGTGACTGTACTCTCGGGGGTTCTCTAATTCCACAGAATAATATTATGATTCACTTACTACTTACTACAAAGGTATTTGCATTGGTGTATTTTTCTGGTTCACAATGATATTTTATCTTATTTACTATAAGCACAGCATGATATTAATTATTTAAACTAATAGGAATTGATAGACCTTTTTAAATTGTGACACAAGACAAGATTTATAATATAACAAAATTGTAAAACTATACTTCGTATATATCTCAGTTTCACCGCACTTAATTAAGGTAATATACTTTCTGAAATATAAATCAGGCGTTACAGCTCGTATTCACATTATTATCACTCGACCCTTCAGACCTACGCAACTTTTCCGTCTCACGAGAGTGATAAATGGTTGTCGTATAAAGAGCGGATTCTTTTCTGAACGACTGTTTATTCTCAACTCGTGCGATAGTAATTATTTGTTCACCTTTATATAAAACAAATACTCGTATGTATAATGATATCTAAATTACATCATGTTATAAATAATTGTGCCTAAAGTACCAGCAGTAGGTTATTTTAATAAATATTCAATGTTAATTTATTAATAGCGTATAGAGAAATAGAGTTCTTTGAGTTGAATTCTTCATTAAATTTACATAGTGATTGAAATTAATTACCATAATTTATTTTTGTCTTCAGATCTATTGTGTATGTTATAATTCAAAAGTATAAAAACAACGGTGGTAAAAATAATTTTTATTCTTATGAAGTTTAATTCAGATTTTCAAAAAAAATTTAACCAGAGATGTCATTGTGAAGACAAAGGTAGGTAGGACAAAAGACTCGTAATATAGAAGATAATTAAATAACATGTATATAACATTAATAAAATAATATATAAAAATCTAATTATGGTGTCAGTTGGAGCTTTTGTTTCCATCTCGTAACACCTCTTAAAACAGTAAATAACACATCTTTGACTCATATTTAAATTAGTGAGTATTGTAATGTTGGTTAAGGATTGTAGGTTTAAGTCAAAATTCTGTGGTTTTATTACTATAGGGCCTTATAAAAGAATGCTTTTATATATTAATTTCTTATTTACGATTTCCACGAATATTGCAAATGTACGAAATAGTAACATCAATTGTCATAGAGCGATCATAAAATAAGAGAATTGAGTAGTCGTTTGTTGAAGAACTTACTCATCCTTAAAGAAGATGCGATCTTATAAGTTTCTAGTATTGTTTTAATCGGTGTTTTATCCTGTGGAGGCTATTACGGAAACGTTTTGGTGCCAAGTTATTATAATAAAAAATATTGGATACGTTATACGATAGAAAGAAAGTATTGTTATGAAAAAATAGGTTAGTAAAATAAAGATTTGAAGAGGAAATTGAGAAATATATAAAAACGATAAAATACATTATGAGTTTTTATTAATCTAAGAAAGAATATTTATACAATATCACCAAAGTAACAACCACATATTAAACTACACCTCAATAACTTGTCTTGGATAATAACATGCTATAACCCTTTTACCACAATAATAACCTTTCCTATCTATTTTATTCCATAATATTGGCTGTACATCGACACTATAACGATCTTATTTTATATGATTGTATAAAGTACTTTGGTGGATTAAACAAGTTCTCAATTTGTTACTTTAACTCTAATAACAACTCACTAAGTGGAGACGTGTGTGGTTAGATTTATTGAGGGGATTGAATAGGGGTGGCTTTCACACATTTTATTTGGTTAAATTATTATTATCTTGGAAAGTTTCATTTTAATTAAAATTACATAAAACAGTTGTTATGTGTGAGCAATCTTATTAACATACGGTATATTAATTAAAAATTAATTAATATAAATTTCTCGCTTTTATAAAATTGTCCATTAACCCACTCTCGTTTAGAAATCAATCACTTTACGAGCTGAATGTTTTAGCTTAAATATTAAGAAAAACCGTTCCAGTAAAATTACTTTAACTTTTTAAGACTCTAAATCACTTTATACTAGTTATAAACATTTTTTTTAGATTTAAACCTAGTGAGTTATAATTAAACGTTAAATCCTATCAATTCACAATAAATTAACAAGCCTGTGAAATAGAGCCTGAATAATGAAGCTTATTTGTTAGACGCAGTCTGTGTAGATTAGTTGAGTGGAGATGAAATATTAAGGTAATAATAAAAACATTAGTTCCTTTTTGTTTATTATGTTGTTCATGTTTACATCCGTTAATTATAAAGCCGTAGGTATTTATTCCATTTGACTAAGGTAAAGGCATCTAATAAGAGCCAGGTTTTTGTAAATTCTTATAAATACATTTTGGGATGTGTGATTTATAAGATATCACGACTACACAAACTATTTATTTTCAAAGACAAAATATTGAACAGGTATAAAGCACCTATGGCTAGTTACTTATAAAAAGAGTTTTTTAAAGTGCGTCTCTGGTCCTTATTCGGCACTATGGTTCTTTATAAGGTCCATAATTAAACTTTAAGATTTATAGGTTGTATATCAGAGTACATAATAATGCATTGACAAATTAAAATGCAGCAAAGATTGAAATAATAAATTAAATACAATTTTGCAGTTTAAAAATATAAATCATATTACTTTTGTTATTTGAAAACAAAAAAGATTTACGCAGACAATGTGACCTTTTAACGAGTGTTTTACTGGAGACGTGTTTAAGTAAATCCTTTTGAAACGTGTCTTGATTAAGAGAATTCATTTTGAAGTCTAAAATACATTAGACCATTTTAGACATCTTTATATAAGTTAAATTCGGAATAAAACTTCAAGATTTGTTAAAATACAATCATATTATGATAATTAAAACGTATTATGTTAATATTATGTATGATATATATTATTATTGCATTTTACATATAACCGTTATATATTGCATTTTTATTTTGTTACGGACGGAGTTACACTTCATACTTGTCTATAGCAATACTTTAAATGTATTTTGAATGTATTTTAATACTAACTAATAATATTTATTATTTTAATCGATTATCTTACTACTACACCAAAATTTTACATTATTTATATAAGTATGTATTAATAATTGATAGCCTCATTTAAATTATATGTCATCAAACTTACAAAGTAATTAGATATTGGAACAAACTTAAATACTTACAGTATGCTGTATCTTCTTGCTATCTTAATACTACAATTATACTCCGTGCAAAGATGTCAGATATTGCTGAAAAAGTTTGATATGATAACATGAAACTCTCTTAAAAAGAATGCTCAAAGTGAAACAGCAATCTAATGATAATAATCTAATGTTATAAAGAAATATATTTACGAGAAAAATCATAATATATGTTAGATCAACTTTTAGCTTAAAATTTACAACCCTTTAGGAAACTATGCAAGTAACGGTAATGTTTTCATTATTCATCTTGAGTGAAAAATTAAAAAAACTTGAATATGATTAATAGGATAGGTATTTGTGTAACTGTTTATAATAAAAAATATTCAGTAGTTTTAAGAGCAAACTATATACGTTATATTATTTCACAAGATAAATCGCCCGAGTTATTTATATTTATTTAGTCAGCATAAATCCATTATGACCTATGAGTCAGAAACTGCGTAAAAGAAACAAATTTCTAAGGAGACGGTATTTCAAATTTCATTAACAGTGTTGAAAATTGGATTACAAAAAAATCCTACAAAACAAACCATCAAAATCAAAAAAGCTTTAAATCCATTTTATAATTAGATCTCTCCCAGTCCTATGGAATGTATACAATTTCCCTTAAGACGATCGGTCGATCAAATTGCTCAAACATCGGAATGCGAACAAAAAAAACCTATTCTATTTCATGCTTGCTTGTTTATATGCCTTCACAATGGATATAAAAACACACGTTATTTCATCAGATAATGATTTATTACATAAATGACCAAAGGTTTTGTTGTTATTACGAGTATATAAAAAAAAGTTCAATAAACCTGTATTTTTTATGTCACTGAAGATAATTTACTAATATAATAATTATTTTAAATAAGTTAAGTGAATGGTTTTTAGAGTTAAATGTGATATTTTGAGTATTATACAAAGACTTTAAATATATTATACTAAAACTTCATACTTTATATTAAATAAGATATTGTGTTATCAAAAACATACGAAAGAAAATAATAATTATTAAATGGTAAAATTTAAAAAAAAATAAACCTTTGGACTACGGTTTTGGAATTCCTTATTTTGTTTCTCATTTCCCTCTTATTATTTCTTACTCCTCCTTTTTCCCCAATTAGAGGATTTTATTTTAGTAATCAATCTTATTGTCTTCCTGAAAACTATGTGATTATACTTGCAGCATGTATTTTGGTATTATATATATACAACTATTGCTATAATACTAATTTCTATATAGTTAAACAAGTAGATATTTTTACAAATTTCTTAGAATTTGTAAGTCAGACATTATAAGTTCAATGTAGAAATTTGAATAATTTTCATTTTTGACAAAGCCTTAAATGTGATAATGTTTGAAAAACACCAAATTTGAATTATATAATACATGTTATTTTAAAACTTATTAGTTTATTTTTTTTAATAGTGGACATTATTTGAAGTTTACTTCAAGTTTTGTGACTGTAACATTGTGTAGAAACATTAAAAATATTAAAAATATATAATAAGAAATTTTAGATTTTTATAAAATAATAAATTGTTTATTATTTGAGTAAAATACTTATTTCTATAGCTTGAAAAGCTTTATTACATTCATTGACATACTTTTTATATTGATTTGTTGTAAAATGTGAATGGCAAAGACATTTCACTAATTACATGGTTTTTAATTATACTCAATAATAATTTAGAGTGGAAAATACAAATAAAGTTGTCTACTTTATCTATTTATCTACATATGTGAGCCGCGCGTGTTCCCTCCTAAGCTATAAAGAAACTACTATTTCCTTTTTATTTTTCATATATAATTTCAATAGCAAAATGAACTATGAAAATTACATACATCCATACCAAATCTGTTTCCACCTTTAAAAGTTGCTTAGTTGGCAAAAGAAAATATTCTATAAAAATTTTGAGTTAATTTTCTAACAGTAAAGAAAAATTATGTAATATTTTTTTTCCCGACATTTAAAATAAAAGTTGGAGAAACTTCAAAATAGCCTTGATAAAGAATTGTGTTTTAAATTTTGCAAACACAAAGTAGGTAACTCAAACATTCTGTT
The DNA here is from genome assembly GCA_918358865.1 of Melinaea marsaeus rileyi. Lineage (NCBI taxonomy): Eukaryota > Metazoa > Arthropoda > Insecta > Lepidoptera > Nymphalidae > Melinaea > Melinaea marsaeus. The sequence continues at coordinate 12,695,793 of OU911085.1, forward strand.
CAAGTCTCTCAGGAACTTGGATGCTTTAAAGTAAGTTTCTAATCAACAGATCCAATGATGCTTAATATTAGGTGCTCTAATATATTGCGGTAAGAAATTTTGTCGTATAATTTGTCGCGCCATCTAGATTATAATCTAGATTTCTAAACTCGAGTTAGGTCTATTAAGCTATCTCAGTCGCTATTTCTTAACAAGAACATTAGGACAACAACTTAGAATATTAATTTGATCTCCAATGTTCTCCAAAAGTGCATAAAAGTATAAACATTTTCTTGAATATTTTAGGTATTCCGTGTTTTAAATGAATTCTGAAGACATGCCATTATTTGATTTAGTATTTTAGCTACTGTTGAAAGACTTTTCGCATTGGATAATTTTCTAATATAAATAACGTTGAATTCGATAATCTGTATGCTGCAATGCAGTTGTTTCAAATATTCTTTTTATGTGTATTATTGTAGTCCACTCGGACGACGGCAGGACGGTACATGTTCGGATCAGTAGTACCAAAATACTTATCTAATCCGGGAAGGAAATGACATTTTCCGTATACACAATATTTTTATAGGGCACATAGCGAATATAGTGTTATATTAAAACAAAGTCACATTCTAACCATTGTTATAAAATAATTTACGTGATAAACTCAGAAATAATATTTACTGTTTCAATAATATTTTAGAGAATAGAGCCACCCTATCAACAAAAAAAAACATCTTTTTAATACATATTATGGAATAGTTTACATTCAACTGAAAGTTGTCTTTTGCCTCTTTAGTTATTTTATACAAGTACACACTATATCTCTATTAATAATTTCGTACGAAAGGGATACGATAGACTCGATCGAAACCTTACCTTAATAACACAAGATTAAAATAACATTATTTCGAGTCAACAACAGATATCCGCAAAAGTTGGATTGTCGAGTATTTAGTTAAATTTTAAAGATGCAGACAACTTGCAGTCGCCATATTGGCCACTCCAGCGAAACATCACTGTCCCCGGATACCATCGTGAGTTCTTTGTCTTCACTCGTATCATTGAAATCATAATTGAAATAATAATAATAAATCTATTCCTTGAAAACCGGTGAAAACAAAAATATCTACGGACATTTTGTAAAAGATTGGGTGTTATGAGTCACATTTCACCCGAGCGAAGGCGGGTTTTCATCTAGTTAAATATATTATTCTATTTACTCATCTGTAATGAGATCACATACACATTACAATGATTTATAACTATGACGCCAAAAATTATGAGAGTCGTAATATTTTTGTGATAATGCATGTTGATTTGATTTTGATTAGTATCAAATTCTCATATATAATACCCTTGTGGGTAATATGTATTGGAATTTTCTTCCACTCCGTTGACTTTAAGGTACAATACCGATATATTGGTGGGGTACAATTGTTATAATTCTATAATGTATCCATCTTAAATACACATTTTATTTTACATATAACGTTGTGTCAGAAATTGAGCGATAAGTTTTTTTTATCTTAAATAGGTATTTGACAAAACGTCCTTTTGAATTTTCAATAACAGGTAACGTTTAAACTGTCTTGTACACTTTGATATGCAGTTTTAGAAGCGATACATTTTCTTTTGAGGAATTATTTGTAATTTTCAACGGCCGCTGACCTGTTGTTTTAGTGCTTAGAGACTAACTTCTGAGTTAAAAATCGGGGGTTCTCTTTTTCTATTTGTATTAATGTCTCATATAAATTCAAGTATAGTTGAAATATTTTAAAATTGGATCAAATTATTATATTGGTATTCTTTTGTAATGCCATTAGGTGTTTTTGTTTCAGCTATAAATGAGAAAAAAAAGTAAATGAAATGAACTGAAACGAAACGAAATTAACACTTAGCTTTCTGTTGTCTTTTTGAACATATACTCATTGTGAATTGTTTTTTCGGTAAACAATAATACGTAAATGTATGTAAATATTAATAAACATTATCTTTAGGGAAGTTTATATTTATTAGCTTAATTAAGTGTATATTTGTTGCGTATTAATTTGTATTCCAGGCAACTTGGACTGTTCATTCTGTTTATTATTATGAATATTTATGTTCAGATAAAACAAGTGGCAGAGGTCAAATTGCAAATTAAAGTTTTGATTTAAGCTTTAATTTCATAATGCTTGAATATTACATAATAATGAAGGCGGTCTAGCAAGTAACGACTTCCTGTATTTTGACCGAAGCGAGCGGAGCGACTGTTTGCATCTCATGTCCGGGGTTGGCATGAAAACGGCTTCACCGATCCTCATGAAATTTTGCACATTTATAGCAATGGTTATTGCGATTGTTTATAAATAAAGAGTGAAAAAAAACTCATGTCGTTGAGGGATAATCACCAAAAAATGTCAGCCAGTCAGACATTTGATTATTCTATATTTTTTCCGGTCAGTTTCAGCTTTGAACGCTGAATTGAAGATGGGTTACTCGTTTCGCTCAATTCGCCGAACTCTACCGAGATTTTGCGAGCGCAGAGTCCAAATCGAGGTCCGGTTCGCGCCCCTAGTTGTTTAAATTTATTGAAGTTAATGTTTTGCAGAATATTGAAACAAAAATGTTAAGTGATAGATAGAAAAAAAATTAAGCTAAAGATTATAATAATAAAATGTATTTAAAATGAGGGTTAAGTAATGACACTGAACAAATTAGTTTGGAATACTATAAATACGAGTACAAAGTATTAATTTCAACACATTCGTAAATAGTTTTGCAAAGCTAAACAGTTGTTTGAATTGTTATTTGCATATTCAAAAAAATTAAATTGGAAATTCACAATTTATAGTATCCTGTGATGGGTCAAAGGATACAAAATATACAGGAAGAAGTACTTATAAGAAATATTTAATTTTCTTCTAGCAGTATAATAATGTCAAGTGTACTTGACTTGTAATAACATACTTGATTACTTGACTTGACATAAATTTCTGTACAAGTAATGACCTTCTACAGAAATTTATGTGTTTATTTATTTATCTTATTTAATTACTTTATTCCACTGTAGCACATAAAAAATAACAAGGATAGACAATAAAACACAAACGGGAATATAAATAAAGACAATGTTTTTGCTTTCTGAATGTTGTATTCTAAAATATACAAATTGTTGAATATAATGCATTATTACATTCACATTCTTAAGAATTGTTCCTCTATTTGAATAAATATAATTGAGGGCGTTGACTTCCTTCTGTGTTTTACAAAAACACGTCGAGGGTGAAGGAGCGTTTAGTAAATTCCTTTGAAACCTGTCTGACTCCAAAAAGAGAGAAATACTAAGAATAATAACAACTTTAATGTTTATTTTCATCGTTGCGGTTTTCTAATAGAATAGTACAGTAAATAGTATTATAATTGTTAGCAGAGTTTCAACACGCATTCTTTAAATTAAGTATAAATCAAACTACTGTAAGATAGCATTTTCATAAGTTATTTTAAAAAAAATGAAATCAACGAATGACTCGTGCTTCACTAAATAATGAAATAAATTATAGTTCATACATATTTACCCTGAAAGTGCATCTTCCACTTCACTTCCACTTCTCTTTCCAACCATGTTCCGTCCCTAGTGATAGAATAAGAATTCAGATGTCGCGATAGTGACTTTGACAGACAGACATCAGAGAGAAAACCGAATATTAGTTAAAGACGACGCCTTACCTGGGGTTTCGGCCCCGGTTAAATTACAATTATTATAAACTTTTGTATAAACACAAAGCTACGTTATATAAAAATAAATATGATTTCACAAAAATAAAATAATTAAATTAAAGGAAACTATTTGATGATTTCGATTCTATAGTTATGGTTATGGTTATGGTTATAACAAGGTAAAGTAAAAGTACACCACATCTGTGTGGTCAAAAGTACCACTTACAGATAAAGTCAACCGAGTGCTCTTGTTGCCGACTGCATAAAATAATGCAATAAATAAATGATAAAGTTTTGTTGTTAACGCATGTTAATAAAGAGAAAGCAAAATAAATTATTTATTATCTGCTTATTCAGAATAAATAGGTTTATAATTTTCCATATACATTTTGGTTAAAGCTTGGTCATTAACAAAAAATATCATTTGGTTGACTTTGAAAACATCTACATTCATTATAATAAATATTGTCAAATTTTTGGAGGTATTTTTAATCCAAATAAATATATCAATTAAAACAAAATAGAAATCAAAACATAACATCTTTGAAAAGTGTAAATTATATAAATTGTATATTTAAAAAAGACGTATTTTATGATATAAATATACCATACATACATCCCTCCAGTTTCTGAAAAACTGGAGGGATGTATGGTAGTAAACGCATAAGATCTTTATGTTGTTCTTCCGTTACTGGTCTAGTGGTGTTGTATAATGGAAATAATTGAATATTTTTGTATATTTTGGTCTTTCAAAAGGTGAAAGATCCAAAACTTGGAATTCAGAATCATCTAAAGAAGTCTTATAAAACATTTTATAAGGTTCATTTTTCAAGAATCTCATCCATTGAATTTTTAGCCAAGAGACAGATTCACCCGCGGTATTTTTTTTTCTACTTCTTATTGATTTTTCAAGTGATTTCGTTGAAATAAAATCCGGCTGCGACATTGGTTTGATCGAAAATTTATTTATTTTTCTACAATTTTCGATCAATTCGTAGTAACGTTCAGTGTATATGTAATTTGCTTTTTTTATTTTCATCTCTATCAAACCAAAATCACGGTCATTTGGTAGATAGGAATGACCCGATACCAAAAATTTGTGGTCTATCGTTTCAATATTATTATTCGATGACTGGGCAATTTTCAGCCATGTTAATGCTACTTTAATGTTGCGTTTTTGGCCTGAACAAGCATCACTTTAGGCTACTACGTGTTTTTGCGAAGCTGAGATATCCTCCATATGCGATAAAATGCACGATGCTATTTCCTGTGCACCTCTTGAAGCTGTTGTTTCATCCCATACACACATTTTGACATTGTCATCATGGAAATTATGGAATCCTAAGTTGTATACGTACATGTTTCGGTTATAATAGGCTAAAGAAACAGACAGTTTAGGATACGGAAGTGCTTTCTTTCTTTTTCTTTTTTCTTTCTTTCTTTCTTTCTTTCCACGCGGGTTTTTCAAGTTATGTTTACATAGTTTCTTTAAATTGTTGACTTAGACCACTTTCATAATTAACACTAAATGAATTCCGTATAACGTTGTAATTACAACTACTTTGTAAAGGTACATTTTTGGCGATATCGTAAAAATTACATTGAATAAATTTAGTTTAAAATCATGTCATGTGAAATAAGTGATAAATTCATTTTTTTTCAATTCTGACTTAGACCACTTTCATAATTTTGGGCACATATATTGAGACTGTTATAAAAAATACACATCGGCCATCTCTTGGTTTTCTGATTAGATCTTATATTTGCACACATTTCATCAACAGCGTCAACTGCACCTTTTTCTTCCTTTTTTTTTCTTGTCGTTTTATTAATAATAGGTTGATCATGAATAGTAGGCAATAAAAATAAAACTTTGTTGGATTTGACTTTAATTGAAACTAATATCTTTCTTTAAAATGTCTTCCGTTTCCGATGTTGCGCTGTCAGATCTCTCCTCCAGTTCGCTTTCCGATGCTTACTCCAGCCAACGACGAATATGATCCTCCTGATTCCTCAAATCATCTAAAATAAATATAAAAAAAGTGAAAACATCTCTACGTCTCTTCGTGCCGTGTATCTAAACCGAACCAAAAATCTACTTACTACTAAATTTAGCATTAAACTTTCTATTTAAATCAATCCAATAAATTAAATTAGAAATTTAATAAATACTATGCTGTAGTAATCGATAAGAAACAGATCTACAATATGTAAAACAATAAATATTAGAATTTATTAATGTACGTACCGTACAATAAAGTTGTTGTTATTACTAATCTTTCGTCCAGCGGACGACGAAATGGTCACAGAGCACGTCCTATGATGCGCGTGGACCCAATAGCGTCACGGGCTGCACTGTTTACTCAAATTAGTAAGGTAATGAAAGAGTCAAGGTCAGGGGACGGCACGAAGTAGGTGATTTCGAATTTCGTCAAGTGGCGCGTCGTCGCCTCGACGAGTGATTAGTTATACAGGGTTAAAGACCGACCGAGAAATAGCATAGTGTAGATTATGTTAAATGTGATCAAATTTGTTTGATGTATTTATTTCATTGAGATTTATTATCTTTAACAAGTCTCTTTGAAGATACTTTAATAAATTTTTGGTTAAAATAATTAATTATATAATTAGCATCAAAAAATAGACACAATAGCAAGTAATAAGTCACATTACATATATATGAGTAGTTCCAGACCAGAGCGCGTAGTTTAGCTTCCTCCAATGCATTATGCATTTCATTCTTTGAGTCTCTGAATTATCCGTTCACTCATTTCGGACATAAAATCTTAAATTTCATTTCAAATTACGATTGAAATCCGTGATTTTTAAAGCGTTTTTATAAATTCTCAATAAACATTTAATTTTTATACAATATTTCAAAAAGAATGTTTGTGTTTCGATTCAAATGAATGATTTTTTTTAAATTTTATTTTCATGTTTCCAAGTCTTTGACATAAACCATATTATTATTTTATTATTTTAAGAGCTCTTCTGTTCATTTATAAATAAATATCCAAATATAACAACCTGCACAACTTACAATACAATTCCTAACAGCAGTATGTAACACTGACAAGGTTCATGATATATAATCTGAGCTGAAATATCCCATTTCAATATGAAATAAAACGAATCCCCCATTTTTAATAAACGGGACGCTCAATGAAGATCCCCAAACTCTTCTGTTGCACACTTACAAAACTAAATTAAAAACTCTGTATGTATTAAATAAATAACTCTAGGCATATAACGTGTAACTTTAAAAACTTTAAGAAAATTTATTATTGTGTTCAAATCTAATCTGTACCAAATTATAAATTAATAATAAGTTAAAAGTATCTATCGAGTCTCTTGCTGGTTCTTCTTCATGGACCTGTCCGTTGGATCCGTGTACCGAGAGTCTGTCTTTTCACAAGTGCTATTAAATACAAAGTGACATAGTACATCTAATTGTTTTTTGATGTATTATTTTAACATTTACCAATATGTTATATGTTTATATACATAGAACAAACTATAAAAGTAGACAAGATGTGTTTTTATTAATATTAATTGAATTTATTAATACAGTTATATTATCTCCACACTTAAATAGGAGAGTAAATTCCTTTAAAATATTAACCTTGTAACGCTTTTATCACTTGTTTGTTAAGATATTTAATAATTCACAATAATATGTCATTTATAACATTTATTACCTATACAATAAAATATTCAAGTAATTGCACTAAACTGGTATATTTCTGAACCGTACCTTAAAAGCTTCTAATAATGTTAGGTATATATTATACTGTTATGTAAATGTCTGGTAAGATAAGATAAAAGGACTAGGACCCACATACGATCAATGTCTAGTTTCGATAAGTAGGGATGGGATTGAATAACCCTTGTCACATACAAATATAACAATGTGGTGTAAACTACACTGAATACAAGTGTATAGCTTACAGTAAACATATCCTGTAAGTCGAATAGCAAAGTAAATTCACTTACATGAAAGTTTGTGAGGGATCCTTCAACTTACAAAGTTTAAGATCTTAATATGATTTTCCCTTTCTTTGGGACATTCTGATCAAACTTTGTTTTACCATTTACGGGGTTAATTTATTAGAAGTTCCGAGAAGTGTTCGGTCGAAGAGATTAAACAAGACTACTTCATAGACTGTGACTTGGTCTAAGATAACATTAACTTACTTCCTTTGTGTTTTTCTTTTTTATTAACTTGTTTTTTTTTCGATGTAAATTTGACGAAATTTTTATGTAACCCTTTATCTTAATTCAGTGTTTAGTTTCTTGCTGTTTAAGGACGGTGGTGGTTTAATCATGATATTTGTTGATTTTTTTTCAGTTGTAAATAGATATAACATTATAAAAATCTTACTTCTAGCAGTCGGTAAGAGTTTTATACATCCATTAAGTGGCTACGAACCTGGTACTAATTAAAAATAATATATGTACCTTCCTTACGACCTGACCACCTTTATACTGACCTTAATCATAACAACGAGCAGCTTGTTAACCTTCACACATAAAGTCAGTCAACGAACTCATTAAATATAATAAAATATAACAAACGGGAAAACTTTATCTTAACTTCCTGAATACATAGCTTAAATAATTTAGAATATTAATATCGACATATAAACGTAACTATAAATTTACAATTGTAGTCTATCCGTGTATAGATCAGTTTAATAAACTATACAAAATGTTCATATTGAAAGGAATTGATATACGATGTGTAATTAAAAATTCCTTACTTTAAATAAATTAACAAGTTAAATTGTAATCTGAATAACACGTGTATGTAAACTCACTGAACTGTTAACTCTCAGACGAGTTAACAATTTATTTGTAAAATACAATAGATGATAGAATAACAATTTAAATTGTTTCTGAGTGTTCAGATTGAAAACATTGTACAATTTGGTTCTTTTGTTTTCATTATTTGTCATTGATTTTTGTGACTTTTCATTTTGTGTAACATCTCAGTACTTCAAAATGTAACAACGAATACGGTTTTTATAAAGAAAAAGTATTGAATACAGACCCCTAATATTAAATAGTTACCGTCACTAGTGACAGATGCATAGTAGAGATCTTTGCTGACCTAAAGCTCCCAAAGACGCCGATAAACTATAAGAGTCATTACATTCTCCTACTCGTATGATGACGCATGTGTCGTCCATAAAGATCAGTTATCAATTTTGATATTATAAATGAGAATTTTTAGAAAAGATTTCTTCGCCTTTGTTGACTCTTTGGTATGATATCGATATATTGTTATTTTTATGTAAATGAATGTATCCGTCTTTAAATATGTTTTATATTAAAATAAATTGGATATTTAGAGTAAAACAATAAACAATCTCGACAAGGGAAGTACAAGTATGTAGTGAATTAGCTTCAACTTACTTTGGACCTTCCATCAAAAGGTTCTTGAAGCACCCTTCATTTCACTTTGATATTAGTTCAGAAGTGACACGGACTACTCGTAAAGGTGCTATTTTATGAAATGTTTGTAATGATGACCCCTTAAATGTATTTTATGATTGTAAACTTTGTTTTATTTTATTATTATCAGGAGATTCCTGATTCAGCTACAAAGTTAAAGTCTTAGATTTTTATTTTAAATAAACAATGTATATTGAATTAAAAATATATAATAAATCGTTATTTCACACACATGTGTTACATGTTACATATATATATAATATATATTTAATTTAAAACAATGGTAATCTACATAAAATTAATGTGTGAGTAATAAACGAAAGAGAAAACGTAATTGGGAGCTCGATCAAAACGAGAAACAGGATTACAATTGGTTTTACACAAAAAAATGTATATGAAGAAAAGTTATCCTACTTTTAACAACAAAGAACTTCTAATACTAAAGTGCACACATTCACATCATGGCCGCACTTCTATTTATTCTATTTTGATTTTAAAAACATAATTAACGAAATCTAATTATTCAAGACGTTTCATTATTTGTGGAAGAAGACTTATTTACATTATTGTTTACAAAACATATACAAATCTTGATCCTCTCTAATAATGAAATTAAATAACCGGTTTAAAACCTTAAACATGTAATACTTTACTCCTTTGGAATTCATTTGTTAAACGAAGCAATTTAAATTACTTTTTTGTAACGAATATCTATTATTAATATAAAACAAATGCCGGATTTCAAATTGTAAATTAAAGGCTCGGCTTCGTCTTTCATTTGATAAGTCATCAGAATGGTTGAATAATTAAATACTAAATAACAGCCTGTTCTGCGAGTGAAGGTTCTCAGTAATGAAAACACAATAATAGAATTGAAGCAATTTATTTTCTATTTGGTACGAATTTGAAGTGATATTTTAATTTAAACAAAATTAAATAATATTAAAGTGAAAAAATATGGTTATGAATCTACGCAATGTTTAATAATACAAATCATGCAATATGTCTTATTAAACTTTAGTAAACAGACGAACATTTACCGGATTAAAAATATAATAAAAATAAGAAAATTCATAAAATAAGATTTGTTAATGAATAACTTTCATGTGAGAAAAGCAAGGAAAATTTGTGAGAGTAGTATTTGTCAAATTTAATTAATAAAGTATAATTTCCATTAAATAACTCTTACTATTATAAGCTGTGGTCACTGTGACAGGTCGTTACTTAAACTAAAGATACACAAGTACACGATTACATTTAGCTATAACTTTTAATGATGTAAAAGTTTCACAACACCGTTAAGATAAATATGCAATGGCTAATATTATACTATACATTTATATTTTGTTTTATTTATTATACAACATTAAACTTAATACTATACAACATTATTAAGTTACATTTACTTCTTGGATCTTTGGTAGAATTAAATGTGTTTAGTTCACTTTTTGTACTTTGTGTTATAAGACCAGAGAAATACTGCTAAATTTGGTAAAAAAATATTAATAGTTGACAATACGTGGAGTAAAACACACATACGAGTATGTACTATGTTTAATATTAAATAACACATAGCCATTGCTTCAACTTCAATGTATTAAAATATACGAGTAGTGTTTAGAACCAAATACACGAAGATATAGCAATTTAACATAATGATATATAACATGCATGATGACATTAAATTACATTAAATTATAACACAACAGTTAAAAGTAGCCGGTAGTTATTTTCGTGTAAGCAAAGGATTAAACCTTCAGAGCCCAGCGAACGAATCAGCAAGTAACAGCTGATTGTGAGTAAAAGTTTTATTTAATATTAATGAAGATAAGCCAACTTTAATATCCTTCCATTCCTTCGTCAAAAGGAGACATTTGAAGTACCCTTTGATTCAAATGATTTAGTTCTTCAATGATATAAATAACTATATTAAAACAACGATAAAATTGTCGTTTATTGTAAGAAAATAACAATTAAATAAAAAATAGGGATTTTAAAATAATAGGGATAATTGTAAAAATGTTATTATATTATATTCTTATTGATTTACTGGTACATAGTGTTTATTTGTTATGCTTTGTAATGCCTCCAATTAAAGTGAGACTTATAATATGACATGCTTGAATATAAGAAACGCTGTTCTGAAACAAACTATTAATGTAGAAAAAATTAAATAATAATAATAATACTTTGTCTAACATTACTTTACTTTGTAATGTACATAAAACATTAATAAGATATTACAACCTACTTCAGGTGAATAAATGAAGTCGGGCAAATTATAATTTAATTAATGAGTACAGCTGGTTAACTATATATAATAAGTAAACATTTATCATGAAAATGAAGTACAAAAAAGATTTCTACTTTTCATAAAAATATCAATAAATGCCAGGCCTCCAGTAATTTTAACTTATAAAAAGGTACCAATACTGAAAAATGGCAATGAACAAATACAACGGATACGGACTTCAATCATAGTTAAATTCGTAAGTACAATTTATTTATTTCCCATATTAAAGAAAGCAATGTCCAAACAATTCTTCTAATGTTATAAATGTATAAGTTTATAATTTGTTATTCTTTTTGAAGAAAAAACTACTGACCGGATTTGATAAAAACTTCAACTACTTGTAGACTACAATATATAGATTGTAGATTTTATGTAATGTCGTGGTAAAATATGATATTATCAACCAATGGCGATTGTAGCGCATGCGAAGCTGCGGGTAAAAGTTGTGTCAGCCGCCGAGACAATGAGATTAAACATTCCCTTAACTCCAATACTCTTCAGGCATTGTAATAGTGGCAATTTCTAATTTTTTAAATAATAATCTAATAATAAAAAAATACATGTTTAAAATAATTTAATTTATATATAAAAATGTTAGAAATTTATTCGAGAGTAGTATGAATGTGTACACGGTTTTATTAAATAGACATTCTACAAACATTTTACAACAAGAAATTAATATTAGCATTATATTTTGAAGAATTTTAAATGAAATCTAACGTTTTTTGAGCGAAGCGAGCGGAGCGCTATACTGGAGACTTTTTCACTTTCTTTGTCACGAATAGGCTCGAAAACTACTAGACGGAAAATTATGAAATTTTACAATCAAAAAGACACACATTAGGCCAATTAGGTTTTTAAAAAAAATTGAAAAATCATGTCGTTTAGGAATAATCGTCAAAAAACAAAGAACGAAGTCAATGGGACTACACTACATTACACTGGTCTCGCTTCGCTCAATATGCAAACGGCACCCGAGAAATTGAGGGTCTGCTGGCGTCCCTAGTATTTTTAACAATGTAAAATATACACAAAGCTCTCTCTCCATTGTTACTAAACATGACTATGTAATGTAATGCGTACTTGTGTTACAGAATGATTTAAATATTTAATTAAAGCTGCCGTCGTTGACTTGCTTAAATATAAGTGACTCGAGCAAAGTGTGCGAAGTGTTGTTGTATTATTACGTACTTATTTGTTACATATTGAAGGTATACAATAGTTATTATAGTAATTGTTTGTTACTATATTATCAGTAAATGTTTTTTTTTTTGCCTAACACGTAGCCGTTGATCATCATTATATTGTATACAGTTGTCATCATATTTTTTTTTAAATCAAAAAGCATTCTCCGGACTGATCAAAATTTGCCTGATTTTGATACTAAAAAGACTTTATCTGTATTTTTTTGTATACTATCTAGATTAATGCTTGACTACATTCCACCTGATGGAAAGTGAAAATGTAGTCTTAGATGGTAAAGCGCATTAACCTAGTAACCTATTCACTCTTCTCTTGAAAACAGCCCCATTGTATTCGGACCGAAAAACCGATGCAGGCAAGATGTTCCGGTCCTTCGCTGTACGATTTAAAAAAGATGAATAAATAAATATATAAATACATATATTTCAAAAGAATTTGTACAATGTTGGATACATTTCTATAGAATTAAGTAAAGCTATCAGAAATTCTCCTTATTATTCATATACTTATTATTTCAATAAATTAAAGTTAACTTTCTATTTTATACTTTTGTTTACTACAAAAATATAAGAGTTTGAATCTTCTTTTTCTGCGAGTTGGAGTATTATTAAAAGTTTGACTATTATTAATAATATAAGATTTTGAATACTTTTTACATGCTGATACCTAATGATTTCTAGTTTTTGTCTTTAATATCATTATTGCGTATAATTTATTTTAATACTTAAAGCAACATTTTATTTTATAAATATAAACGAACACAGAGCTGTTTCTTGTCTCAAAGAAACAATAACTATAAATTACTCTTGTAGTCTAGTCAATGTAGTCATCATTATATTAGCTTTGTTGCATCATGAAATATTACAGATTATTATTAAGTTATAATTAACATTAATAGGCAGTGCCGGCGTTAGCGGGGCGCGTTATGGGGTGACGGCCCGGGGCACCAAATTTGGGGGGCGCTGAGGTCTGGGGCCTTGGCCTTCTGTCTTCCGCGCTGTGTACCCTCAATACTGTGCTCTATATGCCGTATTCACAACTATGTTCAGCTGTCAGATGATTTGGTTCAGTAAAAAATAAATACTCGATATTGATTTCCTTAAGTGGGCGCCTAAATATTTTTGCCCGGGGTGTCAGTAGCCCTAACGCCGCTGCTGTTAATAGGGATCATGTTTCAGCAAGTATTATGATTAGATCGTGTACTGTATTAGGGTAACCCGATCCATGTCCATATATCTTGTTCTATTGTTCAAGAATATTAACACTGGAATTAAAACACTTTTCATTTAATTAAGAAAGCTCAGTATTATTTGTGATATACATAGAGTTGAGTTATAGCTAGAAGTGTTGATAAGATAACTCGCTAACGTTCACATTCATCTCATAGTAAATAAGCAGCGACGTCTAATATTGTACCATATTTTATATATTAACTGAACAGAATTGATATCTAAATAAATACTTTAGCTACCGACAAAATAAAAATAAAAAACATGCGTGCGTACAAAGTACACATGTCAGAAGTGAAACTTCTTTGGCGAACTAATTTATAAATCTTGTTTATATTTATACAAATCTAAAACTTTAAATTTCCAACATTAAGAGGAAGGGAAAAAGGAAGATAGGTTAGGAATTTAATTGTCATTAAAATAAAACTAGTAAACGAATACACAACCAATAGGGCGTGTATTCTTTCTCGATATCCCGTATTCTCTCTCTCTCTTGTTCAATCTTTCTCACTATAGCTCTCTCCCACCTCACACTCCATAGCACTATGCGTGATACGACGTTCGCTCTGTCTCACTTTTTCTCTCAATCGGTCTCGATCACTCTCTCTCTCTTTTCCGACACTTCCGTTGCATACCGGCGTGACGTTTCATCTGTAAAAATTTTACCCTCATGCGCCTAAAGAAGTTTCACTTCAATAATATTTTAGAAGATATTTTACCATTGTCATATTCATTAACATCTGTTTATTAGTTTTAGGCATTTTGTATAATGTACTTTTATCCAATTAACCTAAGAAACATTCAAAATTGAAACCCAAAACAGTTAAATTCTTTATGACTTAAAAGGTAAATTATTTAAGACTTGATAAATTAAACAGAACTGTAACTTTACACTGTGAAGTCACTAATAGCGTTGTCTCTACAACCTTCATTTAACTGTGAGGTTGTTAATAAATTAAATGAGCTGGTTTATAATTTATGGGACTTTGGGACTGAACTATTTAAATCCTGCAAAATAATTATACTATATATTGATTGAAGTGCTTTGTGTTTTACATAATCGAAAATTCAGTCATTCAGTCAGTAATTTGACTTCTTAATCGTCAAATAAACGTTGGTCGCAATGTGTAACAAAATATTCAAAATGGTGTAATCTATTGTTAAGTATAAACAGACCTGCAAAGAAAACTGTAACGTGACAATCATCCGACTTGCAAAGTTTATTTAAACTCGAAATGCAAATTAGTTGTTTACATTTTATATACACCCGCGGACGGGAACTTTGCTTTGTTTATCTTCAGTACTGTGTCTACCTACCAACGACTAAACGATTGACTTACATTATATAATGCACGAAAAACAGTCTTATTACTGTATACGCAGAGGTTATTTTGCTCCGCACTCATATAACCCTCTTTCCAGTGTATATAACTAAAGTTGATACTCCTATACAGTACAGTTGATACTCCTATACAGTACACAGTGTTACTCCGCACTGTGGTGTTTCATTACTACTTATTAATTATGTTTTGATGAAATGTATTTTTAAGCTATTGCCTCTGGTTTATTAATATTATTATTGTGTGAATTCAATTTATACTTACGTATACAAAATAAATACAGAAGATTTTTTATTACATAATAATATCATAATTGGAGTAAATTCAATACTTTTTTTGTTAAGAATTTAATTAATTATCTAAAAAGGTTTTACTTTGCGATAACAAACAAAAATATATAGTTATATAAAACAGGATAAAAAGATATTAATACCGAAAATACACTTTGATAAGATTACTTTTTAATTTAAGTAATAGACGGATAGACATGTACTTGTATTATATTATATTATTAAATGTAGATATTTTTAATTCTTTATTTAATGACTATATTATTTCTATCTCTCTTTATCTCTATTGCCCTCTCTCTCAATATCTATTCTACCTTACATATACTACACGTACCTAAAGTCTGGTTATCATTTTAAACGCTGGTAATCCTCGTCTCCGGTACTGTACGAGGATACATCGCAGAGCTCATCTTCTTCTTCCATTGATTCCTGTTTCTGCTGAGCTCATGGTCGATGTCAGTTGGTGCTGCAACATGTATATTGTTAAAAGGTTGAAGATATAATAAAGCGATTTAATGGTCGAGTATTATATTTTTATTATACAATTATAAACAAAATGTTTTTATATAAAATGTTGGTGATATTTAACAATTTACGTCAGCTGCCATTAAAGACAGCGCTGTTTAGAAAACATTAGGTGTATTACTTAAAGAATTTATTATCAAATATCATTAACAGCAAAACACTTGGCGAAGTTTAAATAACACTTCAGTCCTGACAAAGGTCAAGTGATTATAAATTATACGTGATCGTCCGTCACTTGATTAATGGAGGAGTCTTTTAATGACTCTTTTTAATTTCTCAATATCATGTTATTCGGACGCTTTTGATAAATGCTGTCTTTCCGTGACTTTTTGTTCCGGTCTCTTGAACTTGAAGGCGTCTGTTGTTTGTGTTTCAATTTCCTTAAAACATTTCTTAGAATATAATAAATCATATATATTTAAGTGCATGTAGATTATTATATTATTAAAGAGATGTTTAAATATACTTATACTACCTTAAATGTTTGTAAATGTCCACTGTACACACACAGTGACACTTGACACTTGACCCCAGATACACACACCGAGATCTGAAACCAATATATAGGTATGTACTGTAATAGATGAACATGATTATTATATATAACCTACATTTTCATAGATAATAACAAGTAAACTTGTAACTACGACGTGATAGGGTAAGGTTATGTGGAGGTAAGGTAAGGACAGGATAGGGATAGTTGTAATAAGGACTTGTTAACCACAGAGAAGAAATAAAGGATCAAAATCGGGAGAAAAAACTTGCAATATTAAAAATAATAATTAAAATCTTATTATTTATAAATATAACATAAAAAATTAAAATATATGTTATACACATTATTATATTATAAATAATCCCTAAACATCCCTAAATAAAAAGCTTCTAAAACCTCACCTGGGCGCTCCTTCACAATCATATGCTTATACAAACAAACTGCAGGAGTTACACACAGTGATGTACCATTTTACACTTACTAACTAACAAATATCACTCGGTAACGGACGGACACTGGAGAGGACGCAACGACAATCATTATATACAAACAAGTATATTCGACTTTATGCCCTTGGCCATAACATTTATTATAATCTTTAATAAAAAAAAACCAGAATGTTTGTCGGTTTTACAGGTTTAAGCGATCATTCAGTAGCTCCTGTGTAAAAGTACAAGTCTCCAGATTGAAAAATAAAGTAATAAAGTTACAATATTACGACTAAAAATACTAAAAACTAAAACCAAAAATGAAAATAAAATTATATATAATAATATTAATATATCTTATTATCACATTCTTATTTCTTTGGTATTGTATATTTATATATATATATATATATTATATTTATATATATATATATATATATATATAAATGGTAACTTTATAGAAATACTTTTTAGGTGATGTTTCGATAAAAATATCCAGTGATAATTTATGGACCACATATACGAGTATGTAGCTATAAATATGTTTATATAAATAATAATATATACCGAGACAATTTGTATTCTCTGCAAAAAAAAACTTACCTATGAAGAGCGGCAACAGCGCACGTCCAAATACGTTACGAGTTACTTTTGACTAAAACATATTCACTCGTCATTATTTAATATACTATTTTTTCAAATAAATGACTTTTATAGTATAATGAAGATACTATATAAGATACATAATATTTCTTTTTAATACCTCTTTTAAGGTATTCAAGATAGACTGATTTAATAATCAGTCTATCTTGAATACCTTAAATAACATTGGTGTGGAGTCAGGTGATAAAAATTCACTTCATCCTTTTTTTGCACACAGCATGGAATGTCCAATCAGAACCTTTACGGTTGCAAAGCTCGTTCGAAATAAATAATAATAACAACAATATAAACTAATCACTGAATATACTTTAACTCGCAAAAAACATTAAATGACACAATTACACATGTCACCTCCAAGGAACCTTCAGGGAAACTAACAAAGTACAAACTAGCAATTGGCAGTACTAGGGATGTCGATCTAAGATCGATTAATCGATAAATCGATTTATCAGGCCAAATAAAGTATCTTCCTATTGTTTTGTATTAATGGATCGAACGTTTAAATCGATCTTAAAAATTAATATCGATTTTCGATGTTTTATATTTTAATTTGTATAGCAATGTAACCAACCATACATGTGCTTAGGTAGTTCATAACTTATGAAATAACTGTTTTATTTGCTTATTAATTGTTCTTAAATAATAAAAAAAAGTTTTATTTATTATTTAAAAACAGTTAATAAACAAATAAAACTGTATTATAAAATAATTATTTGTAGATTTAACAGTATCTCATACTTCTGAACTTTTTACAACTTCGTAACTGAAGATTGCAATGATAAAACATCTGTTATTAATAAATCGAAAACAAAAAATCTTAAAATCGATATTTTAATCGATATGTTTGAAAACAGTATCAATATTAATTAGCTGTGAAATACAACGCAGTGACCTTCAGGGGGCGGAGTCAAACAGCGATGCTCTTCTTACAAATCTTTTAAACTTAACCGCCGCGCGATTCAATAAACACAAATAGTGAAGTGAATATAGTAGAAATATTATTTCATCATAGTTTAATTTATTATTTTTTGTTTTTAAATTTATATTCACAAATTAGTGAACTGGATCTTATTATTATTATATAATGTTGTCAGATGTAAATATTTGTTAAAAAAATATTATGAAATTACAACTTTTCACATTTTACTATTTAATGTTTTGTTAAAACATTATTACAGATTGTATGATCGTTGTAGTGATTTATTTATCTATAGACACTGATATGATTTAATCATATTATTAAATATCATTTAATGAAATGCAAAAGTATTAGTAAGTAGCCAGTTTAGCAATTATAAAAGTTTTATTAGGTTATTAAAATAATATATTTATAAAATAATCTTTGTCAATAGTGGTCCAACCTTATTTCTTAACTTATCAAAGCGGGCGTTAGCTAGCTCAGAGTGACGAAAGCACCCATAGTGCTGAAAGTCTAACTCTGTATATATACGCGCAATATCGATTTTTTTATATAGGAGACCTTCTGGTATGAGTGTGGTATTTTTAGAAAGCCCTTGGCCCATAGACCCAGAAAATGCATTTACACTTAGCAATATACCTACCGCCTCACCTCTACGGCCGTTTGAAAAATGAGACTAAAATTTAGTTTTTGGCTCCGCACCAGTATAAAATCATTTATTTTCACCTTGAAAAGGTCCTCGTCGAGACCTTTTCAACAAGCCCAAAAACGCCAAAATCCGACCACCGGTTGATGAAATATGACATTTTGAAAATTTTGACTGGCGCCTCCATCGATGATTACTTTGTCTGTGTGTGGGTATATTCGTAGTTACAACTGATTTTGTTCAAACTTTCAGGGATTGAAGTACTTCAAAAACTAAGACTTTTTTGTTCTACGATATTTCGATTTGGCCGCCATGTTGGCCGTGGCCAGCCCTCAAAAGGCCAAAAATGGCCATTTTTCATACAGGGACTGTGGCCAAACCAGTTGACGTACATTGACAAATTTGGCATCATTGAAAAGGTCTCAAGCTCATCTTTTGAATAATATCCCTTTTGATGGAAAAAACATTTTTTGGCGTGACATTTTTGGTCAAAAACCAAAAAATGGCCGACTGGCCGGGGACATATCGGCCATTTTCTCAAAAACAGCGCCAACGATTTTTTCCAAAATTTCCTCATTCGTAGCCCCAAATTAGAGCTAAAATTTGGTATATAGCACATATCTGGGAAAACTCGTAATTTTGAGATATGGCCCTGAGAAGTTCAAAAAATCATGAAAAATGACCAAAAATGGCCAAAAAATGACTTTTAAAGCCAGAATCGTACTCACAACACGGTTAAAATTCAATGCTAGTTGCACAGTAATAAACACATGATAACAACAATAAACAATGAATAAACTCACTAACGCATTGCCGTCTGTAACAATAAAACAAAATTTACAGAAAAAAATCCGAATACTGAAGAAATTCTGTTTTGAAGCAATGAATTAAAAAAATAAATGGAAACTGAAAAAATCAAATGAAAAAAAAATCGGGCACCTGTGGGAATCGAACTCGAGGTCTCGTCTTTGTCATTACAACGCTCATCCTCTGAGCCAAAACACTCTCATTTTGTCAGAGGCAACTATTCCAAATAATAATAATAATAATAAATCAATTTATTTCAGATAATTCATCCATAAGTGTTAGTAACATTTTAACTTAAGTAACTAATGTTATAATAGTACTCGTAGTTAGTATTCAACATAACAATCTCAAATTATACAGAAAAATAAAATATATAAAATGCACAAAATTCATAAAATTATTAAAATTAAATATAAAATCAATTCAAATAAATATAAATTAAATTCAAATCAAATATAATTAAAATCATAAAATAATATTAAAGAAATTAAATAAAATAAAATTCATGGAAATCATCGTTCTAATTATTATTATTTTTTTTTAATTCTACAAATAACTCAACGCTATACTCCTACAGTCAGTATACGCTACGCTTCGATGCTACGTGTACACTATCCCAGGACCTCCGGAGGGGAGCGTCTAGCTTTAACGCCAATATGCTGAGAAGACTGTTGGAGCTGTTCAGTAATCTTGTCATTGCGGACGCGGTCCGCTTTCGTATTATCGCATAGAAGTCGTCTACACGAGCCTCCGCAAACATTGCCGATGCACTGCAGTATCGAGGCTTCCTCAACAAAGCCCTAAGCACATTGTTGTACTGAACACGCAGTGCGCTATATGTCCGCCGCGTATAGTTCTCCCATAGGCTGCACGTGTAAAAGGAAATAATGTAAATAATATTAATTTTACCTGTGTCGAACACCGTGCAAACCTACGGGCCAACATATTGCCTCTAACCGACAGAGCCCTGCGCTCCCGCTCGATATCACTATCATCACCCAGGCGTTCATTCACAATATGACCAAGGTATTTAAATTCAGATACTAGTTTCAGAGAAGTTCCACACAGATGTATTTTAGGAATGAAATTTAACTGTTTGTTTATTCCTCGAAAAATTAAAATTTCGCTCTTTTTAGCGTTATACCTCAGTCCATTCTCCTTTGCATATTCCTCACAGATTTTTATCAGTCTTCGAAGACCACTGACCGACGGGCTCAACAGAACCATATCATCTGCGTAACTAAAATTGTTCATCATTACGCCATCTATCGAACAACCGACGCCTGCCCCGCTAAGCCTCTCTATGAGCCCGTTTATGTAAAGATTGAACAATCTGGGTGACGTCAGGCCCCCCTGTCTTACTCCACACCCTAATTTATATGGTTCACTAAGTGCATCACCCCATCTTACCACATTACTTTGGGCACCAGTACTTTAATAGTGATATCAACTCCGGTCTTAAACTGCTATCCTTTTCAAGCTGCTGCCATAAAATTTTATAGGATACGAGGTCAAATGCCTTCGACAGATCCAAAAAACACGCAAACACATGGGTCTTTCTATCCGTGTAGTACCTTACGGCTTGCTTGAGACACAATACTGCGCTCTCAGTTAACAGCTCTGATCTAAAACCGAACTGCGCATCGTGTATGTTAATTGTTCTGCCAAGTTGAGTATCAAGCAAGCCGTCAAGCACTTTGGCTATGATGGTAGCAAGAGATATCGGTCTGTAGTTGGTTCTGTCCGCCGCATCCCCCGCCCTATTCTTGATTATAGGCACGACTATTGTCCTTGTCATCGAGTCCGGCAGAAAGCCGTGGCTTATACAAATATTGTACAACAAAACTAGGACTCTAGGAAGGTGCACACCAGCGTGTCACAGATGCTCAACACTCAGGCCATCATGTCCAGGCGACTTTCCACGCTTCATACCCATTATTGTATCTACTACTTCGCTAGACGTGAAACTTACAAAGCTTTCCCCATTATTTATGATATCCCCCCTGCCAGCCTCGGTGAAATTGATCTCACAGGGATCCACTGTAAATTGTGTTTTAAACATATTTGCTATGTTACGGCAACCGCTCACTCCCCCTACTTCAGCCGGAATATTCGATCTTGTATTCAGTTTGTCTGTTTGTTGCCAGAATTTTCCAAAATGTTTGTTTCTATATGACGTAGCCAGTATGTTCACTTTAATCTGTTCTGAATTGTCTTGGCACCATTTAAGTTTGTTTTTAAAGGCCCTACGAGAGTCCCTCATGTCATTATAGATAGTTCCATTTGTTGGTCAAATAAATGGGTATATATTTGCATGAAAAATAATCGCACAGCATTCTGTTTCCAATCCTTTTACAAAACTATTGATATCAAAACAAAAACTTCTCAACGAAGTAAATACCGAGTGACGAAAGCGAATCCACTGACAAAACTCCTTATATGAATTTTGCGACGAAAAAAACCACGAACATTTTTATTCACAAACATAAACAAACACAAAAAATGTGAATGTGTTCGGAACGTTGCCAAACAAACAAACAAACAAAAAAAATACAAACAAAAAATGTGAATGTGTTCGGAACGTTACCAAATTGCCTTGATCAATCTAATAAAATAAAAACAAAAATGCAATTTGTGCAACGTTTCGAGCACATTCACATACTTTGTGTTTGTTTACGTTTGTGAATAAAAATGTTCATGGTTTTTTTCGTCGCAAAATTCATATCAGGAGTTTTGTCAGTGGATTCGCTTTCGTCACTCGGTATTTACTTCGTTGAGAAGTTTTTGTTTTGATTATTATTACGGAGTACAACAAGAAACTGAAATAGAAACGAAGAAGCCTATTCTTATCTCTTTCACACTTATTACATTTTATATTGAAGTGATTGCGGAAGAGGTACGAGTATGTTTGTCGTTATTTTTATATAATTATTATAAAGACACATTTTGTGAATCTTATGACTTAGTATTAAAGACTATTATGCTTTAATAGTTATTCAGTAGTAAAAGTGAAGGAAGCCAAAGTCAAGACCTAAACTGAACAAACAATTTTGTTGTAATAAATAATTGGTAATGTATTTATTTCATTAATAATATTTTGACATCAGAGCGGATGAGACACGTCTTTTATAAAGTATATATGAAGGTAAAAGATATGACTTTCCTGATAAGTATTATTAATTAATATGTACTACAATTATGACTCTGCTAAGTGTAACTAAATTATTTGTCGAAGGTCTTTCTATTGATCACATGTATTGTGTTAGTATTGATACCATAACATATTAAACACTATATTATAGTACGTAGGTTACATTACATTACCTCACAGCGTCTGTAACTATCACTATCAATATACCATACATGTGCTGAGGTAGTTTGTATTCTGCTCCTTGTTTTTCATTATCTCGTTTAAAAACAATAATGTGTGTAAGATCTTAGTTTTAACATCTGTTTACTAAAGGTCATTGACCTCTCGGTGCTATTCCATTACAATACTGTTACTTTACTACTAAAAGAATATAATTACTTGCGGTTAAAAGCCCGGACCGTTTTCTTGGAGTATTGTTTTAAACACTTTTTATATCCTGTGCATATTTTTAAATAAATTAATAGAATATATTATAAAGTTTTCATGATTATATCTGTTTATATATATAGTATGTATATAAACAGATAGATAAAATTATATTTCAACGAATGACGCCATATTTACCACAGCATCATGAACTCCATTGAGGCATATAGTAAAGGTATTGCAGTCTCCCTTAAAAATCCAGGTGGTGACACTTTTTTAATTCCATTAAGATCTCCCTCTTCCCCCTCAAGCCAATTCTCATCAATTGCCACTGTATCGATGTCGTAGTCATTCCTAGCCACGGCTAATTCCTCGTGAAGAGAGAGCCTGGGTTATGGAGACGAATATTTGTTCGAGTGTGTGATTGATATTAATAGCGTATATGTATAAAGTATATATATAAACTAGTCTAATCACAATTTTACAAACAGAGCTCTATAGAACCCGAAATAAATATAAACCCTACCTCCATTATTGACCTCCGCATAAAATGTTACATGTAAAATATATGCAATAGTAGATTAAAAAAATCAGCGGTTATGATATTTGTTAGAGATATCAAAGCTAATTAATATTTTTTGGTTTACATGTTCATGCCATATTCGAATATTATAAATGATAAAAATACTTTTATCCCTCTGTTCGTCGCCAAATACAATATTTTCAAAATCAGGAAGCGTGGCTTATTTCATTTTTTTCCCATTAATATCCGATATTCTAATATACCTTCTGTTTAATCTCGAGCCACATTATGACTTTATTCAAATTGTCACCGTACTTTTTTTCATTGTTGATGAAGAGATTTCTTTAATATAGTTATCTATTTTTATTGTACGTCTGTTGCGCAGACATCATTTCATTGGTCTGTTCTTAAATACATCATAGTTCTTTTTATATCTCTCTAGGGACGGTGTCCCTACATTGTACTTAGGTATAAGTCGCACCTCTCTTACGCATTACGTCCTACGTCTCTGTCCATTGAACACAGAGTGCAGAGTGCTTCTATGTTTCCTGTGCGCGCTACGCCTTAGCCCCATTGTTAGTATTTTTTGCTAACATGATATTGCAAAATGATTTGATAAAAATATTTTTAGTAACTTCTCGAGAACGCATTGTACTGGGATTTTTGGAACCTTCTAGATATGTGGTAAGGCTACTTTCTCCCTTCGACCGCACAGCATGACTGTGTAGACAGATTTAGATGATAGTTAATTCAACATTTCTGAATTATTAAATATTGTTTAGACAAAGACAAACCAATATTAATTAATTTACCATTTTCCATTTTAAGGATGTCTCGATTTCTATCATTTTGTAAAACTGAACATTCAAATTAACGAGGATTGTTATATTTTTTATTTGAGTATTTTGAAACATTTTCATCAATACAGGAAATACTGTCTACATAGTTTATTTTTAACGAGATATTTGATCTTAAATTTAAGACAATGATTTGACAAGACAATGACCCAAGATAAGTACAATTGAAAAATATATATTTTTCATTGTTTATTGTGTCGGTCAATGTGAACTTGAACTTGAACTGTGACTTGAAGACAAGGTGCTTTCTAATATTAAGAATTACACTTTTTAATAAAACGACCTATGTTTTAAATGAAGTCCCGTTTATCAAAAGGAATGAACGAGAACCGTTATATGTACGATCAGTATTGTTATCAAACATGTAAAGCGATAAATTTAGTTAACATTACGATATTACGATAAGATATTAACGATAAAATATTTAACGATAAAATATTTTTAAATATAGGATTCTACTGTATGATATTTCATAAACAATAATATGAAGAAAGACAAAATACCTATAATTGTCATTCACAAATAAACCGTTTCATGGTTTAACAATAAATCCGTAGAGTGATAAGAATAATATAACATGGGATTGGAGAGGCTTCAGTCGTAACGAGGAGCAGAGCCTTTAAGTATTCATCACGTTACAAGAAATAAGTGAGAAGTGAAATAAACTAAAATAAAATGTACTTTATTGTACATTAACTTGTATATAAATGATTACGAGATGATGGAAATCTACTCGGAGGAAGTGAGGCCTTTGTACTTGATGTTAAATAACCTCTGAGCGTTAATTTATTTTAAATAATATTAATTAAAATTGAAACATAAAAGAAAAACAGTTTCTTTTATATATTTACTTAAACGTCCTGAATATTTTTTTCTTATTTAAATATTTAACTCCGATTTTATTTTTTTATTACAGCTGCTACAAGGACATATAAACACTGATTTATTAAGAAGATGCCGTTAACTATAACTATTACATTAGTGTGACGTCACGTGGGTCGTACATAAAGGTCGGTTATCAGTTTTGATATTATATATGAGACATTTTCTTCCACTCCGTTGACTCGGTGGTGTGATGTCGATATATTGGTAGAGTTGTTATTGTTATTTTAGTATAATGTACCCGCCTTGGAATATATTATGTATTAAAAGTAACACATTGTTGTGAGTAAAGCAATAAACAAACTCGAGCAGGTATTTGGTAAAATAACTCTCCTTCAACCTTCAGGCTACTTTGAACCTTTCATCAAAAGTTTCTTCAATGACCTTTCATTTCACTTTGAAAATTTAGTTTAGAAGTGACACGGACGCGTACTCGTAAAGGTACGGTTTTAGGAAATGTTTATTATGGGCCCTTAAATGTATTTTATGATCATATATGTTGTATATAATGAGATGGAAAAGTTTTTTTTTTAATTATTATCAAAAGATTTTCAGTCCAGCTATAGAGCCAAAGTGTAATATTTTTATTTCTAATAGGTAATGTCTTTTATAAAGTCAATAATAAATATTGATTTCAATTGATTAAAATAGAACTGCGATTAATATTAATAAAACAGAACACAACACGCACACTAGAGAAACATTAAATGCGTGATCGATAATATCTTGAGGCAGACAGTTTTGACAATGACTAAATATAACCTTTTTTGTTCAAACAATATAAACGAAATTATTTAGTAAACAACTCTAATAAAAAAGTAAAAAAAAATACAAAAGAAATACACCTAAAATTTAACAAATTTTTTTAGATAACTCTGAAGGTTATTAATTCGTCGGCTCAAAGTTACAACAAATTACATTATGCAAGAGTAGTACTAACTCGCTGTGAAACCAAAAGATAAATACAAGTTTTAAATTTCTTTAACTTGAAATAAAACAAACACTGATATGGAGAAAAAACTCATAGTATTTATTATTTTTTTAGTCTTTTAGACTTAATTGAAATACTTCAATTTACAACAAACCACATTTATTACATGAAGATAAAAAGTAAAGTTTTCACACAAATAAATAAATTATTATTTATAATAACCAACTCCTAACTAAATACAACCTTCGAGATAAGAGGCTGGATGTAACGTAGAATTAGTATTGCCGTTGTGATATTCACAAAGGCAATATTAATTTACTTTCGTAATACTTACAGACTTCCGTAATACTTCCGTAATACGGTAGACTGTACTGTAGACTTCAAACTCATATTAATTCATTGAGTGGTTCCAGTAATATACACCTATTGTAACCTATCCTCTTTCCTTTAAACCATTACAACGAGATCCCTTTGACCCTCTAATGGAATCATTTATGACATGTGACACATATTACTTATCAATCAAAAATAGTTGTACAAAGATATTGTAAAGTTAATATAACTTACACTTATAAAGTTGTTATAATTTACGATGTTAACATACTCCTACATTAATTTTTAAAGAAGACTGCAATACTGTCCATTATGGGCGTTAAGAACTTCAATGAAGTTCATGACGCTGTAGTAAGCATGGAAGCATGGGATCATTCGATGAAAAATAATGTCTTATATTTAAATATGTATAAATATACATATATATATGTATACATGACAACTATATAAAACATTCCTATTCTTAAAGAAATTTTAAGTTCATAATTAAGTTCTAAGCACACTCGCAAAATAAAAAAAAGTCGTTTAAGCGGAATTAATTATTTTCTTTTAATAAAATTAATCACTCGTTATAGCCTAAATAATATTCTAATAAGATAGCACCGAGAGGTCAAAGACCTTCAATGAACAGATGTTAAGACTAAAGGCATATACATATGTGGTTGTTTGTTGTTAAACGAGACAATGAAAAACAATGTCCAAAGTACATGTATGATATATTAAATAGTTGATAGAGACGCTGTAAAGTAATGACTACCTACGAGTGTGTACTAATACACAGTGTTTAACATATTAAATATAACATATTATGTTACCAATACAAGCGCAATACATCTGGTTATTAGAAAGACCTTAGACTAATTTTCTTTTCTACTTAGCTATGTCCTACTAATTGTAGGAAATATTAAAACTACTTTTCAGGAAAGTCACACCTTTTACCTCAATGAACATTTTAAAAGACGTGTCTCATCCGCTCTGATGTCAAAATATTTTAAATGAAATAAAATATAATTAAAATAAAATACATAACCAATTATTTATTACAACAAAATTGTTTGTTCAGTTTAGACCCCTAGTTAACCTTGACTGCCTTCTCTTTTGTAGTAAATAACTACTAAAGCGTAATAGTCTTTAAAGCTAAGTCATAAGATTCACAAATTATGTCTTTATAATAATTGTTTGAAAATAACGAGAAACATACCTCTTACGTGATCACTTAAATATAAAATGTAATAAGAGTAAAAGAGAAAAGAATAGGTTTCTGTGTTTCTATTTCTATCTGTTGTTATATTGGCGTAACAATAATAAGTTAACGAATAGAGTTGGACCACTATTGACAATGATTATTTTATAAATACATTATTTTAATAACCTAATCAAATTTGTATAATTGCAAAACTGGCTACTATTACTACTAATAATACTTTAGCATTTCAATAAATGGAATTATATTCAATAAGTCGATTAAATCGTATCAGTGTCTATAGATAAATAAATCAGTACAACGATCATACGATCAGTAATAATGTATTCTGTAATAATGAAAGTTATAATTAAACTTACAATTTCATAATATTTTTTAACCAATAATTTACATTTGACTACATTAAATAATAATATTAACATTCAATCCACAAAATTTTTGCATATAATTTTTAAAACAAAAAATAATACGGTTTAGTTTAAAAGATTTGAAAGCAGAGCGTCGCTTCTTGACTCCGCCCCCTGAAGGTCACTGCGTTGTATTTCACAGCTAATTAATGATGGATGAGACTGTTCAAATATATCGATTAAAATATCGATTTTCAGATTTTTTTTTCAATTTATTAATTCCGATGTTTTGTCACCTCAGAAATACTGTTAAATCAATAAATATGTTTTATAATTAGTTTTATGTTTTTAATAAATCTATTTAAATAATAAATAAAACTGTTTTTATTTAAAAATAGCTATTTCTTATGTTATGAACTACCTAAGTACATGTATGGTTACATTGATATTCAAATTAAAATATAAAACATCGAACATCGATATTAATTTTTAAGATCGATTTACACCTTCGATTAATTAATATAAAAAACAAACGAAAGAAGATGTTTTCTTTTGCCATAAAAATCGATTTATTGATTAATCGATTTTAGATCGACATCCCTAGTCCCGCTCCCGCCAATCACTAATTTATTAGTTTCCGGGAGGGTTCCTTGGAGGTGACATGTGTAATTGTTTCATTTAATGTTTTTTGCGAGTTAAAGTATATTCAGTGATAAGTATCTATTCTTAATATTATTTATTTAAAGTGATCTTTCTTTACAACCATAAAGACACTAATTGTACACAGGACATTCCGTGCTATGTGCGAGAAAACAATTAAGTGATATGTAACTCCAAACCAATATTGTTTAAGGTATATTGATTGAATTATGATATTAAAGTCAAATAAAAATAGAAAAAGTCAATTATTTGTAGTTACGAAATAACATTATAGTACTATCCAACTTTTCCATTTTTTGATAATGGCGGCCATGTTGAAAAGTTGAAAATGTAACATAATTTTAATTATGGAAGTTATTATGTGGTTATTATAGTATAAGAATATAATATTAAATAAGAAGTAGTCAGTGAATAATTAATATGTTTTAGTACATAAGTAACTTGTAACGCATGTCGTCGTGCGCTGTTGCCGCTCTTCATAGGGTGTAATGTTCTTATTGGATTATTTTTCCGTTTCTTTGAGATTTTTAAGTTTTTCGATTTTATTATAGATATATAATCTAAATTCTATGAAGTATTTTTTAAGTGAATCAAAGTAACTTGAACCTGGAAGCATGCTCTTTTAAACGATCTACTGAATGCTCGTTCGAAAAACCTGTAAAACTGACAAATATTACCTTTTTTTGTATTATAATTTTTATGATGCACCTTATGCCTAAGAGTACTAGGATCCGCCAACCGTGCGCGGCGGGTGTTGAGCTGAGCCCCTCTCCTTTCTTCTTTTCTTGATAACTTTTGAATGGCTAAACATTTTTTCAATCTGTTTTCTCTATAACTTCCGCGTTAATTACCTCGTCGCATTCTGGAGAGAACTAAACACAAAAAAATGTCTCCCAAATGGTTAAGCGCTTCGCTTAGGCTCAGCTCAATAAGGTAGAATATACCGTGAATGTTTTCCAGTTACTTGTCTGTAGTGAACGATTGTCGTTTCGTCTTCACAGTGTCCGTTATCGAGTTGTTTATATTATTTGTCATTTCTGGGAAATATCATGTCAAGTAAAGAATGATACATCATTGTGAGGAACATCCTGCGGTCTGTTTGTGTAAGTTATGTAAGTATATGATTGAAGGAGTGGCCAGGTGAGGTTATAGAAGCTAATTTTCTAATACTAAGATTTTAACTATTCTGATTATTATTGCAAGTTTTTTCTCCTGATTTTGCTCCTTTCCTCTTCTCTGTGGTTAACAAGTCTTTAATACAACTATCCCTATCCTGACTATCCACAGAACCTTATCTTATCACGTCGTATTATGAATTTATTTGTTATTATCTATGAGTTTATTATGGATTAACGCCTTACGAGTCCCAAAAATTTGCAAATGAATTTGCGAAAAAAAAAATCTATTCCTGAATCATGGGATAAAAACAGATTGCTGATGAAGATTGGGTAGGGAGTTTGCTTAAACGTCATCCTATTCTCTCTATTCGATCTCCTTAAGCTATGAGTTTATTTCGAGCCACTTCTTTCAACAAAAACAACGAGCAGTTGTTCTTTGATAACCTAATAACCGTTTACCTACGTTTAAATTTAAGCCCCAGGTATATTTGGAATGCAGATGAAACAGGACTAACAACGGTTCACATTCCTGATAGAGACATAACTCATCTTGGCAGCAAAAAATTGGGAAAAATGACGTCTGCTGACCGAGGTTCGTTGGTGACAGTCGCAGTTGCTATCTCGGCCTCGGCAATATGGTCCTTTCGTTCTTCGTTTTCCCACTATAAATACTATTTTGACTATTTTAGACTAAAGGAATATCAAAGACTACTTTAGACTGGAGGTGGACTGATAGGTTCTTAACGGTGTTTAATGTTGTTGAAGATGTTCTTAAAAATGATGATTGCATTTACTTTAGTATTTAAATCTTGTTCCTTCGTAGTCTTGGTACTCATTACTTCTTAGGTCAACTTACCCCTAGTGACAAGTCAACCTGCCCCAGGCACAAGGTAGGTTGACTAGTTTTTCCCGTTCTATAAAATCGAGCCTATATACTATGTTTTAATAGGTATCGAGCTTCTTGTAATTTCTTTCTAGAGCTGAATAGTGTCACTGTCAATGGAATTGCTTTTCACAAAAATAATCATTAAAGCAATAAAAATATTAACTTTTAAACTGAAAATTGGTCAACCAGCCCCGGTCTCCCCTACTTACTGTAGGGCGGAGAAGTATAAAAGAGTAGTTTACTTTCTATAGGGCGGAAAAGTACTGGATAGTAGTTTGCAATCATTGGATTCTCATATGTAAGATTACAAGTACTCGTATACTGTAATAAATTATATCTTTATATCTTTAGCTATGTTTTAAGGAAACGTAATATTTTGTAAATTTTTTCGTAATGTATCATTTCTCATAGAAATTGCTATTTTAAATTGATATTAGCATTGGACCTTTTTTTCATCATAGTGTGACGACAACCTGTCAACTCAATATCTCCATACATCCCCGAAATTAAGGGTCTTGATAGACTTTATTGAACATAAATAATACCATTATACACATTATCTTCCGAATAATCTTATCCAAATACAATAATTGTATATTGGTAATATTGAGTATGAATTCTGTGTTCATGTTGCTCCGGTGTTACTCTCCCGTGTACGTGTTGGAGAGGACGCGTGTCCTTTGATAATCATCGCTTTAGTTGGATTAGATCCAATAAACTTACAATAATAAAATTCTATTCTAAAGTTATATTCTTAGTACATAATATGATTTTTTTTTTGTAATAAAGCTTATGTTAAATTAATGAGATGTTTCGCAAAAGACGATATCAAATGTATTACCTCAATTTTCATTTCATAAGGCTTTGTATATCTGAAATGTCACGTTTCTAATCAAAATACATAATCTATAATTCTTAGAAAATTCATGACATTAGTGCCAGATTGTGAGAATCTTAATAACCATATTGACAAAATATATAAGTTTTTAGTTCTATAGGTAAACAGAAACTTGTTAAAAATAATTAATATTATAAAGACAGAAAAGAATATCACGTGTTAAATATAAGAAGAGCCGATATGAACAAAAAATATTATAAACAAAATGCTACATTGCAATCTTGTAACAAATGAGTACCATATGAGAACCAAGGCGACAGAGTAACGAAACATCAAACAATAATTATGTTATATATTAATTCGATAACAATTTAAAAGATGCTATTTCCCGATTCTACTTTTGGTGGTTTTGAATGTTCAGTTAAAATAATAATATCAGTGTTAAGTCCCGTCTGGACGTCTCAGACAGTTCAGGTCATTTTAGAAACTGGCAGTTATTGCTAACATTGTTAACAATCGGAGTAAATATTTTATAATTAAATTTTAAAATAAACTGTTTTGGATGACATCAATGGTTTTATCTTAAGAGGTGGCATTTTTTATGAAAATATTTTCTTTCTATCTTCCGAGTTCACACTCCTCAATCATCATTAACAAAGTGACAAAGACGATCATTAATAGTGTTAATATATTTATAAGTTATAATGAACACTGTAAAAGTTGAGATACATTCAACATGAAAATTAGTAATTATAAGAAAATTACGTAAATTGTCATAGGCTCTAATATTTTAACTTTTTTCATAGTTTTGCTTTCTGTTTTTATTTTTTGTATTGAGATTCAACTATTTGTTTTAATTTTGAGTGGTAACTTAATGGATTTATATTAAACATTTTGTAATTTTTATTGTATAAGTGTCATAATAGTTGTATGTTTCCCGAACATAAATAAATAAATAAATAAGTATGTATGTTTTCAAAAGGCAATTGTAAATCGCTTCAAACTGATTCGGTATTAGAGCTGAGCTCGCGTAGTTCAATGTTTTTACTGTTTTAATTTGCATCCATTGTCGAAGGGTTTTATTAAAAAGTTTTTTCCTGAATTTAGTCCAAAACTCTTCGCTCGTAATTAATTTTGTGCATAACAAAGTTCAAATATATTGTGGCGTAAGTTTATTTTTAAATAAGTTTTGTTGTTAATAACGAAATGCGAATTTCCATACTATATATATATTTTTAATAACTACTACAATGCTATCATTGCACAGCTATACATCTATATACAGGATTTATTTAGCTGCGATCGTCTCTAAAAAACTGCCTTTATGGCAAAAGTTAACAGATTGTCAACGTAATTTAATATAAACTGACAAAACTATATAAACTACACAACTCAAAATAATTGTGGCCCATGTCAAGTACCTTTAAAGAGTAAGTTGTTCAACCAACCGGTTGTCAACTTATCGGTTATTACTAAGATTGTAATAATAAATCACTCAAAATTATCATGTTGGCAACAAATCAATATCTTATTACAACAAAACACCTACTCACCTAATAATATAAAAAGTAAAGGTAATTATTTTTAGTAAAGTAGATTGAAATGTATAAACAAGCAGTCAGCTGGATATAAAGTCAATCACAATCTGCCCGTTAAACTGAAAATCACAAATGGGATTAATCACAGAGGGCTCTGGTTTTTAATCAGCAGACACTCGTAGTGACGGACAGTCACAGTTACGGTTACTAATTACAACGAGAGCCGAATCCTCTGCCGGTTACACGTTTAATTATAAGCCAGGGACACACTGGACACTTAAAGATAAAAAGTTTATTTTGTCTCAGTTATTTTTTTATATTAGTCAGAATATTT
This sequence comes from Melinaea marsaeus rileyi, assembly GCA_918358865.1. Classification (NCBI taxonomy): domain Eukaryota; kingdom Metazoa; phylum Arthropoda; class Insecta; order Lepidoptera; family Nymphalidae; genus Melinaea; species Melinaea marsaeus. The sequence goes on from OU911085.1 coordinate 12,729,735, forward strand.
ACATTAGAAAGGTTAGGTATAGATCTCGCGTGTTATTTGATATTTTTAAACTAATTATTTACATTATGTCATAGAAATAAAATACTAGTTTTGTAAAATAACATAGCTAAGAGTTTTATGATAAATTATTATGTAAAACAATATATATTATTTTTACTGTACTTAATCGATAGTGTACATCAAAGTTAACAGTCAACTTTAAGGAAGAGTGACGTATATTTTAATAACAGCGCTGTGTCTGCTACTACTGAGCGCCCCGACTATCCCCGACATTGAGATGTATAAATATTTAATACCCTTCCATTGTCTTCAATTTTTCTTTTAGAGTATAAAGGTTCTACATTTATTATTTATTGTTTATAATTAATTAAAAAATATATTAAGGAAGGTAAAATTCTTGATCTTGTAGAGTTCCAATTGTGCCTAATATCTAAAGGTCCCATGCTTACGAATTGTGGAATAAAATAGAAATATACAGTAAATATAAAAGAAAACGCATCATCTCATAAAACTTATTATTCAGCGTGCTGTTATATGTATCTTATAAGTTATGCCCATAATATAACCACGGAACAAGATTGTCATCCGGCCGACTTTGGCTGCCTTTCTGAATCACGTGACTTTCAAGATGAAATTTAAATCTATCAAGAGTCTATCATTTTTATTACACATTTATAACATTTTAACGTCGAAAAAGAATTCAACTAACATTTTCAGAATATAAAGCCCCTTCAACGAGAACATCACCCTTGTTTCTCATTTTAATGTTAGACTTATTGGTATTATATTATACTGTTAATCTATTACAATCGTTAATTTCCAAGTGGGTGTGAACTAAATGGAAGCAACTCTTATCACACAAAGCGATTATTGAATATTGAGTTACATTGCGCAATTTAACAAATTTTCCAATAACTTTCAGTACTATTCGTATTGTGTAATACAGAACGAAATAAATTATAGGGTTGAATGAAAACATAGTGTAGGGCATGACGCATCTCAGTGTCTAAAAGGGACCGAGAGACACCACTTAGGAATACATATAGTACAGGGTATGAAATGATTTCAAAGTACTGAATTCACTTTCTCATATAATGAAGTTTTAAAATTAATTTAGGAAGTTATGTCAGTAAGCGGTTTATTAATTAAAAATCTAAAGATTCCTCATGTTGTAATTGTATTAGTTAGTCACGATAGTATTGAAACTTTTAACAAATATAAAATTAAACATTATCAACACGAGCAAACTGAAACCTAATTCTTTCTGGTACATCGTTACTGTCGCTACATCAACTAAGATACCGTTAACCAGATCATTATTTATTTAATGTAAATATTATACATAATCATATCCAAGTTAATGAAGGCTTATGTATATATTTCATATAAATGTATATAAACTGAAATGTATTAAAATTATTATAATCGCTTAATTATTTGCGGTGTTTGTAATATTGAATTGATTTAAATTATTGTATTTGTGGTTATATATTATTGTTTGGTTAACGCGGTTATTTGGTTTCTAGTTTTTAATTAATTGTTTATTTGTTAATTTTGTCATTTATTTTAAAACAAACTCTGTGACCGCCAGTTATTCATCACACCCGCAGTGAGTAAAAATACAACATTATATTTGTGTACGTTGTCCCAAAACCATTAGTATAATACCGTCGTATAATTAAATATATATTAATATTATGATTCATGTAAGTCACGTTACTACATAAATACTGTGATTTCATAACATTGTAATTTTATTCTAAATTTATTTTATCTATTGTATTTAGAATACTTTCAGTATATTTATATATATTATTATTATTTACATTCACCCTTCATAATATTCATGATATGATGTAAGGATTAACTCACGTTAATTCATTACTTTTGATTTGAATCCAACGTTTCATGTATCAATACGCAAGTAAAATCCGATTTAAAATAATTTTATTTCGATATATTGTAACCATAACATGGTTTAAATGTTTTAAATATATTAAAATCTATTTTTTTATGTGTATTATTCGCTTTCTAAAAAGATATTCAAAGAAGTATCTCGTTCAGCTAAACTTACAACCTGAGACCCAAACGGAACTCATGGCCCGCGCGTTGTCACATTAACTTAATATACACACACCCGCCTCTAATCTGCACACATAAAGAACGTCTTTTCAAAAGCTGCCTTACGAAGGGTAGAAAGCGGCTGATATAACATTTAATGTGTATATTTCGTTTAATAAATATTTTTAAAAAAGGCTAAAAATATTAAGATATTCCTGTCTAAGTATTGACTCATCACGATGTCTCTGGAACTATTAGGTCAAACCAAAATGATGAAATATGAAAATAATAGTACGTATAACTAAATTTAAAAGAAAAACCATCACAATTAAGTTGAGTTTAAAATTTTACTGTTAAATATATTTTAAGAGTTGGTTTACATAAAATATATATTTTTGTGTGTTTATATTGAAAAAACTTGAAAAGAGAGATTTTAATTATGCTAATAAGAATAATTATTATCCCAATAAGATCTACAAAAACTCCACGAGTGTATCTATCTATCTATCCATCATGAGCAACTACGGAATTTTACATTGCCCATGGCCCGACAGGCACTTTTTTTTTATATTTGGACAGGGCAACGTCTGCCGTATGATTCTTGCGCCAAAGCGTATTCACAAAGTAGCTCTCTGAACTTTTTAAGTAAACTTTTAAGAATCTAGGTTAAAGTTGCATTTGAATACTAATAATAATATTAACTGAAAACTTTTATGAGAAGTTATTTTTAAGAATATTCTATAAATTCCTTAACTATCTTAAAGCGTCTGGAATTGTTTATAATTTTAACTTTATAAGTAAATATAGCTGGTATCTTATTGAATACTAATATCGATTACGTAAAGGACATTAACTGATCGATGTATTTAATGAAACAGACGCGTGTATTTTAATGATTTATGTAACTGTATCTTTATACTTTAGTCGATTAAACAAATCCTCAATTGATATCTCTAACCCTGATAACAACTTACTAAGAGGACTACTTACTTACTAAGATTCATTTATTGTATTAAATAGGCTTAAATTTTTACACATGTTTGGATTTGGCATGAATTATAATTATCTCGGGAAGTTGTGTATTGCACAAAGTTGTCATTATAAATAATATTGTCAATTGTAATTAATACTAAGATAACTCACTCCTATATTATTTTGATATTGAAACAAATTAATTTTGGTCTTAAAAGTTTAACATTAAATTAATACTAAGGTTAAATTCATGAGTAATGTTAATTACTAAATGTTTAATATTAATAAAAAATAACAAAATGATTGTTTATATTGCCTATAAATATTTATTTATTTTCAAATTAGATTTAAAACATGTTAGTCGTTATATATAAATATTTGAAATATATAAAAAAATATGATTCTTACAGTTTGTATTAAAACCAACCATTAACAAAGAAACTTAAACGCGATTAATAAAATATGATGTCATTTTAAATAAAGTACTTTTTATATTTAAATTTCTGGTATATTTTTTATTCCGAACTTTTTAGTAAATTGTCCGTCGACCCTCGTTCTTTTCAAATTCATTACTTTAAGAGGTGAATGATTTTATCTAAAATACTAAGGAAAACAGTTTTTGTACAAAAAACTTTTAATAATATTTTTTCACTTTTTCAGACACTCTCAGTTATTATATAATACGAGTAGCTATAAATATTAATATGTTTCAGACATCACTACGCAACGTTAATATATTATAATTTTGATGTCAGTTCATTAAACAATTTTCATAAACAAGAAAATACATTAACAAGTGCTCATGAGGCTTCATTCAACAGAGACTTCAATTAAGCTCATCCCACAAATAATTTCGACAGCATTTCAATGAATAAGAAAATGGCATCAAGGACGGGATAAAGAAGAGAAAGGTCTCCTCGGATGTTGTGCTCAAAGTCAATAAAAACGAAAATATAAAACATGTTCTGTGATTTTTGAACTTTCACTTGGTTATACTCTTATATTAACCGGATTCTCTTCTTCGGTTGCCTCGTTGGGTTATCTAAGCTCCAGGGTACACAATGATACATTGATAAATTAAAATACAACGAATGTTTACAGAAATAAAATAGACAAAAATACAAAAGCTCTTTAAAGCAAAGTGAGTGAAAGTTTTAACGAGTGTTTTTATAAAGAGCGTTTCACTGAAGATGTGTTTGAGTAAATCCTTTTGGAACGTGTGCGTCTGATTAAGAGAATTGGCTTTAAATCCAAACACATTAAACTGCTTCTCGTTTTGCCTCGCTGTATTCGAGAAATACTTTGTAGTTATATGACTTATATTCTCTACCAAAGTTGTTATTCAAATATTATATATTTGAAATGTATTGTAGTTATATTATATTGTATTAGACATATTGCAATCGTTTTCTTTATATTTATTTTCTATTTTTATTTAATGTTTTATAAATATAATGAAACATAGCTTTATGACGATTTACAATAAATATATTGCATATTTATAATGGTAGTTATTTTATTTTAGTACACAGATGTCTCTTCATAAACGTCTATTACATTACTTAAATGTAATGAATATTCTTTGAAATGTTTTCCTACTACTTTACTTATACTAACATTCAGATAACTGTGTAGTAACAATCGATAGTCTCATTTGAATAAAATGGTTTAAAGGAGATTATTTTATTATAATTATAGAATGTTATAGCATCTTGATACCTTAATATTACTACGAAGAAACTTGCAAGGTTCATGATACTGCTTCAAAGTTTTATATGTTATACAACTCATATAAAAACTGCTATAAAAGACTATTAAAAGAGATCCAACGCGTACAATGTAATATGCGAAAGAAATTTATTCATGAGAAAAATTATAACATATCGTCAGTCCAGCTTTTTGCTTAAAATGTACAATATTTAATAATAAAGAAAAGACAACCCTGACCTTAAGTAAATATATTAACAACAACTTCGATGTGTTTGTAATGTTCACAAAGAGGTTTTTAATTACTAAACTGATGATGATGATACTAATAAAGTTCAATTTCGAGACAGAGAGCACCGTCGAGTCCAACTCGGATAGGCAGCGTTTGGGAAGGTCCGAAACATCTTCACGTTCAAATACAGCAATACCGGTCATCGTGCGATCTTTGGAGGAGAACTATGCCTTGCAATGGACTTCTATAGGTTAACAAGAAGAACAAGAATAATCATATAATATTGTTTGTTTAGTGCATTGAGGCGCTATTATTTAATATAAACATATTTTCATAAAACTCCTGTTTCGTATGTAAATGTCCGTGAGTGACAGCACTTATTACCATCTAGTGGATCGTTTGCGTCCTTACCCTGTCTCTATCCTGACCTCGTCCGACAAAAATATATATTTTTTACCAAAACTTGTAATTAAATTTTCTATAATAACTCGGCTATCTAAAGTCAGGGGCTATCTAAAGGAGATGCGAAACTTTATATACTCATGTACACGATTCACTAAATTAAAATACTTTTAGATATAGTCAAAGACTATCTATATAAATTGTTTTAGCCGGTATTATCTATTAATTTATTATTTATTGTATCATCCTCATTCAATGAGACCAAGAAAGTACAGGACACAAACCGGAAACACAAACCGCTTTTCAAAGTTCATTTACATTTTTTTATAATATTAATAAAGTTAAAATGCTTTGTTGTTTGTATATTTATATTTAATGTAATGAATTATTTTTGCACTCAACTTAATATATTTTTCTGTAAACACAACATAATTTAAAAAGTAAAAATAAAATTCCAATGAGTAAAATCAGTATTTTCTCTCGAAATAATGCACTGAAACGAGACAGGGACCCACACAACAAAGCCTTTTGTCAGCCATTGTTGCTGTGACGGCGCTGGCGTTGGATCATAATGTTATTTTAGCAGTTTTAAATATTAAATAGGATTTTTAAACGCTTTTACTAATATTTTGCAACAACTGAGACACGACATATAACTATGACAGCTATAAAAGGTTTCACTTTTCTAAATTTCACTTTCACTAAATAAAATTACAGGTAAACCATATTATCTATAATTATTAATTAATATTTACATACTATTGTAACTAAATGAATAATTATAATAATAATGAATACATGTTCAAGAAAATAATAAAAGCTAAAAGAATAAGTTACTATTACTATTTAATACTATTTTATTTAATTTAGAATAATTAAATTTTCATTTTTTAATTTAAATTTTTGTTTGTCATTTCAATGCTTTACAGAATTTATATACCATGCGTCTGTTGTGCAGAGTGTGGTCTAGCGGTGTCGTGAAGCAGCAGTGACGTACAGCGATTGACCAGCCTCGGTTGTATAGCAGATAGTTTTTCCATAATGGTATGCAATTGCTGACAATAGACGACTGCTTTTTTTAATATTTGTAAATGTGTTGTCATTAGGTGTCCACTCTACTTAGTGTCGATATTATTATCTTATCATGATATGCCAAATTACAGTATATTATACTCTGCATGTAAATTAATCATATGGTCGGTTAATAAGTTATTCTAAACCGTCATTTAATAAAATTTTGGTTTGATTAATTTGTTTCATGAATTAATATATAATTAATATGTCGGTTCAAATACTAACAGTATAAAATATGACGCTTCTAAAAAGGAATATTGACATAAAACTACATTTATTTATGAATTGCAAAGTACAACATACTCTGGAGTTACGTGAAAAAGTTCAAGATTCACTTCTGTGAATACGCGAAGTTTATTTATTTATTTATTATTTATTTAAATTCTTTATTGCACAACAAGGTACAAAGGGTGGGCTTAACGCTAAAGCATTTTCTACCAGCCAACTCAAAACGTGCAAGAAAATACGGAATGCAAAAAAAAAAAAAAGAAAACTATACAAACTAGATATCGATATATAGATATAATATATAAACTTACATACATACAAAGCTACAAATATATAAATAAATAAGTTTTATACATATACTTAGATATACTCAGATGGGAAAATAAAAGATTATAAGCTGTTGAGGTAGAACTGTTTCACCTGTCTCTTGAAAGAGTTTCGTGAAGGTGCCTTACGAATGTTTTCAGGCAATTGGTTCCAGAGTCGGACAGCAACAACAGAGAAGGAGTCAGACATGAAACCAGTGTGATGAGTGGGAACAGTAAGGAGTTGGTTTTCACTCGAGCGCAGAGGCCTATCGTGGGCATGCGTACGAAGTAGGAATTTATTTTGAAGATATTTGGGGTAAGAGGGATTGTAAAGGATAGAGTATAAGATGCAAAGAATTCTCATGTACCTACGTTCGCGAATCAGTAGCCAGTTTAATTGCGAGCGATAACGCGAAACGTGGTCAAACTTTCGAAGGTTGAAAATAAATCTTATAGCAGTATTTAACATGCGATCAAGCTTGTTGAGCAACTCTTCGTTTAAATTCACGTAGCAAACATCACCGTAGTCAATTATCGGCAACAGTAGACTGTTGGCAAGCTGTATTTTTGTTTTAATGGGAAGAAAATTTTTGATGCGCATTAGTGAATGTAAACTAGCATAAAATTTCCGAGACACTTCTTTTATTTGACAGCTCCAGCCAAGACAACGATCCATCGTTAGGCCAAGATTTTTAACGTTGTTACAAAACGGTATAGAAATATTGTTAAGTTTTAATTTAGAAGAACGTTTCATATAACACTATGAAGAAGTTCTTTTCGTTTAGTTTAAACTTTGTTATGTTGTTGTTATCACAGTTATTGACTAAAAAATTATTTAATTAAAATTTATTTACTTTTAATACTAACTTATATATTTTTTTATTTTACCTGTTATTTAATACGCCGTGGGTTATTATAAATTGTTATATTGTTAATTGTTATTGAGCCTCGGTTCAATATCGAGAGCTTTGATAATAATAATTATATTCTACTTAATATCTAAAGCGCAATGTGCTCTGCCTGCAACAAAAATGTAAATTTAAGAATGAAGTAATTAACCCGGCATCATTGAAGCAGGGTCGATATGACCTTGCATGTTTTGAAATCGAAAAAAATTCTAGAAATAATTTCCGCTCCCAGTCGTATAGTATATATAAGTACGAGTGGCTGTAGCTAAGGATCGTAACTTCTTGTTTTCTACTTTATTTCAGTCGTCCGTCGGCCGCACATATATTTTTTGTTATTTTATTTTTTACATAACTAATTAACAGAAACCCGGAGGACCAATTTTTATGATTAACTCAATACAGCTGTTTTCTAGTCTTTTTTTGTGGTAAGTAATTACACAGAAAAATTAAGAGAATTTTAGCCAAAATTATAACACGGTCACTCTCACCTGGAAATTATTGAGTTGGTGTACCTTGTGTTTTGCCGCAATGACGTCGGGTTAATTACTTCAATTAACATTGTAATAATAATTTTTGTAGTTTAAGTAAATATCACCAAAATTCTAATTTTAATTAGAATTTGTTATATAAAATGGAATTTACATTGAATCGAGGTTATAACTTTATAGGTTATAGGTTTTTTTGAATCTACATATTTTAAATAATTTTGGAATTATTGCAATGTTACCTACATTGTATAAAAATAATAAAATTTGAATAATGTATAAAAAATGTGCTCGTTTTATTATGATTTAATTTGCCTAGCCTTTGTCAAAACTTACTTTGTTATTTGCTTTTCTCTTCATCTATTCATCCATACATTAAAACTTACGAGTATTTCAGTATATTCTAAAGCTATACAAGCATCTTATAGATAAATTGAACTGCACTCGAGAGACTCCACGAATGGATGTGATACATAATTATAGTTTAGGTGATATTCCCTGACGTATTACAAAAATAAAATAAAATTATTGAGTTTATACAAATACAAAATTAAATAAAAAATATCTTTAAAGCAATTTTATTTAAGTCCTTGCAACGAGTACAGTGTTTAAGGCAAGCTCCTTTGACATGAAAATAATCATTTAAGTACTGATATGTAAGATCATATAATAACTATTATCAAAGACTGCAGTGCACTTGTTGAAATCGTATAAACTCGGATAATACTTATTGCAATTCTATTGGCCGTGAGGGTTTAAAATATCCAATATCGTAAATGAGAGCAGTCGTATTTATTACTGACTAAAAATTTTCACTGGAGTTAAATCTTAGGTGATATTCCGTAATGTATATAGTTTTACAAAGTTATACTTTGACAGACAGCTTTCTTTTAGCAAGGATTTGTAGTGAAAAAATATTGTACTTAAATTAATTAATGACTTAATTAAAGATATTAGTTGCATAAAAAGTAAAAACGACAAACAGATACACAAGTATACACTTTCCGCTCGTCTTCTTAATTTTGTTATAAAATATTTTGTTCCTTAATTATTTATTTATATATTTTCGTTCAACATTATTTAAACAGGTTTAGCGAATTATCTAGCAATACTGAGAATATTATCTAATAATTGCTTAGAAACGTGTAATCTTTCTTTGAAAAAAAAAAATCTTATCTAATCTTATTCATTAATTTTAATTTTAGCATGCCTTTCTTTAACATATTTTTACACATTTAAGAGCAATGTTATTTATTATTGTTGACATTATTATTACAAATAATTTATCATTGTCTAGAGACCCAGCTTAATTAATATAATATTTACGTACCTAGTTATTACAATCACCATTTACATACTCATCTTATGTACGATGAGTATTTTCTTGTCTTTGCTGTCTAATGACAAATATTTTTTAGAATATAACAATATAATGTGACTGTAATTGCTGTAAATATATTTAACATTTACAATATACAATACATTTTTAATGTGGAGTTCATCTCAACGGATTTCACGCAATGCTTATTTCAAATATATACGAGTTTATGTTACGATATACTAGTTATACATTTTTATTGTGTTTTAATTTTGTACTAAAACTTAGAACTATTTCGTTTTGTTGTATCACAATAACATGTTATTGTTTTGAAATTTAAGTTTAAGTGCTACAATGTAACAAGTTTTATGAATATCGAGGAAGTAAAACAACTTTTAGTAAAAGGCGTCAAGTAAAACGGAATAAGACTTATTTAAGGATATATTTGCAAAAATATGGAAATTAAACTAATATACACGAAAATTATAGGAATCGCTTCTTAAGAAGTTTTGATTTTTGAATAAGAAAAAAAGCATGCATGCAGTAATAAAAAATATATATTTTTTTAGAAGTCTCAAATTTTTCATATTCTAGTTTATATAATTGCACGTGTTTAATGAATACTAAAAAAAGAATAACAATATTATAATAAATAATATTTAATAAAAAGAAGAACAAAACATATAAAGAAAATAAGAAATTTAAGCAAGTTGTGATTATTATAATGTTACAATGTTATTAATGTATAGTTGAAATTGTAGCATTGCTGTTATATATAAATTTATAGCTAATTATTAGTATCTAATGAAGTAGGTATAGTTCAACTAACTAGTGTTCTGTAGTAAGTTAAACTTGTTAGTTGGCATTATCTTCTTATATTTATTTAATTTAAAAATAAAACGAAATGTTATATTTCTTAATCGAAACGATATAACACATACAAATATTCTCAAACTATAGTTTAATTTACTATATTTTAATATTTTAGTATCATAAAACTAAGTGCTGCTATTAAATTACTGATTTAAAATAAAAAAAACATCAAGGTCTCTTTATTTTAAAATGTCAACACTAAACTATAATATAAATAAATAAAATAAAAAAAGTTAATTAATTTCAATAACGAATAAATTAAATTTAATAAAGAGTTAAATAGTTGAGAGGTTAAGAATTACTAGGAAGGAATTACTTATTTTTAATCTAAGTCATGCTCATCGTCTAATATAAGTAATATTTGCAAAGCAAAAAGGTTTACAAATAGCACCTTGCCAAGTAAAACAATTTGAAACATATGTTATGTTCTAAATTAAAAAATGTTGTTCTACTTAAAATATATTTCACTACTCAACTATACATACTGAATGCATATCTTGTATTTCATAATACTTCAGGATCAGGTTAGTAATAAAGTTTCATGCAATTCATTTTGACGTCTCTCTCGAGTGCAATGCAATTTGTCTGTGAGGAACAAGTATATCTAAGTAGAAATTCTGTTTCAGAATATTATTAGAAATTCTATTAAAAAAAGGAAGAGAAACAGTTATTTCTATAAGTATTAAAAACTTTACAAATGAAACGTGAGTTTAATGAAAATATGTTTATATAAAATAATAGTGCTTCACAATAGACTAAAGAAACATTATTATTTAATTATTCTTGTTCTTCTTGTTAGCGAAAGAAGTCCATTGCAAGACATAGTTCTCCCTCCAAGATCACACAATGATCGGTGTTTGCTGTATTTTGCACGTGAAGAAATTTCAGAACTTCCCAAACGCTGCTTTTCCGAGTTGGACACGACGGGTGTTCTCTCGAAGTTGAACTTTATTAGAATCATTTTTAAATACGGAAACTTTGATTCCTTTTAAAATCGGATATCTTAAATACCATTTTTTTTTGCATTTTAAAGGCTCAGAAATGAAATTGATAGGGTGTTATTTATTCACATTCCGATGTTTGAGCAATTTTTATCTTTATGAAAGGGAGTTGTGTAGTATCTGGGAGATCCAAGAATCAAATAGATTTTAAAGCTTTGATTTTGAAGATTTTTTTTTACTTTTATGTAATACAATTTCAAAGATAGTCAAGGACATTTGAAATACCTAAATATAAATGTATTATTATAACCCAGTTCTTTACTTTTATTAAATATGTCCTAGAGTTAATAAAGTAGAACCTATTAGATTTATATTAAATATTAAAAATAACTTGGACAATTGAACTTGAAATAATATAAAGCATATTACTTACTCTCAAAATCACTGAATATTTTTTATGTTATAATATTGTAAATATCATCTTTATAATTGTAAACAGCTGCTATCCTTTACATCACGGTCATAGTTTAGTAATTAAAAACTCTTTGTGAACATTACAAACATATCGAAGTTGTTTTTAATTTATTTACTTAAGGTCAGGGTGGTCTTTTCTTTATTATTATATATTGTACATTTTAAGCAAAAAGCTGGACTGACGATATATTATAATTTTTCCCATGAATAAATTTCTTTCTTATATTACATTTGGATCTCTTTTATTAGTTCTTTTATAGCAGTTTTTGTACGAGTTGTATATAAAACTTTTAAGCAGTATCATGAACCTTGCAAGTTTCGTCGTAGTAGTATTAAAGTATCAAGAAGAAATATAATAAAATAATCTCCTGGTTTAACCCCAATTTATTTAAATGAGACTATCAATTGTTACTACATAGTTATCTAAATGTTTTTATAAGTGAAGTTGTAAGAAAAACATTTCGAAGAATATTTATTACATTTAAGTAATGTAATAGACGTTTATGAAGAGACATCTGTGTACTAAAATAAAATAATGTATAATTATAAATGTGCAATATAATAATATTTATTTTACGACATAAAGCTATGTTTCATTATATTTAAAAAACATAGAAAATAAATATAAAGAAAACGATTGCAATATGTCTAATATAATATAATATAACTACAATACATTAAAATTATAATATTTCAATAACAACTTTTGTACAGAATATAAGTCATATAACTACAAAGTGTTTCTCGACAACAGCGAGGCAAAACGGGTAGTGGTCTAATGTGTTTGAACTTAAAGCCAATTCTATTAATCAGAACACGTTCTCAAAGGATTTACTCAAACACATCTCCAGTGAAACGCTCTTTATAAAAACACTCGTTAAAAGGTAACTTTGCTTTAAAAAGCTTTTGTGTTTTTGTGTATTTTATTTCTTTAAACATTTGTTGTATTTTAATTTATCAATGTATCATTCTGTACCCTTGAGCTTAGATAATCAACGAGGCAACCGAAGAAGAGAATTCGATTAATATGTAAGCATGTGAAAGTTAAAAAATCACAGACCATATTTTATATTTTCGTTTTATTGACTTTGAGCACAACATCCGAGGAGACCTTTCTCTTCTTTATCCCGTCCTTGATGCCATTTTCTTATTCATTGAAATGTTGTCGATAAAATACGGACTTAAATTATATGTGGGATGAGCTTAATTGAAGTCTCTGTTGAATGAAGCCTCATGGGGTCATGTTTATGTATTTTCTTGTTTATGAAAATTGTTTAATGAACTTACATAAAATTATAATATATTAACGTTAGGCAGTGATGTCTGAAACATATTGATATTTATAGCTATTATAAAGTAACTCACAGTGTCTGAGAAAGAAAAGGAATATTATTGAAAGATTTTTCTACAAAAACTGTTTTCCTTAGTATTTTAGACAAAATCATTCACCTCTTAAAGTAATGAATTTGAAAAGAGCGAGGGTCGACGGACAATTTACTAAAAAGTGCGGAATAAAAAATATACCAGAAATTAAAATATAAAAAGTACATTATTTAAAATGACATCATATTTTATTAATCGTGTTAAGTTTTTTTGTTAATACAAACTGTAAGAATCATTTTTTTTATATATTTCAAATATAAATATTTGAAATATATATAACGACTAACATGTTTTAAATCTAATTTGAAAATTAATAAATATTTATAGGCAATATAAACAATCAATTTGTTATTTTTTATTAATATTAAACATTTAGTAATTAACATTACTCATGAATTTAACCTTATTTTTAATTTAATGTTAAACTTTTAAAACCAAAATTAATTTATTTCAAGATCAAAATAATATAAGTGAGTTATCTTAGTATTATACGAGTATAAAATTGACAATATTATTAATAAATAACACCTTTGTCCAATACACAACTGTCCGAGATAATTATAATTCATGCAAAATCCAAACATGTGTAAACATTCAACCCTATTTAATACAATAAATAAATCTTACTAAGTAAGTAGTCCTCTTAGTAAGTTGTTATCAGGGTTAGAGATATCAATTGAGGATTTGTTTAATCGAATAAAGTATAAAAATACAGTTACATAAATCATTAAAAAATACGTGTCGCTTTCATTAAATATATTGATCAGTTAGTGTCCTTTGCGTAATCGATATTTGTATTCAATACCATCGGTATTTATTAGTAAAGGTTAAAATTATAAACAATTCCAGACGCTTTAAGATAGTTAAGGAATTTATAGAATCTTCTTAAAAATAACTTCTCATAAAACTTTTCAGTTAATATTATTATTAGTATTCAAATGCAACTTTAACCTAGATTCTTAGAAGTTTACTTAAGAAGTTCCGAGAGCTACTTTGTGAATACGCGTTGGCGTAAGAATCATATCTGCAATGTAATGCAGAAGAAGTCCGTTCCGGATAAATTCAAAGTAAATTACGTTTAAGAGATTGTTGTTTGCCACTTATTGTGGTTGATATTAAGTTATAAATTGAAAAAAAAAAATATTAGATGGGATATGGCATGGCTAATAAATATGAAACTAAAATATTTATTTCAAATCAGAATATTTTATTGAAAAGCGCGGCAGACGCTATTCTAAAAATATAAAAAATACTGTCCAAGTGCCTGTCAAGTCATGGGCAATGCAAAGTTCCGTAAATTGCCTATGATGGATAGATAGACAGATAAATATATACACCCGCAGAGTTTTTATACATCTTATTATGATATAAAGTCTATAATAGGTAAATTATATAAATCTGTCTTTTAAGATTTAGCCAGTTCTTGCAATATAAGCGCAAAATAATATTTATGTTATGTGAACCGACTCTTAAAATATATTTAATAGTAAACTTGTAAACCCTTCTTAAATGTGATAGTTTTCCTTTCAAATTTGTTATATGTACCTTTAAAATGAACCATTTAGCGGACATGACACTTGAATCTAACAACAAAATTCTGGCTTTTATTACACTACTTTTTCCGAGTGGCTGCACCCTAAAAAAGCCTGCAATTCCTTAACTGTTAATAGTTTCCAGTTCCCAATGTGAATCTAAACCATCGAGGGAAACTTTCAAATGTTTACCTATATCATACTTTAACTCAGGAATTTTATTACAAACACGTACAGAAAAATTTCATATATACATATGTAATTGTGTAATTTTTTTTTAGTATTATACGTTGCTGCAACTCTCCTTACCGGTAAATGTGATCTCATTTTAATTTAAGATAACAAAAATAATAGTTTCGCCCAGTTTTAAACTTGTAGGAGCTAAATATAGATTAAAAGTTTTTTAAACTATTTTTAACTCTTACACGCTTTTGTGGGTAGGCAAAATGAATATTATGGCTAATTTTTATACCTATAAGAGCTATAGTTCACAAATCAACTCAAGTTCAAGAAATCTTTTCTTAACTGACCTTTATACGGCGAATAGATCTATAGTCGAATTTAAAGCCTTATAGTTCCAGAGACATCGTGATGAGTCAATACTTAGGTGAGAAACTCTTATATATTATATGTTATATAGATATCTAATATTATTGCCTTTTTTTAAATATGTATTAAACAAAATATACACGTTAAATTTTATGTTAGCCGCTTTGTACCCTTCGTAAGGCAGCCATTGAAATCAAGACGTTCTTTATGTTTGCAGATTAGAGGCGGGTGTGTGTGTATATTAAGTTAATGTGACAAAAAACAGGTCATAAGTTCCGTTTGGGTCTTTTGTTATAAGTTTAGCTGAACTAGATATTGCTTTGGATACCTTTTTAGAAAGTGAATAGGTTACACATAAAATTAAAAAATAAATATTAAAAAAAAAAAATTTTTTTACAAGAAGATTTTATCCCAGATTTTGATTTATTTGCAACATTTTAGCCATGTTATGGTAACAATATATCGAAATAAAATTATTAAAAACCGTATTTAACTTGCGCATTGATACAGGAATTAAAAAGTTATAGACAAATTAAAAAGTGATCAATCAACGCGAGTTAATCCTTATATCATATCATGAATATTATAAAGGGCTTATGTACACAATAATAATATATATAAATATATGTCGGTTAATAAATGTAGAATAAAATTACAATGTTATTAAATAACAGTATTTATGTAGTAACTAGACTTAAATAAATCATAAAATTAATGTATATATAATTATACGATAGTATTATAACTACTAATGGTTTTGGGACAAAGTACACAAATGTAACATTGTGATTGTACTCACTGCGGGTGTGATGAATAACTGGCGGTCAGAATTTGTTTTAAAACAAATGACAGAATTAACAAATAACCCATTAATTATAAAATAGAAACCAAATAACCGTGTTAATCAAAATAGTAATATATAACTGAAATACAATAATTTAAATCAATTCAATATAAAAAATACAGCAAATAATTAAGCGATTCTAATTAGCGACTAGACAATTAGAGTTTATAAGTAAATTTATATAAGATATCATATTTATTGAATATATAAAAGGTTAAATGTTATAGTTGTGATTCAAATATTTTAAAAGAGATGTTTAAATATATAACAGTTATTATCATGTCTAACATTAAAACCAGGAGGCTGTTTTGTTCATTAACGTCGCTATGAATTTTATATTCTGTGAAAGTTTGACGTTAAAATATTATAAATATTCAAAAACATTGGTTTTTGGTACTTCATTTAATGAATAGACCATTTTAAACCGCTGCTTCTGTGGAAATTTTAATCATGAAAATAACGTGAATCAGAAAAACAATTAATTAAAGTAGTTAACGCACATAGCTGTTATTAAAATACAGACCACTCTTCCTTATGTTCGCTACACACTAGAGATTAAGTACAGTAAAAATTATATATAAAAACGAATAAAAAATAACTAAGATTAAATATTTTTTTAAATTTTTAAACGCTCTGTGTGTCCCTGACTTAAAACAACGTGCATCCAGGCATAGGATTTGGTTTCCGTGTTAATTAGTACCCGTTCTGCGACCATCCGTCACTATAAGTGTGTGTTGATTGATAACGCTGCCATGTTATCAGAGCACTCTTTGATTAATATCATTTGTGTTTTTACGAATAGATTGTAATTGACTTTATATATTACTTAACATTGGCTACAATTCTTTTAACTGGTGTAGTTTATAAAGTTTAGTAAGTGTTTATTTCTTCGATAATTTGTTTAAAATTTTTTGGACTTCCTTTATTATTGAAATATCAATTGTCTATGAACATAATGTAATAATTAACTATGGGTTTGTTTTAATGATTCTTAAAATATTATGGAAATAATCAGTTCTTCTCATTACTGTCAATCATCAAAGTCAATTTGTTTTTAAGTTTGTTTGTTTAGGTTAACTAGATATAAAAAAGTGTTTTAATATATTTATCTTTTGTTGTAAATATTGCTTTATATATAATATAACAAAATATTATTACTTTAAGTATGAATAGTTTAAAGAATTACAAAGAAAGACTTTTACAGATTTCTTTGTAAAACAAAGGAATTAAGGTACTCGTAAATAAAAAAAATACACAAGTTTCATTGAAAATTCAGCCCTCAAGCCGTTAAAAAATTGAATAAAAAAGAATTTTTAAAAAGTGTGTTATTTTGTCGAAATGTATCATATCTTTTACTTTGCATTTTCTTTTTAATTGTTATTATTATATTAAGACGTAATGAAATATATTAACATGGAAATTTCTTTTTTCTTCATATTTCATAACTAATTTCATTAAGACAATATTTTTCGTTTTCTGTAGCAGATTACGAGTTTCAAATACTTACATATCAGAGGTCTGCCGCTGCTTACAGTGATGTACAGCATCTCTAAGGAATCTATTTTTCCATCAATACTTGTTCCAATGCGAGGATAGATGAATATAGATGCAGATACTTTTTGAGACTAAATTATACATTGCTATAACATAATATGATTTACATGTAACGGTCAGTGTGATTATATAGCAATTATAATATATCGATTATTAGTTTGGGTACTTGTGTTGGGTAAGGTCTTGAAACTTGTAAATAGAATAAAAAAGAAAATAGACTCTGATAAGACTGGCCTACGTTTTAATACTCGTTCTTTCTATATTAAGAAATGAATCCTAGGGATGTTTTTTAAATCAGTTTAACTGTTTAAGTTTTGCAAAAAATATATAATATAATTATAAATTAAGTTATATATAACTATAATTATATATCAGTCTAATTAAGTTTATAAAAAACTCATTGTTTTTGAAATTAAGACAATATATATATATATATATATATATATATATATATATATATATATATATATATATAAACATGAATTTGCTGAATCTGATTTTCCGTAAGTACATTCAATATTTGTGGGTTTTTGAAAATCTAGATTTATTTACGAATTATTTATCTTAGACAATGTAAAGATATACAATTCTATGTACTCAATATTTATAGTATAATCCGATTGTAAAAGGAAATTCCTTTTTATAAATATATTAACACTCTGTATAAGATCGTACACTTTGTTAATCATAAGATTATCTATCAAGAGTTTACTGAGATAGAAAGAACATATTTTCGTAAAAAAATACATTGTAAATGTTATCTCTTAATATTAAGCCATTTATAATATCCATAAAAGACTATTTTACCATTCAATTATAAAAAAATTATTCCAAATATTAAGGATCGTAATAGAAAGTAAGTATTTGAATTCGTTTCATCCGAGAAACAGTTTTGTTGTCTCTGTTCAATTTGATGGATCGAAGTGAGAGATATAATGTAATTTATTCCTTTCGTCCCTAAATTGTAACCCTTTGTTTTTTATTGTTACAAAGATTGCTTCTTCAAAGAAGATTCTATTGTAAAACGACACAAACTTTGTTTTACTGTTAATTTTCTTGTGAACTCTTGAAGTCTTCTAATGATTTGATATCAATTTATTGTTATCGGTCACGCTCTATAATTCTAATTGATTTTTCATTTATCACTGGGATTTTCTAACAAGAACTGCCTGTTATTTAAATTGACCTGAATTGTCTTAGATGTCCAGACGGGACTTAATATACTGATAATGGTTATTATAACTAAATATTCAAAAAGTGTTTTTATAAAGAGCGTTTCACTGGAGAGATGTACTTGAGTAAATCCTTTTGGGACGTGATCTGATTAAGAGAATTGGCTTTAAGTCCAAACACATCAGACCACTACCCGTCTTGCCTCGTTGTTTTCGAGAAATACTATGTAATTATATGACCTAAGGTCTGAACAAAAGTTGTTATTGAAATATTATAATTTTAAAGTATTGTTGTTAAATTATATTAGACATATTACAAACGTTTTTGGGTAGATTCCATAGATGAATCTACCTATTGCAATCGATGCGATGACGACGGGACCGAGACCCCAGAGTAGGGACGCTACGCCGTTTATGAACTGGAGATTAAGAATCCATCGAAAAAAAAAATTATATATCCCGATATATATATATATATATATCGATCATATATACATATATACATATATATATATATACATATATATATATATATATATATATGTATGACGATGTATATATGATCCATCAGTCCCAATTCATCGTAGGCGAAATCTGACTTCACAGGTCGATAGGATAAAGTAGTAGGAAAAAGTGAAATTGGGAGCTGGGAGGGGGGGTGAAAGTGCAAACCTTTGGGACACGCTACAGGTCGCAAATATTGACGGAGGATTTTCAAACTCGGTATACACATTCTTAAGGACAAAATAAAAGTGAATTTCTTGAACGGGGGAAATCGGTGGGGGGGTTTGGAGGCTGGGGGGGGTTGAAAGTTAAAAACCAAAAAAATTCACAGAAGGAGGCAAAATTTTAGTGTCGGAAAAATTTTAGAAAAGTAACAAATTAAACGAGAAAACTTTTTAACCGATTTTTTTTTTAATCTGACTCCCCGTTTATGAGATACGGGTGGGGGGCGGTTCCCCCCTCACCCAATATATGCAGAGCGACCCGTCATAAGACTCGTAATGACTAGTAGAATACTGCTGGCTAGTTTTTCTTTGTCGATCCGATCAACCCCCCCCCCGCCCCTCAACTAAAGTAAATCATTCAATCATTACATGTTTATCGCATTCTCGGTTTCATTGTTACTTTCGCATATTGCATAAAGATTCTCGATGAATCGTGTGTCGGGAATCTACCTAACACGATCGACCCTGTCGAACGAAGTATTTTATATTTATTTTCTATTTTAAATTAACGTTTTATAAATAGAATGAAACATAGCTTTATGGCGATTTACAATAAATATATTGCACATTTATAATGGTACTTATTTTATTTCAGTACACAGATGTCTCTTCATAAACGTCTATTACATTACTTAAATGTAATAAATATTCTCCTTAATGTTTTTATAAAAACATTTAGATAACTATGTAATAATAATTGATAGTCTCGTTTAAATAAAATGGGTTTAAACCAGGAGATTATTTTATTATATTTATAGAATGTTATAGCTTCTTGATACCTTAACACCACTACGAAGAAACTTGCAAAAGTTTTATACGTTATTCACAACTCGTATAAAAAACTGCTATGAAAGATTAATAAAAGAGATTAATAAAAGAAAGAGAGATAAAAGAGAGAGAGAGAGAGAGAAAATTTAATATAAGAAAGAAATTTATTCATGAGAAAAATTATAACATATCATCAGTCCAGCTTTTTGCTTAAAATGTACAATATTTAATAATAAAGAAAAGACCACCCTGATCTTAAGTAAATAAATTAAAAACAACTTCGATATGTTTGTAATGTTCACAAAGAGATTTTTAATTACTAAACTATGAGAGTGATGTAAAGGATAGCAACTGTTTACAATTATGATATTTACAATATTATAGCATAAAAAAATATTCTGTCATTTTGAGAGTAAGTAATATGCTTTATATTTTTTCAAGTTCAATTGTCCAAGTTATTTATATTATTTCATATAAATCTAATAGGTTCTACTTAAATAACTCTAGGATATATTTAATGAAAGTAAAGAACTGGTTTATAATAATACATTTATATTTAGGTATTTCAAACTTCACTTTGAAATTTGATTACATAAACGTTCAAAAACAATAAATATTCAAAGTTATTAATAAAAAAACTACATAACGACATATATTTTTGGCTATCAGGACGAACTTTGCATTGCTGTGACTACTGTACTACCCGAAGAGCTAATCGGAGTGAGTGAGTAAGCTACCGAACTCTTTTACCCCCCTTTCATTTCCAACCGCTTTTCTCTAACATCATATTGAAAAATGATTTAAGTAAAATAATTTCAATACTTTCTCAGGAACGTGTTTTGGTGGGATTTTTGTAACCTTCCGCATAAGGGGTAGGGCCTTACTCCCTGCTACCGCACAGCACAATTATCTAGATAATAGTTTATTCAACATTTCTAAATTATTAAGTATTGTTTCAACAAAATGGTTTACCATTTTCCATTTTAAGGATGTATCGATGTCTATAATTTTGTAAAACAGATAATTTAAATTAATGTAATTAATTAATTTAAATTTTATTCTTATTTTATAATTTTTAATCAAAATTTAAATTAATTAATTTAAATTTTAATTAAAATAAAATTTCTCAAAATCTTGTAATCCAACTTAATTAAACAATATTTCATAAAAAAATAAAGTCAAGGGTAATAAAATATAAATGTTATTCACAAATAAACCAAATCACTATTGAACAATAAATCCGTAGAGTGATAAAAATAATATAACACGGGGTTGGAGAGGCTTCAGTCGTAACGCGAGGAGCAGAGCCGTAGTGTTTATGACGGTATAAGAAGGAAGCGACGTGTCTATCCCTCATTATATTTGTGACCGTTTGTGTATAATGTGTAATGCCAATAATGTGACCATGAGAAAATCTTTACCACTGAACAAAATGGTATGGTTTGGTAATCTACAGTTGCAGGTCTGCCTCAAAGATATTAATATTATTTTCGTAGTCTACAAAGACAATATTATTTTACGTTACATCCAATCTCTCATCTCGAAAATAGGTTTAAGAAAGAGACAGACGTTACATATAACAATTAAATTATTAAAGAGCAAAAAAATTTTCTTTGTCTTTGTTTAACATAGTTTTTTGTAAATTCAATTATTTGTATAAAGTACAAAACAGTAAAAAGCAAGCTTTTTAACTTCTTTACATAATAAATTTTGTTACAATCTTTGAACTCAACGCATTCCCCGCAGGGTTATTTACAATTTTCCTCATTTCATTTAAATGGTCATTAATTTTGTAACAAAGATTTTTAAGAATGATTGGGGAAAACAAACAATATAATTGAAAAATTATCGAAAATTGTTGTATTTTTTAAGGAAACATTTTTTAACCTTTTACAAAATGAAAAAAAAAGAAAGAATTATTATTTTCTTAACGAGGTATTTGATATTTATATTTAAATATAACAATATCTAATGAACCAAGATAAGTATAATTGAAAGAATAAATTATTTTTTTGCTCATTGTATCGATAAAATCGAAAGGAAATTTTAACAATTACACAGTACACTTTTAAATAAATTTAATAAAATGTACTTTATTGTACATTAACTCGCATATAAATGATTACGAGATGATAGAAATCTTCTCGTGAACACGATTGATACAAACTATAAGAAACGGCGAAATAATATTTTTTTGTACATAACCGGCAACTACTTAATGATAGAAAAACAATCATGTCACCGCTTTATAGAAAACTTAAATTAAAACCAGAATTAATTAATTATTTTATTATTCACTTATTTATTCACCTTTACTTGTATTAACAATTCAACGAACCAGCCCTTGATGATACAGTTACCGATTTACCTTTTTCACAATGCACACTGGAGTTGACACACACATTAATTAACTTTATGGGGTATATCAAAATATTACAATAACAACATATTTAAATAATGTACTACAATATAAATACAATAAATCATATAATAAAGTAATTATCTTACAATAATAATAAATACACCCTAAACGTGGTTAAAACGTGGGAATGAAACGATTCTCACTTTTACAAGAGATCCGTAGAGTGATAAGAATATTAAAGTACGGTATGGGATGGCTTCAGTGACTTAACGCGAGGTGCGAATCCTCTGAGCATTTATCACGTTTCAAATAGTAAAACTAGCGACGCGAATAAAATATAACAAGGACTAGAGTCAATGTTACATTTTATTCTGACAGTAAGCAGTCGATTTTCATGTTCGCAGTCGCTTTCGATTATAACGAAAAACACAAAAGACAAGGTCTGTTTTGAGAATGAACTCTTGAGTCCGAGCAATTTTACTTATTAAATATCTTAATTACTAATGAGGAAGTGAGGCCGACCTATTACATTAGTGTCACGTCACGTGGGTCGTACATAAAAGTCGGTTATCAGTTTTGATGTTATATATGAGACATTTTCTTCCACTCCGTTGACTCGGTGGTATGATGTTAGAGTTGTTATTGTTATTTTAGTATAATGTATCCGCCTTGGAATATATTATGTATTAAAAGTAACACATTGTTGAGAGTAAAGCAATAAACAAACTCGACCAGGTATTTGGTAAAATAACGCTCCTTCAACCTTCAAACTACTTTGTACATTTCATCAAAACGTTCTTCAACAACCTTTCATTTCACTTTGAAATTTAGTGTAGAAGTGACACGGACTACTCGTAAAGGTACGTTTTTAGGAAGTGTTTATTATGAGCCCTTAAATGTAATTTATGATCACGTATGTTGTATATAATGAGATTGAAAACTCATTTCCGATCCAGCTATAGAGTCAAATTGTATAACTATGTTCTTTCCTTAAAACCATTACAACGAACTCCCTTTGACTCATATATGACATGTGACACATATTACATATCAACGTAAAAATATTGTACAAATATGTATATAAAATGCTACTCCCTTATAAATGTGTTATAATTTATCATGTTAAGATACATTACGTTCAATCAAAGAACTTTTAATCTTACAAACAACTCTTTAAAAGTAATTAATGACCAACACACAGATGTAATATTTGATAATAAGTTAATAAACTATATTAAACAAAACAGATACTTATCGGGATACTAGGGAGGATGTAGAAACTGCGCGCCAGAGTTCAGTACAGTACAGGTCAAGGTTCTTATGGAATTGAGAATCACAAACTCGCTGATACAAAGCAATCCTCAGGGATTAACCATTTATCATTGTAATGTAGTAGAAAAACTAATGCGATGTTTATTGTACACCTGAGATAACCTTAACAAGACCGGAATAAATATAAATATCTATAGTAATAAAATCTCTAATACAAATAATAAATATAATGACATCAGTCTGGTGATAATTTGGATCAAGATTTTTGAAAATCTAGGCGGATATCCGATATTACTGCGAGAAGTAATAAAAAACTGGAAACATACAACAGTCGATAAATTATTATATATCCAACGAAACACTATAGCAATTACAACAGCTACAAATAAAAATTAAATTATATTTGAGTTCAATTTTTTTTGTTTTATCTGGGAAAACTCTCAGAGGTTTATTTTTAATCTATTTTAAACAAAACATGTTTTTGACATAGAGTTAATATCAATTATACAGAAAAAATATATTTTGCTAACCCTTTCATTAATCCTCAGAATAAACAAAATCAAATCGTAGCTTAAATAATATAACCTTGTATGAACAGTCTCCTTGTTTCAACACATTTATCCTTCCGAGTGATTTATTCAACCACGGGACTTTATATCTTGTGTACTAGATTTCATGGTGTACTGCGCAGTAACGTCTTATCTAACTGAGTTGGTATTGAAATCCTATTAACTCGTGTACTTGTGTGGGTGACTGTACTCTCAGGTTCTCTAATAATACAGAATAATATTATGATTCACTTACTATTAAATGTAGCTAACTCTTAAAGTTATTTGCATTGGTGTATTTTTCTGGTTCACAATGATATATTATTTTATACTATAATATTTACTTCAAGTACAGCATGATATTAATTATTTAACTTGTAAGAATTGATAGATCTTTTCATTTTGTGACAAAAGACAAGATTTATAATATAATAAAATTGTAATACTATACTTCGTATATATCTCAGTTTCACCGCATTTAATTAAGGTAATATATTTTCTGAAATATAAATTAGGCATTACAGTTGGTATCCACATTATTTTTTCTTGGCCCTTCAGACCTACGCAACTTTTCCGTCTCACGAAAATTATGTTCACGAGAATGATAAACGGTTGTCGTGAAAAGAGCGGATTCTTTTCTGCGCGACCGCTAATTCTGCAGCTCCTGTGATAACAATACTAATCCAGTGCTTTAGTACCAGCGCTACGATATTTGAATGAATATTCAATGTTTATTTACTAATAGCGTATAGAGAAATAAAATTCTTTGAGTATGTTGTCTGATAGGCAAAGTTAAATTTAAACAATAATTGAAATTAATAACCATAATTTATTCTTACCCTCGGATCTATTGCGTACTCGTTATATAGAGGATAATTAAGTAACATGTATATCACATTAATAAACTGATATACAGATTTAATTACGGTGTCAGTCGAAGCTTTTGTTTTAATCTCGTAACACCTCTTTAAACAGAAATTAACACACATCTTTGACTCATATTTAAATTAGTTACGTAATGTTAGTTTGGGATTGTACATTTATCGCGAAATTCAGTAGTTTTATTATTATAACACTTAAAGCTTTTATATTCCATTTTCATATTTACAGTTTCCATGATTATCGCAAAAGTATGAGATAAGAATATCTATTGTTATCGAGCGATCATAAAATATGAGCGAATTGAGTAGTCATTTGTTATAAAAACTGAATCATCCTTGAAGAAGAAGCGATCTTATTGTTCTAATATTATATTATTTTGTGTTGTGTCCCGAGTAGGCTGGTACAGAAACGTTTTGATGCCAAGTTATTATACCAAAGAATATTGGATACGTTTGTTCAAAGAAAGTATTGTTGTGAGAAAAATAGGTTAGTAAAACAAGTACAAATTGGATTTGAAGAGAAAATTGAGATATAAACAAGCGATGAAATAAATTATTTTTATTATTATATTATTAATACAAGTAATAATATTTAAATAATAGTACAAAAATAACAATCACATTAATTTACATCTGAATTAAACCCTTTTCCTATACACTTATTTACACTTATTTTCAAAGTTATATTTACAATGTTCCTCTTTGTTCTTCGTCACTTGTCTCAGTTTATTATCGGTTACAAATTACTATCGATTGAGACAGTCTTAAGAGATCTGTTGAATATTAAAATTATATATGTTTAACAACATCATTAAAATTTGTGAAAATCTATTGAGTTTTTAAATCACCATTAGTTCCGTGGATCTGGCCGCCATATTGGATTACACTTGATTTAAAAAAGTTCTACTACATGGGTTTTTAAAGGAGACTGCAATACTGTCCATTATGGGCGTTAAGAACTTTAATGAAGTTCATGACGCTGTAGTAAGCATGGAAGCATGGGGTCATTCGATGAAAAATAATGTCTTATATTTATATATGTATAAATATACACATTATATATGTATACATGAGAACTATATAAGACATTCTTATTCTTAAAGAAATTTTAAGTACATAATTAAGTTCTAAGCACACTCGCAAAATAAAAAAAAGTCGTTTAAGCGGAATTAATTATTTTCTTTTAAAAAAAATAATCACTCGCTATAGCCTAAATAATATTTTAATAAGATAGCACCGAGAGGTCAAAGACCTTCAGTGAACAGATATTAAAACTAAAGGCATATACATATGTGGTTGTTTGTTGTTAAACGAGATAATGAAAAACAATGCCCAAAGTACATGTATGATATATTAAATAATTGATAGAGACGCTGTAAAGTAATGACTACCTACGTGTGTGTACTAATACACAGTGTTTAACATTAAATATAACATATTATGTTATCAATACAAGCGCAATACATCTGGTTATTAGAAAGACCTTAGACTAATTTTCTTTTCTACTTAGCTATGTCCTACTAATTGTAGGAAATATTAAAACTACTTTTCAGGAAAGTCACACCTTTTACCTCAATGAACATTTTAAAAGACGTGTCTCATCCGCTCTGATGTCAAAATATTTTAAATGAAATAAAATATAAATAAAATAAAATACATAACCAATTATTTATTACAACAAAATTGTTTGTTCAGTTTAGACCCCTAGTTAACCTTGACTGCCTTCTCTTTTTGTAGTAAATAACTACTAAAGCGTAATAGTCTTTAAAGCTAAGTCATAAGATTAACAAATTGTCTTTATAATAATTGTTTGAAAATAACGAGAAACATACCTCTTACGCAATCACTTAAATATAAAATGTAATAAGTGTGAAAGAGATAAAGAATAGGCTTCTTCTTTTCTATTTCGGTTTCTTGTTCTATTACGTAATAATAATAAGTTAACGAATAGGGTTGGACCACTATTGACTATGAATATTTTATAAATACATACAATACATTATTTTAATATTATTTGTTACGTAATCAAATGTTTATAATTGAAAAACTGGCTATTACATATTACTTCTACTAGTACTTTGCATTTCAATAAATGTAACTATATTCAATAATACGATTAAATCGTATCAGTGTCTATAGATAAATAAATCAGTACAACGATCATAGGATCAGTAATAATGTTTTAACAAAATATTAAACAGTAAAATGTAAAAAGTTATAATTAAACTTGCAATTTCGTAATATTTTTTAACCAAATATTTACATCTGACAACATTAAATAATAATAATAACATCCAGTTCACTAATTTGTGACAATAAATTTAAAAACCAAAAATAAAATAATAAATTAAACTATGACGAAATAATATTTCTACTACACTCACTTCACTATTTGTGTTTATTACATCGCGCGGCGGTTTAGTTTAAAAGATTTGAAAACAGAGCGTCACTCCTTGACTCCGCCCCTGAAGTCACTGCGTTGTATTTCACAGGTAAATAACGATGAGACTTTTCAAACACATCGATCAAAATATCGATTTTAAGATTTTTTTATTTTCCATTTATTGATAACCGATATTTTATCATTGCAATCTTCAGTTACGAAGTTGTAAAAAGTTCAGAAGTATGAGATATTGCTAAATCAACAAATAATTATTTTATAATACAGTTTTATTCGTTTATTAGATGTTTTTAAATAATAAATAAAACTTTTTTTTATTATTAAAAACAATTAATAAACAAATAAGACAGTTATTTCATATGTTACGAACTACCTAAGCACATGTATGGTTACATTGCTATACAAATTAAAATATAAAAAAGCGAACATCGATATTAATTTTTAAGATCGCTTTACACGTTCGATCCCTTAATACAAAACAATAGAAAGAAGATGCTTTATTTTGCCTTAAAAATCGATTTTAGATCGACAACCCTAGTCCAGTCAATTACTAATTTGTTAGTTTCCGGGAAGGTTCCTTGGAGGTGACATGTGTAATTGTTTCATTTAATGTTATTTTGAGTTAAAGTATATTCAGTGATTAGTTTATATTATTGTTATTATTATTTATTTCGAACGAGCGTTCTTTGCAACCGTAAAGGTTCAGATTGGACATTTCGTGCGTGTACAAGAAAACGATAAGTGAATTTTTACCACCTGACTCCACACCAATGTTATTTAAGGTATTCAAAATATATTGATTTAATAGAGGTATTAAAAATAAATAATATGTATCTTATATAGTATCTTTATAAAACTAGAAAAGTCATTTATAAAAAAAAATAGGATATTAAATAATGACGAGTGAATATGTTTTAGTACAAACTACAAAAGTAACTTGTACTCGTAACGTATTTCGACCTGCGCTGTTGCCGCTCTTCATAGGTAAGGTTTTCTTCGAGTTTTTTTTAGTTTTTTTTTAGATTTTTACTTTCTTTATTTAGTATAGGAAATGAACTTACAGGATTAATTATTGTATTTCACTGTCCCTTTATTTTTTTTGCAGAGAATACAAATGTCTCTGTATATATTATTATTATATTTATATAAACATATTTATAGCTACATATATGTAATCTGTAACTTATCACTGGATATTTTTACCGAAACATCACCTAAAAAGTATTTCTATAAAATTATCGAGTTCTATTTAAATATATATATATATATATATATATAAATATACAATACCAAAGAAATAAGAATGTGATAATAAGATATATAATTATTTTTTAGTTTTGGGTTTAGTTTTGAGTACTTTTAGTCGTAATATTGTAACCTCATTACTTTATTTTTTATATTTTGTCAAGTATTCTGTAAGTGAATCAAAATAAGTTCAATCTGGAGGCTTGTACTTTTACACAGGAGCTACTGAATGATCGCAAAAACCTGTAAAAAAGACAAATATTCTCGTTTTTTCCATTACGGCTTATAATAAACCTTATCGCCAAGGACATAAAGTCGAATATACTTGTCTGTGGGTAATGATTGTCGTTGCGTCCTCTTCGTTGTCCGTCACCGAGTGATATTTGTTAGTTATAAAAGATCAACTCAGGTCGTATTCAGTAATAACACAAAACAAGATTTAACTATTGTTTTATTATTCACTGTTCATTATTCACTGTTCATAATTCACTTATTTACTCACTTTAATGTTTGTATTCACAATTCAACGATTCAATCCTTAATGACACTATATTTGTATATCAAATTTTACCAGACCACAAAACGTTTTTCCCCTTTCACAATGCACTCTCCAGTTGCCATATACAATAATTTACTTTATGGTGTGTATCAAAGTATTACAATAATAACATATTTGAATAATGTACTGCAATAAAAATACTATAAATCATATCATCAAATAATTATCTTACAGCTCGGCCATCCTTATTAAGGTGGGTCCTCACACCAAATTTTA
Organism: Melinaea marsaeus rileyi; assembly: GCA_918358865.1. NCBI lineage: Eukaryota > Metazoa > Arthropoda > Insecta > Lepidoptera > Nymphalidae > Melinaea > Melinaea marsaeus. The sequence goes on from OU911085.1 coordinate 12,759,732, forward strand.
ATCTACATCAAAACAGTTAAAATAAATTTTACATTCTTAATATATTATGATGCTATTTTAATATTGCAACAAAGTTTTATTACATACTTAATCAATATTTTATTTCGCCTAATAGTTTTACATAGTTTTTAATTATAACTATTTTAAAATTTACTCAAGAATACAGTCTCATTATTTTATTATAATTTAATCGATCAATTAATCATTATTCACAATCACAAAATAACATGGTCTGTTATGATCTGCGAACATCTGTGCGATCACAAATTCACATGGTCTGTCATGATCTGCGAACATCTGTGCGATCACAAAATCACATGGTCTGTCAAAACCGATACCATTCCCTTTTTGCACTGTAAGCTCATAACCCATGTTCCTTTGTCATCATCCTTCAATCATTATTGTGATCTGTAATCATCTGCGTAGTTAACGCTGACTACTCACAATACTGACTCCATAATGCACTGTCACATCATATAATCATATCAACACATCTCTCACACTCATCTCAACTCTTTCCATTTTTACTTAACATGCCTAATCGTTCATTATCTTATCGTATATGTATAGTTTATAATCGAAAACAATTTTTCACTTTCGTAATTAACAATATTAGTGTCGCTGTCGTTTTCGTTGTCGATTTCTTTAAAATTTAACCATGGGTGAATTTTATCAATTGAAATAATATTTTCATACTTTTTATTTCCTCTTCTAGTAAGAGGAGTATCCTGGACTAGAAATCTATCGTTCGGTAGTATTTTAACAATTCGGTAAGGCCCATGGAATTTAGGCATAAGTTTCTTAGATTTCCCTACTCTATCCTTGTCAAACATTGTTCTTTCTATTCTTACAAGATCACCTTCTTTATAACTCGTTGGTAATTTCCTATGTTTGTCGAATCGGTCTTTTGCATACTCCTGTTCCTTTACGATTTTAGCTAACGATTCATTTCTCAAATCTACCAAATCGTTACCGCTAACCCTATCTACAGTTTCATTAATAACATCATTAAGTATATTTGATGCCGTACTTGTAATGTTATACCCAAATAATAGCTCGGACGGACTTTTTCCCGTTGTTTTATTTATTGATGTATTTATGCCCAATTGTACTTCTCCTACATATTCATCCCAAGTATTATCATTCTTATCATGACATTTCGTACTCAAAGCTTCCGATATTGTCCTATTGTAGCGCTCTACTTGCGTTTGCTCGAGGCGTTGCTACTGCATTTAAAATGTGCTTAATTTTGACACTTTTCATAAAACATTTAAATTTTGAGCTCGTAAAACATGTACCTCTATCCGTAATTAATCGTGAAGGTGTCCCAAAATAACTAAAATGATCTTTAAATATACGATTGGCGGTTAAAGTCTTTGTGTTTTTAACGGGAGTAATATTGATATATTTTGTAAAAGCGTCAATAATTATTAATAAATACGTATTGCCTCGCCGTGAACGAACGAAAGGACCTAAATGATCTGCGTGTAACGTGTGAAAAGGTTTATCAGGTTTTGGAATAGGGTGCAACAACCCCTCTTTTGGACCTCCAAGCACTTTGTGGTAAGCACATTGTAAACACGCAAAAACGTATTTTTTTGTGAAGCGACGCATTTTAGGAAACCAAAATGAACGTGACAATCTTTTATATGTCTTGTCATATCCGAAATGACCCACTTCATCATGATTCATTCTTAATAGCTGCCACCTCACCGATTTAGGTACTACCCAACGAATTCCGCCTTCTACTATCCTGTATACATGGTTACCCTTCAATTGGTAATTTTTATATATGTCTACAATATTTTTCGTATCCTTGTCTACTAGAATTTCTCGTATTCTCTTAACATCATCATCTGCATTTTGTACAGTTGCGATCCAGTCTTGGATGTCTAAGGTAAGAATATCAATTACGTGAACCTTGTCCACAAGAGTGGGCTCGCTAACCGGAGCACGACTTAGAGCATCAACATGCGACATCTTTGAACCTGACCTATACTCTATTTCACAGTCGTACTCCTGTAGCTGCATCCACCATCGACCTATCCTAGGAATTAAATCTCTTTTTGTCATTGTTGTCCGTAGCGCATTACAGTCTGTTATTATTTTAAATTTTAAACCCAATAAATAAACTCTAAATCTATTTAAAGATGACACTACAGCCAAAGTTTCCAAGTCATATGAATGCATTTTTTTTTCGTCGTTTGTAGTTTTTCGACTGTAATAAGCTACAGGTTTCATGAATCCGTCAGTGTTACGTTGCATAAGGATACCTGCGACACCGTATTTCGATGCATCTGTGTGCAACTCGGTTTCTGATTTTACGTCATATAATGCAAGTATAGGTCGTTCGATCAGCTTAGTTTTCAAAATTTCAAATGCTTGCTGATGTTCGTCTGTCCATTTCCAAGTAAAATGTTTTTTTAAAAGGTCTGTTAACGGTCGTGCAATTAAAGAAAAATCTTTGACAAATCGTCTGAAAAAACTAGTTAACCCCATAAAACGTCTAACATCGTGAATGTTTTTGGGAATTGGAAAGTCAGATACTGCAGCAATTTTTTGGGAACCAGGTCGAATACCTGAACCACTAACTTCAAAACCTAAAAAATCTATTTTCTTGAAAAAGAAAAAACATTTTTGCAATTTAAAAGTTAATTTTGCATTTTGAAAAATACTCAACACTTCACCTAATCTAACTAATCCTTCATCAAAAGTACGCGCAGGTATTAATATGTCATTCATAAAAACTAAGACATAAGAAACGTCAGAGAGAATTTTATTCATCGTTCTTTGGAAAACTGATGGCCCATTTGCCAAGCCAAAAGGCATTCTTTTAAATTGATATTGACCATCAGGAGTTACGAACGCAGTTTTATCTTGTGAATTTTCGTCGACAGCAATTTGATAGTATCCAGACGCTAAATCCAGACTGATAAACAATGAATTTCCCGCCAAACGGTCCAGTTGATCATCGATCAATGGTAAAGGAAAATGCTCTTTTTTAGTCTTTCGATTGAGAGCGCGATAATCAATACAAAGACGCTTATCACCGGTTTTCTTTTTGAACAGAAGAACTGGGCTAGCATAAGTTGAATTTGACTCACAAATTATATCCGCATCTAACATTTCCTTAACCATTGATTTAACTTGTTCTCTTTCTGGGTAAGGTAATCGATAGGGCCTATAGACTACAGGATTGGTATCAGTTAATTCTATTTGTATTTTATCAATATTTGTAAAACCTAAATCTGTCAAATTATGTGAAAAACATTCATTAAAATTTTGTAGTAAATCTTTTAAATGATGGACCTCATTTCGAGACAAATGTTTGTCATAGTTAAGCAAGTCACTTGTTTTAGAATCATTAAAATCCAGTAAATTGACATTTAAACTTTTATCCGTTCGTAATGCTCGTGTTAACAAAAATTCTCTACCGAATTTTAATACCTCAGTCGATATATTTTGAATCAATAAAGCTCCCTTGCCGTTTAAAATATTATATTCACCAGGCATCAAATAATATTCTTTGCCGGGTAACCCTCTCAAAGAACCATTAACATACACCGTACCAGAGAATTCGATATCCGTGGAAATGTTAGCGATAGCTATATTGTTAGGCAAAATCTCGATGTTATTACAAAGTGTAAGTTTTAATTTCGAAGAACAAGTCCTTCTAAATATTAATGAATTATTAGTTTTCATTATAGTGATACCTGGTGTTTCCGTAAAATTGTGACCAATCAATACTCCGTATTTAACGACATGGTCCTCAACGACATAAGCATCAATCAATTCTGTTATTCCCTGTATTTCGATATTAATTAAAGCTTTTCCGATTGGCAAAACGACATTTGAACCTATGCCTCGTAAAGTTGGCATCTGACCTACTGACCATTGAATCCCTAAGTTTTCGGCAATACTACGACGCGATAATGTACATTGACTGCCTAAATCAACATAGCCTTACTGAAGCTGACCATTAAGTTTAAGATTTACAAGATATTTATCATTACTCGTATTAGAAATGGTGTCTATCGCCAAAACTGACTTTTCTCTATCTATATGTAGTTTGGATTTATCAACTGATAATTTATAACAATTAGTTGTCAAATGACCTAGCTTATTACATATGTTACACTTTAAATTTTTTTTTGTGCATCTAAAACTAAAATGACCGGGTTCATTGCAATTGAAACACGTTATTGGTTTCGCATTCTCAGTATTTGATCGGATTGATGACGTATTTATTTGATTATTTGTAGTATTAATAATATTTGAATTAAATCTTTTGTCAAAATTAACCCTTGATTTACTATCCGATTCATGCGGCTGTTGTTTGACGGATTGAAAATATTTTAAAACCTGTTCAGGTTCTTCACATTTAGCGGCTTTAGCTCCCAATCTTAAATTACGATCTTCTAATCCGTATAATAAACAATCTACCGCACGTTTACCTTTAATATCACATCGATTTAATAAATTAATTTTCTGATAATAATATAACTCTAGTGAGTCGTTATATTTCACCCGCTTAGCTAACATTTCCGTTAAAAGTGCCGCATAGTCATCGCTTGATGGAAATGATTCAATTAATTTAACCTTCCATTCCGACCACGAAAACGACATCGACGGCAGAGTTTGATACCATGTTCTGGCCACACCACTTAATTTTGGAAGAGCGTAATGAATCACTTGATCATCACTCCATTTATATAACCGTGCACACTCTTCAACTTTGTTAAGCCATGTATCCATAGTCTGCCCTTTGACCATCGGATCAAACTCTGGTATCACATTACCTAATACAGGAAACTTATTGCCTTCGGATCGATTACAAACAATTGACTTAATTAATTCAGTTAATATTAATTGAGTATTTTCACATTTTGAATTTGAACGACTCACGCGTCTTGTTTGTCTTCTCGATCCGTGTCGTCGTCTCTCGTGAACATCTAAGTCTGCTGCTGAACTTGACTCAACCTCACTGCTGCTATTGCGACGATTGTCACTTTTCTTCATTTTTCGCTTTCGTTCAGGCGTCAGGGAATCACGACTCCGAGTGCTCGATGATTGTATTCGACCATCATGTTCACCTTGACTTATGTTTTCACGATCTTTACTACGATAACGTAGAGTTTTTTGACGATGGCCCTGTTTACGGGGCGACTTTTTACGCATTCGGCCGGCACTTTCTCTATCACTGTCCATATTGAGCGTTCACAAGAATTTTTATTCGAAACTTTTTAATACGTAAATCACTTTTGGGCTTAATAATCCCACTTCTGAGCTAAAAGATCAACTCATGTCGTATTCAGTAATAACACAAAACAAGATTTAACTATTGTTTTATTATTCACTGTTCATAATTCACTTATTTACTCACTTTAATGTTTGTATTCACAATTCAACGATTCAATCCTTAATGACACTATATTTGTATATCAAATTTTACCAGACCACAAAACGTTTTTCCCCTTTCACAATGCACTCTCCAGTTGCCATATACAATAATTTACTTTATGGTGTGTATCAAAGTGTTACAATAATAACATATTTGAATAATGTACTACAATAAAAATACTATAAATCATATCATCAAATAATTACACAGGCACACAAAAAAAAAAAAACATCAAGAACCAGAGGGGAGACCCCATTATTCCTAGGTTTTTGGGATCGCTAAAATCGAATATGACAATAAAAACTAATTTTAAATGCCCGTTTTGCCGCTAGCACCCCCTTACTACCTCTTAAGGGGTGAAAATTGAAATTTTTGTAAAAAATAAAGATAGATGTGTCTTTCTACGTTTTTTGGGATGCTGAAACCGAAAATGATAACTAAAAATAAATTCATGACCACTATCACCCCCTACCATCCCTTAGAGGGGGTGAAAATTTCATTTTTTTCTATAAAATCAAGACAGATGTGTATTTCTACGTTTCTTGGGATGCTGAAACCGAAAATGATAACTAAAAATAAATTTATGACCACTATCACCCCCTAATACCCCTTACAGGGGGTGAAAATTTCAATTTTTCTATAAAATCAAGATAGATGTATATTTCTACGTTTTTTGGGATGCTGGAACCGAAAATGATAACTAAAAATAAATTCATGACCACTATCACCCCCTTACTACCCCTTAAAGGGGGTGAAAATTTCATTTTTTCTATAAAATCAAGATAGGTGTGTATTTCTACGTTTTTTAGGATGCTGGAACCGAAAATATGTGAATTTCTATGTTTTTCAAGATGCTGAGAGAAAAAATGATTATAAAGTATATGGTAACCTTATTGTATGCATATATTTGTTATTATGATACTAAGACTGAATCATGATTTTTGTCCTATTCTTAACAAGTTGTTTCATTTTTTGTTTTTTTTTTGCTTTCTATTTAATTCTGTTTATACTGTTATCCATCCGGCAGTCTTGTAAAACGCTTAAAAGATGCTGAACCTATGCCTCCGAAATAGAAAGGTTACTATTTTTCGGCCAATTTAGGAGACTACAGTGAGGAGCAAGGTGAAAGGTTCCATCAGACAGGATCTTAAGACAATGGAACAGCGCTATCAGGGTAAATGGGATGTCAATATGTTAGCAGACTACTGTTGGAATTTAAAAAGAGATTTGCCAGAACAGAAAAGAACCAATAAAAGGAAACCACTTAGAAGAACTTTTGACAACAAGAGAGTTCGTTATCGTAGAAACAGGTAGACGCTGAATAGTGAGAGGCAAGGGGACTCACTTTAATTCAGCACCCCGGATAGGGAGAGGCAAGGGGACTCACTTTAATCCAGCACTCCAAAAGGGAACAGAAATCTACTACGTGCAACTAGCATTGAATTTTAACCGTGTTGTGAGTACGATTCTGGCTTTAAAAGTCATTTTTTGGCCATTTTTGGTCATTGTTCATGACTTTTTTGAACTTCTCACGGCCATATCTCGAAATAACGAGTTTTCCCAGATATATGCTATATACCAAATTTTAGCTCTAATTTGGGGCTACGAATGAGGAAATTTTCGAAAAAATCGTTGGCGCCGTTTTCGAGAAAATGGCCGATCTGTCCCCGGCCAGTTGGCCATTTTTTGCCTTTTGACCAAAAATGTCACGCCAACAAATGGTTTTACCATTAAAATGGACATTATTCAAAAGATAAGCTTGAGACCTTTCCAATGATGCCCAATTTGTCAATGTACGTCAACTGGTTTGGCCACAGTCCCTGTACGAAAAATGGCCATTTTTGGCCTTTCGAGGGCTGGCCACGGCCAACATGGCGGCCAAATCGAAATGTCGTAGAACAAAAAAGTCTTAATTTTTGATGTACTTCAATCCCTGAAAGTTTGAACAAAATCAGTTGAAACTACGAATATACCCACACACAGACAAAGTAATCATCGATGGAGGCGCCAGTCAAAATTTTCAAAATGTCATATCTTATCAACCGGTGGTCGGATTTTGGCGTTTTTGGGCTTGTTGAAAAGGTTGAAAATTCAAGGTGGAAATAAGTGATTTTATACTGGTGCGGAGCCAAAAACTAAATTTTAGTCTCATTTTTCAAAAGGCCGTAGAGGTGAGGCGGTAGGTATATTGCTAAGTGTAAATGCATTTTCTGGGTCTATGGGCCAAGGGCTTTCTAAAAATACCAAACTCATACCAGAAGGTCTCCTGTATAAAAAAATCGATATTGCGCGTATATATACAGAGTTAGACTTTCAGCACTATGGGTGCTTTCGTCACTCTGAGCTAGCTAACGCCCGCTTTGATTTTGGTCTATTTGAGATTAATTTCATCACTCCAACAACATAACAGAGAGGCAATCTTAATTAATTAGTCACTTAATTATTTCTTCATTCATAAAACTCAACTGTAATATAAATATAATTTGATTAGACTTATTGCTTTTAATTTTATTTTCTGCTCCAAAGAATATAATAATAATATATAATACATTTGTTACAATCAAATATATAATATTCAAAAATAATAAATCCGACCATTAAATGAGAATTACTTCAAGATGAAATAAAACAATAAATAATATCATTATTATATTACCTTTTGTATATTAAATAAATATAAAGTCTTAATGTAGTTGAGGAGTGCTTCAGTTATAAGCAGCTTATTCTTATTAAACTGTGTCTAAGAAGAGGCGAAGTGAAGAAGACTCATTGAATATTATATTTAAAACCTATATAAAACTGTAGCCAGGAAGTTAAAAATAATTGAATTGACAGTTGTACATAATCATAGAAAAGCATCATAATATTATCACACACAAATATCAATTAAATATCCGCTGCATACTTAAATAATGATAATAAAATAAACTTGTAATACTCCAATATACAGCGATATCGACATTAATAAATGATGAAAAAAAAAATTATAATCGATAAGTTTTGTATTAATTTTGTTAATTGTTGTTGTATTTATAATTCTAAGATACACACTGTTTCAATACACCGATGTATATAATATTAACACGATCATTACTATTAATGATGTGTCATGATCTTAAGATACTACTTAATATATAATATTACCATTTTACAAAGAGAAGATTTACGATCAGGAAATACAACAATAATGAAGTCACGATACATCTAGTACACATTGTAATATTCACGGATCGGTACTACGAAGGAAACAGTAAAACTATATTATATTATCTTATCTATATCTATTTTTTTATAATTGTACTTGACTCAATGCATATTTTCTTCTTACACGAGTTCAGTTGAAGAGTTTAAAAATGGAACGTATTTGTAACTCGGGACAACAATTTTGAATTTCGAACGTTTTGATTACATTATATGATTTTGTTTTGTTTTGTTTTGGTGTTTTTGAAATAAATGCAGTACTAGCTAAGGACGATTTCTCACCGATGGAACCAGAATGCGACACTGCGAACCGAGACAGGATATTACTATATATAAAATCTCTATTCATTGTTTAATAACAAAGCAAATATGGAGGTAAAGTTATATATATTACAATAATTGGAGCGACAACGACGATTATTGGAACTTATTGAATTATATTTAGTCAGTTAGTATAGGCTGTGCCTTCACAGAAATGCGTTACAAAAATCTTAAATACCTTTATATGAGGCAGAAGAATGTATGTAAATGTAAAAAAAAAGAAAAGCCTTATCTCTATTTAGTAGTTAATTATTCATACTAACTAAACTTAATCTCTGAATATAATTTAATATATATTAATCTAGCTAAATTAACAAACCTTAATTGATGGAATTCACAAGTAAATTCGTAGATAATTTTAAACTTGTTGTATTTTCGGCCTGCAACACTAATGTTTCAGATTGGCATGTATTTAACATATAATGGAGTGGAATCACACTGAGATTCAGTTTAATGATTTAGGTCCAGTTTCATTGAGATGTAAACCACGTACAAGAGTTAATTATTTATTAAAAATTTGTTGTCATTTTCAATTACACGGAAACCTAATCAAAACTGTAATTCGTTAAATCCCTCCTTCTCCGAATCAAACCACGATACACTTATTGTTATTGTTTTAACTTAATTTTACATAACCTAGCGACCAGAGTTATATAAAAATAACGAAGGATTAAGATTAAAGTTATCTTTTCATCTCTTTCTAAGTTACTTTTATGTAACTGCTTTATGTTAAAGAACTATACTATAATTAATGACAAAGAAATAAAACCTATGTGAAATTGAGTCTTAATAAATTAATTCATCTGCTCCATAATATTGTTGCTTTATCTCACGCAGTTAAAACTTGAAACTCTTTCAATTTTATTTAAATCATATTTTCATTGGTCTTGACTAAAAAAAAAGTTTTTCCTTAGAAATATTCTAATGAACACAATGAGACAAAACTCCCCCGCAGCCATTGAAGTTGAGAAGCTGCCTTAACATTGTATCCAGAATTATTATTACAAATGAAATAATAAAATTCATCTCCTCTGTACCGGATGTATTTAAGAGTTTAATAATTTATCTACAACAGACTTGGATGATAAGCGGAATATAGTGAACGTCTTAATTTATTGATAGGGTTTTTGTCAAATGGATAACGAATATCTTAATCTAATGATTGATAATGAACAATAATATATGAAACAACTACTGCAGCATCCACTCTACAATACAGCTGGTGAATATTATTAGACCCCAAATATCTCTACAGTTTTAGTTTTTATAAAAAAAATATTTAATTGTTTCATCTTGTTAAAATATTATATAGTAACTCTCTCACAGTAAATCATAATATCAAATAAAGTAATAAGTATAGTTAGGTGTTCTACCGTGCTCTGTTCCTGTGAACCTGTCGTCATGAAAAGAAGAATATTGTTTTTATCAAAACTTGAAATTAATTTCCCTCTCTCGGCGTTGTCAAGAGCAAGAAGTTCTGGAAATTAAATGTAGTTTTGATCCTCACGTTTTACTAAATTGAAATCGTTGCAGATCGCGTTCAAAAGTAATATTTATATTGTATTATTTATTAATTGGTTTTAGCCGTTATTATGGATTGGTTGATTTATTTGTTATTGTATAAACACAATATAAGAAGTATTTAATGTCTGTATCATTCTCTATGTGTTAAGATAATGTGTGTTCTCTCTCTGCTCTCTAAAATTCAATTATAGGAATTAATTTATAATTGATCAGAGACCATCAACTAATAACAGTTCCAACTTTATGAAATACTTAGTCATCAATGACATTTCTGAGCTAAATAATTAATATTGGAGCCTCTCAAGAGTGTTAAAGAATAAATTGACGTAAAATATGTTCAAGAAATAACTTCTTCTTAGTTTATTTGACACATAATTATAAGCAATGTGGTTATAATTATTATTGTAAATTGTATAGTAACAGGAGATTAACATTATTAGATTATTATTAATGCAGGAAGGGAACAAAGGTTCTCATATATTAGATTAAAGTGGATAATCAAAGTCTATACAAATACAAAAATATGGCTCTCAAATTTTATTGGCTTCTTTGTAATAAATCAGTGTTATGTGCTCCTAACTTATCATATAGGCAAAATATATTCAGTATTAAGGAACATGTAGAATTACGATATATATATTCCTCTTTCTTTTCCTTTCTTTTTCGACACATAAAGCTGTATTATACTTATTTTCACTACACTGATAGATTTGAGAACAAGCTTTTATTTACCATTTCGCGTGTGTGAGTTGAATGTAAAATAATGCTTCTTTAGTTATAAAAAAAGACCAGTGTATCATTATCATGTATATCTGGAGCAAGTGATTAAGACTGTGTGTTGATGTCAGGCAGTCAGTCGATCAATTATCCTCTGCCAGCAAATGAGTACTATGAAGTACTACAAAACCTTTAACAAAATTATATTGCATATTATAGAAGGAGTATCAATAAAGCCTTTATTCTTATAATAATACATGTCCTCGTTACATTGTAAGACAGTTTGCTGATAACACTGTATCTATTCTCCTATAACAATCACTTGGTATTGATTGATGTGTCTTGTTTGAGGTCGTCAAGTTACACGTCTGGTGACCATCAAGTATAAGTTACATTGTCATTAGTTTCACATAACATACAAGTATGTACTAAGAGAGAAACCGATTTTAGTTATTTTGGAAACGTCTCTTAATTTTATTATCAATTCGTTTTCATACACAGTTATTTTTAAAGTAACTTTAAGATAAATAATATAGGTACTTCATATATATTTCAAACAAGATTTACAGTAATGAATTCCTTTTTTTTTAGAGCAAGGTTATTAAATATACATAAAAACACTTATTGAACTATTATATCATAAAAGACATATTATTTTAATATACAATATATACTTTCTCAAAGATATCGTTTGATTACTAATTTGTTTTAATTGATATATTTGTTTCTATGAAAAATACATACACGATTAAACTCAAACAATTATAGTTTTGATTAATTTCTATTTAACACGAATTTCAATTAAATAACAGTAAAAACGATAATCCAGATATTAAAAATGGCATGTTCTCATCAATACTTGAGAATCATAATATGTAATGAAGCTCATCGCTCCTAGTGGAAGATCTCATAATATAAATGGTGATTAATATTGGTGTATTAGAACACTTACTCCAATGTACAGAACTGTGAAGAGCACAGTCACATGGTGAGCTGAACGCGCATGATCTCCACGGGGTGAATGACCGTGACGGAGAAGGCGGTGTCTGTTTGTACTTGTGGTGAAGCTCGTGGAAGTGGTTATAAAACCACGGGGTGGGTACAGCCGGTGTATGAGGTAGGTTGTGTAGTTCTAGAAATTGTATTGTTAGTGAAAATATATTGTGCAATAATGTAAATTTATTTTGATTATAAAATATTGAAGAAAAATTTACAATTAAACAATTAGTTTTGTATATTGGATATAGTTGTTTAAAACAGTTTTATTTGGTTTTGTGTAACATAATATTATTATATAAAATGTTTCTAAGTTTTATAATAACAGTATCTGACTTGAAAAGCCAATGTTTTCATAACATGAAACATAGTAGACTGGAGTGTCAGTGGAGTGTCATTGGAGGTACTACGAGGGCCAAACTGAAAGTTTTTAGAACTGGCCACTTAAAAGCATTATATTAAAAAAGATAGTTTAAATTTTGAAAATAGAACTCTTTACCAATATTATTGAGTGTACATTTCATTCATTTGTCATTTGTTTTACGATTTGGCGGCAAATTTAAAATTGTCTGTGCACGTCAGAATGAATTTAAGCCGAGAAAATTTTCGTGCAATGATTTTTTATGACTTTCGATGTCATTTAAGTCAACAAGAAAGTTATGATAGACTTCGATTGGCTTTTCACGATGAAGCCCCATCTCGTGCCACAGCTTACAACTGGTTTAATGAATTCAAACGTGGTCGAACTAATCTCACCGATGATTTGCGTGAGGGACGGCCTTCTACAGTGACGACTGAAGATAACATCAGTGTTGTGCGGCGTATGATAGAGACTGACAAAAGAGTGACCTATCAGCGGATTTGGACAAGTCTAGGCATAGGTATGAGTCAAGTGCACAAAATCCTCCATGAACATTTAGCGGTCAGGAAGCTTTATGCCCGCTGGATACCGTATAATTTGACCGAGGCTCAAAAACTCCGCCGTGTTGATTGGTGCCGAGAAATGATCCAAAAATTTAACGGAGGTGACTCAAATGCTGTGTTCGACATACTAACGGGTGACGAAAGCTGGATTTACTGTTATGATCCGGAAAACAAAAGACAGTCTGCTCAGTGGGTGTTTCCTTCCGAAGAGTTGCCAACTAAATTGAAGAGAGGTCGAAGTGTTGGAAAAAAGATGGTGGCCTCGTTCTTCGGAAAGACAGGTCATTACGCGACAGTAGTCTTAGAGGATCAGAAAACGGTTAATGCAGAGTGGTATACTAACAATTGTTTGCCATTTGTCTTGGAAAAAGTTCGAGAGAAACGACCTCGCAGCAGGATCCTCCTTCATCACGACAATGCCTCGTCGCACACCGCCAGGCAAACGATCGACTATTTGGTGACCTCAGACGTGGAATTACTGGGTCACCCGCCGTATAGCCCCGACCTCGCACCCTGCGATTTTTATTTATTTCCGAAAATAAAAGAAAAACTTCGAGGAAAACGTTTTATAGACGCCGAAGAAGCAGTGCCTGCGTTTCAAAACGCCGTCGAAGAGACCCCTAAGGCCGAGTGGGCAAGGTGCTTTTCTCAATGGTTCCATCGAATGCAGCGATGTATTGATGTATTGATGGACGCTATTCTGAAAAGTTGCAATAAAACTAATAACTTGCTAGAATGCTTAGTTTTTGATTTTCTAAGAACTTTCAGTTTGACCCTCGTATCTATCTATAGACAATAGTAGATGATTAAATACGTCAAGTAGCTGTTATGACTGCGTTCCGGACGACAATGAGTGCTCTCCTTCACCCCCGCCTCATCCCCGTAACTCCTAATATTCTAATATGTATGTATGTACTACTTAAAATAGTCAATCAATCATGGTACTGCTCGTCTGTTCGTTTGCTTCGACTATCACGAAATAAAGAAAACAAATTAAAGCAACAACCAAAATAATGAATAATGTATTTAAATCGTATGAAATCGTACCATTCCTTATATATTATATAAATTACTTCGGTGGATTAAACACGTTCTCAATTTATTACTTTAACTCTAATAACTACTTACTTAGCGGAGACGTGTGTGATTTGATTTATTAGGGCATTAAATAGGGGTGGCTTTCACACGTTTTTTCACATTATAAATAAATTAATACAAATTACTTGCTTTTTATAAAATTGTCCATCGACCCTCGCTCGTTTGGAATTCAATCACTTTAATAAGAAATACCGTCCAAATAAAACATCTTTTAATAATAACCTTTAACTTTCTAAGACACTCTTAATTACTTTACACAAGCTATAAATATTAATACAACATTTAAACAAGTCAATTATCATTAAACTTTAAATCTTATCAGTTCATATTATTTTAATAGTCAATTTTGACGCGACAATAGATTAACAAGTCTGTGAAATAGGGCTGATTAATGAGGCTAATTTGTTAAACGCAATCTGTGCAGATTAATTGAGAGAAGATGAAATATTAAGGTAATAATAAAACTTGTGTTTTGTGCAGTTCTTCACGGTGCTGAATAATGCATTGACAAAGTAAAATACAACGATTTTGTAGTGAGAACATAAATATATTTTTGTAGTTTAAAATACAATCCATATTTTTTTTGTTACTTTGAAAATACAAAAGATTTTTAAAGCAAAGTGACCTTTTAACGAGTGTTTTTATAAAGAGCGTGTAACTGGAGATGTGTTTGAGTAAATCCTTTTGGAACGAGTCCTGATTAAGAGAGACATTTTGAAGTTTAAAACACATTAGGTTTGCCTCGCTGTTGGCGAAAAACATTTTAGATCTCTTTATACAAATTACATGCGGAATAAAATTTTCAAGAGATTTTAAAACACAATTGACATGTGATAATTAAAATATATTATATTTATATTATTAATGAGATATGTTATTATTGCATTTTTGACATTACTGTTTTATATTGCATATTAATTTTATTACAGCATTTTAGTTTTTTACACGGAGTACACTTCATACAAGTCTGTATGAATTTACCTCACTAATAATATTTATTTTAATTGATTATCCTTGCAACAAACGGGTTTTTTAAACTACGAAGAAAGGTATTTCAAAGATGCCAGATATTGCTGAAAAGTTTTATACGATAACATAAAACTGTCTTGAAAAGAACCCTTAAAGTGAAATAGCGATCCAACGAAAATAATCTAATGTTATAAAGAAATATATTCATGAGAAAAATTATAACATATGTTAGATCAACTTTTAGTTTAATATTTACAACGCTTTAGGAAACTATGCAAGTAACGGTAATCTCTTCATCATTCATCTTGAGTGAAAAATTTAAAAACTTGAATGTATTATAGTTGGTTTTACGAGTATAGGTTTTTAATGTGTAAATTGTAACAACGGTTTATATATAAAAAGAAAAGATAACACTTACATTATTTGGAACAAAAAAATAATATTAAGTAGTTTTAAAAGCAAATTATATACGTTATATTATTTCACAAGATCAATCGCTGAAGTTATTTGTATTTATTCAGTCAGCCTAAATCCTTTATAGCCTATTTTTCTGTATGAGTCAGAAATTGCGTAAAAGAAATAAATTTATAAGAAGGTGGTATTTCAAATTTCATTAACGATTTTGGAAATTGGATTATTAAATGTTCCTACGAAAAAAACCATCAAATCAAAGATTTAAAATCCATTTGGTAACTAAATCTCCTTCATTCTATATAATCTTGTTTCATACGGATCGACCAAATTGCTTAAACATCATAATGCGAACAAATATTACCTAATCTATTTCATGTCTGTTAGCTGCTACGCCTTCACAATGTAAATAAAAACAGTTGTTATAGTATTAGATAACGCTTAACTACATAAAAGACCACAGGTTTGATGTTTCAAAAAGTTCCAATAAACCTGTCTATTTAATGTCTCTGAAGATAATTTACTAATAAAATAATGATAAAAAAGTGTTAATTAAATGTTTTTTTGAGTGAAATGTGATATATTGAGTATTATGCACAAACTACTGTGACATCTACGGAGGACTGAGGACTTTTTATGTATTTTTATTTAAGATAACTACTTTTTGTTATGTAGTCTACATTAGTCACTTGATTGCAACGTCTATTTAATTTATCTAGGTTCATGAAAATGTTATTTGATTAATGGATTCTGTTAACTAGTACTATTTCTTTTATAGACATAAAAGAAAAAGTTTCTGTTATCTATACTTATAATAAATCTGTAGAGAGGTCAATTCTGTACATGAAATATATTTACAAAATAAGTAGCAGGGGGGTGATTAGTGTTCGATACTGATGCCAAAAATGCAGTTAAAAAAATTTTTGTCTGTCTGTCTGTCTGTCTGTCTGTTTGTATGTTATTTATAGAAAAAAAAACTACTCGACGGATTTTAACGAAACTTAGTACAATTATTCTTTATACTCCTGGGCAGGTAATAGTATACTTTTCATCACACTACAATGAATAGGAGCAGAGCAGTGAAAGGAAATGTTGAGAAAATGGGAGAAGTTGCTTGATTTTTTAAGCTTCCGTCGCGTGTGCAGCCTTAATGGTTAGAGCTACATAGAAACTATGTATAACGGAAATATTCTACATAAAAATACACGAAAAATATTCCAAGACAGCATATATCTACCTTTTATAGTTAACTCACAATAACACGCATAACTCTCGATAGCTTAGCAGTTCGGAGATTTCTTATTATATTTGTTTACTTTTACGTTTATAAAACCAATAATGCTCACCATCATTCCTAATTAAAAAAAAAATAAACATTAGCACCAATTCAATAAAAAAAGAATCATTGAAATCGGTATAGAAACACCAAACTTATACTTACTTACATGAAATACGCCAACAAGACATCGCGCGTGAATAGTGAATCAAGCTATAAGGATTATTTTTGCGTAACGGTTGCCGCGCTCGACGGGGCTCGCGGCGGCAGAGTATAAAAGGGGCGGGAGGCGAGCGCAAGCGTCATTCAATATTTGGCTGTTGATGCGTTCAGAGTGTTGAACTTTATTGACAGACAATAATTGTTATTTTATAAACCGTGCTTATCAGCGCGACTTTTTGTCTTTAAATAGTTTATTTTAATTTCTTTTGTTGTTATTTTCTAAATTAGTTTTAGTTTTGTTTAAATTCTTAACTATTAATAGTTCCTATTTTATTTCTTTTTAAGTAGATTTAGATTCGATTTTTAGATTAGATAATAGATAGATAGATTAGATTATTGTTAGATTTTTAGTTACTGATAGGTTAGTTTTGGGCATTTTATCTTTAGTTTTTTTTGTATTGAGTAGATAAAAGCGTAGGTAGGTACTTTTATTAATTATAGTATTCATAGGTATTTTTTATTTATTTTTAAGTGAAGTAGGTATAGGTAGATATTGCCTACTATCTACCTATACTGCACACGTGTTTTAGCTTTATTTTCATTTCTTTTTTTTTTGTACCTAAGTTGTAGGTAGGTAGGTACATATTTCTTAGTTTAATTCTATAAGAATATTAGGTATTTAAGTTTAAATAGGCACTTAGATTTATATTTTTTTATTATATAGCAGCTGTACTTAGAACATCTAAGGTTTTTTTTGTATTAGCATAGGTACTTTGATTAATTACAGTAGTTGTAGGTATTTCTTATTATTCATTTTTAAGTGAAGTAGGTAAGTGTAGATAGTATTGCACACGCATTAAGTATAGCTTTATTTTCATTTTTTATTCTTTTGTAATTTGTAGGTACCTACGTACATATTTATAATTCGATTAGAATATTATTTTAGTTTTAATAGGCACTTAGATTTATATTCTATTTATTATATACTTAGCTATAGTTAGGACCTCTGACGTAAGTTTTTTGTTGGGTAACTAAATAGAATTTAAGTTACCGTCGATTAAAAATAAAATAAACGATGCCACCTAAAAAACGACCATCTTTATCTCGAACTTCGAGTCAAGCTAGGAGAATGAGAATGACGCGTTCTCAAGAATCGGAAGAGGAAAGAGCACATCGGTTAAACTCTATGAGAGTTAGTGTCTCAACATCTCGAGCTAATGAAAGCTCTCCAGAAAGAGAGATGCGATTAGCAGCTGAAAGAGCGAGACGAGCTACAACACGGGCTTCTCAAAGCTCTTCTCAACGAGAGCTAAGGCGTTCCATTGACCGGGAACAACATGCGTTATCCCGAGAAGCTGAAACTGCTTTACAACGAGAATTGCGACTCACAGCTGACCGCGAACGGCATACATTATCTCGCGAGTCTGAAACCTTCACTGAGAGGGAATTACGGCTTACAGCTGACCGCGAACGTCATATTTTATCTCGCGAGTCCGAAACCTTCACTGAGAGGGAATTACGGCTTACAGCTGACCACGAACGTCATATTTTATCTCGCGAGTCCGAAATCTTCACTGAGAGGGAATTACGGCTTACAGCTGATCGCGAACGTCATATTTTGTCTCGAGAATCTGAAACTTTTACTCAATATCAAGACCGTTTGACAAATGATAGGGCGCACCATAACATGATTCGATCTCTTGAAGATGAACATGAGCATGAACAACGACTAGAGTCGGGACGCGATTATTACAATTCTTTGAGACAAGAACAATTGATTACTTTATCTAATGAAAGATTAAGAATTGAAAATATTCGGTCGCTTGAAACAGAAGAACAGCGAGAGGCCCGTCTTACTGCAGATAGATTTCGACATGGTCTTAATGACTTAGATATACACGTGGTAGATCAATCTACAAATTCGGTGGCGTGGTCCGATAAATATAAAAGTGGGTTTGCTTATAACCTCACAACTGATTACAGATCATCTTCTGAAATAGGCGATATGAACGTAGTATGTTCCTTTTGTAATGCTTCGAAGTGGAGGAAGGAGTCTGCTGGTTTCTGTTGTTCTGGAGGTAAAATAAATTTGCCTTCGTTCGAAGACCCACCGGAACCTTTAAAATCACTACTTTTAGGGGAACATTTGCAATCCAAACAGTTTTTAGATAATATTCGCACTTATAATAGTGCATTCCAAATGACATCCTTTGGTGCTAAACAAATCTCAGAAGGCCCTTTCATGCCTACTTTTAAGGTACAAGGTCAGGTTTACCATTTGATAGGGTCCCTTTTGCCTGAAGAACAACCTAAATTTCTTCAAATATATTTTGTATCCGATTACAACGAACAGTCGAATATAAGAAATCAATATTTTCCGAATTTAAATACTGAACTCATTTCACAACTTCAGAACATGTTACATCAGGTTAATTCGTACGTATGCAGTTTTAAATCGGCATTAGAAGCCCTTTCTCAAGATGGTAATAACAATTATAAAATTGTTATAAATGCCGATAAGCGTCCAACTCAGGAACACCCTGGGCGTCATAACGTTCCATCCACGAATGAAGTTGCTGTAGTACTGGTCGACCAGGAATGTGATAGGCGTGATATCGTTATACGTTCCAGAGACAATCGTTTGCAACGTATTTTCGAAACCCACAGGGCTTACGACAGTTTGCAATATCCTATGATATACTGTCGAGGGGAAGATGGTTATAATTTCGCTGTATACCAAACCGATCCGCGCACAGGCGCACCTAATTATAATAAAAAGGTGTCATGCCTTCAATTTTATTGTTACCACCTGCAAGTGAGACGGAATAGATTGGTATACTTTCAACGTTTTCGTGGCTTATTTAATCAGTTTATTGTTGACATGTACGCAAAAATTGAAACCGAAAGATTAGTTTATATACGATCTAATCAAAGGCAGCTGCGCGCTGAAGAATACGTGCACCTTCGCGATGCCATGCAGCAAGATAACGATACTGTGAATATGGGTCGTTTAGTTATTTTACCCTCTTCTTTTACTGGTGGTCCACGCTACATGCATGAACGTACTCAAGACGCTTTTTGTTACGTAAGAAAATATGGACGTCCCGACTTATTTGTTACTGTAACTACCAATCCCAAGTGGGATGAAATCACTCGGGAGCTTCTTGAGGGTCAGGCACCGCATGACCGCCATGATATTATTGCAAGAGTGTTTCATTTAAAATTAAAATCAATGATAGATCTTCTTACCAAAGATAACATTTTTGGAGAAGTATTGTGTTATATGTATAGTGTTGAGTGGCAAAAACGCGGCTTACCTCACGCACATATCTTGCTTTGGTTAAAAGATAAGGTTCGACCTAATGATGTAGACAGATTAATCAGTGCTGAAATTCCAGATCCGACTGCAGATCCCCTGTTATACGACATTGTTAAAACTCATATGATACATGGTCCATGTGGTGCATTTAACGCAAATGCTCCTTGCATGCAAGACGGTCGTTGCACTAAAAGGTATCCAAAAGCATTAGTGGATGAAACTGTAACAGGACATGATGGATACCCATTATATCGTCGCCGTTCAAGAGACAATGGTGGTTTTACTGTTGAAAAGCGAATGTCTGGACAACAGGTTACTTTAGATAATAGGTGGGTCGTTCCGTATTCGCCTGTATTGTCCAGAGCATTTCAAGCTCACATAAATGTAGAAATGTGTAATAGTGTAGAGTCAATTAAATATATTTGTAAGTACATTAACAAGGGCAGTGACCAAGCTACGTTTGCGTTAAGAAATGAACATGATGAAGTTACTAGATTTCAGTCAGGCAGATATATCAGCTCTTCAGAAGCTGTGTGGCGGATCTTAAGTTTTAATATTCACGAAAGATATCCACCTGTGACCCATCTGGATGTTCATCTGGAAGGCGGTCAACGTATATATTTTAACGCCGAAAATGTTACAGAACGATTAGAGAACCCTAGACAAACAACTTTATTGGCATTCTTTCGACTTTGCCAAACTGATAATTTCGCAAAGTCTCTTTTGTATGAAGAAGTTCCATCGTATTATACCTACGATAAACAACGAGGTGTCTTTAACCGTAGACGCCGAGGCAGGCCTGTAGATGGCGAGACAGGTATTTTCAAAGAACATGTTCTTGGTAGAGTGTATACTGTTCATCCTAACAACGCAGAGTGTTTTTATTTGAGATTATTATTACATACAGTGCGAGGACCAACATCATTTATAGATTTGAGAAAAGTAGACGATGTTGTTTATCCAACTTATCATGCAGCTTGCCAAGCGCGTCATTTGCTTGAAAATGATCAACATTGGGATGACGCTTTAGCAGAATCCTGTGTTAGTGATAATCCACGACGGTTACGCCATTTATTTGTAACATTACTCACATTTTGTAATTTATCTGATCCTGTCCAATTATGGGAAAAATATAAAGAAAAATTTGCAGAAGACTTTCTTCGGAATTTATCTCACAATAATGAAGGCGCAACTAATGATAATTTTCGAGATCTGGCTATAAATCAGTGCTTATTAGCTCTTCAGGAAGACTTAACAGCAGTAGGCGGTAAATCACTTTGTGAATATGGTTTGCCAACGCCAACCTCAGTCGGAGAGGTTACCAATAGGGAATATTCCGCAGAGATTGGTTACAACCCAATGGAACTGCTGGTAACATTAGAAAACGGTGTCCCAATGATGACTGCAGAACAACGCTTAGTCTATGATCGCGTGTGCGATAGTGTGCAGAATAATTTAGGAACAATATGGTTTTTAGATGCACCTGGAGGAACTGGGAAAACTTTTTTGACTAAATTAATATTAGCTTATGTTCGAAATCAGCGTAAAATCGCTCTTGCCGTGGCTTCATCAGGTATAGCTGCAACATTGCTACCAGGAGGTAAGACTGCTCACACTATGTTTAAAATACCAATTAATTTAGATCGCACGGAAAGTCCAACCTGTAGTATTTCAAGAAATAGCGACAAAGCTAAGGTATTGCGTGAGTGTAATTTAATCGTATGGGATGAATGTACGATGGCCCATCGAAAAGGAGTAGAAGCAGTAGACAGAACTCTAAGGGACATAAGACAAAATGATCGACCAATGGCAGGTATTACGGTTTTATTTTGTGGTGATTTCCGACAAACCTTACCGGTAATACCACGGGGAACCCGAGCTGATGAGATTAGGGCTTGCCTGAAAAGCTCTTATTTGTGGCGTGATATACAATCGGTGCATTTGACTATAAATATGCGAGTGAGAACTGGAGACAACGCAGATAATCGTGAATTTTCTGATACATTATTGAAGATTGGTGAAGGTACCTATCCACAACTACACCAAGGAAAACTTATTCTGACACCTGAGTTATGTTGTATAGTGCAATCCCAACAACATCTTATATCTTCGGTTTACGGTGACATAACAATTATATTAAATAGGGACAATTCTTGGCTTTTCGAAAGGTCCATTTTGACTCCTCGCAATGACCAGGCATCTGAAATTAATAATAAAATACTGTCTAATATACAGGGAGAAAGCAAAGTTTATAGTTCAATAAATAGAATGGTTGATGAACAAGAAGCCACTAATTACCCGATAGAATTTTTAAATTCTTTAAGTATGCCTGGACTACCTTCTCATATAATTTGTTTAAAAATTGGCATACCGATAATTCTGCTCCGAAATTTAAGACCACCTCAACTTTGCAATGGAACTCGGCTAAAAGTAACCCAGTTGCAACAAAATGTAATCGAGGCTCAAATTTTAACAGGTTGCGGTGCAGGAGAAACTGTCTTTATTCCCAGAATTCCCATAATACCAAATAATTTTCCATTCCAATTTAAAAGAACGCAATTCCCAGTATCGGTGTGCTATGCCATGACTATCAATAAAGCTCAAGGGCAGACTTTTCGTGTTGCTGGAGTAGATCTCGGTGTTAGCTGTTTCTCGCATGGTCAATTATACGTCGCTCTTTCCCGGGTTAGCAATTCTAGGAATCTTTACGTTCACGTGCCGGACGGGTCGACTCTTAACATAGTCTACCCAGAAGCTTTGCGCTGAAACATTTTAATTTGATCTAAAAATATTAGCAATATATTATCTTAATAAAAAACAAGGAGTTACACGCTGACCGAGTCGTGGGTATAGCGTGGGTATATTATAATATTCTGCGGTTACTTATATTTTTCAACAGTTTTGTGGATTGGCATATTATATTACTATTGCCCTTCTAAAATACGAAAGTGAATCTGCCTGTTACGTCAAAACTATGAGGGAGGACATCTGCTAATTTTTTTTCGAAAAACGACGGAAACGCGGACGAAGTCGCGGGCAAAAGCTAGTACAAAATAAAATAAGAAGAGCACAGATTTGAATTTACAATTGTAGTTTACAAGAATATGCAGAAACTACACGAAATTGGACAATGCTTTTCTCTTTGTAATATTTTGCAATGTTTGACATACTCTTACATGTATACAGGTAGTCATCGGCTACGGCAAGAATACATTGAAAATAGAAGATGGTTATTCGGTGTAATAACGATGACAAGTGCAGCTGTTCATATCTATATTAATATGCCGCGATTGTTATGAAAAATACATTCCACTGTAATTAATTTTCAAGATCCACGGTAATAATATTCGAATTTTAATATTTATATCGTATTTGTGTGTCACCAATAAGTCGTTATATATAGTATTTTATTTGTACCTTTCATTTATCTTATGGAGTGTAATAAAGTATATTTACTAATGAAAGTAAAGAAATTATGCAAATGTTGGTTATTCACTAAAAATGGTATATTTAATGAGAAGCCTTACTAAGACAAGATTTTAGCCACAAAAAACAAGAGCCGACCCGACGTCATTAGTGACACACACTTTAATGCCCCTGTTCTGATAATTTGTCAAGTCCCAAAATAAATCTTATGATATAAAGTATTCTAAGCTCTAAAGAAATACGATCCTTTGAAACAGTCCGTTTAAAATGTTATGAATGTAACTTGTCTTCAGCTGAATTGTACTTTTGTAAATATAATTTGTAAACAAGGTATAGTTGTTGTATTTGTTTGTAACTTTATAGTATTGATAACGATAACTTAATATTATGATAAAAATAAAGAAGTAACATATGTTGTGCAATTTATAATTTTAAATATCAGTCAATGCTTAGAATATTGACGTCAATGTTAGTTTAATTAATTTATTTAATAAATAAACTTGATATGTCCATCACTAGGCTCCATAAAATAGGTAATTCTTTTAAGGTTAATTGTATACGTTTTTACAATAAACTCCCCAGTAAAGCCTTAAATTTGTCTCTAAATAAATTCTAAATATTCATTAAAAGGAATTTGATAGAAAAAACTTATTAACTATAATAAGTTTTTTCTATCAAATTCCTTTAGACCTTTAGTATTCCTTTAGACTACTAAAGGAATACATTAACGACGGTATAGTCTGGGAATAAATTGTATTTTAGCGAATAACTAGTGCCTACGCAATTTTTCTGACGCTGTTTGTTAATCTCTTTCAATTTACTGGATGCATCACACCGCTCTCTTGGAAGTCATTACTTGCGATAGCGGTGGGGGCCGGGCTGCCTCCTTCCCTTAATTATGGCTAAGGGAGTGATGGCTGACCCTTGCGTTATGCTCGTGAACGGGTGCTGCTTGCGGTGACTGGTCGTATTACTGGCCACGGATTTCCCTTTTCTTATTATTAATTATTATAAATTATAATTATAAGCCGTCCCAGGCTTATCGAACTGATTGCGATGGTTCTAGTCGTTCGTACATTTATCACTAAATATATTGACGTTTGTGAAATACAATAAAAAAAAAACTCGGGTGAGTTTGTTTTGTTCTTATCAGACCAGGGCGCGTTTGGAACCCTCCTAGCCTTATTTTAAGTTGTAAAGTGTCTTTACAGAAGGGCTTATTTTGATACATACGATATCAAAAAAGGCCCTCCTGTCAATTCCGTTTCACGTACACAAGTGATCACTGGTACAGATTCAAAGTGGAAAATATATGAATAAAATTAATAAAAATAATTTAAATTTAGTGTTTATTATTCCCTGCGATAATATTTACTATTTTTACTATGGATTATCAACTTATTTTAAATACAAACATACACTACCGAGGCATGTATTATCTCGTCCTAATAAACAAACATACGATCACATGAGACAGCAGCATTCGTGAAAACATGACATTTTATAAAAATGTTCCTTTAGTGTTGAAGAACAAAAATAAATAAAGATCGTGAATTGGACAGATCCTTTTGGTTTTATCTGTAGTCCGGTTTAAGTTTACATGTTTAAGTAAGCGTTTAACCCTAGATAATTAAACTGTTTTCATTGTTACATTATTACTACACCTTCGTCCAACGGACTACGGAGTAAAACAATTAAATATAATAAAATATATTTAATTAAGATTGGAACTTTTTCATGCGACAAAAGTAAAGATTATAATTAACAAATTAAGTACTAATTAATATTAGAATATCAATTTACACAGTGACTACACATACCAACATTATGTGGACCACAAACAGCCTTTCTACATCTGGTGCAACGGTGCTTGGTCATTCTCCGGTCTTTTGATGGACACCGGTAGCAAATTTTACGCGTGTTTGACGTAAAAGGAACAGGAGCTTCTATTGTCGAAGATTCGCCAAGAATATCCTCAATCATGACCCTTATATTACGCCTCAAACTCACGGTCTGTTATCGTTGCCGAAGCCAGGGTTCCATTAGCTGATCTCCTAACTTCATTACAAAATCGTGCGGAATCATTGGCTTTTTCTTATTTCTCATGTTGTTACAGATATGAATAGCGTAAGAATTAATAGAATATATATTAAGAATGTTATAAAAAATACACATCGGCCATCTCTTTGTTTTCTAATTAGATCTTATATTTGCACACATTTGATCAACAGTGTCCACTGCACCTTTTGTGCTATTATAAAAAATTATTATTTCTGGTTTCATGTCGTCTCATTAATAATAGGTTGATCATGAATAGTTGGCAATAAAAATAAAACTTTGTTGGATTTGGCTTTAAATGAAACTAATATATTTCTCTAAAATATCTTCCGTTTCCGATGTTGAGCTGTCAGATCTCTCCTCCATTTTGCTTTCCGATGCTTACTCCAGCCAACGACGAATATGATCCTCTTGATTCCTCAAATCCATCTAAAATAAACATAAAAAAGTGAAAACATCTCTTCATACCGTGTATGTATAACCAAAAATCTACTTACTACTAAATTTAGCATTCAACTTTCTATTTAAATCAATCCAATAAATTAAGTCACAAATTTAAGAAATACTATGCTATAGTTATCGATAAGAAGCAAATCTACAATATGTAAAACAATAAATATTAGAATTTATTAATGTACGTACAGTACAATAAAGTTGTTGTTATTACTAAACCTTCGGCCAGCGGACGACGAAATGGTCACAGAGCACGTCCTATGATGCGCGTGGACCCAATAGCGTCACGGGCTGCGCTGTTTACTCAAATTAGTAAGGTAATGAAAGAGTCAAGGTCAGGGGATGGAGCGAAGTAGGTGATTTCGAATTTCGTCAAGTGGCGCGTCGTCGCCTCGACGCATGATTAGTTATACAGGGTTAATAATGCACGCTTAATTTTGACATCTGAGTTATCTATAAATATATCTTAAATATTCATAAAGCTTTTATAAGTATGAAATAATAAAACTATACTATTATATATACATCCATTGAGAAGATCATTGTCTTTT
Organism: Melinaea marsaeus rileyi; assembly: GCA_918358865.1. Taxonomy (NCBI): domain Eukaryota; kingdom Metazoa; phylum Arthropoda; class Insecta; order Lepidoptera; family Nymphalidae; genus Melinaea; species Melinaea marsaeus. The sequence continues at coordinate 12,786,539 of OU911085.1, forward strand.
ATAACGAGTCTATGACATGATCCAGGTTAGGAGAATGACTCCAGTACGTGACCTGCAGTAATCCCTCCAATCAGATATAACGACTTAGTAACGAGGCCTCCAAATAAGCTATAGTAAACAGTTTTATTCCGCTTTTTATGTTATAAAAAATATAATTGCAATGTTATTAATATTGGCATATACTTCATATTTTGTATTTACAATATTTGATTCATTAAAAAAACCAACACTGAAATAATTACGTCAATCCATTTTTGAAACCGTTTTAGAAATAGGTAGATATATGTTATAAAAATATATAAGGTAAAATATTACAAAAAAATATGTAGGTTTATTCATATTATAACATTTTTATAATTATTTGTTAACTGTGAACATTTCATTTAGTTTATTATTTATGTTTATATGGAGATATAAATATTCAAAATTATTTAAGTCTTGTATCCAGTAAGAGTTAACTTAAAGTTTTACCGCTTGTTATATTTTCTTATGTTTAATCAACTTGTTGGCCGACTTTATGTGTGAAGGTTAACAAGCTGCTGGTTGTTATGATTAAGGTCAGTTAAAGGTAAACTTTGCGCAGAGGCAATATCGTAACCAATGAGGTTAATCCAAGGTGCAATTATTGCTAGTTGAAAACTTTACCAAAAAAAAAAGGTGGTCAGGTCGTAAGGCGTGTACATATATCATTTTTATATAGTACCAGGTTCTGGTACTTTGCAACTTAATGGGCTTATAAAACTTTTAACGACTGCTAGAAGTTAGATTTTTATTAGTTACGTTATACATATTTATAAATGAAAAAATCTACAAAAATTACAATTAAACTAACACCGACATTTAAACAAAGACAACAAGAAAAATATTAAATGTGGTTAAAAGTTTGAGATAAACCTTCTTTCAGAAATAACAAGTTAATCAAAACTAAAAACATAAAGGAAGCAAGGTACAGTTAGTTATCTAAGAGCTAGTCACAGTCTATGAAGTCATCTTAATTAATCTCCTCAACCGAGCTTACTTTTCGGAACTTCTAATAAATTAACTCTGTAAATAAAGATACAAAGATCGATCAGAATGTCCCAAAGGATGGTATCATATTAAGATCTTGAACTTTGTATCTTGAAGGGTCCTTCACAGACTTTAATGTAAGTAAATTTACTTTGCTAATCGACTTATAAGATATTTTTACTGTAAGTTGTATACTTGTATTCAGAATCGTTTATATTTGTAATCAATATTTGGATATTTTAATTGCAAAGAAGTTATATCTCTTACTTTAAAACAAAAAAATTAAAAAATGATTCTGTACACATTTTGAAAGTACTTTATTACTATTACTAATAACGAATGTTACCAATAAAATTTATTTTACTTATAGTATTTTCTTACGAACAGCTACAGAATATAAATTACGGTTTAATATAGTTTATACCTCGCGATTAACTAGTTTTTATTTGAATTAATTAAAAAACATGAATTAAATGTTTGAAGTATTTATGAAATCAACGCTGCGTTCATTCCCAATGTAATGCTTGTAGCCATACATATTGTATGCTCGAGCTTCGACTATAAGTTTTGAAATAAAAAAAAACAAATTTCCTTCTAAATTATCTTGAAATATCAAATTTAATTTCTATTAAATTTGATATTTCGTATTTCTCTACGGAAGGGTGTCCTAGAGACCTAATGAATATTTAACACAGTATGGAATTTTTATTTTGGGTGTATGTAAAAAACTTAATAAACTGTTATTGGTGTTAGTTCATAATCATACAATAATACCAACAATCTAATATAAGGACAACTATAACAATAACAATAAGGATACTACAATATATTTATAATTTATAAACCACGTTTACAAAGAATTTATTCCATCAACGTTCATCATCCATTCTATTTAACAGAGGGAGAATTCAAGATTCAATAATCAAAAATCAAACCCGCTCATCTTATTTTATTAAACAATTAATTATGATTTTTACTATTAAAATAATTTATTAAATAAATTGAAATTACAGCCATAGAATTAATGCATCCTAAATGGTTTTCAATTATTAAATATATTATGTTAATTATATTGCTAAATCAATACCTCCTGTTCTCATTCTCTCGTAGTATAGTCTATTATTATCGGTGAAGTCCAGGCGCCTAGTTCTCAGTACGTGATCCGCAGTAATCTCTATAATGACAGTATAAATTTAGGATATTCCAGAGGTATTGTCCTAGTTATGTTATGATTCATAATGTTTGGATACTACAGCTAAAATCTATACTTATAATAAATCTGTAGAGAGGTCAATTCTGTACATGAAATATATTTACAAAATAAGTAGCAGGGGGTGATTAGTGTTCGATACTGATGCCAAAAATGCAGTTAAAAAAATTTTTGTCTGTCTGTCTGTCTGTTTGTATGTTATTTATAGAAAAAAAAACTACTCGACGGATTTTAACGAAACTTAGTACAATTATTCTTTATACTCCTGGGCAGGTAATAGTATACTTTTCATCACACTACAATGAATAGGAGCAGAGCAGTGAAAGGAAATGTTGAGAAAATGGGAGAAGTTGCTTGATTTTTTAAGCTTCCGTCGCGTGTGCAGCCTTAATGGTTAGAGCTACATAGAAACTATGTATAACGGAAATATTCTACATAAAAATACACGAAAAATATTCCAAGACAGCATATATCTACCTTTTATAGTTAACTCACAATAACACGCATAACTCTCGATAGCTTAGCAGTTCGGAGATTTCTTATTATATTTGTTTACTTTTACGTTTATAAAACCAATAATGCTCACCATCATTCCTAATTAAAAAAAAAATAAACATTAGCACCAATTCAATAAAAAAAGAATCATTGAAATCGGTATAGAAACACCAAACTTATACTTACTTACATGAAATACGCCAACAAGACATCGCGCGTGAATAGTGAATCAAGCTATAAGGATTATTTTTGCGTAACGGTTGCCGCGCTCGACGGGGCTCGCGGCGGCAGAGTATAAAAGGGGCGGGAGGCGAGCGCAAGCGTCATTCAATATTTGGCTGTTGATGCGTTCAGAGTGTTGAACTTTATTGACAGACAATAATTGTTATTTTATAAACCGTGCTTATCAGCGCGACTTTTTGTCTTTAAATAGTTTATTTTAATTTCTTTTGTTGTTATTTTCTAAATTAGTTTTAGTTTTGTTTAAATTCTTAACTATTAATAGTTCCTATTTTATTTCTTTTTAAGTAGATTTAGATTCGATTTTTAGATTAGATAATAGATAGATAGATTAGATTATTGTTAGATTTTTAGTTACTGATAGGTTAGTTTTGGGCATTTTATGTTTAGTTTTTTTTGTATTGTGTAGATAAAAGCGTAGGTAGGTACTTTTATTAATTATAGTATTCATAGGTATTTTTTATTTATTTTTAAGTGAAGTAGGTATAGGTAGATATTGCCTACTATCTACCTATACTGCACACGTGTTTTAGCTTTATTTTCATTTCTTTTTTTTTTGTACCTAAGTTGTAGGTAGGTAGGTACATATTTCTTAGTTTAATTCTATAAGAATATTAGGTATTTAAGTTTAAATAGGCACTTAGATTTATATTTTTTTATTATATAGCAGCTTTACTTAGAACATCTAAGGTTTTTTTTGTATTAGCATAGGTACTTTGATTAATTACAGTAGTTGTAGGTATTTCTTATTATTCATTTTTAAGTGAAGTAGGTAAGTGTAGATAGTATTGCACACGCATTAAGTATAGCTTTATTTTCATTTTTTATTCTTTTGTAATTTGTAGGTACCTACGTACATATTTATAATTCGATTACAATATTATTTTAGTTTTAATAGGCACTTAGATTTATATTCTATTTATTATATACTTAGCTATAGTTAGGACCTCTGACGTAAGTTTTTTGTTGGGTAACTAAATAGAATTTAAGTTACCGTCGATTAAAAATAAAATAAACGATGCCACCTAAAAAACGACCATCTTTATCTCGAACTTCGAGTCAAGCTAGGAGAATGAGAATGACGCGTTCTCAAGAATCGGAAGAGGAAAGAGCACATCGGTTAAACTCTATGAGAGTTAGTGTCTCAACATCTCGAGCTAATGAAAGCTCTCCAGAAAGAGAGATGCGATTAGCAGCTGAAAGAGCGAGACGAGCTACAACACGGGCTTCTCAAAGCTCTTCTCAACGAGAGCTAAGGCGTTCCATTGACCGGGAACAACATGCGTTATCCCGAGAAGCTGAAACTGCTTTACAACGAGAATTGCGACTCACAGCTGACCGCGAACGGCATACATTTTCTCGCGAGTCTGAAACCTTCACTGAGAGGGAATTACGGCTTACAGCTGACCGCGAACGTCATATTTTATCTCGCGAGTCCGAAACCTTCACTGAGAGGGAATTACGGCTTACAGCTGACCACGAACGTCATATTTTATCTCGCGAGTCCGAAACCTTCACTGAGAGGGAATTACGGCTTACAGCTGATCGCGAACGTCATATTTTGTCTCGAGAATCTGAAACTTTTACTCAATATCAAGACCGTTTGACAAATTATAGGGCGCACCATAACATGATTCGATCTCTTGAAGATGAACATGAGCATGAACAACGACTAGAGTCGGGACGCGATTATTACAATTCTTTGAGACAAGAACAATTGATTACTTTATCTAATGAAAGATTAAGAATTGAAAATATTCGGTCGCTTGAAACAGAAGAACAGCGAGAGGCCCGTCTTACTGCAGATAGATTTCGACATGGTCTTAATGACTTAGATATACACGTGGTAGATCAATCTACAAATTCGGTGGCGTGGTCCGATAAATATAAAAGTGGGTTTGCTTATAACCTCACAACTGATTACAGATCATCTTCTGAAATAGGCGATATGAACGTAGTATGTTCCTTTTGTAATGCTTCGAAGTGGAGGAAGGAGTCTGCTGGTTTCTGTTGTTCTGGAGGTAAAATAAATTTGCCTTCGTTCGAAGACCCACCGGAACCTTTAAAATCACTACTTTTAGGGGAACATTTGCAATCCAAACAGTTTTTAGATAATATTCGCACTTATAATAGTGCATTCCAAATGACATCCTTTGGTGCTAAACAAATCTCAGAAGGCCCTTTCATGCCTACTTTTAAGGTACAAGGTCAGGTTTACCATTTGATAGGGTCCCTTTTGCCTGAAGAACAACCTAAATTTCTTCAAATATATTTTGTATCCGATTACAACGAACAGTCGAATATAAGAAATCAATATTTTCCGAATTTAAATACTGAACTCATTTCACAACTTCAGAACATGTTACATCAGGTTAATTCGTACGTATGCAGTTTTAAATCGGCATTAGAAGCCCTTTCTCAAGATGGTAATAACAATTATAAAATTGTTATAAATGCCGATAAGCGTCCAACTCAGGAACACCCTGGGCGTCATAACGTTCCATCCACGAATGAAGTTGCTGTAGTACTGGTCGACCAGGAATGTGATAGGCGTGATATCGTTATACGTTCCAGAGACAATCGTTTGCAACGTATTTTCGAAACCCACAGGGCTTACGACAGTTTGCAATATCCTATGATATACTGTCGAGGGGAAGATGGTTATAATTTCGCTGTATACCAAACCGATCCGCGCACAGGCGCACCTAATTATAATAAAAAGGTGTCATGCCTTCAATTTTATTGTTACCACCTGCAAGTGAGACGGAATAGATTGGTATACTTTCAACGTTTTCGTGGCTTATTTAATCAGTTTATTGTTGACATGTACGCAAAAATTGAAACCGAAAGATTAGTTTATATACGATCTAATCAAAGGCAGCTGCGCGCTGAAGAATACGTGCACCTTCGCGATGCCATGCAGCAAGATAACGATACTGTGAATATGGGTCGTTTAGTTATTTTACCCTCTTCTTTTACTGGTGGTCCACGCTACATGCATGAACGTACTCAAGTCGCTTTTTGTTACGTAAGAAAATATGGACGTCCCGACTTATTTGTTACTGTAACTACCAATCCCAAGTGGGATGAAATCACTCGGGAGCTTCTTGAGGGTCAGGCACCGCATGACCGCTATGATATTATTGCAAGAGTGTTTCATTTAAAATTAAAATCAATGATAGATCTTCTTACCAAAGATAACATTTTTGGAGAAGTATTGTGTTATATGTATAGTGTTGAGTGGCAAAAACGCGGCTTACCTCACGCACATATCTTGCTTTGGTTAAAAGATAAGGTTCGACCTAATGATGTAGTCAGATTAATCAGTGCTGAAATTCCAGATCCGACTGCAGATCCCCTGTTATACGACATTGTTAAAATTCATATGATACATGGTCCATGTGGTGCATTTAACGCAAATGCTCCTTGCATGCAAGACGGTCGTTGCACTAAAAGGTATCCAAAAGCATTAGTGGATGAAACTGTAACAGGACATGATGGATACCCATTATATCGTCGCCGTTCAAGAGACAATGGTGGTTTTACTGTTGAAAAGCGAATGTCTGGACAACAGGTTACTTTAGATAATAGGTGGGTCGTTCCGTATTCGCCTGTATTGTCCAGAGCATTTCAAGCTCACATAAATGTAGAAATGTGTAATAGTGTAGAGTCAATTAAATATATTTGTAAGTACATTAACAAGGGCAGTGACCAAGCTACGTTTGCGTTAAGAAATGAACATGATGAAGTTACTAGATTTCAGTCAGGCAGATATATCAGCTCTTCAGAAGCTGTGTGGCGGATCTTAAGTTTTAATATTCACGAAAGATATCCACCTGTGACCCATCTGGATGTTCATCTGGAAGGCGGTCAACGTATATATTTTAACGCCGAAAATGTTACAGAACGATTAGAGAACCCTAGACAAACAACTTTATTGGCATTCTTTCGACTTTGCCAAACTGATAATTTCGCAAAGTCTCTTTTGTATGAAGAAGTTCCATCGTATTATACCTACGATAAACAACGAGGTGTCTTTAACCGTAGACGCCGAGGCAGGCCTGTAGATGGCGAGACAGGTATTTTCAAAGAACATGTTCTTGGTAGAGTGTATACTGTTCATCCTAACAACGCAGAGTGTTTTTATTTGAGATTATTATTACATACAGTGCGAGGACCAACATCATTTATAGATTTGAGAAAAGTAGACGATGTTGTTTATCCAACTTATCATGCAGCTTGCCAAGCGCGTCATTTGCTTGAAAATGATCAACATTGGGATGACGCTTTAGCAGAATCCTGTGTTAGTGATAATCCACGACGGTTACGCCATTTATTTGTAACATTACTCACATTTTGTAATTTATCTGATCCTGTCCAATTATGGGAAAAATATAAAGAAAAATTTGCAGAAGACTTTCTTCGGAATTTATCTCACAATAATGAAGGCGCAACTAATGATAATTTTCGAGATCTGGCTATAAATCAGTGCTTATTAGCTCTTCAGGAAGACTTAACAGCAGTAGGCGGTAAATCACTTTGTGAATATGGTTTGCCAACGCCAACCTCAGTCGGAGAGGTTACCAATAGGGAATATTCCGCAGAGATTGGTTACAACCCAATGGAACTGCTGGTAACATTAGAAAACGGTGTCCCAATGATGACTGCAGAACAACGCTTAGTCTATGATCGCGTGTGCGATAGTGTGCAGAATAATTTAGGAACAATATGGTTTTTAGATGCACCTGGAGGAACTGGGAAAACTTTTTTGACTAAATTAATATTAGCTTATGTTCGAAATCAGCGTAAAATCGCTCTTGCCGTGGCTTCATCAGGTATAGCTGCAACATTGCTACCAGGAGGTAAGACTGCTCACACTATGTTTAAAATACCAATTAATTTAGATCGCACGGAAAGTCCAACCTGTAGTATTTCAAGAAATAGCGACAAAGCTAAGGTATTGCGTGAGTGTAATTTAATCGTATGGGATGAATGTACGATGGCCCATCGAAAAGGAGTAGAAGCAGTAGACAGAACTCTAAGGGACATAAGACAAAATGATCGACCAATGGCAGGTATTACGGTTTTATTTTGTGGTGATTTCCGACAAACCTTACCGGTAATACCACGGGGAACCCGAGCTGATGAGATTAGGGCTTGCCTGAAAAGCTCTTATTTGTGGCGTGATATACAATCGGTGCATTTGACTATAAATATGCGAGTGAGAACTGGAGACAACGCAGATAATCGTGAATTTTCTGATACATTATTGAAGATTGGTGAAGGTACCTATCCACAACTACACCAAGGAAAACTTATTCTGACACCTGAGTTATGTTGTATAGTGCAATCCCAACAACATCTTATATCTTCGGTTTACGGTGACATAACAATTATATTAAATAGGGACAATTCTTGGCTTTTCGAAAGGTCCATTTTGACTCCTCGCAATGACCAGGCATCTGAAATTAATAATAAAATACTGTCTAATATACAGGGAGAAAGCAAAGTTTATAGTTCAATAAATAGAATGGTTGATGAACAAGAAGCCACTAATTACCCGATAGAATTTTTAAATTCTTTAAGTATGCCTGGACTACCTTCTCATATAATTTGTTTAAAAATTGGCATACCGATAATTCTGCTCCGAAATTTAAGACCACCTCAACTTTGCAATGGAACTCGGCTAAAAGTAACCCAGTTGCAACAAAATGTAATCGAGGCTCAAATTTTAACAGGTTGCGGTGCAGGAGAAACTGTCTTTATTCCCAGAATTCCCATAATACCAAATAATTTTCCATTCCAATTTAAAAGAACGCAATTCCCAGTATCGGTGTGCTATGCCATGACTATCAATAAAGCTCAAGGGCAGACTTTTCGTGTTGCTGGAGTAGATCTCGGTGTTAGCTGTTTCTCGCATGGTCAATTATACGTCGCTCTTTCCCGGGTTAGCAATTCTAGGAATCTTTACGTTCACGTGCCGGACGGGTCGACTCTTAACATAGTCTACCCAGAAGCTTTGCGCTGAAACATTTTAATTTGATCTAAAAATATTAGCAATATATTATCTTAATAAAAAACAAGGAGTTACACGCTGACCGAGTCGTGGGTATAGCGTGGGTATATTATAATATTCTGCGGTTACTTATATTTTTCAACAGTTTTGTGGATTGGCATATTATATTACTATTGCCCTTCTAAAATACGAAAGTGAATCTGCCTGTTACGTCAAAACTATGAGGGAGGACATCTGCTAATTTTTTTTCGAAAAACGACGGAAACGCGGACGAAGTCGCGGGCAAAAGCTAGTATTATAATAAAAGTCTTAAGAATACTTTAAAAAGGAACTGTAACTGGATGGCAAACAAAGTCAATATGAAGAGAATAGTGCCAGGATCGCTAACTTGCTTAACTTAGTATTATTATAAACAAATAACTAATAATATTTTACAATATAATTTTACATAATACGTAATAAAAATACGTAATAAAAATAACATATATTTTTTACGTTGATAAATAAATCATACTGACTGAACCGCTGACGTGCGTGTCCTCCACAAACACACCTTTTAGTGATCTCACTCACACTTTAGTATTAACACTTCGTCACCCGACAGCTTTACTAGAATTTTGATTGATGGTCCTCGGTTGTTGATTAAATATATGGATTGTATAAATTACTAACATTTTTCGTAAACTATTTGTAAGGCATATTTTATATCTAATACAATCAAATCCATTTTATTTTAAATTAAACAATCCCTCCTTTAAATAACAAGTACTTCAAGATCAAATAAATAAATACAATTTGAATGTTAAAATACACTTCGGTGTATTAAATAAATATATTACAAGCTGAAGATTGCGACTCAAATAGACCTTTCATTTATAATACAAATTACATTAATTGTGTACAAGATGAAGCAAAGAAATACTCAGTGAATATTACATTTAATAATATATATTAATTATTAACATTTACTAGAGGTATTATTTTTTATTAAAGAAAATATTTTTTTTAAATATATGAGTTTAGAAATAGACGTTTTCCATTGCGGGACAACCATTTTCAAATTCGAACGTTTTGAACACTTTTAACCATTTTAAGCTTGTTAAACGGTACTTCAGTCCTCCAACAGTAGGATTTTAGATTTCCATATATTTAGCATATAACTGAACATGGAACCCTACACAGAGATTAAGTTTAATGATTTAGATCCAGTTTCATTAAGACGTAAACCTCATACGAGAGTTAATTTATTTATAAAATGCGATTTCTAATTACAAAGTAACCTATTTTGGAATCAAAATAAGAATTCAAACCACTATTTGAATTAAAGTACATTATTTTATTCATTAGATTTTTTATAGATTGATTGATATATATTTTTGAGATCTATTTGTGATGTTGTTTGAACGATTTATTTATTTGTAAGCGATTTTTCCGCCATTCCATACGCGATTTCAACACAGAATCTAATCATCAAAAAATTTCGAAATTTTCATAGAAACATTTTTGTATACAAACTTTCCGTCCTTGTTTAACGCAAACAGGGAACTAAAAATATTCAAATATATAGGACGTCCATTTTTATCGAAAAATATATTGTAAATTTTCTCGGATTTATCTTTTCTATTGCACTACACGTTTCAATCCCTTAGAGGTTAAATTTACAAAAATGTTAAGTAAGTGTTATTTACTAATTTTGTTAAAAATATACCTACACGATTCATCTCTAATAATATGATATAAAATGATAATATTGAAGTATATTTTTTAAGTAATTCACATGCTTTTCTTGTTAATTACCAAGATTTTACCAAAATTATATACTGACAATTATCTTCTAATATCCTAACAAAATCGATTATCATCAGGCATAAAGATGTAAGATAAACTATTTGTTCTGAATAAACAACTTCATTACGTTGGCTTCATTGTTGTGTACTTGTTTGTTGTTTGTGTTAGGTACGAGTGGTTTGTGGATTTAATTTTTTTACATATTTAAAAAAATATATAAGAATCCTATCTTTTATCAGTCATATTTACAGTTAAGTCTACTTAAGGAATGCTTGCACAATTGGGGTAATAATTATATTTTTATTATAGTATACTGTTAGTATATCGCTGAGAAAAATATAAAAGTATTGTTTGTCTTTTGTATTTCTCCACACGGGCTCTTTTAAGTCAGACGCGTCTCACAAGGATTTACTAAACGCTCCTTCAGCCTCGACGTCGTTTATAAAACACAGAAAGAGGTCATCGTACTCACTTGTATTTATTCAAATAGAGGAACAATTCTTAAGAATGTGAATGGAATAATGCTTATATTCAATAGATTTTAACATTCTAGATATAGCTCGTGACTTTTTCCACGTAAAATACAATAGAAGGAAATAAAATACATTATCTTCATTTATCACATTTCTGGCCCAAGTCCTTTACTGTGCATTATTTTTACATTTTTTTTTATTTTATTGCAAGAAAAAACTTTGTAACACTTCTAGGAGTCTTGGCATCCTTGATAGACCAGTCATCGTGGCGTTCTTTGGGCTACCCATATGCCTTGCAATGGGCGTCTATAGGTTGACTAGAAGAACAAAATAGTGCTTTTATAATATTATATTTCATAACAAATGTCAAGCGAACAAACTTTGTTTTTTGTGTTTTAAATATGTATAAGTATGTCAAAAACCAAGTTTATTATTTTTAGAAGTGATTCAAATTGATCAAAATAACAGATAATGCCATTTTCTATCCGGATTCGATAAGTATTTTATTATTATAAATCGGAACATTTACTGTCCTTGTAGATAGTACACTAATAAAATGACTTAGACAGAGAACATTTGAAGAAAATGCACAATACATGCAGTATGCTATGATATCAAATTCGTTGAATGTTTTATTTATGTTAGAAAATTATCCAATGCGAATAGTTCTTTCACTTTAGCAGAAATAACAAATCAAACAACGGTATATCTACATAATTCATTTAAATATCCTTCTTTTTTTTTTTACAATTTTATACCAATATTTGAGTTCAAATTAATATTCAAATTTGAAGTCCTAATGTTCTTGATAACAAATAGCGACTAAAATATCTCCATGGATTTAAATCAGGTGGAGAAATCTAGAATTTAATCTAGATAGCAATAAATTTTATGTCAAATTCATTAACGAAGTATATTAGAGCACCTAATTTTAAGCTTCATTGAATCTGTTGATTATAAACTAACTTTAAAGCATCTAAGTTCGTAATGGACATGAAGAGAATGTTTGAGTTTCCACTTTTGTATTTACGAAAATTGCTGCATATTTTTAACAATGTTATTTTAAATTGTCTCTTACTTTTATTTTAAATACAGTTTTAGATAGAATACACTTTACTGTTACAAAAGTTACTTATAAATAAAATATAAAAAAAGAAACTTTCATATAATATTATTTTTTTGTCAGTTTGATAACTTTTAAAAGTGAAAGCAAATTTGGTACAGATGTATGTTTAGTATTAAATATGTATTTTATACCAAACTGGTGTACTTCATTTTGCTATTGAAATGTCCTCGCTACTAGTAAAATGTAGTAGTAGTTTATTTGCAGTTTAAGAGGCACACGCGCGGATCGTATATGAATTTTTGTAATCGCCTCGTGAAGTGAAGAAACTATCAAAATATACAACTTGAATTATGTTTTCCACTTTAAAATATTATTAAATATAATTAAAAACCATATAAATAATAAATTAATATTGTTAAAATAAATTTGTTTAAAAAAAATACATCCATTGAGTTAGAAAACTCTCTGAAGTACGTTTCGCTATGTCGTAGGTATGTCATGCAGTTAAACGCTATCGGAACTTAGTTTTGAGCATCAATTGTTTTTTTTTGTTTTCATGACTTTATATTTAACAAGTTTAATATTTTTATTATTTAATATCCTTCCCTTCTTTTTCTTCATCTCCCCCCCCCCCCTGTTATAATCGCTTATTTCTATAGCGATTATAAGAGGGGGACAGTAACCGCATGCCATAACTTCAAGGTGAGGCCAAACTAGCGGAGGTTAAACCCTTTACTAGTTTGGCCTCTAACTAAAACCCAGATATAAACTGGTTCTAAATATAGGTTATTTTGAACATAACATTATGTGTAGAGAAAATTCAATTGATAATTTGTCATATTTATGTGCCCATCATTAAAGTACGTTTAATTAATGTTTTTAAATTGTACAAATCGTCATTTTTATTGCATCACTTGATCTTTATAATTACTCTTACAAAAGAATACCTTTGTCTTTTGCGGCGAGGGTTAGATTATTTTTAATATAAAAATAAAATTTTATACTTAAACTAAGCTTATTTTAAGGAAAAATTAATGTATAAATCTAGTCAATATCATAACACAAGTAATTTTCTGTAAAATATATATATATATAACATAAGATTACACATGTATAGAGAAGGAACGGAAGTAAATGAATATAATACCACTCCTGAGCAATATCTAAACAAACATTTTAAAGTTATAAAAACATTTTTATAAGAACCATCAATAATCCCTCTTCCACGAGTAACGAACGAACGAACTCTACCATTGCAAGTGCTTTATTTTTATGCAAAGTTATGTATATTATTAAATTATATATTTATATTTTATATAATCTTTATGTTATATATAGTCGTTTAGATTAAATTTCAAGTATCATCACTGCTATCTGCTTTAGAACAATTTCCTAAAGTGTCTGTGTAACCTGGTTATGGTTTAGTTTTATTTATTTTTAACAATAATATTATATTGTAAAACAAAGATAAGTCAGATCTGTGCAGGCGTTATGCAATAAATATAGAAAACCTTACATTGTTTCAAACTTCAAGAGTTTTATTCTTTAACATTTTCAAACTTTAGTCTCTTGTGAGTCAATTTATAATTGATACATTGTTTTTCTACTTTAAAATATATTTTGAACTTCGCTATAAACTATAAGTTTCTATTCATTATTCAAACATTATAAATATTAAAAAGTCTGTTTGGCTCAATCTCGTAAGCCTTTATAGCTTATAACCGCAAGTAACGACTCTACGAAATAACAAAATATCGATGGTGTTTGTAAAACATAAGCTTGGTTCTATTAATAAAATTTTGATAAGTAAAGTAAAGTTTTCTAAAGTTTTATAACTGTATAAAGTTTATTTATCATAATTAACAATAATTAAAATTGATGTTATAAACGTTATTAATAAAAATTAATTGTTATGAATATCCCTTACCTCATAACACCAATAAACTAAAATAATGAACGAAAAATTTAAAGCCTATATTATAAAGTAAATTATAATCTACAGAGTATTCTCAGTATTCATATTTTTGCATATGAATTAGAAACTTGCAGTAAAGTTAAATTGTATGACAGGCGTTATTAGTAAAAGTAAAATTGCCTTCATTCAGTTTTTGTTGTTAAAAGTTGAAGCGAATTTTTTCCAGCGAATATCGGCGGTGTAAAGTCGGGCAACTAATTTCATAATTTTCATATTCTCTTTTAGAAAAACGTCTGCTTGCAGTGAGATTGTACTGCAATGACATATCACTGACTGTATTTAATTAAGAAGTAAATAGATATAAAAATGCGGTATTATAAAATGAATAAGAACTGTTTTTGTCTAAATAATTGTTTTATCTTTACCACACGTCTTAATGCTCTGAATTGTACTACACTAAAAGAATCTGACTGTACACTTTTAATACTTCTATTGCCGCTGCCGTCGCAGCCGCAGTTAATTGGCTTTCATTAATAGTATTCGTTGGTTTGTAGATTTATCTTTCAACTTTTCATTATTTTGGAATTACGATTTTTATTTTAGTCATTTCTGTAAAATTTATTGTTTATCAAAATAACGTTCACAGTTATAAATGGTATAATTAATTGATAAATGAATCTTCAAAATGATAAACGACCTCATTGGTTTTAATTAGTAATGAGTCAATCTTGAAGATCAAAAATATTTTAATAACATCTTTTATAAACCAATTTGACTTTTATCGTGTTGATTCTATCGTTTAGTAATTAGTAACTTAACAGAAAAGTGTAAACGTCATATTCACACACCGAAGCTTCATCGGTGAGCAAATTATACGAAAGACACTTTTAGAAACACGACAACGAGGATACCACTACTTTTGAATTATGATTGAAATATAGATATGACAAAAAAATATTTCACTTTATTTATTTGACGGCGCAGTTAATAACATTTGACATTCTCAATCTTTGACGTCAGCAACACGATGACATCTTGACAATTCAGTTGTCATTCTAACGGAACGTCAGACCAGTGGCAGGGGGGCGACCTTCCTTCACTCTTATGATGGCAACCGCTCACGACGCTCATGACGAATCACTAGTTACCGATGCAATCCTGTCATTATTATTTTAATTTATGTCTGTTTAATTATTAGTGCTCTAAGAAAGTAAATTCAATTATTATTTGGCGAATCGAGAATTGTTAATTAACATTCAATCGTTTTGAGACTTTTTGTTAAAATACTGACATAATAATAATTATAAAGAAATGGAATTATTGTAATAAATTCTGATATGGGCCATCCTGATTCTATTTATTTTATGTACCATAAACTTACCTTTTTTTAGAGATTTCTGCCACTAACACTTCGGCGAAAAAATAATTATAAATAATAATAATTGTGAATAAGTGACTATGTGGACAATAAATGTACAAGTTTTGTTTGTCCTTTGTGTTTAACTCAACACGGATCTCAAAGTAACAAGACACGTCCTAAAAGGATTTGCTAAACATATTTCTCTAAATGAAAGCTTCATTATAATTCATTATAATATATTTAAAGCGGTTATTTTGTCTTCACGTGAATATAATTTAAATGGATGTTCTTTATGTATTATAATAACGCACTCTGTTAATATTGAATACAATTTAATATTATCTACCTATATTATATGCACACCCGACGACGACTCAATAGCGCTTATAAAAATACCAATAGGAAAAAAAATTAAATACTACAAGTTAAGTTAATTAGAATTTGTGTTGAAGCTTAGGAAGTTTACGAGGTGCGAGAGAGAAATGTGAACTGTCTTTGAGTTACTGAAGATTTACTGCATAACGCTTACTAACTTTTAACTTTTTTCAGGATTATTTAAGTACTTATTTATTATTTTAAAGCTTTTTAAAAAAGTGACTATAATTAGGTATTTTAATAGAAAATAGAATGAGCTGCCAAAGAGTAAAATTAAAATATACATCAGCACTAAGTCAATATTTCCATTTTTCACGTATTACGTATACTGCTGCTTTATTTGTTAATATTTTTATATGATATGATAAAGCCAGTGCGGATCTATATTTTCGGTCCTTTAAATTTATTAAAAGTTTCATGTTGATATTATATTGATTATAAAAGATGTGTATTGTTTCTTAATTAAATTAATTAAACGCGTCCCTCTTATACTTATTTTTACTCTTTAGTTATAATATACAATTAATTATACATTTTAATTCGTACTTGTGCGGGGATGAGTTTCGTGAGCATAACTGTTTGTGTTCTTTTAATATAGGATACCTTTTTGATTAAAATATTTTAATATTACAGTATTAACCCTTAAACTGACATGATGTGACATACGTTGCGTCTTTTAATCGGTGTAACAGAGAGATGCTTGGATTGACAGACGCATGTCGTCGGTCGAATGATAATAAGATTTAGTTTCTTTCCTTCCTTCCTTATCACTGGGAACAATTCTTGGTTCAAGTTATAAGAATCAAACATATATATTTATAAAGATACAATAATAATGTTGTAAATTATGTAATAATAAATATAACAGCAGATTCTGCCGTGTTTTTTATAAATACGATAAGTATTTCTATCTCTCTCTATCAATTAATATTTATGACGCCCAAAGTTTTTCTACTTATTCTTGTTTTATGTAACTTTCTCTTACATCTTAAGTCACTAACCAATAAATACACAAACTCGATTTACGACTTATCGGCGCATTAAATTACAGGGACTCTTATTTATTTTGCAGATATAAAGGTGTCTTTGTACTGTAAGATTGAGCACTCGCTTACAAAGGAGCAAGTCGGAGCCTACTTGAATGTTGCCGAAAATAGAATTGACGTTTATAGCTTCGATTGTGTATAGGTCACGTCAAAGATTAAGTTATGGTTTGTTTATTTTCAAAATGTGATTAAAGATTACATAATTCATGATTTCATTCAATCCATTGAAAAACACCATTACTGTTATGTTTTTGTACAAAATTTTCTGTTTAAGAATAATATTAATAATTTATATCATAATTATATGTTATAAGTTAATTTAAAAGGATTTAAAAAGATTTTCAAAACCCGTCCCTTATTAGACGCCTTTGTCTTAGTCAAATAGAATTAGCACCTACGGTTTATATATAATGAAGATGCACAAAATGTTTTTCTATTTTATTAATATTTATATTTATTATAAAGTAAAGGGTTATTAGCTCTCAGTGTTTTAAAAGTTAAAAGACTTTTATAAATGAACGGTTCCTTATTATTTTCCCTAAAACATTCAGCTCGTAAATTGATTGAATTCAAATAAGCGTGGATCGATTGACTATTCCTTAAACACTTTTTAAGGAATTTGTTTTAATTAGTTTGTAATGTTATGAATATATTGTATGCTAAAGTAAAATGCTAAAAAAAATATTGTGACATTTTTTTTTATAAATTACGATTTATTTTGTTAATGGTGAATCTCAACGTTAGCAATAAAATAATATTACTTATAAGAACTTTGTGATAGAAGTTTAGGTGATATATAACTTTATATGATAATTATAATTTATTCAAAATCCAAAAACGTGTGAAAGCCAGCCCTATTTAATCCCCTCCATAAATCTAATCCAATCTAATTCAATGTAATCTAAACACACGTCTCCGCTTAGTAAGTTGTTATTAGAGGTAAAGTAATAAATTAACAACGTGTTTTATCCACCATAATACCTTATAAAAACTTATTAACTTCGATTTTTAAAGTAAATGTGTCGATTTAATTAAATTATTCATTATTTTTCTTAGTTGTTGTGTTACATACTTCTTATTTTGTAGTTTTTGACGCAAACGAACAGACGTGCTATGTGCTTTGTGCAATCGATTGTGTGTTCCTTTGTTTTTTAAACATACTACATACGTCACTATTTGGAACATAAGATACAGATTCATAATAGATAAAAGGGCATAATGTTGACTAGTATATTAGGAGTTACGGGGATGAGATAAGGGTTTTGGGGAGCATTCTTTATCATTCGGAATGCAGTTATAACAGCTACTTGACGTACTTAACCATCTTCTGTTGGTCGATTGTCAAACAGTACCTCCAATGCCAATTGATTTGGGAGTTGTTTGAAAATAGTCTATTTTGTTTTTGGTAAAATTAGCAAAAAATGAGGTTATAGTTATAGGATTTGTAGGATCAAAAACAAAAATAAGTATTAGTTGTTAATGAAGTATGGACACTGGCGACATCCAGAATGAAACATTGTTTCTCTTTAATTATAAAAGACAACATAAAAATACTTAATATTTATCATTATACTTTGATTTCAAATTACACAATTGCTTTTATTAAACGCTTTGACTCATATTCAATGAAAAGATGTCTTCTGTTTTCGAATTATTCGATGTATCCCGCAAGTATTGAATACAATACAGTATTTAAACTGTTTTAATATACAAATAACAATTGTGTTACACAGTGAACACTTAATACACCCCTAATGTAGGTAAGTCTTGTGTATATTATTAAATATAATGATATAATGTATTATATAGTACTCACTTTATATGTTAAAATGTTCAATCGAGTTATGAAGCCGATTTTATAATAAATTTGATACAAAAAACTTGGAAGCGGCGTGGTTTTGGCAGCCCTACTTGATCAGCCTTGATATTCGTGAAAATACCGCTCCGAAAGTATATTTCAAGGCCTTTTCATAAACTAACTATAAACCTTTATTAGACTGAACCCATTTTGGTAAGCGTGGGGTCAGACATTGAAAAAGAATGAGTCGAGTCATATATACATATTTATATATTTTATTTTCTTTGATATTTTTTTTGTATTATTATTATTATTATTTTTTGTAAATTTGTGCAAAAAGGTTTTAAATAAATAAACTTACATATACATTAGTAACACAGTGTTATTTATTCATAAGAAGTAAAATATAATTACTAAAAATTGCTTGGTAACATTGTTATATTATTAAAAACAGCACAAACAAATTAAAACAAACAGATATTCATACAAAATTTATCCTTGAATAATACATTCAATAATCCTCTCATGTTCCATGTTATGAAAACATTGACTTTTCAACTCTGATACTGTTTTATTCGAAATCGAAAACATTTATCATTATAATATTATGTTAAACCAAACCAAATAAAACTATTTTAAACAACTATATCCAATATACAAAGTTTTATTTACAAGTTTTAGTGTAAATTTTTCTTCAATACTTTATAATCAAAATAAAATCACATTATTGCACAATATATTTTAACTAATAATACAATTTCTATATAGTTGTGTACAACCTACCTCATACACCGTCTGTACACACCCCGTGGTATTATAACCACTTCCACGAGCTTCACCCCAAGTACAAACAGACACCGCCTTCTCCGTCACGGTCATTCACCCCGTGGAGATCATGCACGTTCAGCTGACCATGTGACTGTGCTCTTCACAGTGCCTGTACATTGGAGGAAGTGTTTTAATATATTAATATTATGACAATTTATATTATGGAATTTAATATCTCGATTATTCTTTTTTTTCTGTGTTTTTTGGTTGTAATTAGTAATAAATATGAAGGAATCTAAACACATTTTAATATTTTGATGAGATAAATTATTATATAGAAATAGATTCCCTAGAAGCTAAAAAAAATAATTGAAAATCATGAAATGACAGAAATCTTGCAAAGAACTCTAAAGACTGTCTAAATATCGAAAAGTAATTTATAACGCGTAATAAACTTAGTCAGGTGTTAAAGAACAAACAGGACCATTGGAAGGATAAGTTTAAATAGAAAATTAGAGCCAAGATTATGGAATAAAATAGATAGGAAAGGTTATTATTATGGTTAAATGGTTATATCATGTTATTATCCAAGACAAGTTATTCAGGTGTAATTAAATATGTGGTTGTTACTTTGGTAACATTGTATAAATATTCTTTCTTAGATTAATAAAAACTTATAATGTATTTTATCGTTTCTATATATTTCTCAATTTCCTCTTCAATTCTTGTTTGTCTTTATTTTACTAACCTATTTTTCTCATAACAATACTTTCTTTGTATCGTATAACGTATCCAATATTCTTTAGTAAAATAACTTGGCACCAAAACGTTTCCGTAATAGCCTCCTCAGGATAAAACACCGAATAAAACAATACTAGAAACTTATAAGATCGCTTCTTCTTCAATGATGAGCAAGTTCTTTCGACAAACGTACTACTCAATTCTCTTATATTTTATGATCGCTCGATGATAATTGATGTTCCTATTTCGTACATTTGAAATGTTCGTGGAAATTGTTAATATGAAATTGAAATATAAAAGCATTATTTTATAAAGCCCTATAGTAATAAAACCACAGAATTTTGACTTAAACCTGCAATCCTTAACCAACATTACAAAACTCATTAATTTAAATATGAGCCAAAGATGTGTTATTTACTGTTTTAAGAGGTGTTACGAGATGAAAAGAAAAGCTCCAACTGACACCATAGTTAGAATTTTATATATTATTTTATTAATGTTATATACATGTTATTTAATTATCTTTTATATTACGAGTACACTAGTCTTCACAATGACATCTCTAATTAATTTTTTTTTTGAAAATCTGAATCAAACTTCATAAGAATAAGAATTATTCTTTCCACCGTTGTTTTTATACATTTCTGAATTATAACATGCACAATAGATCTGAAGGTAAAAATAAATGTTGGGTATTAATTTCAATCACTGTGTAAATTTAATGAAGAATTCAACTCAAAGAGTTCTATTTCTTTATACGCTATTAATAAATTAACATTGAATATTTATTAAAATATCCTACTGCTGGTTCTTTAGTCACAATTTATTATAACATGCTGTAATTTAGATATCATTATACGATACGAATGATATATACGAGTATTTGTTTTCATATAAAGGTGAACAAATAATTACTATCGCACGAGTTGGAGAATAAACGGTCGTTCAGAAAAGAATCGCTCTTTATACGACAACCATTTATCACTCTCGTGAGACGGAAAAGTTGCGTAGGTCTGAAGGGCCGAGTGATAATAATGTGAATACCAACTGTAACGCCTGATTTATATTTCAGAAAATATATTACCTTAATTAAGTGCGATGAAACTGAGATATATACGAAGAGTATAGTATTACAATTTTATTGTTATAAATCTTGTCTTGTGTTAAAATTTAAAAAAAGTCTATCAATTCCTATAAGTTGAAATAATTAACATCATGTTGTGCTTAAAATAGATATCATAGTATAAAATAATATATCATTGTGAACAAGAAAAATATACCAGTGCTAATTAATACCTTTGAGAGCTAGGTGCATTTAATAGTGAACGAATCATAATATTATCTGTGGAATTAGAGACTCTGAGAGTACATTCACCCACACAAGTACACGAGTTAATAGGTTTTCAATATCAACTCAGTTAGATAAGGCCGTACTGCACCGTGAGCCATAAAGTCTAGTACACAAGAACTAGAGTCGCGTGGTTGAATAAATCACTCGGAAGGATAAATGTGTTGAGACAAGGAGGCTGTTCATTCAAGGTTATATTATTTAAGCTGCTATTATTTGATTTAGTCTGTTTTTAGGACTATTGAAAGGGTTTGTTCGAATCTACTAAGATTAGATATATTTTAGACTGTTATTTTTGTATATAATATATACAAATGCTGGAAGTGGCAAAAACGTTTGTTTAAGATACATTTAAAAAAAATAAATGACTTTGCCAAAATAAGGCAAGACTTTAGTGGTGCTATCAGTCCCTTTGTAGTTCCTAATAAAAATAATAATGCACTATTTGAAGTGTATCAGTAGTGGTGTAGTTTCACTTATTACTTCCTCTGCTCGTCTCCCACGCGTATGTTGTTTCTGTCATTGAGATGCATGGCCATTTTATTTTAGTCGTTTTTTATTCCTTTTTGCACTATTATCGGATATCGCACTAGATTCTCTAATATGAAGATTTAACCTCAAACATAATGTCACTTGATCAAAATTATAACCAGACTGATGTTAAACTTTTTATTATTGATATATACATACATGTATGGATTTTATTACTATAGATATCAATCTTTACCTTCACAAGACCGACAAGATCTTCCGGTCTTGTGAAGATTATCTCAGGTGTATAAAATAAATATTGAAGTAGTTTCGTTGACCAGATTACAATGATCTGCCTGTAAGAGACATTCACAAAGCATAGCATTGGGTAAAATAAAATAATGTGTTCAAAATACCACAATTGTTACTATTTAACTAATTAATGTACGAGTATGTTAACATCGTAAATTATAACAACTTTATAAGTGTATATTATATTAACTTTACAATAGCTTTGTACAACTATTTGTGATTGATAAGTAACATGTGTCACATGGCATACATGATTCCATTAGAGGGTCAAAGGGATCTCGTTGTAATGGCTTAAAGGAAAGAGGATAGATATACAATAGGTGGATATTACTAGAACCACTCAATGAATTAATATGAGTTTGAAGTCTACAGTTGTAGGTATTGCGGAAGGAAATTAATATTGCCTTTGTGAATATCACAACGGCAATATTAATTCTACGTTACAACCAGCCTTTTATCTCGAAGGTGGTATTTAGTTAGGAGTTAGTTATTATAAATAATTATTTATTTATTTGTGTGAAAACTTTACTTTTTATCTTCATATAATAAATGTGTTTCGTTGTAAATTGAAGTATTTCAATTAAGTCTAAAAGACTAATAAAAATAATAAATATAATAAGTTCTTTCTCTATATTTGTGTTTGTTTTATTTCAAGTTAAATAAATTTAAACTTGTATTTGTCTTTTGGTTTCACAGCGAGTTAGTACAGATACTTTCTACCACTCCTGCATAATGTAATTTGTTGTAACTTTTGAGCCGAAGAATTACCTTCAGAGGTATCTAAAAAAATACTTTAAATTTTAGGTGTATATTTTTATTGTTTAAATTTTTATTAGATTTTTTACGAAATAATTTCGTTTATATTGTTAGAACAAAAATAATTATATTTAGTCATTGTCAAAAACTGTCTGCCTCAAGATATTTTATCGATCACGCATTTAATGTTTCTCTAGTGAATG
Organism: Melinaea marsaeus rileyi; assembly: GCA_918358865.1. Taxonomy (NCBI): domain Eukaryota; kingdom Metazoa; phylum Arthropoda; class Insecta; order Lepidoptera; family Nymphalidae; genus Melinaea; species Melinaea marsaeus. The sequence continues at coordinate 12,809,928 of OU911085.1, forward strand.
TGTTGTGTTCTGTTTTATTAATATTAATCACTGTTCTATTTTAATCCATTGAAATCTATATTTATTATTAACTTAATAAAAGACAGTGTATGTATACCTATTAGATATAAAAATATTACATCTGACTCTATAACTGGATTAGAAATCTCTTAATAATAATAAAAAAAACCAAAGTTTTCAATCTCATTATATACAACATATATGATCATAAAATACATTCAAGGGCCCATAGTAAACATTGCCTAAAACCGTACCTTTACGAGTAGTTTGTGTCACTTCGAAACTAAATATTGAAGTGAAAGGAAAGGTAGTTGAAGAAACTTTTGATGAAAGGTTCAAAGTATTTTGAAGGAGCGTTAGTTTACCAAATACCTGCTCGAGTTTGTTTATTGCTTTACTCTCAATATGTTACTTTTAATACATGATATATTCCAAGGCGGATACATTACACTAAAATAACAATAACAACTCCACCAACATATATCGACATCGTACTACCGAGTCAACGAGTGGAAGAAAATTTCTTATATATAATGTAACTATCGTTTAAGAGTTAATGTTCTTGTTTCGTGTCATTGAACGACCTGAGTCGATCTATTGTCATATTTCTGAAGTCCTTGTTTCAGTTTTCTATAAAGCGGTGACATGATTGTTTTTCTTTCGTCAAGTACTTGCCGATAATTTCGCAATCATATGGTTAGTATTTCCATTTTACCGATACAATAAACAAACAATACAATTTATTCTATCAATTATACTTATCTCGGTTCATTAGATATTGTTATATTTAAATATAAAAATCAATACCTCGTTAAGAAAATAACAATTCTGCTTTTATTTTATTTTGTGAAAGTTTAGAAAATGTTCGACTAAAAATATATAAATTCTCGATAATTTAGCAGTTATATTTTTGTTGTCACAATGGCTGTACTACAAAAAGGCTAAAACTAAATTTATCAAAAATTGTCAAGATCTTATCCATCAGTATACAGGACTAACCTCGGAAGTAGGTCTTTTTGGTACCTACTTATAAAGACATAGAGACACCGCCTACCAACATCTAGTGACATAGGATTATAAGTGAATATGAGTGTTTGTTTTAAAGCGGATGGTTGATAGTATTATGTACAATGAGTAAATGTATGAATAATAAAGTGTTTTCTCTTATATTGAATGTTTCATTTTATTAACGATTGAAATTACACTGAATTTGTTTAGGATATTATTGCACCGACTAATAATTTATATACAAATTTGTAGTGCAGTTATAATACATTTATAGATATTTCATTAAAGTATTGTTATTTAATTTGTCAGGAGAATTAACTGTAAATTAGTGTTTTTTTGTAAGTCTAGTTGTCTTGTATTGAGATTAATACTTCATTAAATTGAATACAATTGAACTCCTTGCTCTTGACAACGCCGAGAGAGGAAAATTAATTTCAGGTTTTGATAAAAACTATATTCTTCTTTTGGCGACATGGCGACAGGTTCACAGGAACAGAGCACGGTAGAACACCTAACTATACATGTCACTTTGTTTGATATTCTGATTTACTGTGAGAGAGTACTAGAGAGTAAATAAATAAATATGTGATTTAATTTATAGAAACTAAAACTGACTTACTGACTTATTAATATTCACCTACTGTACTTTAGAGTGGATGCTGCAGTAGTTGTTTCATATATTATTGTTCATCTTCAATCATTAGATTAGCACCTTCGTTATTTATTCGAGAAAAACTTAATCTATAAATTAAGACGTCCACAATATTCTGCTTTCTATCTAAGTCTGATGAAGATAAATTATTAAAATCTTAAATATTACAGAGTACAGAGTTGATGAAAATTAAAATTGCAAAAAGGCAGCGTCTCCATTTCAACAGCTGTGGGAAGTTTTGTCTCATTGTGATCATTACTTTGTTTTGTTGAATATTGCAATGCAAAAACGAGTTTTTTTCGAATAAATCTATGAAAATATGCTTTAAGTAAAATTTTAAGAGTTGCATGTTTTAAATACGTAAGATGAAGCAACCATATTTTGGAGCAAATGAGTAAATTTGTTAAGACTTTCATCAAAAGGTTCTTGAAGCACCCTTCATTTCACTTTGAAATATAGTTTAGAAGTGACTGGGACTACTCGTAAAGTTACGGGAAATGTTTGTAATGAACCGTAAAATGTATTTTATTATTGTAAACTTTGTTTTATTTTATTATTATGTATAAGGAGATTCCTGATTCAGCTACAAAGTTAAAGTCCTAGATTTTTGTTTTACATAAACAATATACATTGCATTAAAAATATATAACAAATCGTTATTTGAGGTACATTGGATATATATTAATACATATTAATACGTATACCGTATGTACGTATATATGTATACGTATTAATACGTATTTGTATTATCAATGGTAATCTAAATACAATTATTGTGTGAGTAACAAACGAATGAGAAAACATGATATGGCGCATACGTATAAAACGTCGAAACATTGGGAGCTCGATCACAACGAGAAACAGTTACAACTGGTTTCACACTAAAAATGTGTGAAAAAATAGGATTTTCTAAATATTTGTAATATTAGTTTACAAGGACACAGAAGAAAGAAGATAGCTACTGTCCTGCATGAGTAAAGTACCGAAAATTAGAGTAAAGGAGCACCATCAAGTAGCATTGCCTAAAAACTGAAAAGAACACCGAAATTTACTGATAAAAACTGTCGAAGTATTAAAGTATTTTATATATATATATATATAGTAGCTGAAAAAAACAAAAATCTAGACGTTTATTTATATAAACGTAATCAAAGAATACCACAAATAAACAGATGGTATTGAAATGAAATCTTTTATTCCCGACCACATAAAGTAATTTGCGTCGTACCGCGATAAAGTCAGCGGGATGTGGTTGTATTGTCAAGACACATGTTTCTATATACGAAACAATATAAACCCGCACTGAATGTATTTTCTCGTCCGATTGTTTTTTTTAATAATTACTGTATAATTTTTTTTTATATTACCGAAAGAAGAAAACCGACTTCATTGTGATAGTATATCGTATAATTAAAGTAAGTAATTTTCTTACTTTTTGGAATATCTAGTAATATTTCCTGAAGACACTAATACAAACTTTGATCATAATATCTCAAAGGGTGTTATTGTATTAAGATCGTGAACTATAGTGGAGCGCCTGGGGGTTTTCACCTCGGATTAGAGTTATAGTGAATGAATTAATACGATCGATGTGGGATATTGCTTTTTAAACTATAAATTGCAATGTTTACCCAAAATTTTTTTGTGCACTCCATTTTTTCATTGTTTAAACAAATTATTATAAAAAAATTATGTTTGACCATATATTTTCACTTTAAATAGTATTTTTTTTTTATTTCTATATTAAATCTTACCTGAGTAGACATATAGGAACATTTTTTAAAGATACCTGTGTATATATATATATATGGCGAAAAATAGCAAAATAAAAATTCATGACGAGATTATTCCTGTTGACCCATTACTGCTGTTTCAACGTATTTGTGTTTTAAAAAAAACCGACGAAGAACTTAAAAATTATATGAATTACGAATTGATACCATATCCACTTGCTGTATTTGAAGATGGTGAACTGCGAAAAACAAAAAAATCAACATTTTACGAATTATTTCCGGAAATTTCTATTAATTTAAAAAGTGTAGAAAATCTCTATTACGTTATTGACGGAGGCAGGTTACTACATCGTTGTAAATGGCAATTAAATGAAACGTTTGCAATGATATGTGACAATTATGTAAGATATTTAAAAAAAAATTATAATACTATTACATTTATACACATACGTGGTATTTGATGGGTATAAAAAAGATAGTATTAAATCAGCCGAACGGAATCGTCGCAAATTAAAAAATAAATGTGCAGATATTCAATTTTATAAACACATGCCTTTAAATATTGCTCAAGATAAATTTTTGACAAATAGTAAAAATAAAATTCGCTTGATAGAATGTTGAGAGTTAAATTAGCTGACAACAACATTTTTACATGCCAAGCGGAAAGCGATGCCGACAAATTAATTGTTGAGACGACAATGAATTTTAAATCAAAAGATGTTGTTATAGTTTAAGAAGATATCGATGTCTTAGTGATATTAACGGCATTGGTAGATAAAGATGGTGAAATATATTTTCAAAAACTATCCCGAGGCAAAGTTCAACAGAAGATATTTTCATCGAAATGTTTAGAAAAATCATTACCAGATTGTAAAGAACATATTCTTTTTTTACATGCCTTTACGGGTTGTGATACAACTTCTGCGTTTTTCAATAAAGGAAAAATTAAGTTTGCCAAAAATTTTGAGAAACGATTGATTTACACGACTCAGTAAAAGTATTTGAAAATATTAATGAAGACCCCAATAATATATTGCAGGTATGTATTTTGTTTATATGGCGTGCCGTATAAAATCATGATTTAAATACATTAAGGTTCAATTTTTTCATAAAAACAACAGCCAAAAATACGAGTATTCTTTTGTCATCACTGCCTCCAACAAATGATGCAGTATTTGAGCACCTTAAAAGAGTGTAACTACAAATTCAGATATGGCTAGGAAATGACGTAGTTATTGAAAATTGGGGATGGAAGTATTCCAATAACATGTACATCCCAATAACAATGAATCAATTACCTGCTCCGTAGTGTAGCATGTTTACAGTGCAGCGGAAATAGTTGTTCCAATACTTCACTTATTATACAGAAAGATGAAGTAGAAGAAAATATTTGATGTAGACAACAATGTAATATATTTAAATAAATAGATTTTGTACTAATATTTTTTTCTTTTCATTGATCGTAATTAATTACCTTTTTTTTAAATGTACATAATAGAGTACGTTACATTTGTAATTAAACTGGCCGAGAAATTCCATTGTGCACAGCAGCTGTCGCTCCGCTTTCCCCACCACGTTTTTCTTCCGGTTCGAGATCCCTACTGCTATATATATACACAGGTATGTTTGAAAAATGTTCCTATATGTCTACTCAGGTAAGATTTAACATATAAATGAAAAAAAAAGCTATTTAAAGTGAAAAAAGATGGTCAAACATTAATTTTTTATAATAATTTGTTTAAACAATGAAAAAATGGAGTGCACAAAAAAATTTTGGGTAAACATTGCAATTTATAGTTTAAAAAATAATATCCCACATCGATCGTATTAATTAATTCACTATAACTCTGATCCGAGGTTTTACGGTTTTGAATGCTCCAGGCACTCCACTACTAAGCAAGTGATGATTAAGTAGTCATCTTCATATGACGCACCGGTGCACCAAAAACAATTCAATTTATATTTGGATTAACCTTAAGGATTATGGACAGTATGTTCTGTTATATTATATATATATATACGAGTATATATATATCTTTTATATATGTATCCTTAAGATTTGTTATATTTGTTTAGCTCTATATATAACAGAACAAACAGTATGTATACACATATAAATATAAAATAAACAATGTTTATTATTTTCTTTTCAAATTTGTATTATGTAACTCATAATATTATAAACCTAGTTGCTCTAAGAGAGTTATTCGATATATCTTTAATTTTGTCATACTGTTGGATTATTAGCGAATAAATATAAAAATTATAATTTGATAAAATTCAACTTCTAACCATTGAAATATAGCTCTTGTTTATTCATTTAGTTTTTTACCATTTTAATCCTATTTTTCAAATTCTAGTTAATTAAGAATAAAAAAACAAATACGAGTAGTCTTACTTTATTGTAAGATAAGCCTTTGTTATAGAAATTTAGTAGAATCCTAAATTAAAAGTTTACCATAAAGATACGTACAAAAAAATAAACGAACCTTGTTATAAAAAACATATATTTAAATTAAATTCACGGACGACATGCACGGACAAAATGACCGCTTTGAATATATTATAATGAATCCTTCATTTAGAGGGTGAAGTGTTTAGCAAATCCTTATAGGACGTGTCTTGTTCCTTAGAGATCCGAGTTGAGTTAAACACAAAGGACAAACAAAACTTTATTTTGCTCCCCGGTGATAGCAAAGGGTCGGTATAAAGTAGGATGTTGTAATAATATACTATTTATTTTAACAGTATATAAAAACCCTTACATATTGCAAAATACTTGTTCTTGAATATACTTTGTTAAATTCTTGACAGATATTATAAGATAAGATAAAATAATTTATCGCTTATAAATTAATAATTATGCTGAGTTATATTAATTGTGATGAGCTTAACTGGTTTTTTGCTCAAACGATGTTTATTGATATTATTAATATAGTAAGTAAGGATATGAATACAACAAAATATACATGTAAATATTTACATTTTGAATATCTTGTGTCAGCTTAGATGCCACCCTGGTTAGAAAGCATGAACAAATATGTCAATATACTCGTATAGTAACCGTAACCTCAAACCAAAAAATAGTCTTATTTAAATTGCTGGAAAATAAATGATTTTGTGGTTTCTGATGTTTTCTACTATCTGAGTAGTAATTATCTAATACTATCTACTACAATATATTTAACGTGTAATTAGTAAATAATCAATGGATGTGTCATTTGATTTGACAACGTCAACTGTTAGCAAACCAATTGTTTTCAAAACTCCAAAATCATAAACAATACTGCAACTATTATTTTTATAGTTAATTACCGACCATATCTTGTCATTTCAAATTATTAAGATACTACACGACCTTCTTCAACGTCAGAATAAACTCAATACTTACTAAAAAGAGATTAAATAAATAAAAACTTTTTGTATATTTTACGATTTTATGTTATGTAAGCAATACAATATAATATCTATGTATCATAACTTATTCGTCTGAATAACGTATTCGTAACTAGCTTTCGACTTTAATTATTTATTAAACTACTTCTCTATTACAGCCTTAGAGTTTTACAAAGATTAGTCAAACAGTAAATATATTCTCATAATATATCCATAATCGAATCAGTTGTCCTTAGGTAACAGGTAACAGAAGAAAAGCAGGTTTAAGATAAACAACAGTAAAGAGCTCTTCCGAAAATTATTAGTAAAATGAAAAATAGTAGGAATGTGAAAAATCTTCTTCTTTTGCATAGATAGAAAAATAGCCATCGAAATTCTTTGAGAGCCCTGTTTGCTGTCTTAAATTTTCTTCCACGAAGAATTTTTACAACTGAGAGAAGTAAAAAGAAATCTGGAAAGTATGGAAGATAATCTAACATTTGTACCCCCGAATAGTCAATGGTTCTAACAGCTGTGAAAACGTCCATGACTTTATCTTGGTAGAAAATAATGCTGCAGATGTCACTTTCACTTGGTTCACTGCGTCAAAAAAAAACTGCTATAACTTCTTTATTAACGTTCCGTTGGAAGACAACCCATCCTCTTCAAACACCAATTACATGGTATGCTGCTTCATAAGAGAATTGTCGCTATAGATCCAAGATTCTTCCGTTGTAACGAATTAACATAGGTTTTAAGAAGATTTTCGTTTAAACTTTTCTAGCACAAATTTTGACCAATCAATATAACACGCCTTTTCCTCCTGGGTCAAAAAATAAGGCATGCATTAAGCAACTTTTCTAACTTTCAGATGTTTATGGAAGATTGTGGATTGAGGTACTTGATTGAGGTACTTGTTACCCAATTTTTAGTTCAAACTAAATCTATCGATGTGTAATGTCGTTATTTTCCCTTAATAGCTTACCACTACAGATAATCTTAAAAATTATTAAAAAACATAACTATACCTCTCTTAGGTATAATTAGGTTTATAGGTGCAGTGATTTTTAAACAAGAATTTTGTAATGATAGTAATTTCAAAATAGTTTGAGGGACATAGAGTTTATATTTACTTTGTGGCTTACTATTCTCAGAACAGCCCTCGTAGATATAATCAGATAGGAAGTGTCGCAAGTCACATCAATCAAGATTTAGATCGGAAAATATGTAAAGTGGAATCCACAAATAAAATAATACTTGAAATTAAATCAAAATAAATGTTCATAATTGTTTTTATAATTGTTAAGGTTAAGAACATAAAATTATTTACACTACTATCGAAATCATTATTATATTATTTTGTAGTTCACCACTATTTTAGATATTGCTAAATTTTAAAGTACTATCTTATTTAAAATAAATGTTATGTTTTTGACGTTTCATTATTATACATATATGTCTTACTTCACGCAGACCATTTGCATAAAGAGAAAATAATGTTCTGAAATTAGTATAACTTCTATACATAGACATAGATGGCCAACATCCACCGAAAAATTTCACTTTAACTTTTGACTCAAAGGCAAGCTTACCATTGCTAATATTGCAAAATTCATATACTGTTTGAATACACTGCAAGTTCATAATTCATCCACATAAATTACAACAAATTTTTTATTAATCTTTTTTTGTATTTGAATATGAAAATAAATGAATATAAAAAAGTTGAATACTTCCTTATTTGCCTTATTTAAAGCCTATAATAAAAAATGTATACTATTTGTTATATTATTTGAAAAAATAAATTTTGTATACATTTTTTTTTGTATTTATATAATGATAAATAAGTTGTATACTTCCTTATTTACCTTATTTAAAGCTTATAATATCATTTTGAAACTGTTTTTAATTGTTGAATAAATATAAATTTGTTTAAAATTATTGTACTTTATACAAAATAAAGATAATTAATATCCTTTCTTTTAAAATCAATAGTGAAAATTAAAAAAAAAACTTATTTCTTTTTAATTGTATATAAGATATCTTACGTTCTATTTTGATAAACTATTTATGGATCCAGATAAATCTTCCAATTATTTATATAGGTATAAAGTTTTTAGTTTAGTTTTAACGAATAAAACTTATAATATTTATATTTTAGAGTTAATATAAATATATATTAACTTTTATTCGTTTTAAATCGTAAAACGTAAAATCTTCCTGACTTTTAATTTCATATATTTGGATGAAAATATTTTTCTATTTATTTTCGCTTAGCTTTTATATAGTAGAAATTACGAAATATGATCTCATCAACAACACTATTAATTATCTCTTATAATTAAGATTATACAAATTTACAAAACGTAGACAGTAATATAAATGAGCAAAGGCCGTACTCTTAATATAAGAAGGTTACTTTGTTGAACCTTGTCATTAATAATTAAGATTTTTGATTGGAATTTGTGAATATACGATTTTAACAAGAAAGATTTCCTTAAAAGTGAAATGACAAATTTATAATTTAGTTTCTATGCTATAATTAATTATTTAGAATTAATATTAAAAAAAAAAATCATTTTTTGTTATAAGTTATGTTAAAGAACTATTTTGATATTGTAAGCTTCAATACGATACAGCTTTTACTCATTTGTTACAAAATCTTTAATTTTAACTTAAAATAGTTTACTTAACACTCGATCGAAGAAATAGCGAAGTTTTTTGAAGTTTTGAAACTTAGATAAACACAAAATATATTAATTCCTGTGACTTATTATATTCATTGAAAGTAATAGACCGTTACGACAGACTTCATTTATTATAAGATTTTAATGGTGTAAAATATAAATATATGAAGTTTATTTTATTTCTTAATAATTTAGAACAACAAGGAAGGAAGGCTATACTACAAAAGCTTTTTGTCTGACCGTCGTTTCCTTGACGGCGTTGATATTAGGAGTTAATTATGAGTTTTTAGTAAATCTTGCTGTCTATACAAATAAAAGTTTAAAAAACGGGACTTTAATCTATACTTTATACAACATGTCACTGTTGTGAATTTATCGCTTCGAATTCATTGTTGTAAGAATGAATATTCGGACTTTAAAATGAAGTCATGTACGTTTCACGGTTATTAAAGAATTTATTTTCCTGGAAGGAAAAACATTACGTAGTTTAAAATAATGACAATCTCTAATTTTCGTTCTTAATTCGTTATTGTCAAATCTATGGTAAATAGATTTCACGATAAAGAAAACAAAACCTATTAAAGATTTAACAAAAAAAAAAATGTTTTGTCAATAATATACTTTTCAGATAAATTTGAAATGCTAATCATTAGATTAGTGTATTAACACATATAAACATAACTTAATTTAGTTTAGTAGAATAGAAGCTAATATAACAAGAGTGTTGTTTTCATTTCAGTACATTTCAACAGAAAACCATCCAAGAACAGGTTTTATTTTTAAATGCCAAAAATGGGATTAATAAATTTTAATTTAAACATATATAATTGGTAATAATATAATCTACTATAACAATTCGAACAACTGTAAAAAGTGTGTTATAAAATAATCAATTAATATGAAAGAACATTAAAAGTTATTTAAAAATTTCATAACTGATGATAAATGTATTTACCTCAAAGCTCCTGTTTCAAATTAGCTAGACTGCAAATAGAGAAAGATTAATAATGCTTATTTGTTATTCCCACATAATCTGCAAAATAATCTAGTGTAGCAGCGTTCTATTTTGGGAGTGGATATTAAGTAGAACTTTCATAATCATGCATTAAATCTTGCAAAACATTAAGCATATATATGTTTATAAATGAAAATCTTTTATAATAAGTGGTTATATAAATTTATTTAAAAGTTGATTCTTTATGCAATAGTACATTAGTATTACTTAAATTAACCATCAAATAATATGTAATTGTGATACTTGTTTTGTTATAAAATAAAATAATGATTCTTTTCAGAAAATTAAATGTTAATGTGTAATATAATTTCTAAAATTAAGGCTTTTTTAGTAAAGTAACCGTTATTTTTTTCGAGAATAATAATTAAAATACTTAAATGTTGTATATGCAGATAAAGATATCATACTTACTTTTAGACAAAGCCTTAATGGAATAAGGTTCTATATTCCACTTTATATTTTTTTTTAAGTTTGGTGACCTATTATATCAACAATTGATCAACTTTGATTGTTTTTTATTATTTACCATCCTAAAGTGATAAAATTTTAGGCGCACTCGCATATATTGTAGGCATCCTTTCCAAAAACATATTTTTATATTCAGGTATGTGTCTTCTACTTCTTCTATTGAGTAAAATAAACCACAAAAACTCCTTTTTAATTGTTAATTAGACGTTTTAAAATTATACTAAATCATTTCATTTCACGCAATGCTTTTTCTTCGTGCGATTTTGTAGTAAATTATCTGTCTTTAAATTGCAAGTAGCAATAACGTTCGTAGTATTATCAAAAAAACTTCATGAATATCTTCAACTAAAAAAATACCAAATATATATACAATTAAATAAACTAATTCTCATAACAAATGTTATAAAACAAACATTATATTTAAAATAAATTCATCAGAGTTCTAACAATACGATAATAATAGCAGTTGTATTTTTTGTACTTATTTAGGAATGAAAATTATGAAACAACACAAAAAGGATGTGTAAATTTTTATTTAAATGTAAGTTAAATAAAACACTTAATAAAAAAAATGTATTTGCTAAAAAACAACTGATGTCGATGATGAGTCTTCGATGTCTGTAAATATTAAAAAAAAAATAGACTACGACTAACATATTTCTTTATTTCATTAAGCTCAAAATGAAATGATCGTATTTCTTAAGATGTATCTTTTTTTATTCTTACTAAGATAATAATATATACCTAGTGTACCGAAAGATAATATGATACTAGACGCTGTAACAAAATACAATATATCGTCTTCACAATAATACAACACTCTAGAAAGATTATTTCATTCAAAATATTTTTATTTAAGTAGGCATTTACAAACATTTTAGAATCATCAATTATTGCCATAAAAAAAATTCACAGATCTTTTTTGGAAAATAAATAGTGATTAAATACCATAAGACAAAATAACTTTTTAATTTCAAAAACGGAGTAGTTCTAACATTTTACTGTTGAGAAAACTATAATTTTGGTTTTTTACATTAGGATTTGTAAATTCCATACATTTAGTTTTCTTAGCGTTTAAAACTAATTTATTTATTTGAACTAATAAAGAACACGTAGCCGAGTACTGTTTACTTCGTCATAATTAGTCCTAGCACGCTCAACTTCAAAAATAAGCGAGGTGTCATCAGCAAAAAGTACAATATCACGTAGACCTTTTACGAAGAAGAAGTATTACATATAAAATAAAACTAAAAAGAGGCCAAGATTAGATCCTTGAGGAACCCCTCTTTAGGTGAAAACCAGCCGATTTTTTAATACTTTATTGCACAATACAAAAATAATCTAGAAGATAAGAGGAAATCACTTGTTAACAGAAACCGTTTGAATATAACCTATTAGGATATCGTTTTTGAAATTCTATATGTGTAATGTAAATTCATAAGAGTTTGACGTACTTTTGTTTTTAGCCCAACACAACTTCTTAAAAATAGGACTCATCCCAAAAGAATAAGTAAAAGTCTTATAAGATCCCTTACGTGAATAATATACATATTTCAACCAGAACATATTATTTTCATTACTTTCATTTTTATTACTGATACTGGCTCAAGCTTGTGCAAGCAAGCTAGGTAAATAAGTTGTAAATTAATAAGAATTTAGATAGTGCTGTACGGTAAAACTTTAGGATAGTAATATTGATTTTCTTCTCGAAAATATAAGTTATGTTATAAGATATGATGATGATAATATGACAAATTATTTTAATTCTTCTAATGAGTTAAGAAATATTTATAATAATTTAATATTTTACTTTGATATAAACTAAGTATTAAGTTACCAAATATACTGATACTGCAAAGAAAGATCATGCCAATTTTTAAAGCAGTTTTCTTGGAACATAAGAGGACGTAGAAGTGACAACAGTATTATAAAAAATACATTTTATTCTACATAATTAGAAAATAATTGTAAATATACAAGCTATTAACAAAAAGTAGTTTACATTTCATTCACTTAATTACATTAATTAACTAAAGGAAGCACCTAATTAATCCGTACAGAGAGATCGTAACTAATTAGCGACAATAATCGAATTATACACAACCCAGTTAATTTATATAAATAATTAACAAATTAAATGTCAATTAACTACCGCGCGAATGATTGTATATAATATTTCTGTCACTTTTTTACTTGAGATAGAGCTTTTTAATACACATCGAAATACATATTAAGATCATCTCACGCAAAAATTGCTATCTGTTTTATACGATGTGTTGTTATATCGATGGGAAATGAAAAAAAGAAGAATTATCGTTATGTCCCTTAAACAGAGTACACATCTACAACTATTCATATTTGTATATGTCCATGAGTGGCAGAATTTCCCGTCATTAGAGTAAGTTGTTCGTCGGTTTGAGTTTTCCCAAAGTAATATACCTACCTTATAAAATAATAATAATTAAAATTATATTCAACATTACCCATTCCTTAACAGGTTTTTATTGCTCATGTAAAAATCCGATTAGACTAATGATCTGCTTTCTGTTTCTTCTTTTCTAACAAAAAAAAGTTTAACTTTTGATTTTATCCTTAACAAATATTGAACATTAGGAGACTAGTACCGATTCGTTGCTAAATCAAAGTCTTTATACCAAGAATTATTTAATGTTTTTGAGAATTAATTTTACCATTCAATGATATTTATAATTTTATCTGAAATTAATAAACAGATTTCGGACATAATTTTAGTTATTGTTTTAAATTTATTATGTACGAATTGTTTATTATACATAAAAATTAATAGATGGCGTTGACTTAGTTAGATACATGACCAGAAATAAAAAAATATAGAATTAATATTTTCTTTTTCTATGTGAAATACGGAGAGTAAAGTTTGAAATAAAGTATAAACAGGTCGCAGAGGATATCAAAGTGGAAAAAAATATTTATTAAATAAATATTACTTACAAAATGCTCTATTTGGTAATTTAATTAAACGACAGGCAGCTGAAAGAGTAAATAAAAACTCCTAAATGAATAAGGCAACGTTTTCAAATATTAATTGAAAGTTTTTAACTCAAAGTGAGTATACTGTGAAAACATAATTATTTTATACTATTATTAATTAGCGGTTAATGTTTAATGATATATGTGTTTAATTTTACTAAAGCACAAATGCTGAAAACTAACAAATATCTAAACTGTTACAATTATTATAAGTAATGGCTTCTTTCATTCATACTCACTTTATCCGTATGAAAAACCAGGGCATGAACTAGTTAATGTCTAAACAGTGTGCATCTTGCAATTATAGTAAAGTGGACGTCAGTGTGGTGTATATCACGTGTAATGGATATATCTCTCTTATATTGTTCTGTTGAGAATTGTAATAGCACTATATTCTGAGTAATTTTCTCGAAGGCTTTGTATATAAATGACATCATATAATAAAATAATTAAGTAATACCCTTAAGTGCAGTATTCTATTATATTTAGAATATAAGTTATCATTTATCATAAAAAAAAAACAGAAAGTATTTTAAACTCAGTTTAAAATATACTTAGGAGACCGTCACTCATCGTCACAGTAACAATGGCTCAACCAAAGGTTTTGTTGTGTTCCGTATCGATTAAAAATGTAACCAACCGATCAGTTTTTGAAAAAAAAATATTTTAGACAACAGGAGTGTCAGTAACCGAATAGAAGTTATACAGTTCTCTCGGTTTAAGAAACTTTTAACGGTTCCTTGATTGGAAATTAAAATAGTGCTTGTATGTAGATAAAGATATATTTTTTGGCCGTTAGTTATTGTTTTGTTTGCTAGTTTATCTTCAGTTATTAAACAAATAAAAGCTAACCATATCTTATTTATGAATAATTTATATTTTCATATATATAATTTGCATACTACTATAAACTAAGAATATAAAATAAAATCAATTAAATTGTGGATTAAAAGATCTAATATTGCAATAATGCGATATTTTCTTCATTGTTAATATACATATATACTTATATTATATTAAATTAATCGTCAGCCCTATCAGAAAACCTGATGCTTCATGTCGGTATAAGTTATATAATTGATTTCAATTTAGTATAATATATTTTATAATGAATATACGTATATAACTTCATTATTAAATAACCTTTTCACTTCTTATAGTATAAACATTACTGATCAACAACTTGCTTCACGTTAAGTGACTACTCCACACCTCTTTTTATAACATCAATTTATAAGTCTACTGCCTACTAAAGATATTTTACGCAATTGTATGAAGTCAAAATTGATTTACTAAAAGCCACTAAATATTATACACAAACAATAAATTTTAACATATTTTACTAATATATAGGATGAGGACACCTTATTATTTGGTATATATGTATATATATTTTAGATAAGTTCTTAAATATATAATTCACTGCAATCACAATACAATAGAATGTATTGCGATCGCAAATACAAATATTGAAATGAAAGAAGCTGCTTATAACTGAAGTAGATTTCAGGTTATTTAATATATTTATTTAATATATTATATTGTTATTTTTTTTTTTAAGAAATTCAAATTTAATAGACGGATTTCTTATTTTTTATTATAATAGATTTCACTGTAATAAATGTTTTATATATTATTAATATATTAGATTTTAGACGAGAAAACAATAAAAATGTAACTAGTTAGTGAATTCCAATTCCATTATTTATATAACAGTTGAGTTTATTGAATCAACAATTAATTAATTAATTAATAGACTAATTAAGTAAGATTGCCTCTCTCTTGTATTATTTCCACAGACTATAATAATTCAATACAATTGAGAATCGTATGCACGTCTCAGCTATTGAGTTTAGATAGACACAGTCTATCTAAATGGCTATCCGAGTGTCATCTGTCAATGACTACGACGTTATATGACGCTAGGCTTAAATCATATTATATAAAGAACTAGATGAAAACCAGGTTTCGTTCTCGTGAAATGTCATTCATAATATACAAGCTTTTATATAAGGTAGGTATATTATTGTAGAGATAACAAATTTTTTAAATAATATATTATCGTTTAAAAAATAAGACGAGTTGTCTAATAGTTGTTAAATAATTTTTACTTGTGAAATGTCTTCTCTGTAAACGTGATTTTTAAGAGGTGAAAAGTTTTTATGAATGACATTTAATAATTTAATCTGTTATTAATATCGTCGTCCTTTCAAATATCCCACCAAATAACATATTTGGAAACATCTAAATAACTCGGAACTAATGAACGCTACACTATGTAAGTGATAACCTTAAATCTTGAATAGTTGTTGGTTTAATATTACAGTGTATCGTAGCGCCTTGGACGTAGCGTAGCGGTGTGTAGCGGATTGTAGCGTGTTGAAGCGTAACATAGTTTAAAGGAACGTAGTGTAGTGTAGTGTAGTGTAGCAAGTTTATTAACTCGAGTGAAAACATATTGCCACAACATAATAGTACATTTGCCTTCACATATTGTTATTATTTTTTTAATCATATTGAATGATAAAAAACATAAAGTTCTATAAATGAAAAACAGTGAATAAAGATATAGATAGATTATTTATATCAATTATTCCTGAGAAAAAGATATGGAAGAAACTTGAACTTATAAAGATTATATTAAATACGACCACATTTCTACTAGCTTTTCCACAAATTACGGGTATAAAATTTTCAGACCCTGAAGTTAACTAACAAGCATCACTGTGGCGAGAAAATATGCAATCTGTTTTTTATTGAGATATTAAAATTTGTTTGATACTAGTTTCCTTAAATTCTCCGAATATGTCATTTAAAATTAATGTATATATTTATATATATATATATATATCTAATATTAATAAAACAATGGTTGTAAAACGAATAAGTCATATAACATACATATTTTAAGGAGAGAGCACATTATTATGCCTCTCCTATTGTACGTTTCGACCTGCGATTTATCAGTTGTGTTATTTCGAATTTCACATTATTAGTCGCATCCTTTGATCGCTTTATTTGCATGTGTATATGAATTTTAAAGCATATTTCCGAATTTTCAAATAAACATATAATATTCAATATTTTGAAAAGAATGTTTGTGTTCGAATATGATTTTTTTTCATTTTCATGCCTTTTTATTTGTACTTTATATTTTAAAAATTAAACTCCTTTTTTTTGGGAAGGTTAGTCTTACATTTCTAAAAAGTAGTTTGTTGAAGTTTGTTAAAGCTTTGACACTTTGATGACATATTCCATGTAACTGATATAATTCCTGTGTCAAGTACTTTGAGATTTTGCAACGGCACAATAAATAAAAATGATTTCATTCATATTACTTATGTATTTTAAAACTTTTCACCTTCAGCACCACCACCATTTTTTACAGTGATTCTAACAATCTTAGATTGTTAGAATAACTGTAAAAAATGAATGATAATGGAAAATGATGATGAATAAGAATCTGTGTTTTAATTATAAATAAATATATTATTGCAATAATGAAAACCAATACATATAATGTGATATAGACACGGGTCATATAATTTAATCAAAGCTGAAATATTCCCAACCAATTTAAGCTTATTTCAATATAAATAAAACCAATTTTCCGATGTTCAAGAAACGGGATACCGAATGAAAATCCCCAAACCCTTCCGTTAAACAGTTTCAAAATTAGATCCTGACCTTCAATAGAATTGTTAAAATTTTATTAATTTATTCATGAAATACCTAACATTGGAGAAATTTATTATACTTTATATTAAATGTGAATAAAAAGAAGATTAAATCCTTAATCCTTTTCATTCATTTATAGTATTATTAAAGTCGATGAATACGATTTTGTAATAGTAATATTTATTAAATTAATTATCCATTATTTACAATCAGAGAAGCTATACGATTTGAATTTAATGACTTTTCTGAATACCTCGTATTTAAACCAATATCGTATATTAGATTAATATAATAAATATTTCATATTTTTAAGAATCAATTTCGATAATACTATTATTAATATTAAATATAATTTTAAATATCCACAAAATAAATATTCACATTTAGTTTAAACATCCCATTAACGCGTGTATTCTTTTTTATTAAATTTACCCAACTAGCAGTAAACTGTCATTAATAGGTGTTATGGTCTTTAACACATAGCAACTATATTATTAAGTAATATATTATTAATACAAGGTTAACATTATATTGAATTTAATGCGTATGGTTATTATTTTTCAAACCAAAACAAAATTTCTATATTGTGAAACTTTCGAACCTTAAAATATTCAACTTTATTAAAAGAAACTTTTGAAATTGGAATTCTAATAAATTTATTTAAAATAAACATATTAGTAGGTTACTGCATTAGTATTATAAATGCATTGAATATTTATTTATTTTGTCCCTTCTGTATGCTTCCTCAATAATTTTCGAGAATTACTTCGAATTTTCTTAGCGATTGAAATCCTGTTTACACTCTTTGTAATAACTATTTGTATTATTAAAATACGATCTAATAAAAGCATTGAACCAAAGCGTACAAAGTTAATATTATGAAACATTATAACCCTCGCCTCATACAGCGAAATGTTAATCGATAGACAGCGCTATTCCATTTATAGGTACAGAAAATATAATTTATAGAGACCTTGGTAATAGTTGGAATATATATTTATATGTATTCTTCGTATTTCAATGGAAGACAAATAGATTATTTTTAATTATCTGTATTTTGTTTTTATCTTTTTATTACATATTATTTATTTTCTTCATATCTTCTATAATTATTATTTTCTTAATTGGATTGTAAAAATAAAATATTTTTAGTATGAAATATTAAATAGCTAACATAAAATACCCTTTGTTTTAGGTAACAATATTTTAAATTTCAAAATAGATCTAAGTAAATAGTGACTTAAGAAGTTGTTCAAAGTATTTTATATACAATTAAACAGCTATGTAAAGATCCATGACATGTCATATCATGACATGTACTTTGTTATAAAAAAATATAATTCCGTTAGTAGTATTTAGGTTCCTCATTCCTTTATTTTAAGCTTGCAATGTTGTTTAAAGTTGAAAAAGCGAACTTTCCTTCTCGCCATATGATTTACACATTCGAAAAGAGATTATAAAAACTTTTAACATTACATAATGTACGTATCGACGCTTTGGAAAAAAAATCAGGAATTCAACGCTTTTCCTCATTACAATATTTCGTAATGTTTTATTTTCTTGGCTTCCTACCAAGATTCGGAAGTAAACAATCATTGTCGACTTGAAAAAATACTTATAAAAAACTATTTTTTGTAGAACTTTTTTAATCGTTCCTGTATTGAAAATTATTTTGTTTATTTCTTCTATCAAAATTATTTGAGTAATTAACTAATGTAAAGTTTTAGTTTCATTAAAAAAAATATATATAATTAAGAGTTGCTATTTAAGGATGTTTTATTTATTTATTTGGTTTTAATAAATGTATTATTTATTTTCATAAAATTATATATTCTTTTTATGAAATTGCCTAAAAAGAAATATTTTCATCATGCCATGAAATTTGTCGTTATAGTCTAATAGATCTAAATTAAACTATAAAATAATATATATATATTTTTAAATAAATCATTTAAATGCAAGAAAAGCTGAAAGTACGAATATATTAATATTTAAATTTATATCAGGATAACATTTTACACAGCAGTTTCTATATAACGTAACATCGGCTTGATATAATTTAATTCCAGAAACAAAGTCCCGAAGCAATTTGGTACGTACATACGAGTATAATACTAAAAGACTCAATACTCGAAAAGATGGTACGCTGAATAAAAACTACTGAACTCTTGTAGAATAAATGACTCGTTTGAAATAAATTACACTGAAACTTTTATAATGGAATGTATTAAAATATGTTAAATATTTCTCATTTGAAACTAAACAGGTTATAAATAGTATATACGAATCATCTAGGAAGAAAAAGTAAGATAAACGTTATGGCATTGATACACTTCTAACTATAGTCTCTATAGTGATGGGGTCGGCATGAGATGTTTTCATTTTCAACCCACCCATTTATTTATTGCTTTATCCTTAAACTAACCTTCTACACTTCTTATCTCTAACGGTCGCAACTTTCAAATTTGCTATAATATTCCTATAATATATATATCTCAACTCTTCACATCATTATCTTATCTCTATTTTTTCCAATAGCAATATACGTATATAATCAAAATGAATCATTCTGATAAATTGCCGACAATACTCTGTAATAAGATTTATAAATGCCATGCCATGCCCTGATGAATAATCTCTCGAAAACCAATGCGAGCGATATTTCGGGATATTGAAAAACTTCTTAGATTTATGTCTGTATTATTTTCTCAAATCATAATTAGCAAACATGTCCAAGTTTGTTAATTATTAAAGTCCAGATACACAGGAATTAGATTTGTTGTATAATTTGTAGAAATTTATGATTATTTAATAATAAAACCATTTTATAATACAATGATAAATAATTAATATATAATAAAAAAAACAACACTACTGTAAATACCGAAGTGAATATTTTATTACATACACGAATATTAAAAAAAACCCGTCTTAGTCACAATACAATATTATTTTTTTCAAAAAATAAATAAATATTCCAGTGCTATACAAAATAAATGTTTGCGGAGGGACTTTTTAATAAAATTCCTTAAAATATTAAAAATATTGATCATTTTAACTGATATTTTCCAGTCTGCCCAAATTGAAAACCAATATTACTTTCTGTGAAAGACAGATGCTATTAATAGATAGACGCTAAAAATAACACGACTAAATTAATACAAAAAAAATAATAAATTAAAAGAATATACGGACCCTTTTATTGGTTTTTCTCATTGGATTTTTTTCTGGCATCCCTATTAAAAAATCAAATCGACACCCACATAAGAAGTCAAAAAACGTTAACTTACTTCAAAATTGTAAAAATTAAAACCAATATGATATAATTATATTTCACAATTAAAAAAATAAAGTATATTAATTAAAAGACCGTAGCGTTGCCACTAACCCAAGAAAATAAAATATAATATGATAACTATTACTATATTTCATAATAATGAAAGATTGAGATAATTTTCAATCCTCACGTGAAAGGTTTCACCCTGGTATAAGCTCCAGGGTGAAACCTTTCACGTCACGACGTCAACAAATACCAGAAAGAGCCTTTCACTTTACTACTTTTACACACGACATTAAATAACACATAGAAGCTATCAAATGTGACGCCATTGGTTTAGATTGAATAAATTGAAAACTGTTTTTTTAATGCAAGATGCTGTTGCTCATGTCATCTGCCATGTATTTAACTTCTCTCTTAGTTCGTGTAAATGTCCGAGTAACTGGCGGAAAACTTTAGTTGTACCTATACAGAAAATCCCTAAATTCTCTGGATTTTAATGTTATCACCCCTTTATCCATTCTTTCTTTTCTTTTCAAAACTCTCTAGCATTTTGTTCATCACCAACAAAATGTGTTTCTCCATACTAATGACATCCTAACTCCCTTCCAATTTAGTTGTCGGCCTGGTAATCTTCCAATTTAGTATTACATCGGTATCAATAAAAGTATGTGAAGGTTGCGATTGATAATAAAAATATTATAACTATGCCTTACTTGACTTTAATAGTGCTTTTAATAACGTTGATCATAACTTATTGGTCGCCATCTTAAAGTCAATTAGTGTAACCTCAAGTACAGTGGAATGTTTTCGTACATATTTTTGTGATAGACGACAATGTTTAAAATAAAACAAAATTTTCAACGTTTTCACCACTGACTGACAGCATGTTCTTTCTCCCTTCCTTTTCTTTATTTTCATTAACACTATGACTACTTATCTTTCCTCCTCTTACCATTTTTATGGAGATGACTTGCTTGAAGTTTTCGTTTCAGGTTCCATAGCTAACATTGATGATGTTGTTGCTGAGTTAAACGGCGAGCTTATAATGGAGTGAAGATTTCAGCCTGATTGTAAATGCTAGCAAAGTCCAGGTTGCTGTTGTAGGTCATCACATAATTGCTAAAATTTACCTTAGTAACTTAAGTTCAGTAATATGGAAAACCTTTTTCCTATTCTTTTACAAAACCTTAGCCTTCAAATTGATAATAATAGTCGCATAATAATAGTCGCATAATAATAGCCGCATAATAATAGTCATTATAAGTTGTCTTAGACATTGAAAAAATATCTTACCAATCAAAACAAAGATCTCCCTAGCTAACAATCTTTTACCTATATTGGAATATGCAGTCATCTGTTACCTAGATATTTCTGAATAAATTAGAACGTTTGCAAAGTATGGGCATCCGATTTATCTTCAGGCTGCGTAAATTTGATTGTGTCGCAATACAGTGCAAGGCTGGGCTAGTTAGCCAAAAAGCAAAGCCGAGATTTGCTTACTCATACTTCTCATTACCTCAAAGATCTATTTTTTCTTATCTCGCAATCATTATTCAACTCACGCTCTATTAACGGACATAAGTTAAAACTTCTTAACTTCAATACTCGTTTGTACGTCAATTCTTTCACTTTTAAATTTATATTGCTCTAGAACTATCTACTATTACAAATTCTTAATTAAAGTCATTATTAATATTCCTTCAAACGATTAAAAAACATTTTAAGCAATATTATTACTTGACTAAATACATAATTATATTATATTTTACATGTATACATAAAAATATTGACTTTTATATGGTTATGAATTAGAATAATTTGCACGTTCTTCTGACTTCTCTATCATCTTTCGTCAAAGGTTGTCTGTAAAAGATTGTTTTAACTGGTAATACTGCCTTTGCATGAAACTTGCCTGCTTTTATGTAAAATATTCTATTAATCTTGTATAACATTGTTTTTAAGCGACAAGACCGTCTTTGTACGAAATTTTCCTACATAAATGTAAAATATTGTACTAACCTTGTATAACATTCATATGTGCTATAAATTTTTAAATTACCGACCTATAATTATTCCGAATTATAAGATTATTTTGTATCCTATAACAAAAAAAATATATTACTTTTTTTAAATAGTTGTCTGGCTGATAATACATTAATTTAACTTGTCTATAATTATGAACATTATTAAAATACAAAGTATATTTAATATTTGTATATCAAATATATTCCATTAAAACCTAACCAAAAACTATTATTAGTTGTGGAATAGATTTGAATACTAGAAACAAAAAAGAAAAAGAGCGACATGAAATGGTAATACTATAATCTCACATGATAATAATCGCATAATTTAATGAAATAAAAATGTTTAGAGAAATTATTTAATTTATTTTATCTTTTTCGTCTTTGCATTACAAGTTTTATATTTTTTTTTAAAGGAACATGCAAAACTAAAACTTAACACAAAAATCACTATTACTTTACGGACAGTAGTAACTAATACGTGAGTTTTAAAAAAATAAAAGCCTTAAATTGAATAAACAATTGAGTACCGTAAATTGAAGCTCTCGCAACCCTGGTAGATATGTAAATAATAAAGTGTGACTAAGGTCAAACAAAAAGGTACGAGAATGTATAAAGAGGACTCTTCCTGTCAGCGTTTCTGCCATATAGTACTCAACGTGAGGCTTAATTTATGACAAGTTAAACAAGAACAGATATGCGTAAATTTTGATGATGTATATTGAAAAGCACAACCCTAGCATATAATTTTTATGTGTTATATTGAATTATTCATATTTACTGTAGAGTAGCGTAATGTTGCATACTAAAGTGTAGTATTTTATTTCATTCAATTATACGCCACGTCAAGAGAAGAAACTATAGCATTTTCACTTTACACAAAACAAAAGTAACACATTTCACACACATACATTAAGAACAACTTAATTACTTGAAACAAACGTATAATTTAATTCTTACCAAACAAGCCTATATATAAATAACAATAACGTATTTAATCTGTTACAGAATGATTTAATCATTTAATTAAAGCTCTCCATCTTCTCAAGGATAAATTATTTTGTTTCTATGTAAACTGAGGTGTTTTAATCGTAACTTATTACATTGTTACTTATATTGTCAATAATTAGTTATTTTATGATTGAAATTTAATTGATTTTGTATGTCAACTTAAATAAAATATTTTTGCAGGAAACAGTATATACAAGTTTTTGAAAGTCTTAGAAGATTATGTTGAATATGACCCATTCCAAATTGAACAAAAGTTATTATTACTATTACTTTTATAATAGTTGTACGGAAATATACATAATAAATTAATATTTACATCAACAATAATTAATAAAATAAAAGTGACAAAGTATTAAAATATCTTGATGAGTAAACATTAAACATTGGGAAGGCAACACTGGTACTGGCCCACACATGTGTAAAAGTATCTAATGTTTACGAAATTAAATATCATATTATTTTTTCATTAAGCCTATTAATTATTGTAATTGTAATTCATATTTTCATATCTTCTTTCTTCTATAATATATCTTGACTGTGTTGTTTTATGTCTTTCTGCATGCTAAATTTTATATTCTTTAACTTGTAGTGCCATCTATGGAAGTTTTCTAGCATTTTTATTGATCGGTCTATGAAAGCTTGTTAGGGGTTGTCGCTAATTGTCGATAGATGGCAGATCACGGCGGAACTAAATGTTTGGAGATAGTTAATAGAGCTTCCAGTAGATGGCTCTCTGACACATTGCATTCGAAAATGTGGTAAGATAAACACTCGACACTTTTAACTTTTGTGATTTTAATTTATTAACGACAGGATAATATTTCTTCGTCCACGCACTTCACTATTATTTAACTACTAATACGAGTATCTTGTAGTTAATTAGTTCATGGTCTTTGATTTTCGTACTATTTACACTGATACCTTTATATCATTTTTTTACGGCTCCTAAATAAATGGTTGTAATTTATAGAAAATCTATAGAAAATTCAGTGATTACTTAAAATTCAAATTTATAGCTTATAATTATAATGATTAATATAGTATGTCTTAAATAAAGAACCTTACGAATATAATGATGAGGTATTTATTTATAATATTTTAAAGATCATCCATGCAAGTTTTGGCCGATTATTCGGTAAAAAGTATGGAAAATTTAAATATAAAAGCTGACTTGGACTTTTACATAACGTGGTTTTTATTGTTATATTAAATCGAATCGTATTTATTGGTTGTGATGTTATATCACGAATATTTTTCTAACCTTCACATTATTTTATTTTTATTATTTTCTTGTTGTTACTATGGTATGCACTCATATTTTCTTAACATCTTTATTCTTAACATGTCTATATATGTTTCCTTGAAACAAAAGTCGACTCTCTGTACTGAAATATTGTTTTTGTTTGAATCTCTCTGGTATTATGAAGTTTTCTTATTTATAAGATATATAATAAATATGAATTTGTTTGAATATAGATGTTACTTGCATGTCAACAATTTTTAAGCGTATAAGCAACAAACCTAATTATTTAAGAACTTTGCAGACTACTATATTTGTCATATCTATAACATGCCTCATAGTTATCTATCCTTCTGTTGTTTCTAATTACTGTCGCAACCATTGTTACAGCGTTCTTAGTGCCTTAGATATAAATTAATTTTTCAGTGACAATAAAAAAAACATATTCCATGTTTCCACTTTTCGAAAAACAAGTTATAAAATTAAATTGACAACAAATGCAAATTATAACAACGAATACAAATATAAAATTATGGTATTTCGTTATTATGAAAAAAAAATGTATTAAATTACGTTACCTTCAAATAAACATACTGTCAATATATTTTTTCTTAACTAACAGGCTCAACAAACTTGTTGTAATACAATAAAAACACAGCACAGGAACAAATCATTATTAATAAACTTATTTAACGGGTTTTGAACTCGTTTAACATGTAAACACTTTCACAATTTAACAACAAATCCGTAAACGGTAAGAGTAATAACGAAGGGATGAGGTCAGATTTAGTGTTGGAACGCAAGGCGAGAACTTTCAGAGCATTTATAATGTTACAGGGAATAAACCTTACCACGTGACTAGCCTCTATCCAATATTTCAATGTTATAAAATTTTCCTTAGCAAGAAAAGTGATAGTTTTTTGTTTTGGAGTATATAAAATATTTATGTTCCAAAAAACTAGTATAAAAAATTAAAGATTATTTTAAACATTCCTTTAATTTGTACAAAACGTTGCCTTATTGTAACAAAATGCTCAAAACTGTCTGTTTTACAAGTTTTGGAAGAGAAATAAGCACACTTTTCTTTTGGTGAACTTTATTCGTGTAGCTCAAAGGTGACCGAGGTTCTAAAGTTTACTCTCTTACCTAATGCATAGCCAGTGTATTATCCTCTACGTAAAATTTTCAGTGATAAATGTAAAAAGCCATTGGTATCCTACATTTCCATTAAGAGGTTTTTAGTCTTTAATATTAATTATGTAAATTTTATTTTTCTTTGTACATTTAATTGTATTTTTACTAAATATAACTTATATGCAATAGCCCAAAAGTGCAACCCAGGTCCTCTTAATCAGAAAGGCATATTTTAGCTTCTAGATCAACACAGTATCTTAAGATCTTCAATATTTTTTTCTTGTAGCAATTATCAAGTTTTCATTGAAAATATCGTAAAATATTGATCGGAATACTAAGGAGAAGGGAACAAAACTTGAACCACAAAGATCAATAGAACTTTGAGCAGAACCAAGTATCAGTTCGCTTTGAATTTGAGATTGTATAAGATAACTAGGAACTAAATTGCAACAATCTTGGTTAACCTTGCATACTCCGTTTACAAATTATTTAAATTTTATAATAGCTTCAGTAATTAGTTAACGTAGCTTTTATTCGATTAACTTTTTTGCTAATTAAATTTTATAGTATTTCTAGTACGTACAAATATACAGTAGTTGTTTACACTCATTTTCTCTGCCTACAATTATTTCGAAATATAAAATTACTCTAAGCCCTACAAAAAGTATCATTATAAAAAAATGCTTTATTGTAACTATTATTGCTAACTTTTAAATATATTTCTTTAAAACATAGTTCTTAACATCCATTAGTTTGGATTCGATTCATTATACTATAAATTTAAAGAAATAGATGGACGAAATATACTCATACTAAAATCCTGTAATCCGTGACCTTAAGATGACAATATTAAAATATTATTTGCACTGTTAAGTAGAATGGGTTCTAACATAATAATCCATTAGGAAAGACCAATCCGTATGTTACCCGCAGTGATTTCTCTAATGAAATCAAAATCACCTTCTTAAATTAAACAATTTCCATAACACCTCTTGAATCTTTACTGTATACTATAATATTTTTCATTCTTAAAAATATATTAAATACTGTGTTTTTTCTGAAGTTAAATAAATCGATAAAAACTGTAAACAAGTAAGCGAACATTAATAAACTGACGATATTATTTATCGAACAATCCTACATCATGTCAGTGATATAATTATAAAACTGAGAATAACATTAAAAAATGGTAAATTATAATAATGGTATTTGCCTATCTGTCTTCATTAACTATACTAATATATATAATATTAAGTATTAAACTAAAAGCATATATTTTCATTGATTAAATTGCTAATGTAGTCTAGTGGCTATATTAAGTGTCAGTGCACTTGTCCCTATTAATATATAAGATACATAATGAAAAACAAAATAATAATATTAGATAAAATGATAAATTTGGAATGTTTGTTTTTAAACATTTCATAATATTCCTATGTTTTATATAAAATCATTATTAATTATCAGCTTAAAATATTTATTTCGGTTTTGATTTATTATTCAACTTTAAAAATAAACAAAAAAATTTTTGTAAAACCTTAAAACGACTTCGTGGAAGTTTCGGTATTCGGGAGGGGCAGGAATAGAAAAATTGCCAAATCTTATTACACAATGTTATTTCGGGATTCAGAATTTATACGAAAGATTTGCTGAGTGATTTTGTTGGGTAGGATAAGAAAATAATTCTCGGTACTCGTTGAAATAGACAAGGTTTGAGAGATTTTATTGGTATAAAATAAAATCATTTTTAATATATTTTCATTGAATAAAATCTATTTTGCTTATGGAGGTGAGTTAAACAAACTTACCTCACTTACCGTGTACATTTAGTTATTTAACTTTTTTTTATCAATTCTGAACAATGAATTTCGCTAAAAGTTCGAAATTCGCTATAATAACGTAAGCAAGTGCAACTGTTTCTATCAATATTCTAAGAGTGCTATTATTATGAAAACCAAATATGATATTAATTCTTTTTTTTTTAAGATGTGTAGTATTATTATTTAGATTTAAATATGTATATTTATATACATATGTCACCGCTGAAATTAAATGCCTCATTATTATATTAACTAGCTGTTACACATTTACAAATTATTTGTAAAATATTATAAGGTAGACTTAAGACTACTTAGCTATGCTTTTATTTTTATAAATGGATAGTGTTTTGATAAATAGCAATAATAGTTTTGCGTAATTAGCATTTGTTAATTATGTTGCAAAAATAAAATATATTTACTAAAGAAAGAAATTAAATATACAAATGTAGGTGATTCACTAAAAATGTTCTATTTAATAAGAGAATTTACTAATGATTTTGGACACACAAATGAAGAGCAGACCCAACGTCATCAGTGAATGTGCCAGTTCTGTTCACTTTGTCAAGTCCCAAAATAAATGTCACGATGTAAATTATTCTAAGCTCTAAAGAATTGTGTTCCTTTTAAACAGTCCGTTTTGAATGTTATTAATTAAATTTGGCTTCAGATGAATGAAACCGGCCGGGTTTGAGAGATCGCACGTAATTACTGTTATATAATTCTTATTACCTTATTGTGAATATATTTTGTAAACAATATACAATTATTGTATTACGTTGTAACTTTATAGTATTGTTAGTGATAACCTAATATTATGATAGAAATAAAGAATTAGCATATGTAGTGCATTTATGTATTTTTTATTTTAAATATCAGTCAACGTTAGGATATTGACGTAAATTATGTAATCGAAAATTACTGTTTTTTATTCCCAATTTCTTGTAAATTAACTTATTTTAAATACAAGTATACACTTCCAAGACATGCATACCATTTACAAGAAATAGAATAAACAGGATTGCTGAAAACAAGACATTTCATAAATTCAAATTCAAAATATCTTTATTCAAGTAGGCATTTACACGCACTTTTGAATCGTCAAATACTACAATACAAAAAAAGGTCAGAGTAGTCAGTCCGTAAGTAAGCTACCACCAGCTCGAAATGCTGCTCTGTTGAGAAGAGCCGGCCAGAAACTCAACAGTTGCTCTTTTCAAAAGAAATATTACAATAGGTGATGTACATTATAATATAAATCCTGCAAATGATTCAACAACTTAAGTTCTACATATTTCGATCCACTAAAAACTCTTAAACGTTATAATAAGCTTTATTTACTAATAAACTTTTGATTTTAAATTTAAAACTAAGAAATGGAAGGTCTAAGATATCTTGTGGAACTTTATTATATATGCGTATACTCAAACCCATTAAGGATTTATTAACTTTTTGAAGCCGAAACTTTGGCGTTACGAGTTTGTTTTTATTTCTCGTATTTATCGCGTGTCTGTCACTGTTTTTTATATAACTATTTAAATTTTGACGCATATATAATATGTTATTAAATATGTATTGCGAAGTGACTGTAAGAATACCTATTCCTTAAGAAACATACCTCAGAGAATCTCTAGCTTTTAAGTTATAAATTTTAGTTTTAGCCCCCACAGCTCTTTTTTGTAAAATAAATATAGAATTAATTTCGGCAGCACTGCCCCATAATAAAATACCGTAAGATAAAATACTGTGAAAATAACTAAAATAAACAAGTCGAGCCGTATTAATGTCCGTTAATTGTCTAACTTTTCTAATTGCAAAGACGGCGGAGCTGAGTTGGGCTGCGAGCGTTGAAAGATGGGGGTTCCACTGAAGCTTTTTATCTAATGTTATACCTAATAAATTTGTTGAGTCAATTAATTCTAACACTTCATTGTTAAGGCGCAAGTTAAAATTTTTACTTTTTACATTAGGAAGTGTAAACTCTATGCATTTAGTTTTCTTAGCATTTAACACTAAATTATTAATTTCGAAACTTATAGCCCTCTGACCTAAAAGTTCAGGTTATCTTCCTAAATATATTTTTATTTTCAATTTATATAATTTTTTTATTATTTTCTTATTATTATATCAATTACTACCCTAAATTTAAATAAGTGTTGCTGACTCGATTATAAAAACTGTTATATAATTATCTGTGTCATGTACTGAACACTTTTCCTTTAATATTTATGTTCCGATTCTGCTAAGTTAATATTTCATTACATATACCTAAAGATATTTCCATGTTTGCATGAGCAAATTACAATGATGTAATGAGCAAACACGGATACATCTTGTTTCTTTGGACGCAATAAGTATACATAAAAATATTGATGTTGTCTGCTATTTATTAATATTATTATACTAAACAAATAGTAATAAAAAGGATCAAGAACAAGTTTGATTCTCAAGGTTATTCAGTCACTAGAATTTAATTTATAACAACATCTATATATAAATGTAATTAAAATGTAAAGCCTGAGTTAGTGTATAGACATTGAAGATATTAAGTTAAAAAAAGTGGATCTAGATTTAAGTAAGTGAAGGTATTTTAAAAGGTTTTGGAATATTTTATCTCCTTTTTTTCCTTCTATGCAGATATAACAAGAGAATTATTAGACGATTAAGTGTGAAACTTATATCTTATTAAATCGTTCAGAATATAAAATACTTTAAATTTTAGAATATTCTCTAATTGTCATAGAAAACTAGGAAAAATAATTATGATTTTAATTATAATACCACAAACCTACCGGACAGGTTTTGATAAAATTTAGCGTATTCATAGCTTATTGTTTGAGTTATAATAACGTAAACTTATAGTTTGGGCCTAGCAGACAAAGCTGCTGGAGGTAACTAGTTTTGTAACGATTTTATTAAAATATGTATATATAAAATTATAAAAGCATAATGTATAACTTCACACTTTTAAATTTCCGTTTTAATTCTCCTTAAATACCTGGAAAAATAAAAATACTTGGAAATAAATATATACTAGCATTTTTTTTAATTTTTAACGATGTTTCTTTTATAATATCACAATATTTAAGGTGTTAAGATTTTATATTGTCAGAATCGTAAACTAAACCCCCATTACAACCTTTATATTTTTTTATTAATTGGGCTCTTTGTATTGTCTTTGTATTTGCTAGTCTATTTGAAAAAAAAAATTGAGAATATCTAAATATATTTTCGTGAAATTCAAATTACACAAAATTACACAAAATGTATAATCTATAGTAGTCTACCTGTTATTGCGATCTATAATAAGTTATAATATTGTATTGTATTAAGTTTCATCTAAATCCTTTTAGTAATTTTTGGGTCTGAAAGAATAACAAACATACAGACATCCGCACAAAGATTTATAATATTAGAATAACTATTTAAACATTACTTTCTGATATCAAAAATGATTAAATTTAATAAAAACATTTACTTTTGTATAAAATAAATTCAATAAGTATATAATTATTAAGAAAATGTAAACGTGATTAAAATCCGTATCCGTTGTATTTATTTATAGCCAGTTTTCAGTATTGGTACCTTTTTATAGATTAAAGTTACTGGAAGGCCTACAATTCATTATTTTATAAAAGGTATATTTTTTTTCATGATCAATGTTTACTATTATATATAATTAATCCTGTACTCATATTAATTAAATCAGAATCATCTCGACTTAATTTATTCGCCTGAAGTAGATTGTTACAATTTAAAACAACTAAAACCTGCACATTATCTACCTCTAACTTTATTATTTTATGTAAATTATAAAATGAAGTAATGTTAGGCAAAGTATTATTATTATTAAAATAATTCCTCACTAATTGTTTGTTTCAGAACAGTCTAACTTAACATTCAAGCATGTCATATTATAAGTCTAACTTTAAATGAAGGCATTAAAATGCAAAAGTAAATAGTATGTTACAATAAAACAGTTAGAAGATTATAAAATAACTATTTAACATTATAAAATAACATTTTTTTAATTAATTGTTATTCCATTACATGACAATGTTACCGTTATTTTACTATAGTAATTTATGTCACTAAAGAATCAAATCTTGTGTAACAAAGGGTACTTCAAATGTCACGTTTTGAGGAAGGGTTGGAGGACATTAAAGTTGGATTATCTTCATTAAGACCTAACAGAAATAACTAAGTCCTTTGGATATTGTTGAATTATTTATAACCAACTGTTACTTGCTATTTCATTCGCTTGGCTTTAAAGGTTTAATCTTATATATTGTAAATTGTATTATTAAGGATTAGTGATAATAAGTCGAATTCATGAACTAATCTACGCAAACAGACACTCGCATTTGTCCTCGTATAATATTTATTACATTTATGTTATAATATTAAATATAATATAAATTAATCTAATCATCTAAAGTTATATATTATCGTGTTAAATTTCTATATTTTCGTGGATTTGATTCCTTACACTACCAGTATATTTCAATAAGCTGAAGCAATGGCGATCAGAGTGTTATAGAAGATTAACCATGGCACATGCTTGTAGGTGTGTGTGAATGCACTTGTTCCCTTTATCTTTAAATGCTTTTCTTTCTATTAAGATTAGTTATTTTCTGTAGTATAAAATATCTAATCTTAATTTTATTGGGATTGTGAAACTTTTATAAAGTTAACTTAGGTATTTTAAGTTTAAGTTAACGGTGCGGGATGACAGGCGGTAAGTAAAATAAAATGGGCATATGGCCGTCCACGTCCGGTACATAAGTGTACATCTTGACCTGTTGGTCAAGATGTACACTTGACCAACAGGTCAAGATGTTGATCAATGGTTTGTTAACCATTAGCCAGACCAAAGTTATACATAAATCTTGAGATCTTCCAATCGATATTGCGCGAGTTGTAGCCTCAGAGAACTACGACTTCAGCGGAGGAAGTCTGTGAACGCGGATCGTCAATCTACGCTTGGACATGGCCTAAAAGTTGATCTGTTTCTGCATTACCACTATGGAACCTTTAGAGACACGCGTAGACTCTGATATAGGTATCCATATCCACACGCAACCAGAGTACAGACAGGTCCCGACCTTCAAAAATCAATAAATTTCCGATGATATATTTAATATCAAAATTGATAACCTCCTTAACCTCCGTAACCTCCTAACCTTATCGATATCTTTGTAATAAATCAGTGTTTATGCGTCCACGTAGCAGCTATGTAGTATACAGATGTATATTCTGAAAGAAACTGCTTTTTTTATTTTAAGAACAACTACTTTAGATTTTAGATTTTATTTCATAAATAATTTATTACGTATTGCGTACGTATTGCGAAAATTCAGTATTATTATTATTATTCATCCGTTACGCTGTTTTTCCCATCCGCACTCCGTCTCCTCTTCAGCTTTTAAAGACGAAAAATAGACTGATTTTTATAAACATTTTTAATGTCCATAATAAGTTAATATAATACTATATTAATTTATCATAATATACAATATATAAGTCTCGTATAATTAGAATGTTAAGATGCATATAAAAAAACAACTCTGAATGGTTGTTAAATGTTAAGTACTAAGGTAGATTTCATTTCTTCATTAGTATTCATTACTAATTATTAGGATTTCAATAAGAAATTACTTGGACTCAAGTGAACTCTTAAACCAGCGTCTTTTGTATTTTCGAAATTAATTGAATACAAATAACTTGAAATATAAAATTTTCTCATGTATGCAACGTTATAAGTAAGTCAAACACATTTTAGATTTAAAAATACTTTAAAGTATATAATAAATAAATACTTTAAAGTATACAAAACTTTAGTCAACATTTTATAGACGTTAAAGAACTGTTTGAGTAAATCCCTTAGAGTTTATTATCTTGGATCAGGGAGAAATTAAGAAAATAATAAAACATGAAGCGACAATAAGAGGTGTTTTATGTACACAGAGGATAATGTTTAAATTAAATACATTTAATGAAATTAAATATTTTTTATTATTCTAAATATTAACCGTCAGGTAATATTGAGTGCTTATAAAATAATAATAATACTGATTGATTAATGATGTAAAACTTTGAAAGGTCGTTAAATTAAACGCTCTTTCGTGATGGTCTAGCATTATAAAGCGACAAATGTTTTACTCGGCTATCTCAAACAGTTGATAGCGAGTAAACGGAAAATAGGTTCGTAATATGCAGGGTCATATTTAAGAGATTAATATTTGTAATTTTTATGATGATAGGTATAGAGAACAGTGTGGAGAACAAAGTAATCAAATTTGAATTTGATTTTTGTCGTTTTTTTTCAATTGTGTCGCGATAATATTGTTATTATATTTTTTGTAGGAATTTAAAAAATATTCCATATTCTGAAAATTACAAACAAAAATATTCAAATCAATTCAACCACATTCAAGACGAAGAAACGACCTCTCATACTTGCGACAATTGTGTTTCGTTTACTTTTATTATACATTTCATAATAAATTATATAATAAAATGGACTGAGGATAAATGTTATACCTGTGTTACGTTCGGTTATTAAGAACAGTATGAATTTTTATTCTCTTAGGTCAGCAAAGGTCTCTAATGTGCATCTGTCCACAAGTGACGGTAACTATTTAATATTAGCAGTCTGTATTTAACTTGTCTTGTCTTCTTATAAAAAAACAATATATGTTGTTTCATTTTGAATAATTTTACACAAAATGAATAGTCACAAAAATCATTGACAAATAAAGGAAGAAACAAAAGCAACAATTTGTAAAATGTTTTCAATCTTAGTAAATAAGTTATTAAAACAATTTAGAATGTTTTTCTATCATTTGTTGTATTTCGCTAGTTAATTGTTCACTCGTCTGAGAATTAACATTCAGTGAGATTATATCCACGTGTTATTCACTTAATAATACGTTTCAACTGGTTAAATTAATGAAAGTAAAGAATTTTAATTACACATTATCTATCGGTTTCTTTTAACACAAACATTTCATTCAGTTTATTAAAAGTAATGTATGTAAATTAATAGTTATGATTATATGTAGATATTAATATTCTAAATAATTTAAGCCTTGTATTCAGTAAGTGTTAAATAAAGTTTTCCCGCTTGTTATATTTTCTTTTAATTAATGAGCTTGTTAACCTACTTTACGTGTGAAGGTTAACAAGCTGCTTGTTGTTATGATTAAGGTCAGTATAAAGGTGGTTAGGTCGTAGAGAAGGTACTTATAAAACTTTTAACGACTGATAGAAGTTAGATTAATATTGGTTACGTTATGCATATTTATAATTGAAAAAATCTACAAAAAATATAATTAAAGTAACACCAACATTTAAACAGCAAGAAAAATATTAAATAAAATTTAAAGGTTTCAGATAAAACTTTCTTTAAAAAATGAAAAGTTAATCAAAACTTAAAACATAAAGGAAGCAAGGTACTATTATCTTAGATCTAGTCACAGTCTATAAAGTCATCTTATTTAATCTCTTCAACCGATCTTACTTTTCGGAACTTCTAATAAATTAACCCTGTAAATACAAAGTTTGATCATAATGTCCCAAAGGATGGTATCGTATTAAGATCTTGAACTTTGCAAGTAACAGGGTCCTTCACAAACTTTCATGTAAGTGAATTTACTTTGATAATCGACTTAAAGGATATGTTTACTGTAACTCATGCACTTGTATTCAGTGTAGTTTATATAACATTGTTATATTTGTATGTGACAAGGGTTATCCAATCCAATCTTTTCTTATCCAATCTATACAATGATGTGGGCATTTTTCGGGACGTTGATCGTATGTGGGTCGTTGTCCTTTTTGGAAACCACGTTACTTACTAGTAAGTTGAACAAATTATAATATGTAATTACAACTTATTTTATTTTCTTGGCCAACTATTTTTATAATAATTAAAACAATATATAATTAATGTTCTTAAACTTTTAAATGTTACAGTATTTATTTAATAAATTACTTCAGACAGGTTTTGAAGTAATTTATTAAATACATACTTAATAAGATAAGTTATTAAGACAGCGGCCGAGGATTTCACTGCAACCGTTTTCAGCTCAACAAACTCCCGCCTGTGAGCTTTAATTTCAGCCTTTAAGGCCTCCACCTCTCGGATCAGGCGGGAGTTTGCAGCCCTCAGATGACGGGTCTCGTCAGCCTCCGTCCGGCTGACGAGCGTGTCTACCACCTCCAATAAGTCCCACGAGGCTTCCTTCCTTGATCATGGTGCCCTTAAGGTTGCCGGACTTACGGCTTACTTCCAGTATGGAAGCAGCGTTTTTGCCCGCCAAGGCTCGTAGCTCCTCAGCTCCTAGAGATTCGGTGTTAGGCCTACGAGAGCCTCGCTGCAAAGCCTCCTCCTCGGAGCACGTCGCATTACCGGAGGAAGGCGCCTGTTTACGAAATGCCCGTGTTGCCAGCGCCTTTTCCATCTCCGTAACCTCGGCTTCGAGGCAAATCGGCCTTCGCCCGAGAGACGCCAGTCCCTCTAGTGCTCGCAGTGACTCGTCCACGACGAGCGGTGTTGCATTTTACAAATGCAACACTGAACTCTGAATTGCTATTGGAAGCGCCACTAGTACCCTCAGCGACCCCGCTAAGGGGTCGCTTGCGCGACCCTCGACCTCGTGGTCAGACATGATGTCCGAACCACAGAGGTCTCAGCGAACATACAAAAGCCTTGAAAAGGCAATAAACACACGATAAGAAAGGACTCACACGTAAGAAACGAAAACCACAAAAAGAACAACAAAAACACGGAAAAACGCAAAAACGACACAACCATCGGGGCCCTGAAAAGAGCCTTTTGAAACACCGAAGTAAAAAGCAAAATAAAACACCAATACAAATCACTGAGCATCAAAAAACCTCCAACATTCGTCGAACCTAACCTCCACGGAATTCCTATCCCAACGGATTTCAACTTTTTGCATTTCGCTAAATTTAAAAAACCTGTAGTAGCTATACACTTAACGCCCACAGTTACCATGGCAATGGTTACCACAGTAACGGTAACCATGGCAACCAGAGTTTAGATGAGGTTGGGGGGGGTGCAATAAGTAAAAATTTTTCATAAATAAAATATCAAGGACGTAAAAATATAATCGATTACGAAATAGAATTTGATACATTTGAAAAATAAATTATAATTTGTCCTTAGTTATATGCTGCTGTCAATTTTTTTGTGGTGTAGGCCTACTGGGGATCCCGCCACATTACATAACGGGATACAATAAACAGTAAATCATGGTTGTTGTGTAAATCTGTGTATTCACTGACTGGCATTATATTTCTCTATTTAAAATGTTAAAAATTACTCTATATATGAAATAGAAATTAAACATTTTGTCAATACAAGAGGTCTAAGTTCACACCCAAATTAATAGTGTGCTCAGCGAAGTGGAATAATCAGCTAGTAGCAGTATAAATGAAATATTATTTACTGCTATTTTACCAGAATAGTGGTGGTGGTGGTTTACATTTCGGTGGGTTTACCTCTCGGTTAATTATAATAGTTTTCATTTGTATTCATCAAAAACCATACATTAAAATGTTTGAAGTAATTTATTTATGAAATCAGCGCTGCGTTCATTCCCTATGAAATTCTTGTGGTCATACATATTGCTTGCTCGAGTTTTGATAATAAGTTATGAGAAATTGTAAAAGCAAATATGATTGAGAAAATTAAAATTAATTATTTAAAATAACAATAACAAATTCCATCAACGTGCTTAACAGCATTCTATTTAACGGAGGGAGACCTCCAAATTCAATAATCAAAAATCAAATCCGCTCATCTTATTTTATTAAACAATTAATTATGATTTTAACAATCAAATATCTTATTGAATAAATCGAAATCATAGAATTAATGCAACTTAAATGGTTTCCAATTATTAAATATATTATATGATTACTATTGCTAAATCAATACAATGATTCCTGCTCTCACTCTCACTTAACACAGTCTACTATTATCGGTCAAGTACAGGCACTTAGCTCTCAGTACTTGACCTGCAGTAATCTCTTTAATGGCAGTATAAATTTAGGATATTTCAAACGTATTAACCAAGTTATGTTATCATTCATAATGTTTGGATACTACAGCTAAAATAATATAAAGAAAGTCTTAAAAAAACTTTTTTAAAGAATTGTTAACTGGATGGCAAATAAAATCAATAAGAAGAGACCATTCTCTTTTCATTTCTCAATCTGGCACCATTGCCAGGAACTTTATTTAACTTAGCATTATTATTAGCTATAAACAAATAATTAATATTATTTTACAATATTATTTTACATAATACGTAATAAAAGTTGTCGAATATATATTTTTTACATTGATAAATAAATCATACTGACCGAACCGCTGACGTGCGTGTCCTCTACAAACACACCTTCTAGTGATATCACTCACACTTTAGTATTAGCACTTCGTCACCCGACAGCTTTACGAGAATTTTGATTGATGTTTCTCGGTTGTTGAATAAATATATGGTTTGTATAAATTACTAACACTTTTCGTAAACTGTTTGTAAGGCAAATTTAATTGATAATGCTACTTTAATGATAATTTCCGACAGTAAATTTTCTAAGTACTTTGTTACTCGTACATTTTAATTATTTTTAATAAATAAGCGACATTTTTTGAAGATTTTTTTATCTTGAAAACTTATAGAAAGATAAAATACACAAAGATTTTGAGTAATATATTTGTAGCCCACGACTGCTCATTATTGAGAACATATATTTTTTTTATTAATGATCCTTAATTAATCATACCCATATACTCGTAAAGGATAGCGCGGTAGTCATTGACGGATGACACTCGGTCATATCTTAAGATACACCTACTCGTATGTGTCAATATAAACACAACAACTGAGACTGAGCCGTGCTTACGACTCTCCATTATATTATAAAATTAAGGTTTATATGAGATATACTTAATCACTATAACAACAATATAACGGAGAGGCAATCTTAATTAATTAGTCAGTTAATTAATTAATCATTGATCCAATAAGCTCAACTGTAATATAAATAGCTTCAAGTTCACTCATTGGTTATAATTTTATGTTCTGCTCCAATAAACATAATAATAACATAATTTAATACAATCAAATCCATTATTTTTAAGAATAAACAATCCGTCCATTGAATAACAAGTACTTCAAGATCAAATAAATAAATACAATTTGAATGTTAAAATACACTTTGGTGTATTAAATGAATATATTACAAGCTGAAGATTGCGACTCAAATAGACCTTTCATTTATAATACAAATTACATTAATTGTGTACAAGATGAAGCAAAGTGAGAAATACTTAGTGAAAATTACATTTAATAATATATATTAATTACTAACATTTACTGGAGTTATTATTTTTAATTAAAGAAAAATAAATGTTAAAAATAAATAAGTTTAAAAATTGACGTTTTCCATTGCGGGACAACCATTTTAAAATTCGAACGTTTTGAACACTTTTAACCATGTTAAGCTTGTTAAACGGTACTTCAGTCCTCCAACAGTAGGATTTTAGATCTACATATATTTAGCATATAACTAAGAATGGAATCCTACATAGAGATTAAGTTTAATGATTTAGATCCGTTTAGATTAATAAAATAATTGCGACTTTTAATAACAAAGTAATTTGTAAATCAAAAACAGAATTCAAACCAATGTATGAAAATTGAATTAAATTAAACAATATTATAATTAAATTAAACAATATAAAAATTTCATTATAGATTTGTCCTTACACTCAGCTATTTTAAAAGATAAATAAATATTATCTCATAAATATTTCGACCAAGTGTTGCAATTATGGAGTCCGTTTTTTCTGAGTTATATTTTTCAACATACATAACAACATATAAATGAAGATATATAGAACTCTTATATCCTAACACATGTTATTTAACCGCGCACATCAGTAATTGAATCAAACAAACAATTTACACTTTCTTAATTATTATTATTACATTCTTAACTTTGATTTTATGATTTTATCTATTCATCTCTAATAATATGATATAATCTAATAATATTGAGGTATATTTTCAAAGTAATTACTTTTTTATTACCAAGATTTTACCAAATTAATCTACTAATATCCTAACAACGTCGAATATCATCAGATATAACAAATTATATAATACTAATTTGTTCAAAATAAACATATAATATATAATATAAAGTTTATTTGAAACCTATTTAGAAACAAGTTGACAAAAACACTTGGATTGTTTGTTGTTTGTTTGTTGTTTGTGGATTTATTGTCGTATCATTTTACATCCAATTCCTCAATTAGTTTAGGATTTAGTTTTTATTTTGTGAAATCATATTACTCTTATATAATGTAGTATTTATTTTATATGATTATTTGACGGGGCTTAAAGATCAGTCATCCTCTTTTGTTAATATTCGGTATACTCTCTGATATCTGTCTGTTACAGCGATCTGATATCGCTATCCATATATCTATATTATATCATTGGGGTCGGAACATAGTTGGAAAATGAATGCACCTTGGATCAGGGTAAATATATGAATTATAATATAAAAAAATATATAAGAATCCTATCTTTTATCAGTTATATTTATAGAAAATTCTACTTAAGGAATGCTTACACAATTATGGTTTTAATTATAATTTTACTATAGTATTTAGTTAGTTCATCGAAACGCTGAGGAAAATGTAAAAGTATTGTTTTTCTTTTGTATTTTTCTCCACACGGGCTCTTTTGAGTCAGACACGTCTCAAAAGGATTTACTAAACGCTCCTTCAACCTAGACGTCATTTATAAAATACAGAAAGAGGTCATCGTACTCACTTGTATTTATTCAAATAGAGGAACAATTCATAAGAATGTAAATGTAAAAAATACATTATATTCAATATATTTTAACATTCTAGATGTCGCTCGTGACTTCTCCACGTAAAATAAAATTTCGGAGAGAAAAGAAAGGAAAGAAAATACATTATCTTCATTTATTACATTTTCTGGCCCAAGGTCCTTAAAATACTTTGCATTACTTTTACACAAAGAGAGACTGCGAGTTTTTTTTAAATATTGCAAAAGTATTCGCAATTTGTCCTACAAAAATATTGCATATACGGATAATGCCATTTTCTATTCGAACCGGATTCGATAAGTGTTTTATGATTATAGATCAGAACATGTACCGTCCTTCTAGATAGTACAGTAATAAAATGACACAGACAGAGATCATTTGTAGAAAATGCACAATGCACGCAGTTTGCAACGAAGCAGAATTTGTTGAATGTTTTATTTATATTAGAAAATTATCCAATGCGAATAGTTCTTCCTCTGTAGCAGAAATAACAAGTCAAATCAAAAAATATCTACAGAATTCATTTAAATATC
The DNA here is from genome assembly GCA_918358865.1 of Melinaea marsaeus rileyi. Lineage (NCBI taxonomy): Eukaryota > Metazoa > Arthropoda > Insecta > Lepidoptera > Nymphalidae > Melinaea > Melinaea marsaeus. The sequence goes on from OU911085.1 coordinate 12,851,489, forward strand.
CTAGATTTTTTTTTGATTCTATGTACTTTTCGAATTCTCAAATAGTCATTTGAGTTCAAATTAATATTATAATTTGAAGTCCTAATGTTCTTGATAAGAAATAACGACTAAAATAGCGTCATGGATTTAAATCAGGTGGAGAAATATTGATTTTAATCTAGATAATTTAATAAATTTTATATCAAATTCATTAATGAAGTATATTAGAGCACCTAATTTTAAGTTTTATTGAATCTGTTGATAATAAGCTAACTTTAAAGCATCTAAGTTCGTAATGAACTTGAAGAGAATGTTTCAGTTTCCAATTTTGTATTTACAAAAATTGCTGCATATTTTTAACATGGCTATTTCAAAGTGTCTCTAACTTTTATTTTAAAAACAATTTGAGGTCACATTCAGGAAAAAATGTAGTATATAAATTTCCTTTAGTGTTATAAAATTTACTTGAAATTTTCTTTTGTCAACTTTCACAACTTTTAAAGGCGAAAGCAAATTTAGTTTATTATTAAATATGTATTTTATACCAAACTGGTTTAATTCATTTTGCTATTGAAATGTCCTCGCTATTAGTAAAATGTAGTAATAGTTTATTTGCAGTTTAAAAGGGCACACGCTCAGATCGATTTTGAATAAAACAATACATAATTAGTTATATTGATTGTAATGAATAAATTACAACATGAGATGAGATGACAATATGGAATGTTAGATCCTTGTCGAACTAGGACAATTAATAATATATATAGTATATTAGTATAGTCAGCTATTTCTATTTTATTGCTCCTTCCATTACAAGTATGCACTGTGGAAGTATGTTACGTTATTTATATATTTTTTGTTTATATCTTGGTTGGGTGAAATCTTGTAAAACTGAGTTATTATTAAAATATTATTCATATCTTCTGAATAAATTCCCTTAACTTCAGAGAAGAGTTTAACGCAAAACATACTCGTGCAGAGTATTTGAATATTATCCTTCAACATTTTTAAAAGTGGTTAGAATAATCAGGGATAATTATTGTATGTCTTACCGAGTACTTTTCAAGTTTGAGAATAACACAATATTATGTTCTTTTGGCTGACATAAAATAATGCAAGAGTAAAAATAATCTTATAAAATGTTAATTAAAATTTAAAGAACAATTATTTCTACCTTTTATTTAAAATAAAAATTACTATTATCGCAATATTTGTATAGGTCTTACAACCAAAACATGGATTACTTCAAATATATACATATAGTTTTCAGGAATGGAAAAAGACTTATTACGACGAGTGAAAGATAATAAGAGGGAAATGAGAATTTAAAAAAAGGAATTCCAAAATCGTCTAATAAAATGTTTGTTATATATTTTTTTTTAGTTTTACGATTTAATAATTATTATTTTCTTTTGTACTAAATGTTTTAATAGTACAAGAATCTACTGCACACTTTATTCTATTATTATAATTTTAATATGAAGTATTTTATAAGTAATTCGGATAATTTGAAATACCCTGGATATTTTGGGCCTTGCATTGAGTTTAAAATTAGCATCTATTTTGCATACAACTGTGAGAAATCTGGTCTGCAGGTGGCTCTTCACAGATACTACTTTTTATGATTTATTAAAGATTTTTTCTCCACAAACATAATAACCTAATTATATATTTATTGAAGTCAAAAATATAGTCACATAGAATTATCTTATATTTTGAATCGAGTATTGTATAAATATTTATAGAATATATATATATATGTTATTTATATATATGATTTATTTTGAAAATATTTTAACATTTTCTATAGAAAAGTTCAATTTATGATTTATCTTATGCGGGACGGCTATTTTTCAGCCCTTTATAGAAGTAATCAGAACGTTCATTTAGGGTTTTTAAATTTTACAAATCGTAATTTTTATTGCATCATTAGATCTTTACAATTATAATTTATTTTTTATTTAAATATGGTATTTTATACTTCAACTTAGCTTATTTTAAAAAAGAATTAATGTATATATACTCGTATAGTAAATTTCACAACAGGTAATTTTATATATATATATATATATATCTCTACAGCCCAAACCGTTATACCTAAAAAGCTGAAATTTGGACACAAGACTCCTGATATATTGAATAGGAGCAATAAGAAGATACTGTTAATAATAAACATATTATTACAGGAATTGGAGTCATTTAATAAAATTGAAATAATAATTTGTAAATAATAATATATTAATAGAATTAATTTAGTTATTCTAGTTTATTTAACAGTATCTTTTCTAAATATATCGTCCCCAAGGTCTGAATAAATTTTTTCAAGTGACTTGCGTCTTCAAATTACTAGTATGTAAGTTAAACTATTATTGGCAGTGTTCCCAGATCGATACAACATTTATACATTGAAATAAGTAACTACTGCGTTCTTAATGTCCGGATACACTTACATGCATCGAAATAGACCGGCGGCTGTAGGTATCAATTGCAAACAATAGGAGGTAGGTAATTTACCTATGATTTATTTGCGAGAATCATAACTTCAATGATTAGCTTATAGCTTTGCACATTCCATTTTAATATATATCACTAATATCAAATCAAGGCCTATGAGCAACCTTATCATTACCCGACGCATACAAACTAAATAGAATAAACTTTATATCTCCAACGTACTGACACGGATTTATTACACAGATGCCAATAAAATACGAAAGTCATATTTTTACGTGATAGCGTATGTGTGATGTGTAAAATTATAATTTTTACTAATTAAACTTTCCCAAGGAGGGTTGGCGTCAGGCAGGCGGCCGGCCGTAAAACAAAGCCAAATCTTTAAAGCAGTATGGTAATACCGGTGCCACGCGAGAAGCTAGCCCGGGAACAAAGGGATGTAAAACTGAGATTTGGAAGTTGGAATGTTGGTACGCTGACTGGAAGAGGAAGAGAAATTGCAGATGTGTTGAAGAGAAGACGAATAAACGTAGCATGTTTACAGGAAACGAAATGGAAGGGATCAAAAGCGAGAGAGATTGGTGAGGGATACAAGTTTTATTATTGCGGAAATTATGGAAAAAAGAAGTTGGAATTATGCTTGATGAAAAATTAAAAGAGTGTGTGACGGGGTGAACCGGGTGACTGATAGAATCATTGCTGTGAAAATGATTTTAGAAGGATTAATCATTAATGTATTAAGTGTGTATGCTCCTCAAACCGGATGTGATGATAGGATGAAAGAGAAGTTTTGGGAAGATTTTGATTCTGTGATGATGGATGTTCCGGACAATGAGCAAATATATGTAGGGGGTGATTTTAATGAGCATGTGGGATGTATAAATGATGGTTATGAAAGAGTACATGGTGGTTGGGGTTTTGGCCACCGTAATGACGAGGGCAAGGCCTTGCTTGAGGCCACGCTACGAGTAGCCTTCGATTTGGCTATATCCAACACTTGGTTCAAAAAGAGAGAAAGAACACTTAATTACGTACAAAACTGGCCGCCATAAGACGCAGATTGATTATTTTTTAATAAGAAGAAATAAAATCAATTGCGTCAAAAACTGCAAGGTACTGCCGGGCGAAAGTGTAGTCTCACAGCATAGGCTCCTCATCATGGAAGTTAAACATGTAGTGCGTACAAATATATTCAAGAAACGACCTCCACCTAAAATAAAATGGTATTTGTTAGAGAAGGAAGGATGTGCGAGTAAATTTAAAAACAGAGTGACAAATAAAATTAGAAATATGAGTAGTGCGGAAGAAAAATCCTTGAATGATAGTTGGAACGAAATGGCGGTCTGGATAAAAACTGTGGCAAAGTATGTATTAGGCGAAACGAAAGGAAAAGGTGTGATAAATAAAGAAACGTGGTGGTGGAATGAAGATGTGCAAAAGGTTCTGAAACAGAAGAAAGATACCTTTAAGCAATGGCAGGAAGTAACGGATGATAATGGAAGTATGAAAGAGGAGATGAAAATGTTATATAAAAGATGTAAGAAGAGAGCGAAAGTAGCTGTAGCCATTGCTAGAGGTGAGGTGAAAGAGGAGTTATATAGGTCGCTAGAGTTTCCTGTAGGTCAAAAGGAACTCTACCGGATAACAAAGCGTAGGGAGAAGAATGCTAGAGATATCATACATGTAAAATGCATAAAAGATGATACTGGAAAGGTGTTGATGAGAGATGAGGATATAAAAAAGAGATGGAAGGTATATTTTGAAACATTGATGAATGAAGAAAATGATTGGAGTGGAGTTTTAAAAAACCAGCCCGTAAATAAAGGATTAGTGAAAGAAGTGACCGATGATGAAGTGAAAGCGGCTGTGCAAGGTATGAAGAATGGAAAAGCTCTAGGGCCGGATGGGATACTAGTGGAGGTATAGAAGGTTTTAAATGAATATGGGTATAAGTGGCTGGCTTTATTTTTCAATAAGTTGTTGCATGAAGAAATGATCCCTGATGAATGGTGCAATAGTGACCTAGTGCCCATCTATAAAAATAAAGGAGATATACAAGACTGCAACAGTTATCGGGGTATAAAGCTCATGTCACATACTATGAAAGTGTGGGAGAAAGTGATAGAGAGAAGGATGCAAGACGAGAGTGATGTTTCAGAGAACCAATTCGGTTTTATGCCTGGTCGGGGTACGACGGATGCTGTATTCACTCTTCGTCAGTTGTGTGAGAAATGCAGACGAGCCCACAAGAACCTGCACATGGTGTTCGTTGATCTCGAGAAGGCATACGACCGTGTTTCCCGTAATGTGATATGGTGGGCTTTGAAAGAGAAGGGTATACCTGGGAAGTATGTGAAGTTGGTCCGTGCAATGTACAGTCGATCTAGTACACAAGTCCGGTCGGCCGCTGGAAACACCGACAAGTTCAATGTGACAGTGGGTTTGTATCAAGGGTCGGCTCTGAGTCCCTACCTCTTCTTATTAATAATGGATGCTCTGACATTGGACATACAGGAAGAGGCACTCTGGTGCATGCTTTTTGCTGATGATATTGTTCTTGTCGACGAGGATGGAATTGAGATGCAGAGTAGACTGGTAAAATGGCAACAAAAGCTGGAGAGTGTCGGCCTGGAAGTGAGCAGAACTAAAACAGAGCACATGTTCTGCGATTTCGGCGGTGTCTCCAGTTTTGTTCCTATTTTGTTCGACGGAGTACCGTTACCAGTCTGCTCAGAGTTTCGCTATCTTGGTTCTGTGATTCAAAGCGATGGCAATATTGACCGGGACGTAAAGCACAGAATCAACACAGGTATGGGCATGTTATGAGGAGGGATGAAGAGCACGTAACCAAAAGAGTGCTAAGTATGTTAGTGGAGGGATGGACAGGTAGAGGACGGCCGAAGAAAAGATGGATGGATTGCGTGAAAGACGATATGGAGAAGAAGGGAGTGTGTACAGAGATGACGAGTAACAGGAGAGTATGGAAGGAAAAAACATACTGTGCCGACCCCAAAATGGGATAAGGGCAGGAAGATGAGATGAGCGTATTTGTGATGTGTAAAGTAAGATTATTTACTTTGATTTTATATATGAGAAATGTTCTTCCCCTCAGTTGACTCTGTGGTATGTTGCGGATATATTCAATAACGTATCCGCGTTAAAAGCCATACATCATAAGCATTAGCGTTTATGTATATTTCTAGTTGACGTTTAGTAAAACGTCGCTTAATGTTACGGATTCGAGGTCCTTTTGACCCTACATCAAAAAGTAACACTTAAATTTTGAGATTTATTTTAGATATGAATACTCAAAAAGGACGGTTTGGGAAAATATTTGTAATAGTTCATAGATCTATTTTATTATACCAAAATTCTGAAGTTTTAAATATTTTTTTAAAATAGCAATTTAAACAAAAGCTTAAAATATAATTTATAGTTTTGGATTTAGCTTTTATTTCGTAAGATTTTATGGACTATTAAAACATTATAAATATTACATAGTCGGCTTGACTCAATCTCATAAGCCTTTATAACTTATAACCGCAAGTAACGACTTTATGAAACAACTAAATATTTTAAAAACCCTGTAAAATATAAGATGTTTGTAAAATATGAACTTGGTTCAATTGAACAAATTTAACATATACAATTCTATACATTACCAACAAATATTATATAAAATAAAATGTAAAGGACAAATAAATCTTATTATTGTATTCATTCCTTTATTTCTTTTTATTGATTAATTCTTCTTATTTATGATCTCACAACTCAATGAACAATATATATATGTATATAATAATGTTTGTTTGTCTTGATGAGTTAATTTTATAGAAAAACAATGATTAATTTGTAGAAATTTTGAAACTTTAACTTGTTAAACTAGCTTATTGAAAAAAGGTTTTCAAGAAACTGTTTTAAAACCAAAAATATATTACTACGAATTGATTCTCGATTTGTATTCAGCTTTTTTTAGAATTAATTTAAAGATGGCCGCCCATAATCCCTGAAACATAACAAGGAACCGTCTATCTACGGAGTGCTGTGTCTTTAGTCTTATTTCGATTTCTAAATATAAATTAATTGCAGAATAGAGTTTGTTGGTCTGTTTGTTTTTCTTTGATGACAAATAAACTACTAGACTGATTTAAATTAAATTGGTGGTTGTAAGTGAATGACTCGGTCAACACAGGATTTTCTGGACTCCAGGAAAATGCTCATCTTCGCTGCAGTATAAAAAAAAACTGACAAAACTACAATAAATTAATGAGTAGGTATATATTTAAATAACTGAAGAACTTAATATTTCATTAAATGCACATGCAACGAGAATGGATGGACATTTATTATAAATACCCAAAATATTTACTCTTCAAATCGTCGTAGTGTTTGACGATTTATATACAGCTTGTTGCCTGTGAAAGTTGTTGAAGACATCAAATTTTACTGACTCGTGGTAAAATTAATTTCTCTTGAGAGAAACAATGTAAAGGGTTTGATTGAATTAAATAAGCTTTGCTATCATCCTTCTTGTACTTCTCAAATTCAAAATTTTCATTTTCCATTTGCAATATTATATTATAATCAAACTATAAATTGAGATTATATAATTGTATATTATCTGCTAATTGTCTCTTTTAGGTCCTAATTATGAAGTCATCTATTATCAAATATTAATTTAGCAAAACAATATTTTGTGTACAATGAGGTATCACCAAACAAAATATCCTCTAAATCATGACGGCTTTGCATGATATGAATAAACAAATAAAAAGTACGCTTACAAAAAACAACTGTTTCAGTTTCTCTTTTATTTGGTCTTCATTTAATATTAAATAAGAGAATCAAAAACAAAAACTGGTATATGTAGTATTGTATCATGTATTTAAAATGTAACTTATACTTAGATAGATTAGACTAAGATTTGTACTTCCTCTTTTGCTTTATCTTATTTTTATTACATTATATTATGGAATAATTTCTTTTTTTGTGACATTATCTGATTAAAGTTACAAGTTATTTTATATTAATGTACTATTACTTTTTATGTTTGTACAGTTTGATTAAATAATTTTTGAAAGATAAATATTTTATTTAAAATGAATACTTAAGAGTTAATGACAAGTACCTTAAGCCTAATATTATTTTTTTCTTATTATCTACGAGACTTATTTATGTGACCGGATCAGAAGTTCAATCTTATTTATTAATTTTTAATATTTGACCACCTGTACAGTAACCCTTATATATCAACAACTTATTTAGCAACGAAAATTAGTTTTATTTAAAATATTAATAGAATGATTAATTCTGATTATTAAGGAAAATAAATTAAAGAAATAATATTTGTAATTTATTTAAGATTTATTAAACACTATTTTAATTTACGTGTATTAAAAAAAAACATTCATTGTATATTCAAGAGTTCTTGAAGTAGCGGACAATACCAATTAAAAACCTTAATTACAAATGTCAAGGTTCAACAAAGTCACCTTTATTATATTAAGAGCAGACAACTAATAAATAATTTGATCTATATAAAAGATAATAATGGTTTAATAACTTTCACAGTTGACTATTTAGTTCTAAAGAAGTACAGGTCATTTCACAAGAGGACTGCGATGAAATTACACATTAACTAATGTTTGGTCGTTTATATAAATAACTTACTTTTGTCTACAGCTTCTCCCGGACCAGGAAAAATTGTGAACACCAAAATTATATATGTTTATTGTAAATTTTATCATAAGTGCTATAACGTAGTCGTTAATTGTACTCTTAATATTTTTTATAACAATGATAACTATAATATAACGGATGATGTTTTGATCAAAATATAATATACTAGGAGACCCGGTCACGCGTTGCTGTGACTATTGTTTTTGATATATTACATTGTAGTAAACTATTTAAGGGGTAACGTTCAGAGTACTTCTGTCATGAAAATCGTAATGTTTTCCTTCAGTCGATATTAAGCAAAAATAAAAAACAAAATTATTTTTTAAATTTAATCCAAATTTATAACAATATTTGTAAATTACAAAGTTTTTAGTAAATAATTTGGAACACTAAACTTACGAATGAGGTAGGTAGGGTAGATACATCATTCGTAATTATTCAATCCAGTCAACAGATACCGCCATCTTTTAGCATTGTTAGGAGCTAACTGCAAAATAATAAACAAATAAAATAATATTGTGACTATGAATTGAGTTGAAAATTATTATATATCTTTTAAGTTAGGTCAAACTGTACGTGGTGTGTAAATTTATTAAAATCGGTTAAGTAGTTTAGGAGTCCATCGCGGACAAACAACGTGACACGTGATTTATACATATTAAGATTTCTGGTGGATCTTTTTTATCATTTAATATTTTAAATAATATGATAAATAAATCGTAAAATTATCCTTTTTTTAATATGTTACTTTATCATTTTAATAAGATGAAATAAAGAATAATGAAATAAAACGTATATAAGTATTTTCAGTAATCGTATTAATAACAAAAATCTGTTTTATTTTTATTGTAGTGCTTTATGATACACAATGTTTTTTGTTTGATTACCCGGTGAATACAAACAAATCTGATGGTTTTCCAACATGGGAACAGGCAACATACAATTGACCCCTGGGACTTATTTATGGTCATAGCAAAAGCAAGCCGCACTGGAAACTGTCAGTCGGAATCATTGCGATAAGTGGTATCAAGACGTCTTCTCCTTTATACATTCCTTTCATTATAGTTGCTTCTATCACGTTGTTCAATAATTTTTTTATCGCTAACCGTGTGCCGTTGCAAAGACGTGATTGGTTGATTTTTCTCAACATTATAACTAACGATAATTAAAGGTTTAATTGAAGATTGTGAGGTGGAAATCCTGGTAAATCCAGCGAATTTAAAAATTCAGGCGGATAGTTGACGACATCATCTTGGTTAGTAGCCGAATCAACTGATATATCCACAATTCGCTTGTAATTTGTTCTTGAATTTTGAAATTTAATTCATTTACATCTATGTTTTTTGCAGCCAACATAGCCCTTTCGCTTAACCAATCATGGTTTCTGTAATTTTGAGCAACATCTGGAAACACCTTTTGAATAAGTTCATCTTTTGATCTAGTTAACTGACAAAAACTTTGAGGAAATTTAATGCAACCAGTCAAGGTGTCTATAGAAAATTTGCCATTACCAATGTCAATGATTTGTTTAGAGAATATGTCTCCAGATTGGTCATTTTGCAACTTGACACGCATATTCTTGCTTAAATGTAATACCTTCACATGCTTCCACAAATTGGAGGACTTTAAACATGCATTAAGTTCATCAGCTGGCGTTGATCGTAGAATCACTGGCAATATTTGACGAAAATCTCCTGCTAATAAAATCATTGCACCACCAAATGGGTTATGATTGCTCCGTAGATCTTGTAAGGTTCTATCTAAAGCCTCAAAAGATTTTTTATGTGCCATCGTGCATTCATCCCAAACAATCAATTCACATTGCTGCAAAACCTTTGCCATTGCAGAGTTCTTCGAAATGTTGCAGGTTATGGTTTCGTTGCTTTGCATGTGTAATGGCAATTTTAGTGCTGAATGAGCTGTTCTACCACTTACAAGCAAAGTTGATGCGATTCCCTACGAAGCGAGTGCAAGTGCAATTTTATTTTGTGAGCGAATTGTTGCTAATATTAATGAAATCAAACAAAATTTTCCTGTACCACCAGGTGCATCTAAGAAGTAAATCCCTCCTCTTTTATCATTTATTACTTTCATAAGTGTATCAAATACATACTTCTGTTGTTCATTCAATAGTGGAAGATTTGTTTGAATTAATTCTTTCAAAGTATTGAGATCATACAGTTTTTCTCGGTGCAACTCTTGGTTAAAAGCATCATGCATTGGACGATTGGGCGCGGCCAGGCCTAATTGAAATAATAGTTTGTTTGACATCATCAAGCACATGTCCTCAATTGAAATCAATACTTCATTGTAAATTTCTTCGCTTATTTGTATATTTGGATTTCCCCTTCTAATCCGTATTTGATACAAAATATCATCACACATATTATCTTTGTACTTGATCCACAAATCCTTTGGGTTTGATGGGAAGCATGTAGATATGATTATAGAAAACAATGTTCGTATTTGATGAGATTGTGATGATATTACAGCATCATTGAGAGTTTGATCCCAATGAGCATTTTTGTAGCACTCGCAAATATTGGCAAGCTTTTTTGTATAATCCACACAAATCACCATCAACAGTTCGTACATGTTGGAATGATGTTGGGCCACGTACATTGTCTAATAGCAGTCGTGAATAAAAACTTTCATCATTGCTTTGATGTACTGAATAAATTCGACTAATCGCATCGGTAGAATATACATCTGGGTATCCTGAAACTGGTTTTCCTTGATTCCGTGGTATAAATCTCCTTAAGGATTGATTCCAAGTATAATATTTTGGTATTTCAGAATATAACAATGTTTGAGCAAAAGCATCGTTTTGGCATGTCAAAAAAAACTGGTTAATGTAATAGATGGTAGCTGTACAGCTCTTTGTACTGCGTTCTGTGCTGTAAAATATACTCTTTGTCCATTTTCTAAATACACAGCTAAATGAACAACAATAGGGTGTCTCTCATGAATAGGAAAAGAAAATATTCGCCAAACTGCTTCATTACTACTAACATAGCGACCCATTTGGTATTGGGTAACTTCATCATTGGAATTCTCTGCATTAATACCAATCACAGCCATATCACTCCCTTTGGTTACATATTTGCAAATGTATTTAAAAGATTTTACTGAATGGCAAGATTCAACGTTGATGTGCGCTTTGAAGGTCTTTGATAAAATGGGTGAATATGGAACAATCCAGCGATTATCTATTTCAATATCTTGTTGATTTAATTTGACAATTGTTGATCTTCCATTTTCTGCTGTCGATCGGCTACAATACAAAGGATAACCGTCAATACCAGTGATTGTTTCAGATGTTAATGTCCGTGGATATCGTTTTCAACATTTACCATCCACCATACATGGTAAATTTTGATTAAGAGTTCCACAGGGACCATGTACCATGTTTTTGATAACTACCTCATGCAATCCAGGATCTACTTCTACATTAGGGATTTCAGCTGATATTACTGCATCAACTTCATTTGACTTTATCTTGTCAACTAACCAAACCAAAATATGCGCATGTGGCAATCCCCGTTTCTGCCACTCCACAGAATGCATCCAGCTGCGTGTCTCTCCAAACACATAATGTTTCACAATGAAATCCATTAAAGATTTTAACTTTTGTATAAAGACTCTGGCTGTGTCTATTTCTATCCAGTGTGGATTGCATGTAAATGTGATGAACAAATCTGCTGTACCATAATGACAAACATATGACATGGCATTTTGAGCATATTCATGCATATGTCGAGGGCTTACGATGTATGTTGCTGGAAGAATAGTTATTCGACTAAGATTCTGTGCATTACCATCAGTATTAATCGCATCTCGAAGGTGAATATACTCTTCAGATCTGAGTTTTGTCTGATTCAACCTGATGAATGTTAATCTCTCCGTTTCAATTTTAACATACATGTCTACAACATACTTGTGATATAATCGCCGACGTTTGAGTATGTGATTGTCATCATTAGGCGGTAGGAATAATAGTTCATTGAACTTATTTTTTTGTTGGTTTTAGAACCTGAAAATAGATTTTTGTTTTCATAACATTGAAAATAAAAAAAAATAATATGGTGACTGATAATACATCTCCTTGCTAAACTAATATTTTTTATTACCTGTAATGGGATTTATCATCTTGTTTGAGAAATCATAGCCATCTTCACCTTGCCAAAATATAATGGGATATTGCAAAGGCGTCATATGAGCGGTGTGTTTCCTTTATACGTTGTAATTGATCATTCCGACGATGTAAAACAATATCAAGGGATTCCAAGTTTTCTCCAACTACAACGATGGCAACTTCATCAATAGTTGGTGCATTAAAACGTCTTGCATGTTGGTCAACAGGTGTTTTATCAGCTCTGATTACAATTTTGTGATTATCAGATGGCATCAATCAATTTGAATTTGAATCCCCAATTTATAATTGATAGGCTTAGGTATGTCAATATGTAATAATTAGTTGTAACTAATATCCATCATCAAATTGTGTTTCAAAATAATAAAAGTATTGCTAATACTGAATCACCAAATAATATTTTGACTAAGTAATATATTTCTTGGGGATTAAGGAACTGAAGGTTAATGACACACCTTTACATAATTAACAGAAAATTTTGTTCACTAAAATAATAATGATTAACTGCTATAATACCTACCTTAAAATTTGGCATGAAATTTTCCCGAACTAGGTTTGTTGCCCCAAATGACGTCATTTGAAAGCAATTGTTATATTGTTGGATATTTAACAAAAAGTGTATGGAATCTGGTTCTATTCCTGAAACCAATGAGTACAATGGCTCTGGTGGTAGATCCAATGGTATCAATTTCACTTTCCCATTTGCGCAACACAATCCATTGGCTTCATTTGCCTTACAATGAGAGCAAACCAAGTTCATAGATCCAATAGTAACACATTGGTGGTTACTGTAGTCAATTGACAAATCATAATTGAAAGCAGCTCGATTCAAACTTTAGGGATTATTGGTTGAATCTCTCGCTCTCGCTTCCCGCGTTCGTGATATACGAATTCTTTCACGTTCTTTTCGGTCGTCACGTTCTTGTGCAGTATGATAAGATCGGTAATTAGTTTGGTTTGTAGCATTTCGGGTTCTTCTACCTAAATTACTTCGTCTTATAGGGGGCATATCGAATATACTCACCTAAATTATGTCACATGCAATAATTATTAATCACAGGTATTAAAACACTTTGCACAAAACACGATATAAAACAATCAAAATTAATTATTAAATATTATAAACGCTTTTTAACGCGGTTTGTTTGACAGATGCAATGACGTGAAAACTGATGACAATTTATGTCGCATTCCAAAACTAAAACAAAAGAAAGAATATTCCAAGGCCAATCAAATCTATAGCTCACGATATTATCACTTTTGTGTGACACACATATATTTGATTGAATTTGAACTTTGTGCAGAGACAATAAAGTGCGAATTGACTCTTCAACGTTAGCAACACACCTACATTGTTTAGACAAAAATGAGTGCTTGTAATTTAATATGAACTTTATTGTATAACAATACCGTTCAAATTGACTCTAAATTTAGTTAGAAAATATTTGTATAGGAAAAAGAAAAGGGCTCTTTTAGGGTTTTCCTGGAAATTATTCGAATGTTTCTCGCCGTAAGAACCATCCTTGGGCTTCAAGGAATATTTAAAAAAAAGAATTGTTAAGATTGGTCCATGCGTTGTTGAGTTGTGCGCTTACCAACTCATTTTGCGATTCATTTTTATATAATAGACAATGGTTAAATATACGTTAAAAAATGAAAAAAAAAAATCCAACCTGCAATTCTTTAATTATACTATACATAAATTATATAAATAACATATTATGTAAAAATTGAAAATTAATAATGTTTTTTTATAATTTTATATTTCTTGATAGCTTTTATTAATAATATAATTTGAATTTAATTATTCGTAAATGTTGCTTTGTTCTTAAGTTCTGAAGGGTTTTAAGTTTCGATTATATGAAACGATTACTTAATCTGTTTTCAAGAACTGAATACTAAATAATTCATTTCAACTTCGCTGAATTTTCACAGTGTAATAAGGAGGCACAGTCCTTTAAAGTGTTTTGAATTTCAATCTAACTCTTAAGGAAGTAGGGGATATATCTGAACTCTATACTATTAAAAAAGGGATCTATTTTATGTATTAAAATAAAAAAAAAGTTTATATTTTAGAGAAATACAATAAATATCTGTAAATAAAAATTAGTGTAAAGTATAAATGATAGAAATACTTTTATTTTCTATCAGAATATCCATTTAGTAGGGAAGAGCTCAGTAAATCCTACTGAGACGGACACAAGGGACAAACTTAAGACGTATTATATTTTAAAACTTTTAAAGTCTGATCTTTGGGAATACATTTTTCACTGTTTATTTTAAAGACAAAAATATAAATGTTATTATTCTTATTACATTAAAGTAAATATTTTCTAAAGTGTTATAACTGTATAAAGTTTATTTATCATAATTAATAATAATTAAAATTGAAATTGAAATTAATTGAAAATGAACGAAAATATTAAATATTATACAGTAAAATATAATCCATTTATTATTTTAAAAAGTCAGACAGAATACTCACATATATTTGTTAATATTTTTGCATATGAATTATACACTTGCAGTAAAGTCAAATTGTATGACAGGCGTAAAAGCAAAATTTCCTTTGAGTCAAGTGTCCATTCAGTATTTGTTGTTAAAAGTTGAAGCGAAATTTTCCAGCGGATGTTGGCCGTGTAAAGTCGAGCAACTAATTTGAAAACCTTTATATTCTCTTTCAGCAAAACTTCTGCTTGAAGTGAGATTGTACTGCAATGACATATCACTGACTGTATTTCATTTAGAAGTAAATAGATATACGATATTATAAAATGAATAAGAATTCTTATATAATGGTTTTAATTTTACCGTACTTCTTAATGCCCTAAATTGTATTTCCCTACCCTAGAATATTCTGATTACCCATTATTAAAACTACTATTGCTGCTGCTGTCACACCGCCAGTGCCGTCGCAGCCGCCGGTGCTGCTGCTGTTGATGCTGCGGCTGTTTCTGCTGCTACTGCTGATGTTACATTTTACCCATTGTCGTATATTTAATAATATCTTAATTTTTACACACAACATTATTTTACCCATTTTAACATGAGATATTAAAATATTACTTTGATAAATTAATAACATATTACAAATTAATTGTCTTTCATTAATAGTATTAGTTGGTTTGTAGATTTATCTTTCATCTTATAATTATTTTGGAATTAAGATTTTGGTTTTAGTCATTTCTGTAAAATTTTATGTTTATTAAAATTGACGTTCACAATTATAAATGGTATAATTAATTGATAAATGAATCTTCAAAATGATAAACGACCTCATTGGTTTTAATTAGTAATTAGGCAATGTTGAAGATCAAAAATACCTTTATAACATCTTTATAAACGAACTTGAGTTTTCTCATGTTGATTCTATCGTTAAGGAACGCAGTAGTTCATGTATATAGGTATAATATATAAACAGTAATTAGGATTTCTCACAGCCAGTCAGATTTTAGATTAAAACAATATAGAAGTTACAATATTATATTATCATTGATTTAATTAACAAGTAACTTAACAGAAAAGTGAAATATAAAGAATTCTTTATACTCGTAACTTCCTTTACGTACTAGATTATATAACTTAGTGTTGTCAACAACTTAATCTCTGTCGGTTTGTGTTGTCGGCGTCGTCCAACGCGACGTCATGTTCAGTCACCGAAGCTTCGTCGGTGTGACCAAATTATACGATACACTTTTAGCAACACGGCTACGAGAATACCACTACTTTTGACTGGTGATCGAAATATGGATATGACAAACAAATATTTTATTTTATATAATTTTTTAACTTATCTCTTTAAGAGCTCTGTACCAGTTACACTTTGCGGAACATGACTATGCAGATAATATAATAACAATAACTACACGTTAAAAACATTAAAAAAAGCATGCAAACAAAAAATTTTATAAAACAAATTTTGTATTATTATAAAAAATAAAAAATGTACACTATACAACATAATATATATAAATGTATATATTTACACGCTTTGTATGATACATATATATTGACATATATGCATACAAAAAAATACATATTAATATTCATTCTGCTTTATTAATTTCTGTACTTACCGAACTAACAATATTAACCAACATGAAGGTGACGTGCAAAGAACCCGTTACTATCACAGTTAAGCTCAACATAATTCTTATAACACGGCGTAAGTCTCAAGTTATAAGAAAAGTATTTTGAGAGAAAAACATGAGGACTTTAATATCACTCCCAATAATTAAAAAAAAGTATATTCAATAACAAGTATGTATCAATATATTTTCGTTTATTATTACATTTAAATAATAATCTGTTACAACAAACAACCAACATTATAACCACCCTCGACTATCACTGGGACCACAAACAAACAGACGAGAATAAATATACAAGTTTTGTTTGTCCTTTGTGTTTAACTCACAAGGATCTCAAAGTAACAAGACACGTGCCAGAAGTATTTGCTAAACACATCTCTCTAAATGAAAGCTTCATTATAATATATTTAAAGCGGTCATTAAGTTCTCATGTGAATTTAATACATATAGATGTCCCTTATGTATTAATATTGTACACTCTGTTAACATTGAACTAATATTATCTATCTACACTACAGGCATACCCGACGACGACTCAGTAGCGCATATAAAAATATCAATAGAAGAAAGAAAGTTCATATATACAAGAAAATTCATATACATACATACGTGTATATACTTATAATATATACACGTATGTATGAATATGGATAGTGCAATAATCATATTAAAGAGAAGGAAATGGAACTAAATGTTTACCAAAATCATACATTAAATTGGTTGGATATGTTTAATCGCATGTCATGTTCCAATCATTTATGTAATTTACAATTGTTAATTATCTCTCGCACACTCTGTATTAACTTAATATGGTTTTTAATTATTATTGTTTAGAAAGTTCGTTCGTTAGTTGTTATATTTAAACTCCAAACATATATATTTCTACCATCTTATGCTAAAGGCACTCCCATATCTCAACTCGTCAAGTGAGTGATGTCGCTGAGGGCGTTAATGCTGCATGTAAGACGATAATCAGTATGCATTTATTATAATATATTAAATATTTATCTTAATTTATAACACATTTATTTTTATTTCAATCTTAATATTAACACAGTAGCAAGTCTGAGATTATTACTAGTGTTAATTAGAATTGGTGTTGAAGCTTGGGAAGTTTACGAGGTGCGAGAGAGAAATGTGGAATTGTCTTTGAGTTTCTGAAGATTTATTGCACAAAACTTAGTAACTTTAAAGTGCTGGCTTTTGAAATATTATAATAGTAGTAGTAGCAAATAGTATTATTTTAATACCTATTTATTATTTTAAAGATTTCAATATGTTTAAAAAGTGACTATAAGTAACTTTCTAAATAGACAATAAAATGAGCTGCCAAAGAGTAAAATTAAAATATTCACCAGCACTAAGTTGATATTACCATTTTCAATTTACATGTATACTGCTGTATCATTTATTAAAATTTTTGTATGATATGATAAAGCTACCAGTATCTATAGTTTCGATACTTTCCATTTATTAAAAGTTCCATGTTGACATTATATTCATTATAAAAGATGTGTATTGTTTCTTAATTGTAATTTTCAAACTCTGCCCTATTATATTTATTTTAACTCTTTAATAAACAAAGTCATATTAATAATATATTTCAATTCGTACTTATGCGTGGACGAGTTTTGTGTTCTTTTTAATATAGGATACCTTCTTGGCTAAAATGTTTTATTGTTAAAGGATTAAAACTAAAAACTAATATGGATATTTTAATAAGTAATATATATTGTGATTTTTAATATAATCATTTTAAAAATGAAATATAATACATAAAATAAATGTTTATAAGAAATGGTAAAATATCAGTTATTCATTACAACGTAAGCTACATTCAGCAGCAATTCATTATATTTATTTCTTTATTTATTATAATAAGGTATGGGTGTAACAGATAGATGCCTGGATTGATAGACACATGTCGTCGGTCGAATTATAATAGGATTTAGTTTCTTTCCTTCTTTCCTTATCACTGGCAACAATTCTTGGCTCAAGTTATAAGAATCAAACATATATATTTAAAAAAATACAATAATACTATTGTACATTTTGTAATAATAAATATAACAACAGATTTTGTCATGTCAAAGTTTTTTCAACTTGTTCTTGTTTTATATAACTTTCTCTTACAATCTTAAGTCACTAACCAATAAATACAAAAACTCGATTAACGACGTAAAGATAGACTTAAATTACAGGGAATTATTTATTTAAAAAGATAAAAAGATGTCTTTGTGTCGTAAGATTGAGCACTCGTTTACAAAGGAGCAAGTCGGAGCCTACTTGAATGATGCGGAAAATATGAACGAATGAATCTTTAAATAGCGTTTATAGCTTCGATTGTATAAAGATCACGCCAAAGATTAAGTTATGGTTTGTTTATTTTCAAAATGTGATTAAAGATTACATAATACATGATTTAGGATTGATTTTGGATTTTTTACATAGAGTGATATTAATTGAATTATTTTCTTAGCTTACCTCATCGGATAAATTTTTTAATCCATTGAAAAACACCATTAGTACTATTTATTTTGTATAAAATTTTCTACAAAATTTTCTGTTTAAAAATAATGTTAATAATTTATCTGATAATTATATCTTGTAAAAACTTAAAAGGATTTAAAAAAAAATTTCAAAACCACTTATTGGCACTTATTAGATGCTTTTGCCCTAGTCAATTAGAATTAGTACCTACGGTTTTATATATTATGAACATGTACAACATGTTTTTCTATTTTAAGTTCAGTTCAGTTCAAGTTAAGTTCATTAAATTACAATCTGTATAGACGATGATTCATAATTCATTTAAATTCAGACCAACGAAAATAGTATCCTAGACTTCTAAGTCATTCAGGTGTAATTTAATATATGATTGCTATTTTTGTAATAGTAAATAAATATAATTTCGTAGATTAGCAAAATTACTTTTATTTATTTTATTATTTTCTCTCCAAATCTAGTTTGTATTCATTTTGCTAAATTATTTTTCTCATAACAATACTTTCTTTGAACAAACGTATCCAATATTCTTTGATAAAATAACTTGACACCAAAACCTTTCTGTAATAGCATTTCCGCGCAGCCTACCGGGATAAAATACCAAATAAAAACAACACTAGAACATATATGAGTATATTCTTTAAACAATAATATGCAACAAACATTTATAAATCATACTTTAGATTTAAAAATATTTCAGCTATCTCTTCACTGTTTGTAATATCTATTCCCGAAGAATCAAACACTTGAATGCTTTAGAAAATTCTGTAATAGATTCTTTAGTCTAATCTAATATTATTCTTACATTACTTTGTCGTAGTTCTCTGTTATAATAATAACTATTTTATCTTTTACTAATATCCCTTACTTTATCACTCTACCACAGTCCTCGTTTGTTAATCGTCTTTTTAATACATTCGCTAGCTCTCTTACTTTTGCAGTCATTGTCTCTACATTGTAATTCGCATCTCTCTGTATTTTTTCTATCATATTGCAAAATGATTTTGTAAAAAGACTGCAAGGACCGGCTTCCATCTTGATTCTCAACCGTGTTTTGTGGTGTTTCTGCCAAGTTCTTAGATAAATAATAATGTCTGAACAGCATTTATTTAAGTTACCATTCTATATTTCGATGTTTTTTTATCATTTGATAAAACAGAAAAATATAATTGCTCAATTAAAGAATATCGACCTATCTCTGTCTCAAATGTTTTATGAAATAAGACAACATTGTTTATTTGTTAACAAGATATTTGATCTTTAGATGGAAGACGAAAATTTAATAAAAAATATATTAATATTCTTTGTTTATTGAGTCAAGTGAAAGCGAAATATTAAATAAAAATTACCGGCGTTGTAAAAATGGTAAGTGTATTTTTGTTATTGATAAATATTTTGATACTAATTATATTATTTTACTAATTTCGCTTGTATTATTCGAACAAAAATTCAAAAAGGCGTCAAAATCGCGTAAGCTTTAAAAAATTTCAATGTGTGACACACATTTATATTGAATTTGTGTGATTGTATTCCTTGTGTTTCATTTTATTAAATGTAATCACTTTCTTTTAACAATATTTTACTTTACATTTTTCTATACTTATTACTAGTCTTAATACTAGATAAAAAAAATGTATTTGGCATTTTATGTTTTTGTTGTTATTTATTACATCATCAAAAAAAAATACGAATCTGCTCCATTCTATTGTCGAAAATAATAAACAATTTTAATCTAGTGTAATTAGTTTATTTAATCATCATTTTAAATATAAACGGACTTTTGGTCCACCCTGTAGTTTTAAACAATGAAATTTTCTATTAAATATAAATCTCACAAAACCTTAACGTGAAGAAATCTCTGAGGGGTGCATTGTAGCAACGAGTTCGTGATTCTCAATAATTTAATAGAAGCGGAGATGAAAGGCTGACGTGAAATGTTCAGGTCCCGAGACACAAAAGTTGTTGGGAAGCAATAACTGCATTTACAATAGTATATTCTATTTAAATTTCATTTGACGTAGCGTTCTACTGGAGATTTTTTCACATTCTTTATCACAAATAGGCTTGAAAACTACTTGACGGAAAATTATGAAATTTTGCAATCAAAAAGACACAAATCAAATCAAAGACAATTAAGTAGGTGGTGGTATTAAAATTATTTTTTTTGAAAAATATCTTGTTGAGAAATAATCGTCCAA
This sequence comes from Melinaea marsaeus rileyi, assembly GCA_918358865.1. NCBI lineage: Eukaryota > Metazoa > Arthropoda > Insecta > Lepidoptera > Nymphalidae > Melinaea > Melinaea marsaeus. The sequence continues at coordinate 12,872,548 of OU911085.1, forward strand.
AAACTGATATTCCATTAAAGTCAATGGGAAACAATGAGTCATTACACTGGGCTCGCTTCGCTCAATATGCAAACGGCAACCGAGATTTCACGAGCGCAGCGAGTCGAAATTGAGGATCTGTTGGCGCCCCTAGTTTTTATAATGTATAAAATATTATAATATAATGTCTTAATTCATATCTTTTTCTACGAAAATGGTAACGAAAGAGGCTTTCAAATGCTTTTTCTTGTATTATAACATTTTATAAAAAAAAAAATATAAGAGTAATTCTAACATAAGATATGTAGTCTGATTATTAAAAAAAAACCTTTCGACGAGAAATTTCTATCACTGCAACTATGACACTGCGAGTTTATTTTGCTTCCTATATAGAAACATGTGTCTTAACAACACGACCACATCCCGCTGACTGCACCGCGGTACGACGGAGATTACTATATGTGGTCGGGAATAGAAGAGATCATTCCAATACCAATAGTTGATATTAAAATTTGTGATACTTTTACCACTGTTACTTGTATTGTACTAAGTTTATGTTCCACTTTTATATATTTATAAAATGCTTGATAATTATATTCAGCATTTTTTATCAGTATATATCGGTGATCTATTTAAACCAATACAGCTTGACGGTGTTTCTTTACCGCTTCTTATCCCTCTTTCAGTATTTCTAATAAAAGCATTTATAGAGATAAGGTTTAATACTCAACAGAAGTAAAAAAGACTCGAAAATAAAGTAATACTTTTAATTGAAATTTTAAACTTAAAACTACATAGTCGTTGTGAGTTAACCATAAGAGATACATAAATCGTGGACTTCTTGGAAGTATTTTTGTAGATCTACAATTCTCTAGTACATTACGGTAGTACATCTCTTCTGGTGTATTCGGCCTGCGCGAGTGAAGCTCCTAGCAGGTGAAATAATTACACTCGCGACCTCTTCAACACTGATCATTATATTGCAGTTTAGATAAAATCAGTATCTTCTATTTTCCTAAACCTTTCTCAAGAATTGCAATCTTAAACAGTAGTTTTCAGAAAATCAAGTAGGACTTTTGTTTTAATAATTTGCATAGATATCATATAGCGTGGACAATGATTATCTCTTTTCTCTTCTCTCCTCGTGTAAATTATTATTTCAAATGTTTATTTCCTTTTCTATCATATTTATTAAAATATTTATTATAATACACCTCAATTTATTAAACAAACAAACAAACAAACTTGGCTGTATTACCTAGTAAACCTTCACAAACTATGTTAGAAATGTTATACTATTCCTAGTATTTCTACTCACAAAACTATTTCGAGTTAATTCAATCAAACCAGACATTAACCGGAGTTAGTTTTCGTTAATACGGTGAGATCCCGCTAAAAGTACCCTCTCTTCTTTTTCTTTCTGGTGGAAAAAAGATAAATTATATTATTATTTAAATAAAAATATTACTTCAAGTTGTTATCAAATACAATACAATACAATACATTAATTTTATTAAATTATTTTCTTTAAAAACTCTCACTCGCAAAACGGACTATTATTTAGTATTTAAATGTTTAAACATTATGCTGACTTCAAAATAAAAGCCAAATTCAACAAACACTTCAATTTACAATTTAATCTTCGCTACTTACTTTATCTTAAAACATAAATATTCATTACATAAAAGTGAATTAGCATTTTATCCGTTCAAAACGAGCTAAATATTGGATGTTACCGTGTAAACTAAACTATTTATTTCAGTGGTGGGAAGGTTTTAGATTCGCATGTTTTTGTTTTGATTCGCATGTTTTATAAGACGTATTATATTACGTAATTATATTAATTCGTTGTGAAATAAAAATTTCGGAAATAGAATTGATTTCTTTTCTTTTGATCAAGGGACCCTTGTAAGGGGTAAACTGAAAACTAGGAAACCCTTATCAATCACACGTCCAAAATTCTCCAAATAAACCTAACTTGCCCTGAATACATGACGATGTTAGAGGAAGAAAATAGAACGAACGCGTAACGAATTATGTCTTTTCGGTATAACAGCTTTTGTTCTTTATTTGCTTACCTTCCACCAGCTTTGATAGCAACAGATGAAGTTTGTGATTGTTTTATCATAAAAGAAATAACTAACCTATTACGAAATTAATCGGAACTTGAATATATTTATTTCAAAATATGACGCATCTCTTTAACGAACTTAATCAGATTACTGAAAACTAATACAATGTCAGTAATTGAAAGGGTACTTTTTATTATTTATCAAAAACACAAATCTAAATCATTGTAACTTCCGCTAAGGTCATACCTTCGTACTGACTGAAGCGCTGGTCTATGCATGTAAGAAATTGGAATTTTTATTGTACTGGTTCCTTAACCCTGATAACTCACCCTGCACTTTTTATGTGGAACTACTTGGGGAGCACAAGTAATACTTCTCTGCTCTTAATTGAGTATAAAACATAAAATAACAACAGAAGATACTAACAATAAATTACAATACATTGGTAAGTAAAATATAACAAACATCTTATTGTAATAAATTAACAAGTTTATAGACTGTATAGACTACCAGGAAATTTTGCGGATTTTAGGAAATACATACCACATATGAATATATGTGTATCTTTGTACACATCCTATATGTTGACTCAGATTATAACAGCAGAGTCTCGAGCTATTGGTCGAGTGTGAAAATACGCATTGTTTGTGACATAAACGGCCGTATTTTCGTTTTACGTCATTAAAAAAATAGATTTTTAAGATTCAAGGGACTGTGTTTTAATTTCAACTCAATATCTCCACATATTCCCGAATTAATCTGGGTTCTTCCTTTTAAGATAAGTAATCATAAAAATATATTATATTTATTTTTAGGGCCTATTTTTATATGCTTAATGTACACTAATGTCATGTTCACTTCTTTAATAAATTAATATGCTGTATATTTATATATATAACAAAAATATAATATATGACATACATTATCTTTCTATTAATCTTATCCAAATATAATATCTTGTATATTGGTAATATTAACTATAAACTCTGTGATCGTGTTGCTCCGATGTTACTCTCCCGTGTTCGTGTTGTGCGTGTCCTTTGATAAGCAACGCTTTAGTAGGATTAGAACAAATAAACTTATACAAGTCATTTAATATAATAACCTCATTTGTCGATTGATCAATGTATATAATACGAACAAATACTTCTGTTATTGTCGTATGCAGTCACGAACAAACGAATGCTGTTTACATTTTTAATATTTATATAGTATTGTTTCATAATTATTAAGATTTATTACATTATAATGAATGTCCTACAATAAAAAGCCCTTTGAAATATATGAATGTAATGAATAAAACAATTATTAAGACAATAGCATAAAAAGCGTACAATAGCGAAAGAAATTGAGTGGAAGTTTGTTAACAATATATCAAATTTATAAACATATTCACTAGCCTTATATTTAAGATACTTTAAGATCTATAAAGTAATTTAAATTCTAAGTACGATACAAATAATAACATTATATTGTTTTTTTTTCAATATTTACATATTAAAGTTTACATCGGTAACCATAATGCTATTTATTATTTTACGTAAACTAAAATACAACAATTAATGTACAGCGATTTGCATCTATTGAGAATACCGCTCACTGACTAATTAATCTTAAACGACGTGCATTTTCTGAGAGCAGCGAATTATTGTGGAGCTAATGCCGCAAGCAGCCTATTTATCGCACCTGAGTTATAAATTCAAAGGTTTGTTGTTTTTTTTGCGGGTAGGTGCATAAGTGACTAGACGTGTCTTTATGTGCTCTTCAATTAAATTACAAACTATTTATATTATATAAATATATTCAAAATTAATATGTGTATGTAAAGTAACAACCTACCAGCTTCATTTATATACAATAATTGCTTCAATTTTTCTATCATTTCATCATCATCATCATCATCATCGGTGACATAAAAAGATCGCAGAGTTGTCCCAAATGTGAGGTCTAAACGTTTAACTAAAAAATAGAAACTATGATATTTTGCTTTTTGGAACTTGTAATATTTTAAATTATGTATATTTATAAGTATTAATAAATTGTCATTGACATGTATAAAGCCTGACGTTATCATCTGTCAGGTTTTGCATTCGGATATTTATACTGCAATATTTTATATTATTTTTATTTTACTTTTTTCTCTTTTACACCATTTATTATAATATTTTATATTCTTATTATTAAGTTGTTGGGTTGCCAACTTCTAGTTATATTAATAAATCCTATGTATTTTTATTTTAGTACTACTAGCCTATAAGTTTTAGTTTTTTATACTAAGCAATTATTGTTAATTCATTTTCCTTATGGTAAACAACTGACAGTATTGATTTTGCTTGATTTCAATAATGTTGACTTTGATATCATGCTGAATTTGTTAGCTTCTCTCAACATATCTCCATCAGTCATTGAATGATTTCATAGTTACCTGCACGGACGCCGACAACGCATTTGGATTGCCGAATCATTTTCCTCTTGGAGGCAAGTAAGTTCCGGTGTTCCTCAGGGAGGCGTGTTGTCACCATTACTTTTTCCATCTTCATCAATACAATTTCTCAAAATATTTCATCTCCCTATCACATGTATGCAGATGATTTACAAATCTACTCGCAATCTACCTTGGGAGATTTGCCCTCTGCGATTGCGCGACTAAATGAAGATCTGAGATCAATCTTGAGTTGAAATATTTGTTATGGAATAAAAATTAATACAACCAAATGCCAGGCTATAATTATTGGATCTCCAGGCATGATTGCTAAAGTTGATTGCTTAAATTTACCGCCAATTTCATTTAATCATGTCATTATACCCTACAGTAATAATGTCAGAAATCTCGGTCTACAATTAGACAATACTTTGTCTTGATCTCACCACATTAAGTAAAAACTGTTTTGCTGCTATGGGTTCACTACGTCGTTTGCAAAAATTTCTTCCCATTCCCACCAAAGTTATGCTTGCACAATCTCTTCTTTCTATTCTTGACTACGCCGACGCAAGTTATCCTGATCTCACCGAGGCACAACTTGATTAACTTGAGAGACTTCAAAACCTTGGCATTCGGTTCATATTTGGTTTGCGCAAGTATCACCATGTTACTGAATTTCTATCCAAACTCAAGTTACCAATCCGTCTTCGCCGGAATCTTCATATCTTTTCACTTCTGTACTGTGTGTTATTCAATCCAACTTCTCCGTATTATTTAAAGGAAAAACACCTATTTCTGGGCACTCATAGTAGAGTTCTTAGGTCTTCTGTTATATTTAATTGTTAATTGTGTTGGTTATAGCAACATACAAACTTATATTTTAAAAGACGAGTAAGAATCTCATATTATCACTATGTATATCTAGCGTATATTCATTGAATTACGGTTAAGAATATTATTTTAATGTACTAATAATAATTAAAATAATACCTATCTATAGTATCTACAAGTGGACCTGTATTACAATGAAGTCACAGAGAACAACATGTAAACATTATTTACAAATAAACCCCGTTCCACACTCACTGTCAAGATCTAACAAAAAGTCCGTAAAGTGATAAGAATAATATAATTCGTGATTGAAAAGGTTTCAGTGACTTAAAGAGCGGTGTAAATCCCTTAAGCATTTATCACATTACAAAAAGTAAGCCCAGCGACGTGTCAGATTGAAAAATAAAAATATACTATTTTTCTGTCGTATTTTGTTAATCTTTCTGTTTGCGCGATGGTTTGATAATCAACTACAATTCTTGACAGTGCTGTCAAATCGTTTTTCTTTTAATACCCATTTAACCGATCACACACAACTCAGTACAAATGTATATTTTCCTTGTACATAACAATTACATAAATAAAGGTTAAAAGGATTAAAAGTATTTAAATATTAAGAAATTTTGAAAATATTTACAGTACATTTTATATTACAAAAATTTGGTATTTTATTTTATTAATTATTTAAAATAAATTATATCAAGAAATGTAGTATGTAATAGCAAAATGAAATAGTATACTAATGGTAGAAGTTGTCTCTCAAAGAAAAGAACCACGTGAACCAGAAACTTTAATAGAATTTGGAGCAAAATTGACTATCGCAGCGCTATTACCGACTCCACAGTAACTTTACAGTTCTGTTTAATTTATCAGGTCTTAAAACAAATGTCACGATGTTACTTATTTCTAAGCTAGTAAAGAATTTCAATCCTTTTTCTTTCGGCAAATAGTAATGTTGCTTAGATTATTTGCATATTATAGTGTTAGTATATCTATTTATGCTCATTTTATTGAAATTTTTAATGTTATATAAATATATTTTTTTTATTTATATACTAAAATAACGATAAAAAAACGTTTCTTTCTGTATAGTCCAGTGTCTTCACTAAAGGAACATGTATTGGGCGTAAGAACAATGTCTCGGGAAATGTCAAATTTTAATGCTTATATTTACAGTAAACATACTCTAATTCAACTAAACTAAATTTGCAAAGTACATTCACTTACATGCAAGTTTGTGAAGGACCTTGTTACTGACAAAGTAAGATCGGTTGAAGAGATCAAACAAGACTACTTTACAGACTGTGTCTGAGAGATAAAAGATAACCTTATCTTGATATTTTTATCTTTTTAGTTGTTCTTGATTTTACTTACTTTTTATGTTGGAAATCAAAAAACCCAAATGAGAAGTGCTTCAATTTCCTACGAAAAAAAGAAGTAAACAACAACGAAAAAGATAAAAGTGTTAAATATAACTTAATATTTCTTTTTGGTCGAAAGACCTCTTCCAGCTTCCCCTGAGTATAAGAAAACAACAATAAATATATAAATGTGGAGAAACACAAAAAATAACTTTTATTAATATATAATTAATACAATACATATTTATAATTAATTGTTTAAAAGGTTACTATTTTAGAGCTTCTAGGCAATATCGAATTAAATATATCAAGCCAAGTCAAAAAAATATCACTGTTAATAATTTGTAGAGAACAACAAAGTCCTGAATAACAAACTTACAAACACATCGTGTGGAAAACAGTTTATAGCTATAGATTTCAAGAAGTCTTATAATACGACATAGTGTACATTAATTTAAAAAAATATGTTTTCAATGTAGTCTACACAGTTTTTTATCCAATTATGACATTTATAGATTTTGTTTATATATGAATGTGACAGTACAAATTAAAATCTGATTTCAAGTAATAGATAAGAGTTTTACAGAACTATTAAGCTGCCAAGTACCAGAACTTGTACTAAACCAAAGTAATATATACATCACTTACGACCTGACCAGCTTTAGATTGACCTTAATAATAACAACAAGCAGCTCCTTAACCTTCACACATAAAGTCCATCAATAAACTCATTGAACAAATGAAAATATAACAAGCGGGAAAACTTTAAGTTAATCCTTACTGGATACAAGGCTTTAATATTTTTAAATACAAATACGATATGGTCATCCATCGGTGTATAGATACATATACTATTAATAAATAAATGTTAATGATGAGAACTGTTAATTAACAGTTAACAAGACACAATTTACATTTCTTGTTTTCATTAATTAACAAGTGGAATTGTATTCTGAATAACATGTAAATAAAATCACTGGACTGTTAATTCTCAGACGAGTTAAGAGTTTATTTTGCAGAACACAACAGATGATAGAATAACAATTTAAATTGTTAAATTGTAACATCATTAAAGTATATCCAAATACCTCAACCTAAAATTACGAAATGTGAAAATTATGATTCCTTTTTTATACCTTATAGAGTATAGAGCTTATTGACAGTTGCAATTTGTAAAAGTTTATTCTACAGGTGCGGATTGCATTCTGCGCTCTTACTCACAATGCAAGTATACAAATACTTCCAGTTAATTTTCAATGACAGGATATTATTTTTATGATCTTGTATCATAATAAATCATATAAATAATTTTTTAAAAATATTACATGTATGATATGTTTCATTAGAAACATCTATTTAGATTGACTATTTTTGTGTTTGTAAATTTCAAAATAACACCTACCTTAAGAAAATCGAACAGAAAGATATTTAAAATGTGACATTACAAAATATATTCTGATTTTACAAACATCTCATAGCACTGTTAAGTTTATAAGTAACCCATATGACTGAAAACAACATAATTTTAATACGTTATTTATTATTACCCATTTATATACTTTAAAAAATATATTATTATTAGATCATAATAATAATTTATAAAGTTTCTCTTTTGTCATAATTATACCGAAACAAATTTTAAGCAGTAATATTAACGAGTAGAGGAGGTAATCTTAATATAACAAAGGTCACTGTCACTTGTCATTAAATTCATGAATGTCATTAAATACAAATGTATTCTATGAACATTTAAGAATCCATCTGGATACATTACATTTAAAATAGCTTTTATCGAGTCTTAATTAAATTATAAATATAATTTATATCATTTAGTTTTCGTCATGATTATAATAAACCATTTTTAAAGACTCATGTTTTTAATGTTATTGATTGTTAAAATATTTTTAATCATTGCTGGTACATGTATAATAAACGAGTTTGTTTATGATGCACAGTGTTCCAAGGCGGGTAAGTTATTGAAAGATAAGAATCAAATCTAACCAATATATCGTCACCATACCACAGAGTCAACGAAGGGGAAGAACATTTCTCATATATAATATCAATGAAGATAACCGTCCGCTATACATCACATATAGGTTAACACACAAAAATATTACCCTCATAGTATATTGGAATCTGGGTAACATATAATAATAATAATATAATAATAATAATAACTTTATTCAGGAAAGGTTTTACAGACTTACCCTATTACAATAAAAAATGACTTAAGAACTATAGTAGACTAAATTAGGTATAAAGCATAAAAATTAAGAACAACATTCAAAGGCACAAGGTCATAAAGTAAGGCACAGAAATGAAGGTTTGTCAAACATAAAAGATGGTAGGTAAGTTGCAAAACAGAGTCTAAGTATAGTCAAATTGACTTCCCTCCGTACTAGTTCACACTGTATGACGGCAGGGGGTCATGCTCTTCCACAGTAGGGTTTTAATTCGTTTGATAGCCCTTATTTTCTTTATTACATTTATAACCTGAGCGCTAGCAGAAACTATACATATTATAATCATGATCAATAACAATTATATAACAAGATTATTATTAGTTTGGTACAAAAAATAAAAATAAAAATAAGAATAAATAAAAAACAAAAAATAGTTAATTAAAAAGTAAACAATTTGAATTTAAGGTTTAAATAAATATAAAAAACAAAAACTATTATTAAATTAGTCATTGGCAAAAAGGTACACATATTATATAGGTTAAATATTTTTAGTTTTAAGGTTTATAGGTTTCCTGGAGAATCAAGAATTTTGTTTGATAAGCATTTCAGTATTAGCGTAATCTAGTGATAATAAATAGTTCTCAATTTTTTTTCTTGCAGGTATAGGTGGATTCCTTTGCTATGTTAATTAATTTATTAATTTTGTTGTATAAATATGGCCCAAGATACGGGCTAAATCTTTTGGTTAATTTTATACGACATTTTGGAATTGCATAAATAATATCACTACTCCGTTTAGAATACCTGTTTGCATTACCTATTCTTTTGTGTTGGTTAATTATAAGAATTTTAAAAAAGGTTTGACGGACTGAAAGTATTTGGGAATCACCGTATATTTTAGTCGTAGGATAAAGATATGGTTTTGAGAACATAACTTTTAACACTGATCTTTGGGCTCTCTCGATTTCAATCATGCGCGACTTAACAGCGCCACCCCATACTTGAATGCCATAGGAAATTATGGAATGACAAAGTGAATAGTAGACCGTTCTAAGAATATCTACATCACCAACTGGTCTCAGATTTTTAAAGACAAAAATAAGCTTTCTAACGCGCCCGCTCAGTGACGAGATTTGTTCCTCCCAATTGAGATGTTGTTCAATGGTAATACCTAAGTATTTAAGGCTAGTGGACTTACTCAAGCTCTTACAAGAGCATGAGCTTGTATGGTTACATATGTGGTTCTTAACTTGTAATGCGTGTTGTGGTTGTTGGCTCTCTTTAATTGTAAACGTCACATATTTAGTTTTATCCATATTAATAGTTAATAGATTATAATCTAGCCATTTACAAATCTTGGAAAATCCATCTTCAGCACACTTCTCAGCCTCCATCCACGTCCTTCCACTAAATATTATGGCAGTGTCATCTGCAAAAGTAACTATTTTGGCATTTTTTAGTTGCATTCTACAGAGGCTATCTATATATATGAGAAATAGCGTGGGACCAAGCACACTGCTTTGTGGAACACCATAAGATACCAATTCTTTAGTGCTTATATCAGAATCGATTCTAACTGATTGATATCTGCCATTAAGATAACTCCGCAAAAGCTTAAGAGGCAGATCCCTTATACCCATTAACTCCATTTTCTTCAGAAGGAGAGGAATAGATACGGTATCAAAAGCTTTTGCTAGATCAAGGAAAATACCTACGCATTTCTCTTTTTGATCAATGGTTCTCACAACTTGGGCAACCAAAGTTTCAATAGCGTTTGTTGTTGATTTCTTATATCGGAATCCGAATTGGTTATCCGATAACAGTTCATATTTCTCAAGAAATTGTAGAAGTCTGATATTAATAATTTTCTCCAGAATTTTAGACAGAGTGGGTAGTAGCGAAATTGGTCTGTAATTATTAATATCGTCTCTATTGCCAGCCTTGTGAATGGGGACAACGATAGACTGTTTTAGTATATCAGGAAAAACGCCAATAGAGAGTGAAAAATTACATAAGTATGCTATAGGTTCCGAAATAATATTAACAGCTTGTTTAAATAGTATAGATGGCAGACCATCCCACCCTGAAGAAGAACTCTTACGAAGTGACAGAATAATAGTTTTAATTTCTTCTCTATCTGTTGGCAGTAAGACTAAAGAGTTTATTGGACAGCTGTTGTCATTAGCATAATTGGTAACCAGTTCATTTTCACTCAAGTTTAGCTTATTTAGTATTGTTCCTGCTAGGTTCTTACCAATATTAACAAAATGCTCGTTTATATCAGACGTTGTGGTAGAGTTATTGAGAAGTTCATTTGGAGTATTCGATCGCTTATCCAAGTTACTTATTTCCTTAATTGCCTTCCATGTTCCTTTAGTATTATTTTTGTTCTCTTGTATTAAATTTTTTTCATACTGTCTCTTGAGGTTCTTTAACAACCTATTACAATGATTTCTATAGCGCAAAAAGATATTTCTTTTAACATTATCATTTGGCGCCTTTTTGGACTTTTGATGTAGGATATCACGGAATTTTATGCACCGCAATAGGCCTGGAGTAACCCAAGGCTTCAGACATATATTTCTTCTGGATATCTGTATAATTTGAGTATGTTTTGTATTTATTTCGGATAATTTTGTCAGAAATAATTGAGTTGCCAAATTGACATCATTGCAAAGTGTTATCATCTGTACCCAATCCACAGAAGCGAGCTCACTTAGCAATGATTTGTAGTCAGTTTTCCTTGTTTTAATGATATTTTCACGATTTTTTATTGATTTATGGTATACATTTGTTATAATGGAATAGTGATCAGTGATGGTTGACTGGCAAACAATGGTAGTAGTAGCTTTCTTCGTTTTAGCGAAACAATGATCAATACAGTTATTCAAACGTGTTGGAATGTTATGCGTAGGAAGCAGTGCATACGATGCTAGTAAATTAAGATATTCTGATGAACGGCTATCCTTATTCCCATCTTTGATAGCTATATTGATGTCACCTACCAAAATTAAATTTGGAAACTTTTTGAGGTTTATTAAGAGGTTATCCAGTGCTATTTGAAAGTTATTAACCGCGAATAAGCATGGTGGTCTGTAAATACATAAAATGGCAGTATGATTACCTATCTCTACCAATAAACAGTTAGCATCATCAATTTTCGGCTCACGCACCCTGACTTGGGCTATTGATTTTTTAATGTAAATAGTTACACCACTGTTTTGATTAATTACCTTATCGGTACTATGAGCAATGAATTCAGGAATTTGCGGTAGAAGACTTTTTTTTGATAACCAGCATTCCGTTAACACAATAAAATCTACATCAAGATCAAGTTGCGCAAGCAGGATTTCAAAATCATTAAAGTTGCGGCTTATACTTCTTATATTTTGAGTAACAATTGTAAATGATGTACGCTTATGTTTTATGTATCTTTTACAATGAGTTGGATTGGTGACTGAAATTGCTTCACCAGTGGATATAGTAGTATCAATATCGCGAAGAATATCATTAACGTCGTTCATATTATATGTATATAATTGATATGTATACAATTGATTAGATAGTTCGTATTGTTATATTATAAATGATTTTAACAAGATTGATGAGTATTTTGAAAATCGCCTGTAGCAAATTTAAGAGCAAAATTGACAGATTAGGACTAGGTTAGTACAATTTATTGTGATGATAAAGAGAGATCAATACGTAAATACAATAACTGTATAAAGCTTAACACATAGATATTATTTTAAATATAAACATGAATTTAAAGGGGTATAAGAGAATTTACAAACTTACAAAATAAAACTTAAGTATACAACAAAAACTAAAACTGTTCTGCACGGTAAGATAAATTAGAACTATACAAGTTTATTCCAGGTTCCGAAGGTCAGTTTCACTATTAATGCGAATCTTGGGGGTTCCTTCAGATTTGCGCAAAAATACTCGACCGAAACTTATCCAGCAGTATGAGTACCCGTTTGTAGCTTGGAATTCTCGTGCAAGATAGTAGATTTTTCTCACTCTGGGTGTTAGGGTTTCAGATATGTATACTAGTTTTTTGGGTCCACTTATGCCCAAATTAACTGTGTTTAACTTGTTGAGCTTATTTTCCCTGTTGAACTGCTTGAATGAACCTATCAGTCTATCCCTCAAAAAGACTGTTGTAAAGTTCGCTATAATTGGCTTAGTATTGGATCGATTTTGTAAGCGGTAGATGTTTTTTAATTGAGATAAATCAACAGGGATTTTCAGAGATTCAGAAGTCTTCAATATTATGTTTCGCAGATCTTCTTTTGTCTCGTTTTCCGCTTGTGGAATGTTTCTTAGCTCAACGCTGGTCTCATTTGCGTGGCGTTCTAAGTTCTCTATTGTATTTTCAAGCCGTTGAATGTTAGCAGAATAATTGGAACGTTCTTCTTCAAGAAAGGTCAATCTTTCAAGTATTCTGTTGTACTTTAAAGTCATAAGGTCCATTGACGTCTTGATGTCATTAATGGAGGTCAAAAGTGCCGTGAATTTTTTATCTTGATCCTCTTTTATAGACATGAACATATCTAGAAATTCCGCCTTGCTAAAATCATCGGAATTCTCCCTCTTTCGTTTTGTATTCCGGGTTGAAATATTCGTATACGACAAGGTTGTACTTAGCTCCGTGTCATTTGAAGTAGTACCAGATACGTTAGGGTCAGAAGCGTAATGCTGAATAGGTGTTTTAAAAACACTTGAAGCCGGTAAATTACTCCTGGGTGGTGTATGATTTAGAGGCATTATAAAATATCCAAGCTTAAATAGAAGCGAATAATCAGACTACTTAGGACACTGCAGTCGTAAGTTTTGTAGCAAAACGCCGTGAAAGTTGATCTCGTAGTATGATATATCAGTTAGTTGTAGCACTCGTTGCGTTCATAGCAGAGTTAGCATGCGTTTGTTAATTTCGCGGCAGTCGGCCATCGATCCCGTAGCTCAGTTGGCAAGCACACCGGTTGAAAACCAGCAGGCCGATGGTTCAAACCCAAGCGAAAGCACTACTTATAGCAATGTGTAGCACTCACCTTTGGCAGCCCGAGAATCACGGGGGCTCCAGAGGACAGGGGCAGAGCACCAGACCAAGGTGTCTCGACGTTTAGATCGGCCAGCGGAGTCTCATTAAAATTCAAAAATGTCACGGATAACACAGGCAACACGTCCGTCCGGTACAGAAGCCGAGAGGCAAAATGAATATGCTTGTATGTATATATATATATATATATATATATATATATATATATATATATATAAAGTATATTCTATTTTGTTTGTACTTGTTAAGTAATAATAAGGTTTCTCGTAAGTCTTGTTACGATATACATTTTGAAACATTGGAATTTAATGTGCAAAACTACAAGTCTGTTATTGTAAAAAAGATGTCAAAATTTCTTCAAAATTGCGTTATTACAAAAGTAGGAGGAGAATACTTACAGATGAATCGCAGAATAAATCACCTTTCCTCTACATCTACAAAATATTTAGCCTCATTTGTTTATTTATTATTTAATATTTAATGTTGCCATTGTTTTTGTTGCGGATAATTTACGTCATGACACTAAAAGCTTGAACTCAGCCTTGTTGTGTAAATAAGCTGTAATTAATAAGAATGTAAACTTTTTTTTTGGTAAAACTTTCAAGTTTAGAAAGTTATTATCAATATTCCCCAAATACAAGTTATGTTATAAGATAAGATGATAATGTGGCAAAGTCTTTTAATTCTCTTGACTAGTTGAGAAATATTGGTACTAAATTATTAGTTTGGACAGTACATGTTACTGCACAAAGAAACTAATAATTTAGTACCAATATTTTAGAATAAGACGTAGCACTGTCAGAAATATTATAAAAATGACAAATAATTAAACATAATAACAATATAATTATGCATATATAAGTTATTTACCAAAAGTGGATAACCTTATATTCACTTAATTATATTTGATTAACTAATGGAAGCACTGAATTAATCTGTGCAGAGAGCTCTTAACTCATTAGCGTCAATAATCACATTATACACAATTTGGTCAATTTGTATGAATAATTAAGGAATCAAACCACTATGAAATAAATGTATAACTATAACTGTTTTACTTCAACTGGCGTTTAGATCAAAATACATAGCAACACCATCTCACGCAAGAAAAGAAATGAAGAAGATTTTGTACGGCAGTTGCAGAAGAGCTACAGAGAAGAAAGGAAAAATACGAATTACCATTTTATCCTCTAAGGAGAGCAACACATCTGCGATTATCAATATATGTATGCCCGTGGATGCAGTACTTGACGTCATGAGAGCAAGTTTTTCGTCGGTTTTAGTTTTACTAAAACAATATACCATATGAAATAACAGTTTTTTATAAAATATTTGTGAACATATCCATGTGTTTAAATTATAATCACACCATGTTTTACCCATTTGTACTTAACAGGGTTTAATGGTCGGACACTTCATGTAAAACCCGATCAGATTAATGATCTGATTCCTATTTATAATAAAATGTACCGTTTATTGATATCCATAATTTAATCTGTAATTGGTAAATGGACGTCGGAAATAATGTAATAAACTGTTGTTATCTTTAATCAATAATATAATATTTTTAGCAATAATGACAAACAAAAACAAAAAAGTTATTTTTAAAGCCAAATTGCCTTGATCAATCTAATAAAATAAAAACAAAAATGCAATTTGTGCAATGTTTCGAGCACATTCACATTTTTTGTGTTTGTTTACGTTTGTGAATAAAAATGTTCGTGGTTTTTTTCGTCGCATAATTCATATCAGGAGTTTTGTGTCAGTGGATTCGCTTTCGTCACTCGGTATTTACTTCGTTGAGCAGTTTTTGTTTTGATTATCGATACGCCTCACTTATATTGTTCAGATGCAAATTGTATTAGCAACTATATCCTTCGTAATTTTCTCTAAGACTTTGTATATAAAAGACATCGTTGATATCGTTTGATTTATTTCAATTATTTTGGGTTTTAGAGTAATAAATATTAAATTACATAGAAAGCATATTTGAGGCACTTGTTTTTCCTTTACTTATGCAAAATAGCTTTTGAATTGCATGCTACGACTTTTCATATAAATTAAACTGACAACAACAACAACAAGAACAACAACAAATTATAAATATCAACTCAGTATACATTGCATATATATATATATGTTAAGGCCAGTTAAGTGAGTTAAAAGCTAGCATTGAAACATCATTTCTAATAAAATTGTTAACAGATAACCAATAAAAGTTGGACTTAATGGAATGACGGATGGAAAAAACTTCTAACATTTAATTAAAATTTGCGCAAATTTAGTTTAGATGTAAAATAATATATTAATGATTATATGTTTTTTATTCTATATCCAATATTAAACCAAACAAAATTATATTGTAATAATATTCTCAAATTGTATGACAAAATGTAATTCCAAGTATACGTGGAAGTCTTTAGTCGGTTTAGGCACAATTCGAGAACCCCTTTCAGTAATGCCGCTTGCATTTACTTTGAGAGATTATTTATGATGGAGTTCTGATTTGTATGGATGATTGGAATTATAAGAATGGTTGGTATATAATATAGGTATATTGTTATTGTGAAGCAAAACGAGATGAAAATGTTATTGTGGACGTCTTGTTTAATAAGTATGAATATGTAAAGGAATATTATAAAAAGTTGGAATGTTACCCCTGTTGCAAAAATATGATGAGTGAAAAGTGACGGATGACAGGAGAGATTAGAAGAGAAAATCGCCCTGTGTCGGTCTCATTTTAAATTAAGATGAGGACAAGAATGTTGATGATAATTTTTTCGACATTTATAATATTATTTTATACAAATCTTCTATTATTACAACAGAAACTTTGGGCAATATGAAGCGTATCAATACCATAATATTTATTTAGTTCTTTTAGTATAACCCCAGCAGCTCCTAAATGCTTCGGTTATACATTTCTCACTTTTTAAAAATTTGGTTCAAATGAATTCAAATTACGAATATTTAATATGTTTAATACTTTTATGTATAAAATTTTAGTTTTGTACTGTGTTCAGTGTTCAAATTCCCTAGACCTTATTCAGCACGCCATTTTATTGAGTATTGGTTGATGTTCTGTTTGAGAATTTCAAATTTGCCCTCTCGTATCTTTGCCTAGTATGACTATAAATAAGGTGCTACTCTTATCCCATAATGACACACAAAAACAAAACTGTATAATTGTGTTAAACGATTATTGTGAATTTGCTCTCTAGTCATTGAGTCACTCAGATGTTACACGGTAAATAACAATTATAGAAACAATTATTTTATAATATTTCATTATCTCTTCCATAGGGCGAATGATAAATAGAGTGGGTAGACATAGATACTTCTCATGGACCATAACAGAATGTTCTCGGTATTGCGAGATAAAATCTTCATTTGTATAAATAATATTATATGAAAATAAAATAAATAAACAATTAAGGAGTCAAATTATTGTCTTATAGTCAGCAGATCGTTAGACAACAATTTTACTGTTAATAGTAATTACCTAATTCTAAATCATTCGATAGCAACATCTAAGAATTTTAACCTTGGCTTGATTATTATGTTTTTAAACAAGTAATATTATAAATTTTCCAGACTAGTCCACTCTAGCGCTTTAAATTGTATAAGTATATAAAGTTGTCTGTCAGCAAAATATTTCAAACTAAAAATCTTTTTATTTTTTTTATTTTTATGAATGAAGTAGATCACTCACTTTATTATGCGACGTTTAAATATTACTTACTATATTTTTATGAAAATACATAAAGTTCCAGTAATATTTGTATGGTCGAATAAAATAATAAATAAGTAAGGTCATTTGTTGATAATTCATTTTTTTTCTAGCTTTACTTTTAAACAATTGTCGTCAGTGACTTTGTTTGCGCTCTCCACCGAGCTTTCCGCGTTATCCAAATTAAAATGAATACGTTTTTAGTTTTATTGTGTTAAAATCCATCTAATATTCTATTCAATGATTATAAGAAAAAAGTAAAACGAATTTATAAATATCTGAAGTATACGCTATTAAAATAAATAATAACAATAATAACATTTAGCAACTTTGTAGTTAATCTTATTTAGTTATAACCAAATCCATCTTACTTCTATCTGAAAGGTAATAATGCAAGTGTAACTTCCCTTAAATTGGTATAGTCTGGTGCGACGGTGACGCATTAACTATTAGTGCTCACTCATCTGGTTTTTATATGAAGTCGGCCTAGATATTAATTTATATTACATATCTTTCATATCTATTTATTTATTATATATACCACTATATGACGGAGGTAAGTAAGTAAAGGCGCTACCTTTACTGTCAATCAATCAAATGGACCCCTAAATGTAGCGATTACACGTAGAATATTATGTAGTGATGTTTCGTCGCGATCGTTCCTCAAGAGGTTTGATTCGCAAGAGTATTCATTAGTATTTTGAGCTATTGATGGAAAACGGTGTTTTATTGTGATATAGGAAGACTCTTTGATAGTTTGGCCAGATTAAATTTTGTTATAAAATACAAATACAAATAAAAATAAAATCAAACTTACATCAAATGTCAAAGTCATTTATTTCATACACGCATATATTGCACGTGTCGCAATGGAAAATAACCCTCCAGTGGCATATTTCCAAACGAAGAGAACGGGAAGGAAACTCTATGGATACTCTTTTAACTTACAAATACATAAAATAATATATTAGAAATATCTTAAACTACATTTATAAAGTGTGAGATCATAGAAACATTTAATTATACCTTTTTTTTTTTACATAAAAATAAAACATTTTTGACGCATTTTACAAGTAAACCAACTAAACGGAAACCTGGACGTGGTCTTTACACACAATCGAAGATATACACCTCACTTAAAGATTCATTCACTCATATTATATATAATCATACAAATAGTCTCTGACTTGTTCCTTTGTAAACGCGTGCTCCTTAAGGATCTTACAGTACAAAGACAACTTTTATCAATCAAATAAATAAGATTCCCCGGTATTTTAAAGAAAGGTCTTTAAGTCACAAAAATCTAGTTTGAGTATTTATTGTTTAATGATATAAGATATAAACGAAAGTTATAAAAACGTAAATAAGTAACAAACCTTGTATTATTTATAATAAAATGGCTGGAAAGTTTGATGTTTAGTAAAATGTACTCGTTTTATCGCATTTATAAAAAACACGATAAAATATTGCTGTGCTATAATTACTTCATTGCTAAATACAACTAACATTATTATTGTATCATTACTTGAGCCAAGAATTGCCGAATAACGGGAGGTCACCGAAAACTAAATCTTATTATTATTGGACCGACGACGCGTGTCCATCAAACGGACTGCTGCTCTGGCATATCTTGTCTTGCTATCTAAGGGATACAGGAGGAGCTGGAATTGATGATGAATGAATAATGGATATTTTATCACCATGACAAATAATAAAGTACTTTTTTATTATTATTATTATTTAATAATGTAAATTAATACGTTTTTATTCTCTTTATACAAATGACAGATTATAACAGGTAAAATAATTATATAAACTGATCAAAAATATTATTGTTTTTCTTAAGATATCCCGAGAAGTCATTATTTGCAATGGTTTTGATCTTTAGACATTGGGAAATGGTAGCTCAAATGATATATAAAATAATACTAACCCTCGTCCTCACAAAGACTCACAATAAAAATATCATAAATTGTATGTTACGACTAAGAAGTAAAATCATATATTGGAGCCAATTTAAGTAATAAGAATGAATAAAAACCTATTCTTTTTAAAGATATATAGAAGTTCTTACAAATAGAAAGAATCGGAATTTAGTTCATTACTAGTGGTTTTATCATATCATACTAAATTACTAATAAATGTAATAGCAGTATACGTGCATACGTGAAAGAAAATATAATTGCACTTTTCAGCAGCCGATTCTATTTTTTATTCGAAAAGAGAAAAGTTAAAACATGACACGTTTATGAACATGTCGAGATCGTTTGCAAGGGAGCATATGTAAGGGACAAATACAACAGTATTTAGCTATTTTAATAATATGGTATACTTACTTCCAGAATCATTATAACATTTCAAAAGCCAGCACCTGTGACTTGGTAAACGTTATGTAATAAATCTTCACTAACTCACAGACAGTTAAACATTTCTCTCTCGCACCTCGTTAACTTCCCTAAACACAAATTCTAATTAACACCAGTAATAGTAATAATCTTAGACTTGCTACCGTGTTGAGATTAATTTTCATTGTAAGATCAAAAACTTAACATGTTATTAATCACGATAAATAATTAATATATTATAATAATGAACAAGTTTGCCAGTGCTCGAGCTGCAAGCTGATTAGTGTCTTACAAGATTAACGTCCTAAGCGGTCAAAATAGTTATCAAGTCGAGATATGAGGTATACAACAATAATTTAAAACAATATTCTTATCAAATCAATCTTCAAAGATGGTCAATTCTTGGGCACACTCATAAAGATTCACTCATAAACTCACTTTTAAATAGATCGCTTGGAAATGACGTGAATAAGTTTTTTTTTTTTTTTTTTTTTTTTTTTTTTTTTTATACCCTCTGGGTTAGTGCTTGACTACATTCCACCTGATGGAAAGTGGAAATGTAGTCATAGATGGTAAGGCGCATTAACCCAGTAACCTATTCACCCTTTTCTTGAAGACACCTACATCGTATTGGGACGGAAATACCGACGCAGGCAAGCTGTTCCAGTCCTTCGCTGTACGAACTAAGAAAGACGAAGCAAAGCGCTTTGTTCGGACAGGGGGAATGTCCACAACGTAAGAATGGATATCTGCCGTGCGTCGGAACGTCCTGTGATGGAAGGGGGATGGAGGAATTAAATCATGTAATTCCTGCGCACACTCACCAAAATGTATCCTATAGAAAACTGAGAGGCTAGCAATTCTACGCCTGTGTTCAAGGCTGTGGAGGTTGGCTTCAACCAATTCAGGGTCGCCTATAAGCCTCTTTGCTCGCCTCTCAATTGAGTCCAGAACCGCAAGATGAGACTTAGCGGCACCAGCGAATATATGCCCACAGTACTCTACACACGACCGGATTTGTGCTTTGTATAATACAAGTAGCTATCCCGGTGTAAAGTACTGACGGACCTTCGCAAGAATGGCAAGCTTTCCTGCAGCTGCTCTTGCTCTGGACTCAATACACCGACCAAAGTTGAGGTTCGAGGAAATCTCTAAGCCTAACAACTGAAGCCGGTCACTGTATTCCAAAGATACACTCTGGAAAGTAGGAGCCAAGGTGAAAGGGCTCCTTTTGGCGGTGAACAGACACGTCTGCGTTTTGGTGGCGTTGAATTTGACAAGATTGGCTTTGCCCCATGCGGAGACTGCCTGAAGCTTGTCATTCAAACGTTGCACCATGGCTTCTCTTTCAGACTGTACTTGATCTCTACTAGCCCGACTACTCGGCAGGTATCTTTCTACAACTGTGCTGTCGTCTGCATACCCATAGATACCGGGCTCCAGCAGATCGTTAATGTGCAGCAGAAATAGAGTTGCAGAAAGAACGGACCCCTGAGGCACTCCGGCATTTATTGTCAAAGGTTCCGAGGAACACCCGTCGACAACTACTCGGAGAGATCTTTGGTTCAGAAAGTCCGTTACCCAACCGATCAGACCAGGAGATATACCGTATGTTGAAAGCTTGCTTATAAGGCTCGCATGCCAGACCCTGTCAAATGCCTTCGAGACGTCAAGAGAGACGGCGACCGCTTCTCCGTTCTTCTCGATGGCCTCGCCTAAAATGTGCGTAGCGTACACTAGAAGGTCCCCAGTGGACCTATTTCGGCGAAACCCGTACTGTCGGTCACTGAGGAGATCGTTACCTTCAAGGTACGCTAAAAGGCGCGAGTTCAATACACGCTCCATAATCTTGCAGAGTATGGAGGTGATTGAAATCGGTCTATAATTGGCAGGATCGGCACGACTGCCTTTTTTGGGCACTGGTTGCACGTTAGCAAGCTTCCAAGATTTCGGCACTATTCCAGACTTGAAAGAGAGACGATACAGACGTGTCAATACAGGAGACAACTCAGCTGCGCATGTCTTGAGCAGAATGGCTGGTATACCATCAGGGCCACTGGCTTTATTCACATCAAGACGACACAATGCTCTCCATACCTCTTTGTTAGTGATGCGGATTTCAGGCATCGAAATACCGCAGTGAGGAAGATGCGCTGGAGAAGCATTGCCAGTGTCTAGATATGAATTATCAGCGAACAGAGAAGCAAATACATTCGCTTTCTCTGTCGCTGTATGGGCCAGAGATCCATCCGGCTTCAGCAGAGCAGGTAGTGAGGGTTGGCAGAAGTTCGACTCGATCGCTTTGGCAAGAGACCAGAAAGCTCGACTGCCAGTAGGTCTGACAGAGAGCTTTTCGCCATTCTTAGCGATACGATCGCGACGAGCCTTCCGTAATGCCTTTTTATAGGACTTGGCAGCTTGGTTAAAGGCTCTCTTCTTTAAACTTACATCCGGAGCTTTGCAGCTTCGAGCATCAGCCCAAATTAGGTATGCCGAATGTTTTCGGTCTTCAGCATGACCACATTCGGCATTAAACCATGGGCGAGCTTTGCCACCGATGGGTACGTCAGCAAAAGGAATGAAGTACTCCATTGCCTGATGTACCACATCGGTTATAGCATCCGCGCAACTCGACGGATCCAAAGAAGAGAAGCAGACCTGCCGCCAAGGATAAGACGCAAAGAAGTGCCGCATCTCATCCCAATCTGCTGACTTGTATTTCCATACTCGCCTAACACCAGGTGGTTCGAAAGCTGGTGGAGAATATGTAAATACAGATTTCACCAAACAGTGATCGGAGGTTCCCAAGGGGGAGGTCACCTCAACACGATACCTGTCCGGATCAGTTGTCAGCAAAAGGTCCAGGCAATTGGCTGTATGGCCAACTACATCGAAAGACAACGCAAAATTCCGCGCTTCTCTTCCAGCATGGTCGGTCTTCTGGTACGGGAACAGCCAGTCCTGATGACAGGCATTAAAGTCCCCCAGAAAGACGAGCTGCACAGAAGGGTACTGATGCAGAGCCATATCAGCAGCCTCACCGAGATACTCAAATAATTTAGTTGTCTCCTGATCACCGCTGTGCGAACGGTAGACACAGCAATACAGGATTTTTTCGTTTCCTGTGTCTACTAAAATCCATAAGGAAGAAAAAGTAGGGTCTTCAAGATGACGGAGACGCAGGATACAGAGGTCGTTCCGTGCGTATACACAGACCCCGGCACGTGAGCGAAAGTTGTACTCTAACGAGTAACCGGGATGATCCAGGTACGCAGCGCTTAGAGGACATTGTATCTGTGTCTCCGTCAAAAAGAGCAAGTGCGGTTGCTCTGTCTCCAGGTGGTGGTGGACAGGTAAGAGATTAGAGTGCAAGCCCCTGATGTTAGTGAGGTGCACTTTAAATGAGGAGGAGTGCAACCGCTGTAAAAACTTCTTCTTTTTATTGGACTTTTTCATAATAAAAATAAAATAAAAGAGTGAATAGGATGAGAAATGGCAGTTGAACGAGGCGGTACGTATCAAACCCGGCGCCGAAATTGGTGATGTCATGCCACTGGGAGACTAGTCTGGAGACTGCGGGGACGCCCGAACCCCCCCAGGGATCGCCATCGGGCCTCCTCATCTGGTCGCCAACCAGCACGATGGAGCCACCCTGGGATTTTACGCAGCTGGCGGGGCAGCCTTTCGTGGGTGGCTGGCCCACTAATTGGGCCCCCAACTATCTGCGGGCGGCCAGCGGAAAGCCGTCGCTTCGGATCCCGCTACCCTCCTCGACTAGACACCCGACACAATAAGCACCAACTCAACGCCGAACCGGTTCGCCAACGCAACGCAACTGTTCAGACCCATTTCCCATATATACGGCTTCATCGAACAACGTGCCGGAACACGACTAGGTCGCTTTGCGGCACGACTTTGCCCGATGGGTGGTAACCTTGCCGGCGACTCGATGTTATGGTCTACCACCGAGAGAAGAGAGTATAATATATAATTTAAATTATTATATTGGATAACTTTTACCAATATTTCCTTTCGGTTTAGGTTTTGAGTTCCATAGCTATTGTCCATTTATACTATACAGATATCAGTTAAGAATTTAGTGTTTTTTTTTTTCATTTATTTAAGTCTTGCGGCAACTGATTTACAAAATTCCTTATATTTACGAATTAGCGTCGTCACAACTAAATTTAATAATTTTTATAAAAATGTAATTTTAAGTTTTCACGAAACTAAATCGAATAAACATAGCTTTACTTCTTTGTATTCATTTGTTTATTATATCTCTGAACTAATCGTTTAAATTCTGATAAAGATACGAAAGTTATTTACCAACAAGTTTAATGTAATGTTTTTGCAAATATTTTTCTTTTTAGTATTAAACATTGATATTAATAGTAAAAAGCTAACAAACAATCTTATTTTCTTTTAAGACTTTGAAATAGAAATCTTAAATTCCGTCGAAATCGTTTTTCCAAACTATTAAGCATGTTGAAGTTTAATTAACTTCGAAGAACATAACAGACTAGTAGCGTAAGAATGCATTCCCAGTGTTTTGTGTAGTTCTGTTTTACAAGCTAACTTAGGATAAGGGTATAAAATTGATTTCAATATAATACCATTATGTTACGTACAATTATTAATTTATCAGGACTTTAAACAAATTTCACAATAAGAATTCACATCCTTTTGGGTATCAAGTTCGAATGTTTCTTAGGTTAATTGGATAGAAATAGTTAATAGAAAATGTGATTATTTCTAGTCTCTTTTTAGTTTTTGTGACAGAAAATTATTAAAAAATTATGATTTGCAAATTTCTGATAATACTTTGTTCTGTAAAAAAATAAAAAAAATATAATCAGTATTCCTTTAGTGTTGACGAACAAAAATAAATAAAGATCGTGAATTGGACAGATTCTTTTGATTTTCTCTGTAGTTAGGTACATATATGTTTATGTAAGCGTTTAATAATGCACGCTTAATCTTGACATCCGAGTTATCTATAAATATATCTTACATATTCATAAAGCTTTATAAGTATGAAATATTAAAACCATACTGTTATATATACATCTATTGAGAAGATCATTGTCTTTTATAACAAGTCTGTGACATGATCCAGGTTAGGAGAATTACTCCAGTACGTGACCTGCAGTAATCCCTGTAATCAGATATAACGAATTAGTAACGAGGCCTCTAAATAAGCTTTGATAAACAGTTTTATTCTGCTTTTTATATTATAAAGAATATAATTGCAATGTTATTGACATATACTTCATATTTTGTATTTACAGTATTGGATTCATTAAAAAAAAACAAACACTGAAATAATTACGTCAATCCATTTTTGAAAACGTTTTAGAAATAGTTAGATATATGTTATAAAAATATATAAGATATAATATTCCAAAAATATATGTAAGTTTATTCATATTATAACATTTTTATAATTAATTGTTCACTCCTCTGAGCGTTATAGTTCAACGAATTAGAAGTTTATAAGTTGTTTAGCTTTAGATATGATCTATCTTATTAATTTAATATTTTTATTTTTCTACATATCAACACGCCATTTTGAAATCATATACAGTTTGGTATATATGGTTGTAGATCTGAGCCGTAATCAAACAGCGATAGTTTATATAAGGATTAGATTCATTAGAGCATAAATACCATGTCATAAAATAAGGTTGAAGTAGTTTTTATATTTAATGGGATGAGAGTGATAAATGCCGAATACTATATCCCAGTCATTATTTATAATTCTGTACTATTAGTTTTCCAATGTTTCAATTATACATTTTATACGTGCACGTCCTTGATGAATGAATGAATCGCATAGTCTTATAAATATTATTCTAAACCAATTAATCGTATGAGTGTCATCTTCTCCAATTGGAATTCTTCTTAAATCACTGGGATTTAGTTTTAGGTTATTTCTGAAGTTTATAAAGTTGCACTTTTAGAAAAACTGATTAATAAAGATGTTTAGTTTAGATTTTATTTTATTAATTATTACACAATACGGAGAATATTATCTAATAATCCACTAGAAGTGTGTGTGTGTCTGTTCTATTTATCATAAAACATTATTTCTATAATTGTTATTTGATTTGTTATTCACCGTGTAACAACTAAATGAATGATTTTATTATGGGTTGCATTTTGAGATCTTGGACTAGGATCTTATTTAAAGTCATACTAGGCAAAAACACGAGAGGTAAAATTGGAAATTTGGACAAAGCAACCAGTACTCGAAGAAATGACACGCTGAATAAAGTTTAGAAAATCCTTTTTATATAAATGAGAAATTGGAACACTGTAAACATTACAAAAATGAAAATATATAAATGTATGAAACATATATATATCCGTTATTTAGAATGAATTCTAAGCAAATTTAAAAAAAAGGTGAAAAATGTATACAGGAAGCACGAGATTATACTAACAATCTTTCTATTTCGCTTACGAAACTGCAGTGTTGCAAATTTGTTCTTTGTTTTATTTAAAGCATTCCACTGTAATGAAGTAAATCGTAAAGCCTACGTCATTTGGTAGTTGCCATTTGTTGATATCATTCAATTAATTAAATTAATTAAATTCCATTAAATGGTATACAAAATTCAATGAAATAATTGTATCTTGTACATAAATAAATCTATTATCAGATGAGTTTTAATGGGAATGACAATAAGAAACAATTAATTTATACATGTTTATCAAAGTATTACAACAAATACTTTTTACTTCAAATGTGTATCGACGGCTGCAGAGGTAGAAAAGTGGCAAAATAAATTGTGTTGCTACAACACTAATTGAGTTTGAAATGCGTCGTTGCTCGTTATTAAACATTGTGTGCAATGGCTTTCAATAATATAGCAAACTAGGAAAATTCCGTTTATTAAACTTAGTTTCTTAATAAGACTTTAATTTTCTATTATATATACATATATGCATTTCCAATCTTTTTACCATCTGAATATTATAGCGATAAAAATTTCAAGATATTTTTGTTACAGGCAATTAAAAACACGACCAAATAAAAAATTGTTCCAAAGTTACTGGTATAAACTCTTTGTTATACACGTATACACTTTCACAGTTTAACAAAAAAAAAAATAGGATAATAAGAATAAAAAATAAGGGTTATTTTCAGAGTCAGATTTATTGTCAGAATTTGAGCCGAAAATCCTCTGAGCATTTATTACTTCACAAGGAGTACACCCTACGACGTGTCTAGTTTCTGAGAAATAATTTAGTGTTACAGAAAATGTTTAAAATTTTTTATTGTTATAGTTTAATTTCAATATTATATTTAATTATCAAAACCTTTGCCTATTATCGAAACACGAAATCATTTTTTATCATTTTTTTGAAGGAAAAAAAAGCATTTTTTCATTTCGGTGAACTTAAAAAGTTTCCAAAGTTTCTACTCTCTTGCATAATGCACTGCGTCGCGACATTTGTGCCGTCAAATTACCCGTTACATTATTTACAATTTTCAATGGCGAATGCACAAAGTAGGTGATTTCCTAGATTTTTATTTTGAGACGTTTACGATTTAATAGTTCATATAATGTTATATATGTTTAAATATATTTTTGACCTCGGAATATTTATTGAGTTTGAGAATTACTTAATTTTATAAATTTGTTCTTTAAAATTCTTAATAGATTTACGAAAACGAATGAAATAACGTATTTGTATCACATCCTATATTAACATTTTTAACGATCACGTTGTGTCTTAGTAGACAGACAAACACAGTTATTGATAGGGCTTGCTATCTTTTTATTATTTTTTTTATAATCCCAGTAACCTATTCTTAAATAATTATTTTGATTTTCTCACGATATGGTCGAATAATCTTAAAATATGCCGGTTACAATTCTTACCCTAAACAATCAGTTTTAATCAATAAAAATGACACAAGACTAAATATGAACAAAACAATTACAATTTTGCTTGCAGCGAAGAATTTAAAATAATATTTGAGTAAAGTTTTTTTTTGTAGTCATCATCAAAAAAACTATAACATATTAATATCAATATTAAAATAAGGGAATACGAACCAACAAGATCAATGAAACTTTGAGCAAAGCAAAGTATCGATTCGTTTTGAATTTGATTTAATGTTAGATAGATAGGAACTACATTATGGTAATCTAGGAGAGATACTTTGTAATTTATGATAACTAAAAACTTTGAATATTTTATTAATAATTAATATGTTAACAAATATTTATACACAATCTGTAAAAAAAAACTATAAATAGATGCTGAAAATATATTTCTATATTTTATCTAAGCTTAAAAATTAATTTAGCAATTTATTAATTTAAGGTGATCTGAATTATTTTTACAGTAATTAAAGCATTTATTATTATTTTTTACCAACAACAGTTTTAATATTTGTTTGTTTTTATCTTATATTTATATTTGCTGCGTTTCCTTTGAGCACGATACCATACTAATTCTCAGTATTAATTCAAATAGACAAGGTTTTCGAGACTATTGGTATAAAAGAATGTTATATATTTTCAATGATTAATCTATTTTGATCGCGGAGATGAGTTTAGTAAACCTTTATGTGGTATTTATATTTTGGGGTATAATTTATATAAAATATATTGGAATTTATGTTGCAAATTTGCTGTAATAACTGGATTAAGCTTTAATGGAAGTTTTTTATTGTTAGCATCTTTGTCATGTTAGATACATCACATTATTGACGATGTCTTGGGCTTAAAAGTTAAGGCTAATGCTTAATTGAATAGTGATTGACGTCCATTGTACATTTATATTTTTTTAAGTTGAAGATTATTATAATTATTAACATTTGAATAGTATTATTTGTCGTTGACATAATGATAATAATTATGAATAATACAATTTCTAAGCCTTTTTAATACAATGTAACCTTACATTTTCTAATTAACTTATCTGATAAAAAGCTTCTATTATCCAGTCTTTGTTTTCTGATGTTAATAAATCTGAACATCATTTACGTAACACCCTTCGCTCATTAGTCTTTTAAATCTTTTTCTTCATTAATTATTGTTGAAATCTATTTTTAGAACGTACCTTTCCTTAATTATTGGTTGTCGGTGATCCATTATTAAAGCATTATTTCAAAAATATCGGGAAAACGTACTTTTCGGCCACTTTACATTATTCAAATTTAGTTGCGAAAACTTTGTATAAATATTTTAAAAGACTTAACTTTTTTACCTTGTTTTATAAAGCTATATTAATCACGGTAGACATTTCAGAAAATATTATTTCTTAATTGTTATTTTGTTTAACCTTTAACAAAATGGATAAAAAAATTAATGCTTTTGTCTTATTTCATAAAATTTCTTAAATCAATTTGAAAAATACTAGTAATTAACAAATTATAATATCACTATTGTAAAAAAAAAAAAAAAAAAAAAATTATCATAGGTTTTTGTTTAATCTTCACACAATGGCTATTATATTATTAAAATAATTATTAAAAGATTTTTTTAAGAATATTATAATAATGTATGATGCTGTAAATCTGATTCGCACAAGTTAATTCTTGTACTCATAATTCTTGTTATTTCTATAGTTTCAATTATGTTATATAATTTATATAACCAAAAAATTATATGACACTAATCTATATAATATAAAATTTAAAATATATAAATAAAAATCAATATTAAAAGGCGTTAGGCTCTTTATAACTCAATAAATTGAAACTACCTAGAAACAAATTATTGTCACAAAGTAAACGTAATGTTAAAGTAAAATAAAATAAGTATTTTTTTTTAAGTATATAATTGCATCTGATATTATTCTTTAAAATTTACACAATTTAAGAGATAGAAAGTTTCGAACATTTAAAAACACAAAATCTAACTATATGTAGTAGAAAAAAGTCCCACTTGATAAGAACCAGTACATTATAAATAAGTTAATTTATTTACATCCTTAAATTATGGTTCTAAACATTACATATATCTAAATAACATCAAATGTTATTTAGATATATGTAATGTTTAGAAAATTGAATATCATATTAAATTATTTTAAAAAATCCTTAAGTCTATTAATCATTGTAATTGTAATTAAAATTTTAAATTTTTATGTTTTCTTTCTTATCTTACATATCTGGACTGTGTTGTTTTATATCTTGCTGCATGCTAAATTTCATATTCTTTAATTCCATCATACTTCATACATTTTATTTCGCTATGAGACTTGTGGTGAAATCTATGGTCGTTTTTTAGCATTTTTTATTGATTGGTCTACGGAAGCGTGTTAGGTGTTGTCGGTAATGGCAGATCATAGTGTAACTAAATGTTTGGAGATAGTAGATACAGCTTCCAGTAGATGGCACTCTGACACATTGCATTGGAAAATGTGATAAATTAAACACCTGACACGTAGCTTTTGTGATTTTAAGTTATTTATTTTTAAATATAAAAAAAATAATAAAACGACAGGACAATATTTCTTCGTCCACACACTTCACTATAATTTAACTACTTATAAAATCTTTCGTTAGTTTGTTCTATGTCTTTGATATTCGTATTATTTACAATGATTTCTTTAAATCTCTTTTTTTAATGGTTTTATTGTGAACATAAATGGTCGTAATTTGGTTTCAGATCCCGTCTTGTCTTAAAAGCACTTCACTTCTGTTTAAAAATAATTTTATTATTTGTTCAACACATTTCAAAAATAACTCTCTTTGTTGAATCGTACTTTCCACTTTTTACTAAATTACACTGCATCTACATTGTTACCTTTATATTGTTTTAAAT
Organism: Melinaea marsaeus rileyi; assembly: GCA_918358865.1. NCBI lineage: Eukaryota > Metazoa > Arthropoda > Insecta > Lepidoptera > Nymphalidae > Melinaea > Melinaea marsaeus. The sequence continues at coordinate 12,903,326 of OU911085.1, forward strand.
AGTTGTTACTCTGGTCATATATTACTGTAAGTTACACGACAGATTTAAGCAATTTAACATTTTTAAAAGTTATTACTAACGCGAGGATGATGTTGACATTACGAGAGTTGTTGAATATTAGTACATTGTATAAATAATTTCTATGGACTCCTTATCTTGACATTCAAAATGTATTTCCTAACAATCATATCAGGTGATATTTACCTTTTTTTGGTCAATCTTCACATAATAATATCTTTAGAGATTTTATAAGTAAAATTAATACTATGCTAATATAAAGACATCTACTAAGAATATAGACGATTTATAACAAGTTGTGATAAAAAAACATCGTTCATTGTTCACAAAAAAAGATTAAACAAGAGGACTTAATATATTGTGACTACTGAAGTGAACTTTTTTTATCTTTAACTTTATTAAAGGCTTTTCTGAGTAAACTTATGTTAATGTAAAAAATATTAAAACAGCATTTCTTGCAAAATACAAATAAGCAGAACACATTTTAATATTCTTAGACGTAAAATGTATGATATTTTTTTTCGTTAATTTTCTCATTTTGGTGAGAAAAAAATGCAAACTAACTACTAAAATGTCAGGACGAATTATAGTGAACACAAAACTAGCAGACATCAAATAAAATAATTATTTGTGAAAGTTCACATAACTACAAGTTTTACGTCATTTTATATTGTTATCACATAAAAAAGGTTACTTAGAATAATATATTAAGAAATGCTGACTTTTCATATCGATCTACTATTTAAAAACAAAATTTAATTTTATTATTTTTTCTTATTAAAACTTTTGCTTACACATAAAATATGAAATAAAATAAATTCTTATATAAATAAAAATATATGTAATAAAAACAATTTATACTTTAAGTTCCTTGAAGTATTTATTATTTTTTAAATGGTTGTAATAAAAGAATACAAAGCATTAAAAATAATACTCAGCCCATAAGAAAAAGGTGAATATTTAAATAGAAATCTTAAGTAATCTCAGTGTGTTCTTTCCTTATGTCGCAAGAATCAATCATCAATCAACTTTCTTCAAAAAAGGACCTTGGAGATGTACTAAAATAGAAAGTTGGAAAATCTAAGCAGAAACGGAGGAATAGATACATCGCTTCAATAATAGATGACATTTCGACAATTGGATAAACTAATATGGTTTACGGTTAGGATAAAGAGAGCAAGAGCCATAGAGTTTGGAAATAATATATCAATAAATAAAAAAAATGGATATGAAAGCATAAAGAAAGATTGTTGGAAAAACTTGTGTGAAAATACATATCAGTAATATTAATATTTGATTTAATTACTTTTTAAGAACTATAAAAATATTTGAAGATATATAAATTAATTTTAAAATGAAAATTAAGATGTCGTATATATTATTATTATGAAAAACTAATGACTATTTTATTACATTCATTCATCTTCATTTTTAAACCTATTATATCGAATACATAATAAAATGAATGTAACACAGAGAAATAGTCAATATGTTACAACTGTTTGTCTGCTCCATATTTTAGAAAAAGTCTAAAATACGAAGCAGACAAACAGTACAAATTTAACAAACTATTATGATTTTTATAGGTTTCTATAATTAAATAAAAAGTGTTTTAATTAACGTGTCAGCATTTTCGAACAAGAACACAACATATTATGGACACGGGTCGGGTTACCCTTATACAGTACATGCTCTAATTGTATTACTCACTGAAACATGAACCCCATTAAAATTTATTATAATTTAATAATGATCTGTTATATTCCATGATCTAACAAGATGAACAGAGTAATGACTACACTGACAAGAGCTCAAATACATTTCCATTGTCATTGTTTGTTCGATTAAATCAAAATAAATATGTTATTTTAATGAGAACAGGTCGGCCTTTTTACAAAATGTTATTGGCCTGTGTTTTAATTAGATTTATTTCGGGCTTTAATTACCCGGGATTCAATTCAGTGAATATTGCTTTAAAATGAGGCAATGAATAATAATTTGAACTAGGTTATCATTTACAATATAACTAATCTACTCGGATGACAAATGTTTAACCTTTTTAGGAATTATATATGTTCTATAAAAACATGTTTTTTAGGCAAATTATTTTAATGATATTCCATTAAACAATCAATTATATGTGCATTGCTTAAAGGAGAAGAATAAGCCTGCAAAGACCCTTTACTTTGTAAATATGTAAGTAATATTTTTCTGATTTGCTATAATATCAACAACCACGTTTTAAACGGTCTAGAGATTATTTTTTGGAATAATATTAATAATATGCATATTAACAAGGATTTACATTATACGACGTAAACTAACAAAACATTAATAAAGCTTAAGTAAGAAGAACTCAATAACTCGTTTCCATTTTGCTGAAGTTATTTATACTTGAGCAAGTCGAACGATTTTAATTAAATGTTTAAATCATTCTGTAACCGACTAAGTGTATTACGTAGGTATTTCAGTAAGAATGATAGTAAGGACTATATATATATATTTTAAAATTATTGTAGATATTGTAGATAATAGAAAATTAGATCCCTAACTGACGAGACTACTGCTAAGTTAGTGTATTATAGTTATTTTCATAGCATAATGTCTTATGGTATCGTACTGTGGGGTAGTGCTACTGATATAAATACCATTTTTGTTTTACAAAAAAGAGCTGTCCGTGCAATTTACAACCTAGACCCTAGAGATTCTTTAAGAGGTAAGTTTAAGCAAATTAATGTACTTACGGTACAAAAGGATATTACAATGTATCTGAATACTTAGAGGACAATGCACCGTGGGTATGAAGCGATCGCTGCCAGGCTACTTCAAGATTATTTACTTAGTATTTTGTAATGTATTTATGTTATTTAGAATTTAAGAACTAATTAAAAAAAAATCAAATCATGACAATCCCGCTGAGCTTCTGTCGCCAGCTCTTCTCAGGTCTGTGGAAATAATATTCCGAGCTGGTGGTAGCTTTGACAATAAAAAATATTTTGTATGAAACTTATTTTCAATAAAGATTTTTGATTTTGATTTGATTTTAATATAAACGACACAGATCGTATCTCTTTTTATGATAATAGATTATTCAAAGGAGGTATGTGATATTACTGCTCACTTACACGAAGTCTCATTATCCAGTAATATGTACATATATTTGTGATAACGCTATTAATTACAAACATATAGGTATCCTATAATGAAAACCCAATAGTTGATGGGTTATGTCAAAAGTGAAAATTTAATTATAAAATATTGAATTTTATATATTTAAAATATTGCAATCGTTATAAAAGGATAAGAAAGATGAATATTTAAAGATGACATCTATTAGAAATTCCTATAGAGATGGAACATAATAGCTCCAGTTTATTTTATATTATTAATAAATATCATTTTATGTTAACGGACCTCTCAAAGTCTCTGATAGACAATTATGTATTTTAAATTCAACGCTTTTATACAAATTATACTAAAATATATGTCACTATCTCTCATTTTGAATAAGAAAGCCGCTCAGATCTCGTTTATCGGAGTACGTGACCCGTAGTAATCTCTCTAATCGTGATATAAGATTTCTACTGTGTTGTCAAGATTTCTTATTACAACTCATTTTATTTAACAGTTTAAGGCAACATTGTCTTTCTTTTATGTATGTCGATCTATAAATTCGAAATAGGAAAAATTTATAAGAAATATTGTCAAGATTAATGCAGTAATTATATTTTTATGCAACCTAATAAAGATTAAATATTCTATCGCTAAATCGGAGTCATGTCTTTTCTTAAAAGCGTAAAAGTGCCTTACACAAACATAGTCATTTTTATTTTAACTATTACTACATAATTGTTCCTATTTTGACATATTACCGTCATACGAACGGCCTTGATTATTCTTTGAATTGAATGAAAAAAATTAATTGAATTTTAATTATTGTGGCCTTGAAACGTGGTGTTGAAACCCACAATAATTCGAAATGTCCTGATCTTAGGTGGTATAAGTTTCTTTCGGCAATGCCATAGTTTGCCGTACAACTTTTTGTCTGAATATAATATCCGGCGTTGATCCTTGAAACCGAAAGTCTTTTCGTAGTGATCCAAAGTTTTATAAGAATTAGAAGCAAAAATAATACAAAATTTACACAACATCTTACGACAAGGAACTAACACTTTCCAAAGGACGTTATTTTAGCTATCTATACAACAAAAAAAGATTTAGTGTGAGATTTGTAAGTACTATTTTGATGGCGATAGAACATTTTAAATAAGAAAAACTGTCTTAGTGAGCGTCACATTCAAAATCACTCAAATTAATCACAAAATAATGAGGGAGATAATAATGAAAAAACGAAAGAACCAAATCTCAAATGTTTTTAATCTCAGTATATAACATGTTCAAAAACAATTTATAATGTTATTCTATTATCTATATTATGTTATATTTTCCAAATAAAGTCTTAACTCGTCTGAGAGTTAACAGTTCAGTGAGTTTATTTATGTTATTCAGAATACAATTCCACTTGTTTAATTAATGAAAACAAGAAATTTAATATGTTCCTTGTTTATTAACATCTTTTGTTATCATTAACAGTTTTCAGCATATAATTAAATTTATTAGAAACATATCTGTACACTGATTTGTTACCATAATGTTATATTTGTATTCAAAATTATTTAAGCCTTGTATCCAGTAAGAGTTAACTTACAGTTTTACTACTAGTTATATTTTTCTTTATGTAATTGAGCTTATTGACCATATATATGTATATTGATATATTACTAAAGTAATATATATATATATATATATATATATATATTACTTTGATTTAGTACCAAGTACTGGTAACTGGCAACTTAATACTTGTATCTTTTATCTCGTAAACTTTAACCTAGGCCTTGAAGTTAGATTTAAAGTAGTACTGTCATATTAACAAAATCTATATAAATATTAAACAATAAACAACAATGAAAAAGGTAAAAATGGACAGGTAAGGTTATCTTAAATATAGTCACAGTCAGTAAAGTCTTGTTTAATATCTACAACCGATCTTACTTTTCGAAACTTCTTAGAAATTAACCCTGTAAATAGAAAAATAAAGTTTGAATAGTATTATGTTAAGATCTAAAACTTTGCTAGTAACAGGGTCGTTCACAAGCTTTCTTGAATTGTATTTACATTGATAAAAGTCTTAACAGGTTAATTATAAGTGATTCGTCATTGCATTGCATTGAGTGTAATTTATATGACATTGTTATTTTTGTATGTGACAAGGGTAAACCTTAAATTCTGATAAATCCAATCCCTTATCAAAATTAGATAATGATTTGGGCATTTCTCGAAACATTTTTTCAACTTACGTAACTATAGTTGATTTAAAATATTATGTAGATAAGAAATAAAAAATAACTTTTTATTATATTTTTAAAAAATTAAATAAATTGATATTAAAAGGCACCTCAAATATTCAATTTAAAAATAAAAGTTAAATATTGAATAGTATTGTTAATGCAGGTATTGATTTGCAGTAACTTTGTGTCCTGGGACGTGAATACTTCACGTCAGCTTTTCATCTCGGCTCCTATTAAATTATTGAAAATCACGAACTCGTAGTTACAATTCATCCCTCAGAGATTCCTTTACTTCTTGTCGAAAGAAAAAATAACCGCTTAAAAATGTCCATATTTAGTCATGTCAAGAATATTAAACTTTTAACCGTATGTTTTATTTACAGAAATCGAATCTGGAATCAATGGAAAATATTATATTAACAAATGTAATAAAAATAAATATATAATTCATTTTTATGTTGGGGACTCGTATAATGTATTTACATATACGTATAACATATGTAATTCACGATTCTCATGTTACACAGCATATATACTTGTATATTTATATTTAGTATTTCAAACATTGGTAAAATAATAATTGTTTGATAAAAGCTGTGTGTCATTGTGGCTTAAAATATAGCTAAGAGAACCATTATAAACGATAAGGCAAGGTAACAGATATTAAAGATAAAACCAAAATTGTGTGTTAATTTAAATGTAAGCATCCTAGAACTGTTTAATTGACTATTCTCTCTATGCCAACTAAGTAAGCTTTTAAAGACAATAAGTACCGGTTTTTTTTTAATTACTAAAAGTTTAAAATTTGATTTGACAATAAACTTACATTTTAATATTAGTCTACGAGAAGCTGAGTGTAATAAATAACGAATAAAATAAAAAAGTTTGCAATAAAATGCATTATGCCAGATGCTCTTTTTTAAAGTAAACTTAAAATACTGCCCCGATACAATGTGAGCGGACCCTTGCTACAGGCTGTAATCCTGTATCTCTTTACAGAGATCACTTACGCGAATAGGAGACGGCATGTCGCCTTGGTTTGACATCCATTCGGGTGTTAGGCAAGGTTGCGCTATGTCGGCTTGGTTGTTCAATTTGTATTTGGATAGTTCTCTCCAAGGCGTGATAGACAGTGACATGGGAGTGAAAGTAGGTGATCTTAAGGTCAAATGCTTGTTATATGTACATGATGCAGTGCTTATAGTATCATCAGAATGCGATTTGCAGGCATTGGTCACCACTGTGAAAGATGTGGGTGAAAATAATGGTCTAAACCTGAATGCCGATAAGACGAAGGTTCTGATATTTGAAAGAAATGAAGAAAAAACAGAATGTAAGATCAACGTAAATGGTAAGATAATAGAACAAGAGAATGAAGTGGTATATTTGGAAAGTATGTTCAGCAGAGACGGAAGAAACGAAATCGATTTGGAAAGGTGTATTGTTGTCGGTAACAGAGTCAACAGTGCTTTTGCTGCATTGTTGAGATGGCGAAATGGCAGCATAGCTGCACGTTTGGCTGTACACAATGCCGTTTTGCTACCGACGCTGCCATACGGCAGCCAAACGTGGGTAACACAGAAGAAGAATGTAAGAAAGATGAATGCTGTAGAGATGCGATTTGTTCGCAGAATATGCGGAGTCAGTCTAGCTGACCGAATCCGCAATGAAGAGATCCACAGAATGGCAGGTTCGAGTACCAGCGAAGATGTCACGGTGAGAATGAAGAAGAACGTGTTCAGGTGGTTTGGGCACGTCGATCGTTATGAGTGATGAAAGAATGGTAAAAAAGATTTATACAAGAAAAGTGAGCGGTAAGAATCATAAGGACCACCCGCAGGGCATATATAAAGAGGTTAATGTCTGTGGCCTAGGCGAAAGAGGTATGCAGGGAGCGTAGCGTTTGGCGCTCCGCCGTCTCTGGCTACCCCGCAAGGGATATGACGTGAAGATAAATAGATAAATAAATAAATAGATATCACATAACATGGACGATTTTTGTCTCTTCTCTCTCCTCCTACCATTTAAATTAATATTTCAAATACTTAAAACATCCTTTTCTATTATTTTTATTAAAATATTTATTATTATACAAAGAACAAACTTGTTCGTATATCTTAGAACACATTCATAAACTATCTTAGAAGTATGATACTATGCCTAGTCTTCATACTCGCGAAACTATATCGAATTATTTGAATGGTGTTTCTTGCCCGTTCTTCCCCGTTGACCTCCTGTATGAAGCCCTGCAACTAAAGTCTGACAGTTTAAGGGCAATCGAACTGAATAAAGGTGCGGGAAAGGTGCAAATATATATTTTTTTTTTATGTAAGAGGAGGGCAAACGAGCTGGCGGGTCACGGATGGACGTGATCACCGCCGCCCATGAACTCTTGCAACATCCGAGGATTTACAAGAGTGTTGCCGGCCTTGTAGGTAGGAATAAACGCCTTTTTAGAAGGTACCCATGTCGTACCGATCTGGAAATACCGCCGAAGGGAGCTCGTTCCACATTCGAGTGGTACGTGGAAAAAATGTCCTTGAGAGCCGCACAGTGAAGGATCGCCACGCATCCAGGTGGTAAGGATGGTATTGGAGGCGATGGCGCGCTGTGCGGTGATGAAATTCGGCGGCAGGCATCAGATCGAATAGTTCTTCGGAACACTCCCCGTTGTAAATGCGGTAGAAGACGCACAAAGAATTCCCCGGGTCCCCGACAATTCGAACTTCTATCCGTTGTACGCGGTCAAATGGTAGAAGCTGATATTGGGGTGATCCGGACCAGAGATGAGAACAGTACTCCATTTGTGGCCGGACCTGCGCCTTATAGAGCGCAAGTCTTTGGCCAGGTTTGAAGTACTGCCTCGCTCTATTGATCACTCCCAATTTCATCGAGGCCAACTTGGCCTTGCTCTCCAGATGACCACGAAACTGACAGTCGCTCGAAATGTCGAGACCCAGTATTCTGATACTTGGCGAGGCAATGAGGGGAGTGCTCTCGAAGAGCGGTGATACGACAAATGGGGTTTTCTTAGTGGTGAACGCGCAAACCTGTGTCTTTAGGGGATTGAACAGAACGTGGTTCAGTTCAACCCACTCAGAGACCATCCCCAGGGAGGTCTCTATTGAAGACACAAGTTTCTTTCGGCACTCGTCGACGTTTTCCCGAGTGAGACTTGCACGGCCGGAATATACCGCATCCCCAGTACTGTCATCCGCATAACAATGTATGTTGGAGATATCCAACATATCATTGATGTGCAGGAGGAACAGAGTTGGGGATAGCACGCAGCCTTGGGGTACACCAGCGTTCACGGGCTTGGGGTCCGAGCAAAAACCGTCGAGAACGACCTTTATGCTCCGCCCAGTGAGGAAGCTGGTGACCCACTTGCATAAACTCTCGGGAAGCCCATAGGAAGGTAGCTTCGAAAGAAGCCCCTTGTGCCATACACGATCGAAGGCTTTCGCCATATCCAGACTAACTGCCAGACCCTCTCCCTTGCTTTCAATAACAGCTGCCCAACGGTGTGTAAGATACAACAGAAGATCACCAGCCGATCGACCATGGCGAAAGCCATACTGCCGGTCATTGACCAACTGGTGATCCTCGAGGTAGGTTAGGAGCTGTTTATTGATAATGCACTCCATTACTTTGGAGAGCAGAGAGGTAATGGCGATAGGTCTGTAATTAGCTGGTTCCGAGCTATCACTTTTTTTAGGGATCGGATGGACAAGGGCACGCTTCCATGTGACCGGGACTACGCTTTTAAGGTAGGAGTACCGAAATAGACGCGTTAGCACTGGAGTCAACTCAGGGGCACACGTTCGTAGCACCAATTGAGAAATGCCATCTGGCCCACTCGACTTATGAACGTTCAAGGAAAATAGAGACTGCCTAATAGTTTTCTGCCGAAAAACTATTTCCGGCATTGAGCTCTGACACCGCGGGATGATAGGCGGTGTCTTTCCCTGGTCGTCCAAAGTCGAGTTGGAGGCGAAAAGAGTGCCCAAGAGATCTGCTTTCTCTTTTGCCGTGTGGGCCAGAGAGTCATTCCCCATGTGCAACGGCGGTAGGGACGGCTGGCTAAAGTTTCCCAGAGTGGCCTTTGAAAGCACCCAGAATTTGCGCGTGCCAGGCGGGTACTTTGCCAGCTGATCCCCAATTTTGACGATATGCTTGAACTTTGCTCTAGCGATTTGCCGTTTGAAGAATCTGGAGGCACGATTATATTTCCTCTTCAGAACTCTAGAGTTCGGATCCTTAGTGACTAACGCATTGACCCAAGCTTGATAAGCCTGCCGTTTGCCAGCTGCTGCAGCCCTGACAGACGCATCAAACCAAGGCCGCGATCTGTCACCAAGTGGTACCAAAGAGCTTGGTACAAATAGTTCCATGCCCTGTAGTATCACATCAGCTACAGCCGTAGCGCAGTCACTAGGATCATCGGAAAGGAAACAAATCGGCCCCCATGGGTAGTATGCACAAAATTGGACCGCATTCCATCCCAATCCGCTGACTTGTAGTGCCAAACGCGTCGAGTCGCAGGTCTTGTGCGAGCAGGACGTTGAATGGGCACTACACTTCGTACCAGACAGTGATCAGAAGAACCTAAGGGAGCCTCGACAGTGATCTGGTACTTTTCTGGATGTGTAGTCAGCAGAAGATCCAACAAAGAGGGCGTGTGGCTGTCCACGTCCGGTAGACGACTGTGCGTCTTTACCAGCTGGGACAGACCATTTGCCAGAGCAAAGTCAAACACAGATCTCCCCGCGTAGTCGGTGACACGTGACCCTAGCCAATCGGCATGGTGCGCATTAAAGTCCCCTAGGACTACGACTTCGGCGGAGGGAGTCTGTGAAAGCAGATCGTCAATCTTCGCCTGAACATGGCCCAAGAGTTGATCCGTTTCTGCATTACCACTATGGGACCTGTAGAGGCACGCGTAGACTCTGACATGGTCGTCCATGTAAACGCGCAGCCAGAGTACAGACAGGTCCCGACCTTCAAAAACCTGAAGGCGACGGTAGCAGATATCCTCCCTTACGGATTCTCTTACTCACCAACGGAACATAACCAAATGAATTTGGTTACTACACGTCGGTCTTCTGTGAGAGGGTGGTCCTTCCCCGGTCGAGCCAGCCCAATACGAGCTGTAGTCAGATAACTACAGCTAGGCTCTACCACCTAAAAACATAAGCGCCAGAAGGTATTTTATTGTCAAAGATATAGGATAAGATGGTTTTAACCATATTTCTGGTTTAAATCAAGATCCCGCTATCCTTATAATATGAGCCTGCGAACATTGTTAGATATCAACTAAGCGGTCTTTACAACTCTTCACAGCTGTTTGGATTGACAAAACTAACTCCACTCATCATAAAATATGTGTAAGGGGCTATTACAAACACTTTCTAAGACAGATCTTTAGGAGCAGGTGTCTCTGTCACTTCTACTAAATACATAAATGGTACTACGTACTTTGAAGGTTGAAAGAGCATTAGTTTTCCAAATACCTGTTCGTGTTTGGTTATTGTGTTACTCTCAACATCCTGTTACTTTTAATACAAAGTATCTTCCAAGGCGGATACATTATACAATAATAACAATAACAACTCTACCCATATATCGATATCATATTAGAAAATTAAGGGAGTGGATAAAAATTTTTCATATATAATATCCAAAATGATAACCGACCTTTGTAAACGACACATGCGATGTAATGGCTCTTATAGTTCATCAGCAGCTTCTTAATACATCAGTATTTATGTTTCCTTGCAGAAGCTGTACTGAGTTTATGAAGTATATTTTATTTAGTTTATATTCGTGTAAATAATATGTTAGAACTAAATAAAATGTTTATTTATAAAAATGTTACCTGAATGGTTATATTATTTTAAAGGCATGAAATTTAAGACCGTTGTAAAAGGAAATGCTAATTGCATTGATAAATGATCTAACTTCTTCCAATATTAAATTACAGCAGTTGTTTTGTATCAAATAATTGGAATTTTAGATGTCGTTTTAGATGGTTTTAAAATCCGCGTTCAACATTTAAATAAATGAAAAAAGCCTTAAAAATAATATTAATAAAGAAGGAATAATTTTAAAATATTAAGCTTTTATATATTTGTAACTAACAATGAAATCGATGCGGACTTAATTTTTAATTACGATTTAATCTTAACAAAAAATCTAAATTATAATCGCATTTTACATGTTATTAATTTTCAGTCTTATGATTCTTCCTGCCACCCATCCTTCTTTCTCTCCAGCCTCTTACAACCTTTACTCCGGTAACGTTGCTAAAGTAAAAAAGAGAAGCATTCATTTATATATTTAAATAAAGGTACAGAATATTAAAGATTATTAATAAATATTAAATTAATTTCTTTATTCTAATATAGCCATTTATTTCAATTAACTATATTAACAAAATAACGTAGTGCTGATCGAGTTAGTTAATTATATTAAAGTTAATACTTTTTCTATAATATTGATATATGAATATTTTCATTTTGGTATACTATTGTTTAAGTGCTTTTATTAAGAGATTTCTTTATATGTCCATAATTGTTTCATAAGATACCAATAGTCACATATAAGTTTCTGTATCCTTAGAAGGCTTAAGTAAATATAAAAAAGGAACTTTTTTCTTTTTTATTTTAATTTAGATAAATATTAATTAAAGTAAAACAACATTCAAAGATTATATAACATTAAGCAGAAAAGCCGACTTCACTTCCTCATTAGTAATTAAGGTTTTCAATAACAAATTGCTCGGACTCAAGAATTTGCTCTCAAAACAGACTACGTCTTTTGTGATTTCCATTCGCAATCAAATATAATATAATTATAAAAATGAAATTGCTATAAATATAAAATGATTAATTAATTAACTATTGTTATTAACTTGTCAAAGCTTAAAGAATTTAAGAGAAACCGTTCTTATAAGCTGTTTTAATAAAAATAATTATTCTTTTTTCTAACAATTATAAGCTGCTTGATTACATTTTTTAGGGAATCAAGAATCAAGGAAAAGGATAGATAGGGAAAAATACATTAAACGTATGATAGATATTTTAGATATACCGAGGTTAATGCTTATATTATATATGCTTATATTATAATCAAATGATAATATTATATTTTGTTATTTTCAAAAGTACCCTCCCGACAATTACCCGTAAGAGTAATTAAAATTATTAATTGGAAGGATTAATTGACTAATGACACAAAACTTAAAAAAAATAGTTAAGATACACGCTCTTCCCTGGTCGTTTATTATTATTTATAATATAAATCTATAACAATATAAATCTATCTTAATATGAAAATACATCTGGACTTAAAAGATAATATCCACATAATTGCGACAACTGTGTTTTAATATTGATTGTCATTTATTTTATAAAACAAGATCATTAAAATAATAAAATTTTATGGGAAAGGGACTAAGAATGAATATTAGAATTATGTTGCCTACGGTTATTAAGAGAACAGTATGAATGTGTACTCCTTTATTTCAGCAAAACGTATCATTTTATTTATTAAAAAAACTACACTGGTTTGTACAAAATAATGTTACAAAAAAATTAAAAATATTAATTTTAATACTGATAAGAAATTTGAATATTTGACTTACTTTACTACTTGGGTTAATTATTATATTCTTATACCTAGAGGTAGCTAAAAGATCTTTGAACCACAACAATAAACTTTAAATTAATTTTTTAGGTCCTATATAAAGATTTCATCATAATTATTACAAAAAGGAGTATATACAAATGAAAAGATAAAGAAAGCAAGGTAACGCTATATTAGATCCAATCACAGTCTGTAAAGTAGTCTAGTAGATGTCACTTTTCGGAACTTCTAATAAATTAACCCTGTAAATGCATTGTTTATACAAAGTTTAAAATGTCCCAAAGTACGGTATCGTATTAAGATCTTGAACTTTGCAAGTTAACGGTTCCGTGACATACTTTCAGGTGATTGAATTTGATAATCGAGTTACAGATATGTTTACTGTAAGTATTACACTTGCAATCAATGTAATTTTTATTGCTTTATTATATTTCTATGCCACGGGGGTTATCCAATTCAATATCTTCTTATAGGAACAATATAACTATTATTACTTTTTTTTTATGTCACCTCCGTTGCATTAAACATGGTTATATATGGAATACTATATTCATCGTTGCGAGTACCAACACGGTAACTTAAAGGTAGAGTGATAGGATTGTTTCCCCGAGGTCTTGGGGTCGAGGCCTGCCCATGTCATATTCTATACTTATTTAAAATTTTATAATAATAAACTTATCACAGCTTATATACTTATTCAAAGAAGATTTCTAATAAATATTAAAATTATTCTATAAGGCAAGATTAATTTAATATTACAAATTTACAGAATTAAGTTAATTCCATTTTCCAATCTACATAATATTATTTCAATAAAGTTACATGCGTTTCCTAAAAGGATTAAGACCCGCATGCAACCAATGTCCCGAGAAATGCCCCATCATTGTATAGTTTCGATAAGTAGATAGATTGGATTGGATAACCCCGTACCCTGTCACATACAAATATAATATTGTGATGTAAAATACACTGAATGCAAGTGTATCACTTACAGTAAACATATCCGTAACTTGCTTTATTATGGAACCGGATTTTAAGCCTTATCGCTTTGCCCTGATGATTTGCTGAAACCTAATTTGCTTTGTAAAGAGGTTGGATTTAGGTTAGTTATCCATAGTTGAGGTTGAAAGGTTGATATCCTTTAAGTTGGGCTTTTGAGTATGGCCGAGAGTTGTCTGAAACTTATGCTGGGATGGTTTTATATCAATACACTGTGTGTGAGTGTGTGTGTGTGTGCCAAAAGTTTCAACAAGTGTCGACAACAAATGTCGATAATAAACGTGTGATAATATATATAACTCCGCGATTCCTCGATGTCCTTTGAATCTGAAGCCTTTTTAAGAATATTATCTTCTAATATTTTTACAAAATGAGAAAATGGTAAATGGTGTATTCATTTACCATATTTTTATTTTGATATCAATTAATTATTATCACTCTACGTAACTTTAATGAACACTTTTTGGCAAATATTTCAACGCGTATCATTTGTTTTTATAAATTTTATATGAAAATAATCAAAACATACTATGAGCATTACGAGATCTTAAACCACAATATCGTTTTTATAATAAATACTTAAATGAATCTCAGGTATGAATGGTAAATTGGTAAAAGATCAGAGGCAATTAAACTTCGGGCTTTTGCTGTACAGTTTATCTTACTTAATGATAAAGGAATTGGGATCTATGTTACTAAAACCATAATTATGAACCCCTTAAAAACAAAGATATATTTACAATAAAAAAAAATTCTAAAAAAATAAAGATTTTCAGTTAAATTTATCAATCAGTTTTAGTTGATGTCTAGACAAAATAAATTATATATTTTACATAATTGGTGTAAATACATTACATTACACAATACATTATATTATACAAATAATCTAAATTGCTGTAATCTTACTGTTAGTGGGTCGCTTTAAATCAAATATCCGATTTAATAGTTAAGACTGATTTTATTAACACTTAAATTTATATGAATACAATAGATAATATACTTACCACTTAGACTCGACGGTGAGTCACTTGAGGTAAAAAAAAATATCAATTACTTTTATTAAATGATATTCTTAATAATAATCTTTTAAAATCAATTCGTAGCCAATGATAATGGACAAGTGAAATATATATAGCCCCCTTGTTTATCAGTACAAGAAAACAGGATTCAAACACTTAATCTTCTTTTGAATTACCTTCCAAGAGATAATTAATCAATCTAATCACAGACAAACATCATAAAAATATGAATGTGTGACTAAGTACTCGTATTTTAACTACTACAGAAATTAAATTTCTACGTAATATTACATTCCGAGACACAGAATAGAAGAATAAATTCTTTACTAGCTTAAAATAATTTACACCATGTTTTAAGACATTTGTTTTAAGACTTTATTACACATTTATTTTAAGGCTTGATAAATTAAACAGAACTGTGACATTAAATTGTCGAGTCACGGATAGCGTTGTTGAGGACCTTAATTCACTGTAAAGCTGAAAATAAATTAAATTATCCTGATTATGAATATTTGAAAGAACCAAATCCAAAAGAATCTTCTTATCTTTCGGATTTGGTTCTTTCAAATATTTGTGTAATAATTAAAAATAAATAATATAATTTATGTAATTTAAAATAAAATTTCTTGGTAACTGACAGGAGTAAACATAATACTAATAATTTGTAATAATAAACTGTAAAACATTAATTTCGCTATAAAAATACATTTATTTTTGTAGTTAATAAACAGTTGACAGAAACAGAACCACAGTAATTACCATAATAAATTTGTATATTTAACAGTAAGTCTTCAATAGATTTTATTACGCATATAATCTAAGTTACATTTTGACTTGACATATATGTATATGTACTAACAGATTTATATATAGAATATGTTAAAACGATTTTTTCATTTGATATAAATAAACTTTTCAGTGCAGTCATCCCAAAACAATACTGCTAGTAATATAAAATTCATTCTAGTTTAGTAAGGAGCAAGTTAAGTTCACATTCATTTTTATTTTATTTTTAGATATAAAGACAAAATTTATATTTTTCAACAGTTTTATATTATTATTTATATCGAAACAGCACATTAAACACAAGAGTACTTTGTAAATTCGGAATTATATTTTTAAATAAAAATCATTAATTTATATAATTTTCATTTATTATATAAGAATTGATCATAATTATATTCTATATAAATGAAATCCCTTGGTCCCTTTTATTTGAATGAGCAACTCAAATTACATTCATATATATTTCGACGAAATAGAATTGTAAAGGTTCTATGCTATCGGTCTGATATCCCCAAAATACATTCCGTAATAAGGTTTACCAACGTTTTCTTTATTTTGCTTTTCGAACGCTTTCAATTATTATATACACACATATTACGTTTCTCATCCCAAGGACAACAATACATGCGCATCTGTTCTTATACTATACTATTTTATATAAATTAGTATGATGCTTTAGAAATGTGTATAAGTATTTTCTATTTACAGTAATTTTGGTGTCAACGCACAACATACTCGACACGTGTTCACGACATGCTCCAATGCTCACCTAAATCGACGTATTTACTGACTTGTCCATATTGATTAAGTGTCTTCATTATTTCATGCAAATTTTTAACAAAACAAATACATATCAGGAAAGGGAGACTAGTGTTGCTGGTATATTTTTCACATATATATACACGAATTCGATTCTAAATATAAAAGGTGTAAAGCCGGTCTCCTTGCTTATCCCTTTAAATAAAACTAACTTTGAAGATGATTAACAATAAGAAATCAGAAAGGTAATATATATTTGTAATCATATATAATAAACATACTTATATCAGAAACAATATATGCTTATGTACTACAATAATATACACATATTTGAAAAGACAGTTGATAGACTAGTAGATAGATTATTTTTATGAATCTACGGTTCGTGTCGAATTGTAAAAGTGAGTGTGAAACGGGCTTTATTTGTTAATATTTCTGATGTCCTCAATTTAATATTTCTATGAGATACTAAAGTAAAAATATAACAATCCTTGATATTTCCGCAATTGTAACTTTTTAGTTTACTTAAGCGTTCGCAACAACTTTGTTACAAAGTAGATTGATGTCTTCATTTCAAAACGATAAAAATGGACTTTACAAAAAATTGGCAAGACCTTGTCTCTCAGTATAGATGATTAACTCCGGAAGTTGGGCTTTGTGCTTATAGATAAAACACCTACCGTAATCAAGATATACGAAATTTTAAAAAGTGAATATGCGAGTGCTAGAAGAATATTATTTATAGCATTAAAATGAATAGTGTGCGTTTAATGCAACGTTAAAATTTTTCCATTTCCGTCACCTAGCTCTCGAAACACTAGCTATTTTTCAGGAAAACAAGAAACCGGAAAGTTTGGCACGGTATATTATTATGGTAATATATTTGTATGTTTATTCATCTGAAATGTGCAGTTTACTGTAGTTACAACTTTATCATAAGTATTAATAATCATCTGATTATCTAATTCTGTAACGAAAAACAAACTTATGACACATTACAATTACTTTTACATGAATAAGAAAAATTATCTTTTTTTAAATATAATATATCAAAGTTGTTGACTTCTTTAACACTTTAGCTTTAACACGGTTTGGCAGAAATAATTCAAGATATAAACTGAAAGTAACTTAATAAGCTCGACAAGTAACTTTAAAAGTTACCTAATACACTTATTGTCAAATGCAAGTTAATTATTGAATCCTGTTATAAATACAGCTCTTATTTTCCAGTAACTTTGTGTCTTGGGACGTGAATACTTTACGTTGCCGTTTTATTTTTGCTTCCATTAAATTGCTGAGAATCACGAACTCATTGCTACAATGCGTCCCTCAGGGATTTATTTATCTTATGTTTCTTATAAATGACAGTAATCTTAGTATAGCAATCACATTTAAGAATTTAAAAACGTGGTTATATAAAGATTACTGTTATTTTACTTATTCTTCTTTTTCTTTCTTTTTATTTATTCTACTCGAATAAGCGGTCTCTGGAAAACCAATGATTAGTTAAGCTAACGAGTTGCTAAAGACTCATATATTGGCAGAGGTTTAATGTGAATCGGTAAGCCGTTTTAAAATAAACAAATAATTATTATGTTGTCGTGCAAAGACAACATAATTATTTAGTCGTACATTTTAGCTACCTACATTAATAAGATTTTTTTTGACTTGTTTGTATATATACTACATTTACTGAAATCTCAAAGTTAATAAAAAAATTGACAGTTAACTAATAAGTATTATCTGCCATACTGTTATTATAAAATCGCATTTGGGGTTTAATTAATGAATGAGTCGAGTTTTTTTTTTCAATTTACTCGTATATAGTTTTTATTTGTGTTAACTCTTATATTGAACGTTTAATTTTGTATACCTACATCAATCAATGCTCCATTGACTTTACATTAGCAATGCTGTCAATAGGCAAACGAAAATGTGACGGAGACAAGACATGGAACCAGTGATTAGTAGAGAATATATTATAACAGTCCAATAAATAAGTCAAATAATAATAATTAAGTATTATTTCAACTTATATTTTTATTTTGCATTGGAAATTAAATTTTATTTATTTAAATGTAAAACTTTCATTATATTAGAATTTTGATTTGAAATAATAACATACGTAGCCGTGAACTTATTAGATTCTGACATTTTATATTAAATTTTTAAGTTTTTAGGTGGTGTAGAAACGTCTGTTTAGACACTACTTACTATTTATTTTTCTAGTTTACTTAGTTTTTTTTATAGTTTATCAAGTGTTTTTATTACGGTTATTCCTATCCTACCCAAATATTCTGTTCTCGTCACGTCGTAGTTGTGATTTTTTTTATCTGTGAAGGTATTGGTTATAATTATCTCAACATTTACATCTATTACAATATATTTATTTTTGTTTCAGATCTACCATTGTTCTTGGTTTTAGACTCAAATGTCACTATTGCCGTGGGGAGAGATACCGCACTTACTTGTAGAGTTGACAATTTACAAACTTAAGGTAGGTAGGGTTAAGGTAGTACAAAAATATTTAAACATCTCTTTAGTATTATAATACCTACATAAACTAAAACTATCTTCATATATATGATTTATAATATTCTAAAAAATGTGTTAAGGAAATTGAAAAACAAACAACAAACTCCTTCAAGTTCTCGAAACCGGAACAAAAAGTCACGGAAATACAGCATTTATCAAAAGCGTCCGAATAAAACACGATCGTTAAGAAATTAAAAAGAGCCCTTAACGGACTAATCCATTAATCAACTGCCGTTAATTTACAATCAAACTTGACTTTTGTCATGACTAATGTGTTATTTAAACTTCGCCAAGTGTTTTTCGGTTATTATTATTTTGAGTGTCGAATATCACATTTTTGGGATGATAAATTATTCAAATAATAAACCTAATACTCTTTGGAGCCACGCTTGTTTTTAGTAGGTGAGGTACATTATTAGATATGTCTACAAACATTTTATATAAATGAGTGTTCTTTACTTTAAGAACCAAAGATAATGAGTATCAAAAAGCGTAGATATTGCCTATATTATGTCTGAAACCAAGTGTATGTTAGATAAAACTTTAATCTAATAATTGGCAGAATATGCCAAATTATTTAAATTTTTTGTCTATGTTGGGAGTGGACAGACAGACCATCCTGATAATAGCTGCTTACATGATCACTAAGAAGTAGTTAGTACAGGTTGCAAGTGAGTTCAAGGTCACACAAAATATATGGTATTAGATAACAACACAATATTTATAAATATCTGACGATTATGATTGTCATGAAATGTTTTTAGCAAATTTTAACACGCGTACATTATAGCTGGTGCTATGGACAAGGCATAATTAAGGACAGAAAACTTGTTGGTACCATAATTTTGCCCATCCAATGTATCCAAATGTATTTGAATGAAAATACAGTCAAAATAAGAAAAAAGAACTTACGGCTCACACTTGTGATGTCGATGATAAACATTGTGGAAACTATCCTTAAGAAACTACAAACAACGGCCGCGCCAAGAGAAATAAACTTAACGAAACTCTTCCAAACTTCTCGTTCCAGTTTATTTGATTAAATGATCAAATGTCTTTTACTTGTTCTGACTACGTAAGTGTGGAAATATAATAAAGATAGTTAACATTATCATACATTTATATAAATTTCCCATTAAGTTATAGTTGACCGCGAAGGAATGTCTTTTTAACCTCAACCCGTAAATTTAAGCCTTCTTATAAAATACAATGGTTTGAAACTTACCAATATTTTAATAAAATACTTAAGATCTATTGAAATAAAGATTGACAATTTTATATTATAATTAAATAGAAATAATGCTTAATAATATTAGAATATCACATTTCCGATAATCCCCAAAAAATAATGGCCACAAATCAACAACACAATTACATAATAATACAATTCATAAAAAGTAAAATCCATAAAAAGTCCTATTATTTGTAACGCAACATACAATATGTAACTTCTCAATTTCTGCCAATTTTGTAACATTGGTTTAGACTTTGTGTCCAAGTACTGGTTTTTTTGTACAATATTTAAAATAAAACTGGAAATAGAAGTGATATCATTCTAAGTCATTACGATTTTTATAAAGTACTATTTACTTTCGGTAATAGATAAATTAATTTAATGCTTCATGGATGTACGAGACGTTACGTAGCAGTTATATCATCATACGTAACTAAAAGAAATAGTGTTTTTGTTTACAATTTTACAATAAAAATACTTTTTAAATACTCAACTATTATTGCCTTATCAAATTTTTTACCTTTTAAAGGTAATCAATATACATTATTGAAGCACCAGCCGATATCGACTCTGAGCTTAGCAGCAGATGTAACTCTCGATGTGTCACTGATAGGGTCCGTCCTCCTACCGTAATGTAGACAAGAGAGGGTTCCCGAAATTTTAAAATTTCTACTCATACTTTAGATACTTAAAGTGTCTGAAAAGTAGGATGGATATTGACGTAAAGAGAAATAGAGATCAAGAAAGACAAAAATAAGGTCGATATTGAATAAAGAATATAAAGATATATATGTCTATATATGTATCTGGTAAGATATATAAGCATATGTCTATCCATCTTAGAAACCATTCATTATACCCAAATTTCTGAGTAAAAAACAATTAAATTGTAAAATATATACATACATGAACACAACATAATATATACATGGCCTTAACGATTGTAATTAAAAAGTGAGTATTTGAATTCGTATCACCCCGAGAAATACTTTCGTTGTCTCTGTTTAATTGTTAGGATCGCAGTGAAAGCTCTAATTTAATTAATTCCTCTCGTCCCAATACTGTTATTGTTAACCTTTGTTTTTAATTGTTCCAAAGATTGCTTCTTCAATGAAGATTTAATTGTAAAGTGATTCAAACTTTGTTTTAATGTTAATTTTCTTGTAAACAGTTGAAATCTTAATAATTTGATAATTTAATAATTTACAGTTAAATGGAATGTCATTCAAATCAAAATAAAATATATTTCTAACTATACATATTATTTATGTTTATATTGTGTTGGGACACACTCGTAACAACATGAGTGAGGAGTTGGGTAGCTATGACAGGAATATCTTGTCATCCTAACAATACTACCGTCATACAAGGTCTAACTTTGCGTATATTCAATTTACGAAAAATGAATGAAGAACAGTCCACATATATAATGGATACTCTTTTCACATTCATTCACATTCATTTGTTATAGTATTATACAATAAATAACTAATGACAGATTTTTTAAAATATTATTTGAGTACAATTATTTTTCTTTTTAAATAGCGTGTACTTATTTAATATAAATTAAAATATTTAAGTACTGAAGTAGTAAATTAATAATATGTATCAGCAATATATCAGGAGCTCGGCAATTGACGCTCGATTTACTTATTTCGTAAAGGAAAGTCTGGCTACGTGAAACTACCATTAGCTCAATTGCTATCCTATGCAATATCGCGGCACTATCTATGTAAGAACCATTTTGTGTACATGACATTTTTGTTTGAGATACACCCAATTAAACTTCTAAATAAACTATAAAATAAAAAATAAAGATATAATTATTGTTTTATTTTTACTTACCCTGTTGCCCTGTTAACTTATTCATATTTCAATATTGCAATGTAGCATTTCTTTTTCCTTGAATTAGCGGCAATAACGCTGTGACTAAAATATGCTCTCTATTTATCTATACTTTCAAGGTTGCTTTCAACATATAAGTAGAAAGGATCGAATATCAACTATCGCGTCCATGATTTACCTCACTCGCTTCATCTTCTCGAAATAATTTCTTCAGATGTACTCTTCCTACATTTGTGTTAACTTGAGATAATATGTTTTCTTTTTAAAGTTCCTTTTGTGTCGCGGATCTTTATATTTAATATTTTTAATATTTAATGTTCCTTTGACAAGTTTCTGTTAACTTGTATAATACAAATAAACATATTTTAGCAATATGCTAAATAAGATCCGCACAATCTCATTTTCTAAAATTGATAGATTATATAATCTAACTTAGTACGATTAAAATATTTAACACAAAAGGCCTCATGAAATAAAATTTCAGGTAATACTATATATTTGAAATTTTATTTTAAGAAAATCTAATGTTATATAAGCTTTCTTACAAAAAAATCATATATAATATAACTTCGTATTAATTTCTTTGAAATAGAGATTTAAAAAAGTATTCCGAATCTTTTGATTTAAGAAAAGTGTTTTATATTGCCATTATTTCATTGGAAATAAAATCAACATGTTGTCTTTAATTAGTCTCCACACCGACTGCATTAAACTATCATTTTAATTTTTCAGTCTTTAATAATAAAATTCATTATGTAAGTCGTCGCTTTTCTAAAGTCCATTTAATCGGATTTCAACGTGGCCAGTTGGAATCCTTTTAAAGCGACTGTAATTCAAAATGACATCACTTAATTTAGACGAGTTTATAGAAAGATATTTTGTTAGAAGAAAATATAAGATAAATATTAACATATTATTATTAAACTAAACACACAAGTCATTTCATAATTTAACACAAATTTAAATCCAGTTTCAATCATTGGTAAATATTGGGTTTGTAACCTTCTGTGTGTCTAATATCTCCTGTGTTTGATGTGTTTTTGTACAAAATGTAGGAGTTCCTTTGATAGCCACGGATTTTTTCAAATTCTATAAAATAAACTTTGATTTAGGATCTGGAGATGAATTCCTCTTAGGCATCAATTTATAATATTTTGCTATAATAATAATTATATCAACCTTAATATATTTGTATTAGTTTTCTGTTTGAAATCATCATAGCTTCTACAATAACGTAAATACCAATTTATTTCTGTTAATTATACATAGTGTAGCGAAACAAACATCAACTTTATATAAATTATTAAAAGTAAACTAAAGTTCCTCACGCCATTACAACTTTACAAATTACTCTAGCAGCCCATAATTCCTTAACAGTCCAAGCCTTTGAATTTATAACTTAGGTGCAACAAATAAGGACCTTCCGCCATTAGCTCGAGATAATTCTGTTTTATTGTTATTTTATGCTCCACAATGGCTTGCTGCTGTCAGAAAATGCACGTCGTTTAAGATTACTTACACCAAGTTAGTGGTATTCTCAATAGATCCAAATCACTGTACGTTGAATCTTGTATTTTAGTTTATTTAAAATAATAAAATAGCACTATTTTCATCTATTTTTATGCAATAAAACTTTATATTTACAAAACTATCATACATGAATATTAAAAAAAATTAAATACGTCTCTGACTGTATACGACAGTTACAGAAGGATTTGTTTGTATAATATAATATAGTTTGATAAATCGACAAACGAGATGATTATATTAAATGACTTGTAAGTATAAGTTTATTTGATCTAATCCTACTAAAGCGATGCTTATCAAAGAGTATAGTAGAGTAGTATAAACACGGGAGAGTAACACCGGAGCAACACGAACACCGAGTTTGTACTCAATATTACCAATATACAAGATATTATATTTGGATAAGATTAATCGAAAGATAATGTTTTTGTCATGTTTTATATTTTAGTTGTATGTATACCTCATATTAAGTAAATAAAAAAATCCGTGCCCGCAGGGGGACACGCGTGGATAGACCTCGTGTGTAACTCGTTTAAAATATAACTCACTACCTAAGAATAATACATGATGCCGTTGTTTACATCAAAAATTTACAAGCTAAAAGTGGTTTTTATTTTTTTTCTCGGAAACGGTACCTTTTACGGAAAAACTTTTGGTACCTAAATTTAGAGTAAAAAATAACCTTTCTATTAAAAATACTTGTGATGTCAGAATGTTTACCAGAAAAGAGTTATGAATTTTTTTCCAAAAAATTTTGATTTTTTTACCCCCACCCCTAAGTTATTGAAGTTAGGTTTTCGGTTTATCTACATTAGTTATAGGTATTTATCAAAGAAATCATATAATATGAACGCGATTGATCTCCTTTGTATAGGGACAAAGTTATGGTCGAAAAACTGAAATCAGAAAAAGTGAGGCCCTAGCGCCCCCTGTGACCGGATTTCCCTGGTTAACGAACTTGACCTTCATTTTTGGATGGTTGATTTTTTTGCAAAGTTTGAAAGCGATTCGAGCGAAACTGCGGCCGCTATCGTGCTGACAAAAGTCGAATCTGGACGCACGCACGCATATATATATATATATATATATATATAAACTTTTTGACCAATGGTCATTTCGGACTCAGGCGGTCATAAGAAGACCTCCTGTGAAGAAATTTTTCCAAAATTCGAAAGTAGGGGACAAATGAATGGGCAGACCGAATTCTTCGAGGTCTACCCAAAATTTAAGTGACATTAATGTGTATTAAGCATATAAGAACCATAGAATATATATATATATATATTTTGCGCTTATAATCGAAAAAATCGCGCTTCGTAGGATCAATTTGGGAATACGTGAAGATATTGAAAGAAATAAAATTCTCAATATAGTTCAAGAAATAAAAAAAACAATATATTGACAACGAATTCTTGTGTTCGATGTCCTTTCCGAAAATCTAAGGTTTGATAGTGTCGTCCCTAGTATAACCACGAATACATTCATTAATGAATAAGTGTATAGACGGGAACTAGCACAGAACAAGGGCCGAGGCAAGCGGGCGATTGCTTATTTAACATTTTGATCAAAGCTAATAAATCTATTTCACATCATTTTGACTCTTTCGAAGTGAAACTGTCGGTTGCTCTTAAGTAAAGTAGGCCACCGCGTAATACTTCACTTCACGTGAGAGTAACATATACTTATACATTATGCATATAGATAACATATATTTTTACATAATGCTTATAGCACAACATATATTTACACATAATCTAGAACAGTGCAGTAAAACCTTTTAAAATCTACGTATTTTTTGTTCTGTTCTCGTTTTAGAAAAATGTACTGAAATACATTTAATTATATTTTAAATTTATTATAAATAATTACTCTTAAAATATGGTCTCATTTAAAAGATATGATTAGATATTTATTCATACAGAAAGGACTTGAATTTAGGATCGCAGGGACGTTACGATTCGGTTTACTAGAGTTCGAGAAACAATAAAAAAGTGACATATTTTTGGATTTTGTACATACATGTTTTTTATAATTGATTATTGGAACCACGTCTCCTTTTTCGTTTAATGTAATAAAATATACTTTTCGCAATCAAGTAAATACCCAAAATGCAAGAGCAGTGTCGCCCTTACTTTGTCCGGATCATTCTCAATATGGCCGCGGATTGCACCGCCACCTGGATTTATTTTGCTTCTGTATTTAGGACTTGAATATTGAAAGATAAACTTTGAGATTTAAACGATTATCTCTATATCTCTGAATCGATAAGGGTCCATAAGTATTACAAATATTAATACTGTTAGAAATACTTTTTGTTGTTAGAAAAATTTTAATTACAAAATTACACAAAAACGAAATAAATCAGTTTTAGAACGCGATAGTTTTAGAAT
This sequence comes from Melinaea marsaeus rileyi, assembly GCA_918358865.1. Lineage (NCBI taxonomy): Eukaryota > Metazoa > Arthropoda > Insecta > Lepidoptera > Nymphalidae > Melinaea > Melinaea marsaeus. Next base: position 12,929,436 of record OU911085.1, read on the forward strand.
ATTATAATAAAATTAATTTATTGGCATGGGCAAAGTACCCTATTCAGTTCGTAATTAGTATTTTTTAAGCCAGCGCGGTTAAAATTTAATAGCTAATTTTAGTACAACTCCTCACGTTGCGAACTATTTGCAAACCCTTTGTCTCGACAGCCTCCTCTCTACTGGCTACAGACAGACAGAATATAATGCCTTTTGCCAAGTAGTCCAATACTGTGGAGGATTGTATTACATTAGTGTACACGTAAAAAAATATTGTTACTTAAAAATTACTTTACTCATAGTTTAGTTACTTCATTCATATAGATACCATAATATTATATAGTTAAGCAAGTTAATTGAGTTCTTTGTGATACTGTTATATATAACCTATAGATCATCTATTATATTTGGCTTACAAGTTCATGCAAATGAAACTTTCATTAAAATCTGTAAATAACGAGTTGGCGCACTAAGTTTTAGGCTACAATATGAGCCCGAAAACAGATTCTTCAACCAATCTTACTCAGAATATTGTTTCCAAACTATTTTCATCAATCATGAAATATTTACATATCACAACTACTTAAAGTAGAAAGATAGTTTTCTAGTTTTTTGGCAACACGTATGGAAATACTAAATATAAGTACATAAATATTCCATAAAATGCTTATAATAGTATAAAATATTATTACATTTCATGAAAATGAATGTAAAAATAAATAGTACATAATATAGTATAGTACAACTCGCGGGGGAATCGTAGTGGGTGGGGAGACCGGCGATACAATAGAGTGGCAATGCGCCATAGTGTACTTTAAATAGTATATGGACATAAATTGTGACTTTTATTTAAAATCGCCAACTTCTTAAACGTCAAATAAACGTTGCTCGTAATGTATAACAAAATATTCAAAATGGTGTAAATCTATTGTTAAGTATGAAAGGCAAAGAAAACTTTAACGTGACAATCCTCCAACTTGGAAAGTTTATTTAAACTCGAATTGCAAATTAGTTGTGTTTGCATTCAATTTGCAACCACTGGCGGGGAACGTTTGATTTGTTTAGCTTTTTCTGTTTTTACCTACAACTATATGATTGCATTGTCTAAATCATGAATGCATGCAAATAACAATCATATAACTATACAGTTATAACCTCTGTGTATACACACAGAAGTCATTTTGCACCGGACATAAAATCTCTAGCTAGTGCAGATAATTAGAATTTGTAAGGAAAGATACCTATATAGTTTTACACGGCACTGGTATCATTAAAACTGTTTAATTCTGTTTTGGTGGAACACTATTTTCCCGGTGACCGATTTCAAACTACTGCGTCTGAAATATTAATATTTTATGACATTTGTGATTTTAATAATAATATTATTCATATATGGGTTTTATTTATATGTATGTGTAAAACTTAATAGGCAAGATTTCTTTTTACAAAATATTATTACATTTGGAGTGTAATGGACACTTGATAACATTAATAATTTTAATTTATTATCTTTAAAGGTTTTCTGTTCGCCAACTAAAAACAAAATACCTCGTTCAACAGGGTTGATCGTCTTAGGTAGATTCCCGTCACGCGATTTTCGATAAGCAATATGCAAAGGTAACAATGATTAGAATGAAAGATTTACTTTAGTTGTCGGATATGCTATAAAAACTGCGTATATAGAAAATATAATATAACACCATTTTCGATTTATATTCAAAGCTGTTGAGCAAGTTTTATTTTCAAACGCAATGAGATTATTATACTACTTAGGTCAACTTTAAATTAAAACAGCTCAACAGATTATTCTTGTCGTCCATCTCATAAGATTAAAACTGCCCGTATAATAACGAAGGCGAGTCTTATCAGATATACAATTTTCGAAACCTACTTAAGATTATATACTAAAAAATAAATACTAAAAGATAATTTTAAATTAAAATAAATACTAAAAGTTAGTTTTAAACGCAAATAGCGTAGGAAAATATACTTGTAACAGCAAAATTGAAAAACATATTGCCTAGATTCATGTGCATAGCTGTGGGGTATAAGTAATAAGAACTCATAATATGATGTACTAAAACAAAATGTTGTTTTAATAAAATTAGCTACCCTCGGTAAAAATATTGTGATAATTAAAAAAGAAATGAATGTAAAAATAATAGTAAAGATTTAAAAGATAACGTAATGGAATGGGTATTATATTTCCAAACTCTATGAGATAAGACATTTTAAATACTCTTTTTTATCAAATGTTCTTTTTTTAGCGAATGAAGGGACGAGTTTCAACGCAAGACAAAATACACAATTTTTATATAATTGTGTATTTTTAGTATTTACCTTCTTTTCTGGGTATTAAAAATAAAATCTGTAAAAACAGCAACCACTTACAGCAAAGAACAAATATTTTATTATTAAAATATTAAATATTTTTTCACATTGGGGTTCTTTAAGCAAATATATACTTATTTGACCTTAGAAACTAACTTTCATTGCCATTGAACTATTATTAACAGTATTGAGACCAACTGATTATTTTCATTATATTAACAACAATTATGCAAATTAAGGGATTGCTAAAAGCAACCATCCAGCGCTCGAAATATCTTTAATTCACGGGTTGCACATTTGTTAATTATAATTTAAACGAGGGTACTTGATACACTTGGTTGTGTGACGAACGTGAAGTGGTCGAGATAGTTGAACCCATTGTACTTTACGATTTTAAGGAGTAATCATCATCGGTTAAAGTAGTTTCCAAAAGAGTATTGACATTTCTCAAACATTATCAAAGAAAACACTGACTGAGATGAACTAATATTATCATAAAATATTTAATACTTAATAACAGCTGAGAAGGTGAATAAAAAAATACTAAAGAATTATACGATTACTATTGTTATTTTGTTGAATAAATTTAGTTTAATTAATTGATATTGGTTTCTAATAAATTAAATTTAGAATTCTTAATAAGTTTTCACTAATATTTGTAAATCCCATCTTTATGTTTCCAAACGGCAATGGCACGTCGCTTCGAAACTAATTCGATATTAGAACTGAGCTCGCATAATTCCACGTACTGTTTTCTTTGCAACCATTATGGAATGCGATTGATTAACATTGTTTTACGAAAAAGGCTTTTTGCAGAATTTTAACTTAAAATAAATGAAAAAAATATAAGTTCATATATTTTAAAGTGTATGTTTATTTTAAAATAAATCTATTATTAGTAACAAAATAAGAATTTCCATATTTATATTTTTTTTTACCTAAACAACACAATATCAACAGTATAGTCCTATCTTTCATTTTCTCTAAAGGACTTCCTTTATGGCAAAATTTATTAACAGATAACAACGAAACTTTATATAAACTGGAAAAACTGTAATTACATACTTCTAAATCTTTTCAACCTATCTTAAATATCTTTAAAAAGTAAAATTTTTACATAATCAGATGTCAACTTATCGGATATTAATATGATTACATATAGTAGTTAGTATGATAATAAATTACTTAAAACCGTGAAGTTGATAATAATGGAAATCTTTGGTACACTTAATTACAACAAAACCCATTCGCCTATTACAATTATATAAAAAGTATAGGTACTTCTTTTTAACAAAGTCAACTGAAATGATTAAACAACTCGTCAGTTGAATACAACGTCAATTTTATAATTGGCTTTTCGTCAATCATAAAAACACAAATGAGATTAATCACAGAAGGCTCCGGTTTTTAATCAGCAGACACTTATTGTGATGGATGGTCGGAGCACGGTTACTAATTATGACGAAAGCCAAATCCTCTGCCTGGATGCACGTTGAATTTAAAGCCAGGGACACAGTGAGCTATTAAAATATCTCATCTTATTTTATCTTAGTTAGGATTACGATATCAGTGAAAATTGTCACGTATTTACCTGCTTTTTTTAAAGCAACTTACTGCATACTATCTTAGATATAATAGTTTTTAAATAACTTCACAATTATGAAAAATTATTATGGAATAAAAAAATATATTTTTTGTATTTAATCTATAGTGTAATGTAAGCTTAACTTAACTTTGAGGAAGAGGGGTTGTATTTTAATAACAGCGCTGACTGCATTAACTATTGAGTGGTCCGACGTTCCCCGACTTTGAAGTGAATAAATATTTAAAGCCCTTCCAATGTCAACCCAACCAGTCTAACAATTTAAGTGCTCCTTCTAATTATTAAAAAATTGAGAATGAATATTTATAAGTAATAAAAAAGTTATAAAAGATAATAAACTTCTTGATCTTGTAGAATTATACTTATTATCTAAATTGTATACTTTATTGACACGGTATAACAAAAAATATTAATTAATATGCTGAGAATTATAAAATAAATGGAATATCTCATCATTAAATCTTTTATAGAAATTTTGGTATATTGTTAAAAATGTGATAGTCATATAACTTTTAATTCACTTTTTTGCTATTACATTATTCAGTGTGCTGTTGTCTTATAATCAAGTTGTCCACAAAATAACCACAGAACAAAATTGTCATCCAAGCCGCTTTAATTCCCATTCTGATTCAGGTGATTTTCAAGATGGAAACTTCCACCGAAATAATGGTTTAAAATGGACTTTATAAAATTTTCAATTCTAAAATAAATTTCAACTATTATTTTTTAAATATTAATTCACTAGCGACATAATAATTATAGTTACAGTTAATGCTATTTATTCGCAACTATAAAATTTTGCTTTTATATTGTAAATTAAATTAAAATAGTATTTCATTTCCAAGAAAACGATTACTAAATCGGCATTCAGTTACATGGCGCCATTTTACAAACTTTCCACATAACTTTTATTACTAAAGACGTATTATATGATACAAAACAAAACAATTTCAAGCGTATACTGAAATCGTGGTGTAGGGCATTACCCATCACAGTATCTAAAAGGGGCCGACAGGCGCCACTTAGGATGACATAGTACAGGGTATAAAATCATTTCAAAGTACTGAATTCACTTTATTGTATAATGAAGTATCAAAAACTAATTTAGCAAGAAATGTCAGTAAGTGGTTTATTAATTAAAATTGTAAGGATTCATATTGCAGTTGTACATGTTAGCCATTATATTACTGAAACTTTAAAAAAATATAAAATTAAACATTATCAACAGAGCCGAACCTTACTCTTTCTGGTATATCACCACTGTCACTATACCAACTAAGCTACCATTAACCAATTATTTTTATAAATATGATATTTAATCGTATTCAAATTAATCATGGCTTATGTAAATATTTGACACAAATGCTTTGAAAACTGAAATGTATTAAAATTATTAGAATCGCTTTATTATTTGCGGTGTGTGTAACATGAAATAGATTTAAATTATTATATATGGAGTTATATATTACTGTTTTGTTAACGCGGTTAGTTGGTTTCTAGTTTTTAATTAATTAATTATTTGTTAATTTTATAGAAATATTCGACTTATATAAAAGTTTTCAACAGTTGATCCAGTCTTTGGCCTTTTTACAAGTAATCTTCATAATGTATGCTAAACTTTCAGTTGACTAATACTTTTCAAAGAGTAACAACCAGGAAATATTTATTTTCATTTCTTCTTCATTTTTACAAATTTTGGATTTTTTAAATATAAAGTTTATTACAACATATCTTATTATTTTAATTACAATTTTAACTCCTTCGTATATTTTAACTGTTCTGGTGTTATTAATTCATTTATAAGTAATTGAAATGTAATATATACTGAGGTTAGGGTATATTACAGAAAAACAAACATTATAACCGCTAGTTTCGCACGCATCGCACGCTGCAGTGAGTACAAATACAAATATCAATTTAGTTATGTTTTCCTAAAACCATTACTCTGGTACTGTTGTAAAATCATTAAATATATCGACACATTAGTTGTCGCAACCAATTGTTGATTGAAATTTCAAAACCACTATTATTCCAGTATCGGAGGGTAGACTACTTTGGTCTCGCGGTTTAAAAAAACGTTCAGCCCGCTCAAAGATTTAGAAGCGAGCCAGGCGTTGCACAAAGTGCTCCTGTGTTTGCGTAATAACACTTTAATTTGCTGGATATTGAAAAGTATTTAATTTTATTATCATTGTTTAAAACCATTTTTTTTATATCAATTCATCCTGTATTTTAACATTAATAATTTTTAATATTAATTTAACATAACTTTTAATGTTTTATAAATCTAATTATTTATCATAAATGGATAAGAGTTAGTTTGATAACATATTTAATTGTATTACTGTTAAATAAGATTTATTTATTGGCTTTTTAATTAATTTTACAACTTATGTTTGCTATAATAAAGTATTGATTCTTATAACGATGTCTTTTCTTTTACATATATTTTTTACTTTTATGAATAATTTAACATTATTTATGCAAAAATTGGAGTATAGTTACTTGATAATTACAGATTTATAATATTGTAACATTATTCTAAATTTGAGTCTAGTATTGTATATAGAATACTTTCAGTTTTCCACTAATTAATATGTACATGAATGCTTCTTTACAATATTGATGATAACTACAATATTCATGAACTCACATTAATTGATTACTTTTTAATTCAAACCCATAGTAACATGTATTAATAACAACGCTTAATTGGATTATAATTAATTGAATTATGTTATGATTAAAATTAATTGTATTATGATACATTGTTCCCGTAATACGACTCATATATTTTTGAATAATATGTATATTAAATCTCGGAAAGCACAGTCTAAGTATCTTAAAATCGAATTTCTTTTATATTATAGCTATTATAGGTATAAAACTAATTAGAAACAGAAGCAGTGTAAAGGAATTAAATGTATAAAAAAACGTTTCATCTGTGTATAGCTCCAATAACTTCGGCGAAATTATTAGTTTTGTTATTTTGTTATCTTGAGTTAAACTGAGATCGAATTTAAAGAAATTTTACCCGAAAGGAAGGGTGCGGTAGAATTTATTACAAAAAATCTCAAATTCAAAAGCTCTTATTTGTACAAAACTAGACCAGGATATTCTTTTTGCCACGATGAAAATTATCAAAAACGTATTTTATAAATTTTCATCTACAAAGGGCAGTGTGAAGGCGTTAGTGTCTCACGAAGCAGGCGGGGGTTAGCTACCATAGTTATGATAAAAATTAATAAACCAACATTTTAAACATTTTACAAACATTTATGTCATTTGTAACTAAACTAGATGCATAGAATTAATAACAATATTATATAATTTATGCTCATATTGATCTTTACATGTATATACTTATATAATTGTTTTGTACTTATATTTTTATTTAAATTCCTGAGTTGAAGTATGAAATGGGTGAGAGGAGGCGTTTTTAGGGTTTCGTATTGTATCTTTATAATTTTGTCATGTCATGTTTTGTAGTGTGTACACTTACAGTATGTTTGTAATTTTTTTCTCCAAAACTCCATGATGTGTTTTATCGTTAGATAGGTCTTTAATAAATATGGTAGATTTACCAAATCCACTTTTCGATTAAAAGATTCGTTTGCAAATTTTTGTTAAATTCAAGTGTGCGACACATTCAGCCAGATAAATAGTTTATTTTGAAAGTGTGGAAAAGTTCAAAATAGTAAGTAGTACATATAACAAAATCAAAAGTAAAACTATCAGAATTATGTGGAAATTTACTATTAAATATATTAAAATATAGATTTTATTTGCGCTTATATTTCAAAAGCTGGCAATATCTTAGAGGATAATCTAAATAATGTACTGTAGACTTGTATATCTTAAAAAGATCTACAAAAACTCTGCGACTGTATATATCTATCTATATATTATCTACATTGCTCATTGTTTTTTAATATTTTTAGACGGCGCAACATCTACCGAGCTAGCCAGTCAAATTGCAAATATCAACAGAATAAATATTTTGATCTTTATTAGTAAAATATGACATCGAATATTTTAAATCCTGTTTTCAGTTTATAAATTAATATCTAATGCTAACTAATAAACAACAATCTCTTAAACGGAATATATTTTGAATTTGATGGAACGAACTTCTTCTGCATTATATGGTAGATACGATTCTTGCGCCAATGAGTTCAAACGTAGCAATTCAAGTAGCAAGCAAGTAGCACTCGGAACTTTTTAAGTAAGCTTCTAAGAATTTAGGCGTAGCTTAAAATTGAATTCTTATAAAAATATACGCTAAAGAGTTTCATGATAAGTTATTTTTAACTATAAAATCTTCAACTTATTTATTAGAAATTATAACAAATTTTAATCTTTCCAAATAATTGACGCAATTAATAAAAACTGAAGTCATTTTAAGAAACATATTTTAAATTTTAATTAAAAGTAAAGTGTATTTTAAATTTCTTACTTTTTAGAAAAAAATCTACCGACTCTCGCTCGTTTCGCATTTAATCATCTTTAGGAAGTAAATAACTTTATCTAAAATAATAAGAGAAATCGTTTTTGTAAAAAATCTTTCAATAATATTTTTTTTACTTTTTAAGCCATGTTTCAGTCACTTTACGATAGCCATAAAGAGTAATAGTTGGTTTAAATCCAGACAATTACTGTTCAATGTTAATATATTATCATTAAATATTAGTTTATTTAACAATTTTTATGAACACGATAATAATTATTAAGTCTCTGTGTAGATAATTTCACAAGAGCTGAAATATTAAAATAATAACATAAATGTTAGTTCCATTTTTTGCAGTTCATCTTCACATCTGTAATAGATATAGCTATACTTTTACTATTTGTCAATTTTAAAGTGTAAATAATAGATTTTAACAACAACTTATGTAATCCTACATATACTTTATGTCCATCATGTATGTGGACTACATTACAGTAAATGTGAAAGATAACATCAAAGAAGTGAAATGTCCGCCCTGAAGCTGTGCTCAAAGTCAAAAGAACGAAATTCAAAAATAAGTTTTATGATTTTAGTACTTTTACTAAATTAGAGTTATTTATTTTAATCGGATTATCTTCTGAGGTTGCCTCATCGGGTTATCTTGGCTCAAGGGTCGAAAATGATGCATTGATAAAGCAAAATACAACGAATGTTTGAAGTGATAAGATAAATATATCTTTGCAGTTTAATATGACAATCCATTTTTACTTTTGTTGCTGGCAGACACAAAAGATTTTTAACAGACAACCTTTTAACTTGACCTTTTAACGAGTATATTTATAAGAAGTGTTTTATAAGAGATGTGTTTGAGTAAAGTTTGGGTCGCATCTTGATTAAGAGAGTTTGCGTTGAAATTTAATCCACATTAGACCATACCAAGTTTTGCCTCGCTGTTGACGAGAAACATTTTATATGTCTATATAGAACTTAAATTCTCAATAAAGTTTCCAGATTTATAAAATTATAATTGTCATATCATAATTATAATGTATTCTGTTTATATTATTTTTCAACATTTATTCAATATGTATAAACCTAATAGACCCTACAATTTTTTTTTACTATTTTATGAGAGTAAAGAACTGGATTAAAAAGTACATTTGTAGTTCAAAAAAATCTCAAAGCTATAAAATCCATTTCAAAATAAGTTTTTCCCCATTCCACAGAATCTCTTTTCAAACTGATCGATCACATTGGTCAAACATCGGAATGCAAACAAATAAAACCTAATCATTTTCATGCATGATAGTTGCCACGCCTCTACGACGCAAAAATAGCAATCAGATATCTTACAATAGAGACTTGATAATTACCTAAACCTATTATAGTAAAAAGTTTTTTACAACTTTATGTGATATTTTGCATATAATGCAAAAAACTACGGTAACATGCAACGATAAGTCTTAAGTATAAAAGAAGATGGTTATTGAAAAAGCTAAGCGAAAAAGGCATGAGCGGAATGTGTGGGAAAAAATTTGCAAGTCACCACTAATAGACAAATAAAAAACAATACAGGAGGATAATAGACATAACATAATGTACTGACGGTAATGGTGATGATAAAAGCAATAAAGTTATTAAATATAGTCAAAAGTGAAATAATATAACTTTAGTAGTTGTATCTTCCAACTTACAACTTAGCCTCGTAAGTGAAGTTTCAACTATGTTCCGGTATAACTTATTATACAGAGTATAACTTTAATTGAAATCATTTGCGTTTCACAAAATATTATAAAATGTCTTAAGATAAAGATATTGTAAATCGTAAAATAATGAAACATTGTTTGTTTAGTTTGTTGTTAAGGCCTATTAAAAAATAAACTTGTTTATTTATATTCCTTTTTGAATTAATCTCTATCTCTCTCTAATATTATGAAACAGAATTTATACTTAGATACACTTGTTTTTAATATCTTAAATCTAATAGTTTCAAATCTGTGTTAAATGATACAAGTATGGTTTTAAGAAGCTTATATTTCAATGAAAAATGCCCTAATAAAAGATTTTTTATTATGTTATTGATAATTTGTTTATTAATTTATTTAGAAAAATGAGTTCCCTTTATGAATAAAAATACAAAATGCCTTGTTTAGTTCATATAAAAACACCGCCACAACATCAAAAAAACTTTTCAAATTTTCATATGAAAGTGTGACGATGGTAATTATACAAAATTTGAGATGGAGTTCGCATGTGGCGATTAGACGTAGAATATTATGAAATTATTTTCCATCTCAGTCATTCCTCTCTGCCTCAACCCAACTACTATTTATAATTATCAATGGGTGCCTTATTCAAATCAAGAAGATTCATGGGTAGCTTTATAATAATAATAAATAATATAAGGACAGATAGAGTCGAAGTTATGTCCAAGTTTTTTATTTCACGTATGCATATATAGCTCATATGAAAAATTAGGCTTTGTTAACATGTAACTACGTTTACCAAGGAAGAAAACCGACAAAAAAATTCACGAATCTTTTATTAAATTATCATCAACTTAATTATTGACTATTGAGTCACAATCATAATTTAGAAAATTATTTAAAACGAAATCTTATATCAGAATATAAAAAACACTATAACGCATAAACATTTATAATTTTATAACATATTTAAAATTCCAAGAGATGTTCTGTTAGGAAAATCTTAATTTTGTAAATCCTTGAATATTCTTGATCCCATTTTGCAAATAAACAAATCATAAACGAAATCTTGTACTCTTTACACAAAATCGAAGATTTAACGTCATTTAAAGATTTATTCGTCCATATTTTCGACAGCATTCAAGTAGGCTCCAACTTGCTATTATGTGACCCGTGCTCATTCTTATAGGACAAAGCCAACTTTTTATCTGCCAAATAAATAGAATTTCCACATTAACAGAGTATTTATAAATTACTTTTATAAGATTTAAGAGAAAAAAACTTATTATAATTTGATTGACCATCGTGTGTCCATCAGAGGGAATATCTTATTGTCATACCCATCATACCTTGAAATATAATAAATACAGAAATATTCTGAATGCTGCTGAACTTAGGTATATAAATAAATAATGGATATTTTTATCACTCGATTATAATAACTTATAAGATTTCTTAAAATTGTTATTTTGAATAGTGTTTTTTATTCACTACCAACTAAAAATAAAAATGATTTCTTAAAATATCAAGATTTCTGTGATTGACACGGTTTGAAACTTAAAAAATAAAACGTATTACTTCAGATACGGTATATTGAAAAAGATTAACAAAGACTCATCGGCGCACAAGTATGAATTCAAATATATTATGAATTTAAAAGTAAAAATAAGTCTCGGGCAGTAATTTTTTTTAATGCATCTTTTATAAAGGTAGCTTTTGTAAAGAATCATAAGTACAGGACAGTACTGGTGTATTTATTATATTATACTAACATATTAATAAATGATAAAAGACAAAGGTTATCGGTCGTAACAGCCGACCACCAGCTGATGCTATTAAAACTCTCTGCACTTGCATAGAGTTTTAATAGCATATTTTGAATTTGAATTTGAATTAAATAACTTTATTTAATTCAAATTCAAATTATCTTTATTCAAGTAGGCATTTACACGCACTTTTGAATCGTCAATTATTACAATATAAAAAAAGGGTCAGTGTAGTCAGTCCGTAAGTAAACTACCACCGGCTCGGAATACTGTTCTCTTGAGATGAGTCGGCCAGAAACTCAACAGTTGCTCTTTTTAAAAGAAATATAACAATAGGTGATGTACATTATAATATAAATACTGCAAATGATTCAACAACTTAAGTTCCATATATTTCGATCCACTAAAAACTCTTGAACGTTATAATAAGATTTATTTAATAATAAATATGCATGTACTCAAACCCATGAAGGGTCTATTAACTTTTTGAAGCCGAAACTTTGGCGTTACGAATTTCTTATTAATTCTCGTATTTATCGCGTGTCTGTCACTGTTTTTCTTATAACTATTTAAATATATATATATATTTATATATATATTGACGTATATATAATATGTTATTAAATATATATTGCGAAGCGACTGTAAGATAGTAAGATGTTTTTAAAGAATACATATTTCTTTAAAAACATCTCTCAGAGTATTTTTAGCTTTAAAGTCAGCCCGCACAGCTCATTTTTGTAAAATAAATAGAGAATTATTTTCGGAAGCACTGCCCCATAATAAAATACCGTAAGATAAAATACTGTGAAAATAACTAAAATAAACAAGTCGAGCCGAATTAATGTCCGTCAATTGTCTCACTTTTCAAATTGCAAAAACAGCGGAGCTGAATTTGGCTGCGAGTATTGAGAGATGGGGGTTCCACTGGAGCTTTTGATCTAATGTTATACCTAAGAAATTTGTTGAGCCTAAATTTTAATTTGTTTAAGATTAAATTATTAATTTCGAACCAATGAAGGACTCGTGACAAAGTACTGTTTACTTCGTCATAATTAGTCTTTTCACGCTCAACTTGTCAATGGTCATGTTTTTAAATATATAGATGAATAGCTTTTTTAATAATATTTTTTTAATTAGTGGCAAGGGTTATGCAATGATTCTTCACTAACTAAAAAACAGTTAATTATTTCTCTCTCGCACCTCGTAAGCTTCCCTAACTTTAACACAAATTCTAATTAACACCAGTAAGAATTTCAGACGTGTTACCGTGTTGTCAAAGCAAAACAAAATATTAATAAAGTAATATAAATAATTAATATCTTATAATAATGTAATACTAAGCCAGCATTCCGGCGGCTAGATGATAAGCATCTTAAATGCAAGACAATCGCCCCAAGCGATATCAATCACTTGTCGAGTCGAGACAGGAGAAGCAAAACATCTTTAGCAAAAGTAGTCTAAATACATATTTTTGGAGTTTATATTGTACAAGTTAAAATAATTTTTAACATAACAATATTTGTATCGAGAGTATTATTAAACATTAATAAAATTAAGGAGATTTAATTACATCTCTTAAAATAAATCCTTTGGAATAAAGCTAGCTCTATTTTCCTTTTCTTTCATCTGTTTGTAACTTTTTAAAACTATTATGTTGAGCTATATAGCATAACATCAGTCGGCAATATGCCTTCTATCTCAATCTCTCCTATACATTAAATAATTAGTTTCTTTATCGTAACGCATTTTTTCGTGACATCGAGTTTAAAATAACAACTACTACAAAAGGTGCATATAAAAAAAAAACAAATAAACAGTCTTGCTTTGTTTTACACTAACACTTTGAATCCTTTAACTTAAATTGAATTTCACTTTCCGAACTATTAAGGATGTTCAAGTTTAATTAAGTTTGAAGAATGTAATAGAAAAGTAGCGAGAGAATACATCTTTTAGCTAACAGTGTTTTGTATAGTTCCGTTTTGGTAAATTAACTTTGGACGAGGATATAATTTCAATACTAAAATAAAAAAATATTTCATAACAACAATGACACGTATAGAAGTACGGAAGAAACAAAATTTGTTACAATAAGCATTCATTTAAATGAAATTCACGATGGACAAAATGACAAGTTTGGAATTATAATTTATAGCATCAATAACTACCAAAACACTATACAATTAAATCCTTCAAATAAACTATTAATTATTTAGTTCTTTAAAAACACATTATGAATTCAATAAAATATTGATTATTATTTATTGTTTAATGTTTAAGATACATTTGTTTAACAAAACAACACTTATGAATAAGTATAACTGAAAAGTTACTTATATTTTATGTTTTTTTTTTTTTTTTTTTAAAGACCATATACATTTGTCCATGCCTTTCATTGTGATTTTATTACGAATTTAATTGCGATGGTAACTTCGCAGGAAATTGTACACAAGTTTTCCAAAGCTATTTTAGAAATTAATAATAATAATAAATAAAGTAAATAGTAGTAGTAGTAAGCTAGGTTATTAAGTTCACTAGCTTTTTCATAGCGTCGGAGTCACGGTGAGAAATTGCCATCTTGAGGTTGTACTCTACAAGAGTTCTATCGGAGGTATCGCCGGCCCGCCTAATGAATCTCACAATGGCGTCTTCGTCGATATCCGTGTAGTACGTAGAACTTCTTGTGTGCCTAGATAAAGCCACCACTGCGTGTGGGACACTTGTCAGGTACGATTTTGGTTTGGATTTCGTTTGGATGATTATTACCGACTCGTATGTTAATCCCTGAGCTTCATTGATAGTGAGGATGCGCGAGTTTTCCCCTTTTCCGTACCCTAGGTTTGTAAGGTCCGCTTTTTCAGTCTGTGTGTGGACCAGGTACAGGGTATTAGGAAAGTCAGCTTCGATGGTAGCACCCGTAAACCTTGCTGTTCTCAGAGAGCGAGTCAATGAATGGGCTGAGTATATGCCGTTGTATACCTCGTTTAGAGCATAGCTTACGTCCAGGGGACATCGGTAGGTTCTTAAGAGCTCTTGACTGATAGACGTCACGAGGTATGGGCTATTATATTTCATATGGAACAGATTTAGCCGGTCTATATAAGGAATCTGGTTTGTGTCTCCGATTAGTGTGACTGCTTTGGCCTCTGTTAGTCGGGCCGCCATAACGATCGCTCTGAAATGGTTCATCAAGGCCTCGTTAACGATAAGTCGTTCAGGCTTTTCTTTGACGCCATTTGTTAATATTGAAGCGATCGTTCGGACTTTGGTCTTCCCGTCCTTTGAACAACTGAGGGCGAGTTTATTCCTGAGCTCTAATGCTGCCGCAGTCGTCGTTGCTGCTATCAAGTCACTTTCAAATACGAAGTTGTTTACTACCCAAGTCGATTTTCCACATCCAGGAACGCCGTTGACCCAGTGGAAAATTGGTGCTTCCCAGTCTTCCCAGGGTCTTGTTGAATCCTCTACGGCTGTAGCCATTTGGAGGATGTTATCTTCCAGCGAGACCTCTGTGCAGCGGGCTACTCTACAAGTATTGAGTCTTCAGCGGGTGTTAAATACTTGGGCGGTCCAGTTACTCCTTTGGGGGTTTCAGCTATTTTAACGAATCCATTTTCAACGCTGTAAGCCGCCATGTGGGGAATTTTAGGTGTTTTACCCCGTACATATTCAGATGTAGTGTTGTTGAAAATGGCGGCTTTTTCTTCCTTGAGTAATACTTTAAGAAGACCTTCGTTTTCAAGTTCGAAGGTCCGCCTGATCTTTTCACAGATCGCAAGGTTAGTTTTGATTGTTTCCCTTATAGATGCTGTGTACTCAAGAAACGCGTTTCGCATATGTTTGTTGGCACCACTGGCGGATGGTAAATCGGGTGCACTTGTTTGTCCCATGTCGGCTCTAGTTCTGTTCTTTTTATGATATTTTTGCTTCGGTTTAAGCATTGTAATCATCTTATTAAATCCTTTCTTAGTTTTTGATTTGTCCTGTGTTATTTTGTTGGATTGAATTTCGATGGCAATTTTCTCTTGAAGGCGTGCGGCGCTGCTTTGTAGGATCTGGTTGCTTGGTTCGCCCCAGGTGTTTTCGGGGGTCGTAGTCCTATTTGGTGTTTTTCTTATTTTAAGGAACGTTAGGTCTTCTCCGCGGTCTTCATATACAACCACGTCGTGGTACCTTGAAGCATTTATAGATCCTATGAGATTTGCTACAGTTCCTTTGTCATAGCCAACTCGCATAGCGTCAATGCTTATTGTTTTTGGACTAGTGTTAATGTTTTCAGCTCCTAGTGTGCTCAGGTGATCGAGCATCTTACATGCATTTGTGTAAGGGGCCTCTGGGTAATTAGCGTCCAGTAGTGCGATGGTTTTGTTCAGTAAAAGGGTGTTAATTGCTGCAAAGAAGCTGTTTTTGCTGTTGAGAAGTTGTTGAATGCTGCTTCTGCATCATCAAATCTTCACAGAAAAATGCTATCAGAAACATAGATTTTACTAACAAACTACTACACTAAAACAAAAACAAACAATACTAAGCCACTATTTTATCCGTTGCGAAACCTTTTAAAACTTATTAAATGTCACTTTAAGTGAATTTAAAGTTTGACACTGACTTTACACAGTAGACCACAGACATTAATTTGACATTGATAGACGTAAATAATGCATGTCGTATATTTGTGGCATAGAAATAAGAACTCATACGTCTATGCCCCATGGCAGGGGCATAAAGTAAAAAGCTCATACGTGCATGATCATGCATAAGAGGGGAACAAAATATATATATATATATATATATATATATATATATATATATATATATATATATATATATATATATATATATTTTTTTTTATACGTAAAGCAACAACTAATCCTAAATTTGCATTTGCACGTGCGGGGTTTCCTCAATAATTTTAGTTACACAGTGAACCTGTCAATATTTATGATCGCTTAAATTAAAACTCTAGGCGCCACTGACAATGGATAAGTCAAGGCAGCCACCTTGGTTGTCAGTACAAGAAGACTGGAGTCAAACACATGTTCTTCAAATATTTTAATTTATAGTTTAGAATAATTGTATAAAGTAGTAAATCACCAGATAACTTCTTGATATTTTAACGAGGATCAGACATTTAAAGGCAGACCTAACATGCAGTTATAATTTAAAAAACAGATCAGGATAGCAGGACATGCAGGTCAGCGACCCGAAGTTACACATATGCACGGGGTAAAGATTTATTATAAAAAAACCTCATTTAATAAACAATATACAGGTCAAACTACGATATAGAACTAATTACGTCGTAATCTATTCAAATAATAACAAATTATAATACCATATGGAGGAAAAATGCCTCGCAATACTATAGCCTATATCGAAATATTGAAATTATGCAAGATAAGCATTAAAGAAAGTTATGAAAACTAAAGAACACTTCCTAATTAGTAAAAATTTTAATGACTTCACTTATTTCCCTCTTATAAACTTTGTAATATGTAATATTAAACTAAAGAACTGAATGTCTATGGAAAGAAATAAGCATTATTAATTGACAACACTTTAATACAATCCAAATATATCAATAAGACGTCGTAGGCGGCATCTAATTATCTGAAACAAATAACAACTAATTTTAAATAATATACAATAGTATCTATAATGCTATCAATTTATATAATTTACGACATAAGAATAACGCTAAATCTAAATAATAAAATAGTATAATATTTCGAGAAATGCAATGTATCCTCAAGCTGGCAACATCTCACTTATAAAGTAGTACGAAACGTCGTATAATGTTAAAATCTGTTGAATTACCTGTCAACAGACATTTAATCAACCTAATCACAGACAGACATATGAACAATTAGAATGTGTGACTGAATTTTTAAACTATTAAAATAAATTTCTGCGTAATACAAATAAATAAATAATTAATATAAATAGTTATTTAACGTTTTAAAGCACTATAAAGAATAAAGCATCCACACATTGCAATTGTAGAGTGCACTTTTCAAGTAGACACGTACAGTTAAGACAAATGGAACCTCCGCCTCCATCCTCCTGAGAGAGAGTTTATTGATGATTCTTGTAAACTCTTTTTATAACTTTGAAAATATTTTTAGATACTATGTACAGAAAAGTTCATAGATCTTCTTCTTTCTGTTCGCTTACCGTTTTATGTTTTTTTATTTTTTTATTTAATTGTTTAAATAATGTCCGACAAGATGATGTAGTTTTATTGACTATAAATTTATGACCATTATGCATTGAGCATTAGGAACTGGATCGACATTTAAACGTTCTTAAAAAAATATTAAAATTGTAGCAAATATGATAAACTGATTTTCTGTACTTTGATGATACCCTTGTATACCAAGACCTGATAATGACTTGTGTATTCTTTAGTTTCCTTTTGTTCGTTTACCCACAATATGCACAAACTTATTTATCATCATTTTATAAAAAATACATATATAATAAGTAATAATGAGACAATTTTACCCATTACCGTATTTTTATTTAACTAATTTACATTTCTCAATATAAGCAAACTAATTTCAAGCTAATTATAAATAATATTATGTATTTAGTACACCTGTATCAGTTATAATCTAATTTATTAAAATATATTTTTTGCAAAATATATACCTTAATATATATTAAAACCAATAACATTTGCTTCAGCTTTAAACCAATTTCATGGACTGGGAAGCCTTATATCATATATAAATTTGACAGTTTGTGTTCAATAGTTAGTTCATTTTAAGAAGCATTTGGTAGTTGATAGGGACTTAAACTCATATAATATACATAAATATATTAAATTGTATAATAAATGTAAGAAAAATAAGAATTTACCTAAAATTTTTTATTGCGAAATTATATCTGAAGTACTTGAAATGGCGAACAAAACATCAATATTATTTAAACGAACTCTGATTACAGAAACATCATACTTTTCACAAATAGCTTTTAAATATCAAAGGCCAGAAAATCAGAAGGTCAAGCTAGCAGTATGTAGTTTTCAGTCGGTGGTGTAGAGAAGGCGGAAAAGGTAAAGGTAAAAAGATCACAAAATCACTCGATAATATAAAAAACAAAATCGGTTTGTAATGCATTTTGGTAATTTGTATATTTAATTATACGTAATATTTTTGATATTAATATAATAAATCGATATTTTTTTTAATTAATAATGTTCATATTAATTTAATATCTAAAGACGTTCTTTATTTTACAAATTTTGATACAAAATATGAATTTCAGGTCGTGAAAACATGGATGTTACCTTTGACATACAATAAACGCTAGGACGTTGGTTCCGATTTAATCCAGAAGTATAGGATTTTATATCACGTCAAATTTGACGCCGTTAACATTCAAAGGGGCTATTTATTTATTTATATAACATTTTATCATAAACAAAACAACAGTGTTTCAGAAATAGGAGCGATTTATAATTTTATTGAAAATATTATATTCAAAAAAAAAAATTAACTTTAGGCGTTGCAATTTATTGTTATAATATCAAATTATATTATTTTAAGATTCTGATACAGTCTTTATGGAATAACGAAAAATAACAAAATAAATGAATTTTATAAATATATAAACAAAATCTTTTTCGTCATTGAGAACATATTATTCTATTTATCGTTATAATGCATTGCTTGTAACATAACTAACATAAACATGAAAAATCCCTAGGTTCCATTACCTTATTTATACAAACGGTCTTAAAAAATAATAAGCTGCTTAAGAGTATTAAGCAATTTCAAACTTTATATTTAAACATTAAAGAACACAGAGGAAAGTGTGAGATAAACAGTTCACAGTGAATTTAGAATTGACATATGTACATTATTTATGTGACAAAATATTAAATACAAAATACGATGAGGAGAACCTCAATATGATTTTACTTGAACTACATGGGTTTGAAAGAGTAAATAAGTGTTCCTAAATTAGTTGCTTGAATTTACATCGCTGACTACAGGAAACGTTTTCAAATGTTAATACAAAGTTTTTTAACTGTGTGGAAATGTATTTTAAAAACAAAATTATTTGATAAATTTTCGAGTTTTATTTAACGAGTGGTAAATATTTAATTCATTATTAATGTTAAACTATTATATAACAAATAACAATAAAAAAGTATAACTCACATTTTTTGTTTCTTTTTTTTTTTTTTTTTTATGTAAGAGGAGGGCAAACGAGCTGGCGGGTCACGGATGGACGTGATCACCGCCGCCCATGAACTCTTGCAACATCCGAGGATTTACAAGAGTGTTGCCGGCCTTGTAGGTAGGAATAAACGCCTTTTTTGAAGGTACCCATGTCGTACCGATCTGGAAATACCGCCGAAGGGAGTTCGTTCCACATTCGAGTGATACGTGGAAAAAATGTCCTTGAGAACCGCACAGTGGAGGATCGCCACGCATCCTGGTGGTAAGGATGGTATTGGAGGCGATGGCGCGCTGTGCGGTGATGAAATTCGGCGGCAGGCATCAGATCGAATAGTTCTTCGGAACACTCCCCGTTGTAAATGCGGTAGAAGACGCACAAAGAAGCCACGTTTCTACGCAATGCCAAAGAGTCCAGCCGTTCGCAGAACACCGGGTCCCCGACAATCCGAACGGCTCTCCGTTAGTTAATTTTTGAAACAGTAAATTGCGTTTGTCATGTTAACAGAGAATCCGAGTTATAATATTTCACGACCTATTAAAATTTCGCTTCGTAAATAGATGTCTGGCAAAACGTACAATATCATTTGTGTTATTATTAATTGCAACAATACATACAACTGTGTAGTACTGTAAACACTAGAATGACTAATACGTTTTAGTTTTACAATGTTTTGATAAGGTAGAAGCTGATATTGGGGTCATCCGGACCAGACATGAGAACAGTACTCCATGTGTGGTCGGACCTGCGCCTTATAGAGCGCAAGTCTTTGGCCAGGTTTGAAATACTGCCTCGCTCTATTAATCAGTCCCAATTTCTTCGAGGCTAACTTGGCCATCTGGAGAGCAATCTCCAGATGACCACGAAACTGACAATCGCTCGAAATGTCGAGACCCAGTATTCTGATACTTGGCGAGGCAATGAGGGGAGTGCTCTCGAAGAGCGGTGATACGACAAATGGGGTTTTCTTAGTGGTGAACGCGCAAACCTGTGTCTTTAGGGGATTGAACTGAACGTGGTTCAGTTCACCCCACTCAGAGACCATCCCCAGGGAGGTGTCTATTGAAGACACAAGTTTCTTTCGGCACTCGTCGACGTTTTCCCGAGTTAGACCTGCACGGCCGGAAGATACCGCATCCCCAGTACTGTAATTCGCATAACAATGTATGTTGGAGATATCCAACATATCATTGATGTGCAGGAGGAACAGAGTTGGGGATAGCATGCAGCCTGGGGGTACACCAGCGTTCACGGGCTTGGGGTCCGAGCAAAAACCATCGAGAACGACCTGTATGCTCCGCCCAGTGAGGAAGCTGGTGATCCACTTGCATAAACTCTCGGGAAGCCCATAGGAAGGTAGCTTCGAAAGAAGCCCCTTGTGCCATACACGATCGAAGGCTTTCGCCATATCCAGACTAACTGCCAGACCCTCTCCCTTGCTTTCAATAACAGCTGCCCAACGGTGTGTAAGATACAACAGAAGATCACCAGCCGATCGACCATGGCGAAAGCCATATTGCCGGTCATTGACCAACTGGTGATCCTCGAGGTAGGTTAGGAGCTGTTTATTGATAATGCTCTCCATTACTTTGGAGAGCAGAGATTACTTTACTAGTTAGGAAAACCGTGGTATGAAGTAGTTCATTTCAAAACAGTAGAACAGTATGCAGCTTGCAATTATAGTAAAGTAGACGCCAGTGTGATGTATATCACGTATAATGGATACGACTCACTTATATTGTTCTATGGACAATTGTAATAGCACTACAGCATCAAAGTATTTTTCTCGAACACTTATAATATAAATGACATCATATACTAAAAGAATTATATAATAATTTATTCTCCCCTTGAGTGCGGTATAGTACTTCACTAACTAAAATCTTATTAATTTAGTATGTAATTAGGAAAAGTTATCAGTAATAATTATAAAATATATAAAATATAATTAAATTTTTTCAACTCTGTTCAAAATATACTTGAAATAAAGCTAGTCCTCGTCACAGCCACAACGGCTTAACAAAAGATCTTGTTGTGTTCTGAACTTTTTGACCTTTATAACCTCGCAGGTTTTAAAATGTTTCCGGCAATTTTAAGCCGTATTTAGTTGTAAGCATTGGTGGTAAGATGCATTACTTAGTAAGTGCCTATTTACTCTTGTCTAGGTGTCTTCAACCCACATATTATTCGATCGGTAAAACCGGCGCAGGCAAGCTGTTGCAGTTCTTCGCTATTCAATCAATAAGATGAAGCAAAGCGTTTTGTTCAGAATGGAGGGATATTCACAACATAAGGGTGAATACTCGCCGTTTTTCGAAATTTTAGATGATGGAAGGGGCATTACGCTTGCAATTCTTGGGCACAATTACTAAAATTGAGTGGAGCTTGAAGAAATTTTGTACAATAAATTATTATTTGTCTTGTTAAGAAAAAAATATATTAAGACACATATTCTAACATAATACTTAATTTTCCATTGTATCATAATTTTCATACCAACCAAAATATAACGGTATCAAGTATGAACATAGTATTTTACACACTTCCGTTATGCAAATTCGATTTAAAAGGATCCGTTAAATTTAAATGAAATAAAAGTTGGTTCCGGTTTGATAAGTCATTTTAAGATATATTCCTAACTTTTCTATTGTTGTAACAAGTGATGATCAGTTAATTTTTATTATGATTTTTTAAGACCCCAAGAAGTATGCAATAAAATAATGTAAAGTACATTACAAATATGTGACAAATTAAGCTAATATTTTTCCTTTTGAACTATAATGATATCTAGAATTTTTAAAATTTGTTCAATATCATCAATTATTTGTTACACTTATTTTTAAGAATTGTTCCACTATTTGAGAAAATACGAGGAAGGACTTCTTTCCGTATTTTATGAAAAGACGTCGAGGGTGAAGGAGTGTTTAGTAAATCCTTTTGGAACGTGTCTGACTCAAAGGCAGTCTAGAGAAAAATACAATGGACAAACAAAACTTTTATATTTATTGTCAGCGTGGTGGCATTCTAACAGTATACGACAGTAAAATTTTATAATTGTTACCTGAATTGTGCAAACATTTATTAAGTAGAATAAAGTTTATATATAATTGCTAAAATTAGATAGTTATAATATATATATATATATATATATATATATATATATATATATATATATATATATATATATATATATATATTCAGAAGTGTATACCAATTACTTACCGAAACAAATCAATCTACAACTTACAAACAAACAACATAAATTTTAGTCCACATATATTTACCCTAAAGATGCACAAACTTTTCCACGACCTTTTCTTTCACATTATCTGATAAGGCTTTAGATATTTCCATGATAGATACATATGAGATCAATATCAAATTAAAGATGTTGCTAGACCTGGGGATTAAACCGTGTTTTAAATAATGATGTAATGTCAAACCTATTTTATATAAAAATAATATGAATTCACAACATAAAAAAAAATTGAAGATTCTGATTTTACGACTTTGACAATAATATGTTCACAAGATAAAGCAAAAGTACACCACATTTGTGTGGCCAAGAGTGCCGCAAATGGTAAAATCAACAATTAAGACGAGTGCTTTTGTTGCTGGCTGCATAAAATAATGCGACATATACAACGATGAAGTCAGCTTAATGCGGTTTATTAACAACAAACCCATGTTCCTAAATAGAAAACAATTTAAATAAGCGTTCTTGTAGCTTCAACGGGCAGAGTATCCGCTTATTTAGAGCATATAAGTTGTAGGTTTTTTTTAAATAATATAATTAATTTACTTATCAACGATTAAATATTATTGATAAATAAGTTAATTACCTATTTTTATAGTAAAAATCAAAGCTTTAATTTCTATTTCAAATAATTCACCTACATAGTCGCTTTAATAATTTAGTCATAAAGAACGAAAGTCTTGAATTATAATTTTCCAACAATTTAAAAATTCAAAATATAACTCATTAAGTAGGTTATAATTAATTTGATGAGTAAAACAAAACAAATATTCCTTAATATCAAATTTACGTAAGTTTTTTAATTACGACAGTTTGTGATTGACCTTCAGTATAAATATTATATAACAAAATATAATAATAAAAATTATCACATTTTTTTAAATAAAAAAAAAAAATCCGTGCCCGCAGGGGGACACGCGTGGGTAGACCTCGTGTGTAACTCGTTTAAAATATAACTCACTACCTAAGAATAACACATGATGCCGTTGTTTACATCAAAAATTTTCAAGCAAAAAGAGGTTTTTATTTTTTTTATCGGAAAAGGTATCTTTTTTGGAAATACTTTTGATACTTAAATTTAGAGTAAAAAATAACCTTTCTATAAAAAATATTTGCGAGGAGGGAATGTTTACCAGAAAAAAGTTGTCGTGGTTTTACCTACCTAAAATTTTCAAGCTAAAAGTGGTTTTTATTTTTTTTCTCGGAAACGGTACCTTTTACGGAAAAACTTTTGGTACTCAAATTTAGAGTAAAAAATAACCTTTCTATTAAAAATACTTGTGATGTAAGAATGTTTACCAGAAAAAAGTTATGAATTTTTTTCCAAAATTTTCGGTTTTTTTATCCCCACCCCTAAGTTATTGAAGTGAGGTTTTCGGTTTATCTACATTAGTTATAGGTATTCATCAAAGACATCATATAATATGAACGCGATTGATCTACTCCGTATAGGGAAAAAGTTATGGTCGAAAAACTGAAATCAGAAAAAGTGAGGCCCTAGCGCCCCCTGTAGCCGGATTTCTCTTTTTAACGAACTTGACCTTCATTTTTGGATTATTGATTTTTGTGCAAAGTTTGAAAGCGATCCGAGCGAAACTGCGGCCGCTATCGTGCTGACAAAACTGAATCTGAACGCACGCACGCATATATATATATAAACTTTTTGACCAATGGTCATTTCGGACTCAGGGGGTCATAAGAAGACCTCATGTGAAGAAATTTTTCCAAAATTCGAAAGTCGGGTACAAATGAATGGGCAGACCGAATTCTTCGAGGTCTACCCAAAATTATATAATATCAAAATATTGAAATATTTTTGTCTAAATAATATATTAATTAAAACTAAATATGAATAAAAAAATTGAAAATTTTAAAATAATTTTTATAGTTTATTTAGCATAAAAGGTCCTCATAACCCTAAATGGCTTTATTTATATATACAGATGTCCATTTCTAATACTATTACTGATAATCTTTACTGTTACTGTTTTACAGTAATTAATAAAAACATTACTTTAAAAACAAAATTCATGATTGCAATGCTAATACTGGTTCTAAATGTGTATGAGAAAGGTTTTTAACATATCTTAGTGTGAAAACGAATTATAAAATGAATAATCATTTGCAAAAATACCTAAATAGGATACTATTGTTTAAAATATATTATTTGGAATCAACGACAACACCCCTAATTTATACTTCAAGAGCACCAAACGTGTAGCTTCTCTGCAAGTAGCAAACTAAATAAATTAATGCCAATTGATTGGGGAATAGATACGCAATTATTAGCAAACTATTTTACAATATTACGAATACAAATATTGAATTTTCGTATTGATATACTTGTATAATTGTTATATAACAATAAAAGATTTCTTGATATCTAACTTTTCTAACTAACCTTTCTTTATACAGTAAAAACGAAACCACACGAAGAATTGCATATTTTTACAATGTACAATTTTTTAACACAAAATTTTACGATACTTTGATCACCTCAAAAATATATGTTGTAATTCTTGACTATAAAGAGGTAACATAAAAATTACAGAGAATAAACTATTCTTAATTCTTTAATTTAAATTTGTATAAGATACCACTTCACTACTGAATTAAAATATTGTTGTTTTTAAAATTTATATGTAAATTGGAGATTCACGTTAAAATTTGTAGATATTTTTGTTTTAAAGTTAATTAGTCTAGAGTACAACACATATTTAAATATCATGTTATATTAACAATTTAGATAACATGATTAATTAAATACCAAATAGTGTCTAGAAAATTATCTAATTAACTAGTAAAGGTTTTCAATAGCAAATTTGTAACAAACTTCTTACATTATCATCTATATCATAAAGAAGTGTATAAGATTTTAATAATTAAATGTCTATTAAAGCATAGCTTGTCTCGTAGTTTAATAAAAGACTTTAAATTTTAAGAAAATCTTCTTTTGAGAGTCTGTTTTCTTGCTATTCTGCTATTACCCAATTTTCTTTTTCATTTATACTAAAAAGTTTCATTTAATGATTCTTGACCCTCCTTTCAATTATATAGGCTGAAAAAATGACAATGACAAATTATTTATGACAAAGATATCATTAAATACTTCTGTTTTAATTATATTTGTTGTAATTTGTAACTAGATATCGCTAATCTAATAAAGCCTATTAATCCTCGACGTATCTCCAATGATTGACAGAAATTCTCGAGCATTGATTTTGAAGGATTTAAGTTATAGGATCAACCGTATTTATTATTTTATATGTGTTTTAAACAAATTCTAATATAAAAAACATTATATATTCAACCAATGTCTTTTTAAAATATAAAATAAAAACTATAATATTTAAATAATTCAAGAAAACAAATAAATCCTTTACTTATAATTTTCCATTATTAAATTTTTTTTAATTTTTATACTTTTCATTTATATCTTACTTAAACTCAAGTAATTACTTTAAAACAGTGCTCTTATAAAATTGTTATTCTGGTACATTATACCTTTACCTCTACTGTTAAATAAATATTAACTCTATTTATATTATACGCTGTTCCTGTATTTTATTCGCGATAATGAAATATTGAAACAAAATAAGGTGTCCGTGACACAAATATACACCATTTCATCCAGTCATTTTATTTTATTTTGAAAGTTTAATAATAAAGACAATATTATATAATATCATACTGTTTTATCTCTCATAATTATATGAGCCTTAATGGACGGATTGATTGTATTTAAATATAAAATAATGAATTCAAAGAAATGTATATTAATAAACTACATTATCTGGACGAGCAGACAATAAATTTTATAAATGAATTCTAATGGTTTTATATTATCTGCTACTATTAATTAATTAATTAATTAATTAATTAATTGTTTAATTATTTAAGACTGTCACTATGTGACGTGAAATAGACCATAATAATTCAATACATTTGAGAATCGTAAGCACGTCTCGGATGTTGAGTTTATATTGACTCATAAGTCTTTCCTAAGATCTATTTAAGTGTTATCTGTCACTGACTATTGGAGCTCAACTTAAACTATATTATAGTGTATGTAGACTAAGTAATGATAATTAATGAATATGCATGAATGTAAACAGTAACTTAGAAACTTCATCACAAATATGTAACTAATAATATTTATAAAGTTTATAAATATTATTAATTACAAATTTGTAATGTAGTTTAAACTATAAGGTTTCGTACAAAACTTAATAAAAAAAAGTATGAAAGAGTTTGATTTATTTAATAAAAGAAATATGAAAAAAAAAACAGAGAAATCACAAAATTTTCTACCGAGACTAATAGCTTTAACAGAATTATGTCTTATAAATGATTTTTGAAAATGTCTCTGTGTTAATACAATCCATAAATGAAATAAAAAACCTAGGATATTATATTAAAGTTCTCGCAAAATTTACGGAAACGATGATACGTAAATCCTAAAGTGTTAGTGAGATCTCACTAAAAGGTATATTTGCAGAGGACACTGCACGTCAGCGGTTCAGTCATTCAATGATGTACGTGGGTCAGATAAAAAATATAATGATATATGTGACAACATAAATACTCCTGCCTTAATGGCTGAAATACCGTCAACTTAAGCTGTGATTAGAGAGATTATTGCGGGTCACGTACTGAGACCTAAGCGCCTGTACTTGACTGATAATAGTAGACTGTGTTGTGAGAAAAAGAGACAGCAGTATATATCATTATATTGAATTTGATAATATCTAATATTTAAATTGTTTCATAAAATATATTACTTTAATGTAATAAAATACTTTAATGTAATATTTATTTGATAATTTAATGATTTGTATACATCATTGTGCTTGTGACTTATCCCATCCAATTACCGGGTTTCATATTAACATCTATCTATTGGTAATCAATACCGTAGATTGGATTGTATGTATTATTGTATGATTATAAATTAACACATATAAGAGACTTTGAAACTCATGTCTTTACATACACCGAAAAAACTTTGATATATATTTTTTATTCCATTAAAGTACCTACATATAACATCTTACACGTCTGTTATACTTTACTAATATTTTTGTATTAAAAGTGGTGCTATATGTGCCTTTTTTTCTGTAACGGCATGTTCATATAAAAAAAATACACAACATTAGGCAAGACTCGAATCTACCACCTCTGGGAAACTGTTCCGTCGCTCTTTAAGTCCGTTATAATAATTTAACGTAATTAATTTATTTTTTTAATTATATGTATTTTTCTCATAACTTACATATACAGCTACAAAAATTTCATTACACGAATGAACGCAGCTCTGATTATATCAATAAGTAATTTCAAACGGTTTAATCTTTGATTCATTTGAATTTATTAAAAATGAATTCAAATAGAAACTAATTTAAGTGCGAGGTAGAACTATATTAAATTCTTAACTGTGCTTATTGAAGATATAAGTATTCTGGTAAAATAGAAGTAAAAATTACTTAATTGAAAACAAAATTCAGTACTTATTTTTTATAAAATGTTAAAAGTGAAACAAATGTTATACATGTATATGTTAATACTTTTTATATTATGACTTAATCTTATAATCTTCTTTATACTACGGTTTAAAAGATATGCAAAAGAAATTAACAAATATTATAAATTATTATCTTATATATCTGATTTATTAAATATTCATTTGTTTGCATTTATAATCTTAAGGAAATACTGCTTTGAAATTATTTAATTACTGCAGCATTGATAATGGCATCACAAATAATTACACACCTTTCATCTTAGATATCTATTTGTGCAGTGTAGTGGACAGTAGCGTAGCTTAGTGCGGTACACCGTACGGCAACAGTGTGCTACACTGTAGTGTAATGCTTGCACTGTAGTATATTGTAACTGAGGGGGGCGTTCTGTAGTTTAGTAATATTTTGAAATAAATATAATGTAATTTTATCATAAAAATTATGCAATACCACTCTATTATTACAAGAAAAGATACAATAAGATATTGAAAAGTCGATTGACCTTTTACCAAAACAAAAGTAACTATTTTCAATTTATTTTGTAATGTAAAATTGACACAAAACTATTTCTTAACAAACAAGCCTATATAATTACGTTAAATTTTAAAAAAATAATTAAGTTCTCCATCTTTCCACATGTCCAAGTGTAAGTAATGTAAGCAAAGCATGACAATGTAAATGATATATTGAGTTTGAGTTTTTTTTCTCTTAAGTATAGTCGCCCTCAAATATAATACAAATAGTTTTCAAACATATTTAGTATCATAAAGTAATATAAATAGAGAAATTGTAATATTAAATAAAACTTTGAAAAACAGGAAACAATATATAAGCAATACAATGAAATGGAAGTCATTTGAGCCTCAAAAGCTTATGCCAAATAAGATCAAATTTATGTGTACCTTAAAGCTAGCTAATAAGATTTAGTCTGGAATGAAAGTAACAGATCTGTATTTATTGCTTGAATAAAATTGCACTGAGACTAGTTCTCTTAAACAAGTCTGAAAACATTCTAATTGGTTTTCTTTAAGATAAAATTACTTCACCTGTAGCTTCATATAATGAAAATATAGCTGCGATAGAAATAAATAAGTCGCATTATACAAATGCGAGTTGTCCTAGATGAAGGCGCGTCGTTAAGTTTCCTCCATAATGCATTTCGTCCTTTGAGTCTCCGAATTATTCGTTAGCTTATTTCAAATTTTAAATTTTTATTTACGTTTTCAATTGTATCTTTTGGGCTCTTTCGTTGTATGCAACCTTTGAATTTGGTCAGCACCCTTTATAATTTTCTACATAATTTATTATATTAAATATTTTGAATAATTCTTTTCTTGTTTTTTTTTTCATTTGTATGAGCACGTTATATTTAAAATATACATATTAGATTACCAACAAGTATTTTTAAATTTATTTAAATGTAATTCGTTTCTTTGTTCAAATTCAAGTTGACAGTCGGCAATCATGATTAATAGAAATAAGATCCCTTAATAATGTTATGGAGATTTTCTGGATTTTAAGCACCTTATTACATTTTCTGTTTTATTTCGGATATCAAATGTTTTTATTTTAATATTATAAGTACTCACTTTTTTATTTCTAACAAATATAGTTTTATAATAGAATTCATATAATTAATCAGTACAAAAAAATAAGATTAAGAAGAAAAAATTACCCACAAAATAGTTTCAAATGTGTTCCTTGTTTTGTTTACAGTATTGGCATTAAGCCAAGCTCATTGGGCTATAGCTACTTGACATCAGCAAGTAGCGCCAAATAACAATTGAAACTTATAAATAAATTGATTTACTATCAGATGAGTTTTATTCGGTATTAAGAAAAACAAAATAAAAATGTTTTTAAAAAGTATTAAAGCATGCATATAGTTATATAATTTTTTATGAGAAATTAAAATACATGGCACCAAAAATGTATACTTTTAATCTTAGTTACTGGTATAAATACCCTGTTACACTCGAATACACCTTCACAATTTAACAACAAATCCGTAGAGGATAAGAATAATAAAATACGGGATGAGATCAGATTTACTATCCGAACGCAAGGTCAATAACGCAATATTTTTCACGTCTAGAAATAAATCTTACTACGTGTCTTGTTAGTAATACTTCAGAGTTAGTGAAGTTGTTTTAGCAGAAATGCGAAAGCTTTTTGTTTTAGAGTAATTACTTTCTTACAATAATTAATAATGTCACTAGTAATTGTAACATTATATTAAAACATAAAACGTTATTATAAAAATAAAATTTTATTTTAGCCAAGTTGTGAAAGGAATAATCATAAGTTTTTTTTGTGGAACGTTTTTCCAGTATCACAAAGGTGAACAGTGAACACTTTACAAAAGACTTTACTATCTTGCATAATGCATTGTGTCGCGATCTTTGAGCCGACGAATTGCCTCCTAGGTTATATGCAATTTTCAGTGACGAATGTAAAGTTAAATGACTTTCTTTTCCCTTTGAGGCGTTAAGGTTCTTTCGTTTCTTTTATTTCCATTTGAAGTGTAACTATTAAATAGAATTTACGGAATCATGATTACAATTCGTAATTTAAAAATATTTTTATTTAATGATGTTTAACAAGTTTGAGTGTTACTTAAATGTGTTAAAGTTCTTGATAGACTAATGAATTTAATCTTTAACTCATCTTCTGTCATAATATTATATATATTACCCTTTTTTAATTACTAAGTCACATGTGTTAATAGACAGCCACATTGCTTCAGTTGTTGCAAACCTTTCTTATTTGCTATACTTCTAGAAACCTGCTTTTTGTTGTAATTTTATTCAGTTCATTTCAGTTGCATAAAATATGATTTTGTGATTTTATAGTATCCCAGGGTCAATTTTGACCTAAGCGATTCATATTCAATAAACAAAAATTACACAAAAGCGAAATTTTTACCCTCCTGATCGGATTGGTACATTTTATCTTCCAGACTAACGAAGTATATAACACTTCATTCAGTAAAATAAAAATTAAATATGCCGTAAAATATAAAATTCAGTAGTAAAAGAAGAGATGGCAACTTGATTCAGAAAGTTCAAGTTCTTTGAGTAAAGCAAAGTATCGGTTCGCTTTGAACTTGAGTAAGATAAATAGAAACTAAATTGCAGGAATCTTAGCTTGTGAATTTGCATATTCCGTTTAAATGAAACGTATAATTGTGAATGCTTCAATAGTTACTAAACTAGATCTGAAAAAATATTTTTTTAGTATTAAGTTTTTAAAATAACTTATAAACATTTTATATTTACTAGATATACTATGTTATTAAAAGTATGTTATTATTTCACTCAGATACAAGCAGGATTTGATGACTTTAATTTCTACAATGTTTGAATCTGACAACACATTAAGTCAGAATAGACAAAATTAAATTAACTTCAATGTATATGTGATTATGTATTGGTCTTTTGTTTACATTATTTAATAAAATTTAACAAAACCTTTTATTCTTAAAAGCTTCACCTAGAAGAAAAATAGGCATCTGCCACTCTAATTGTTTTAATAACATCATAATATTTTTGATACAAATAAAAATACGAACTTTTCAATAGATCTCAATAAATAAATATATATATTGGGGTTTACGAGAAAATGGGTGTGACCAGTTAATCATTAAAATTTAGTTAATTTAAAAACCAATCAACTGATAAAAAAAATATATTCTGTTATTGTTAAATAATCTCCAAGTAATATTTTTCATATTTTTAAAAGGTTAATGTTTTTATAACTCTACAATTTGTATTTCAAATACTTAATTGAAACTGAGAAGTAAAGGATTTGCCGCAGTTCAATAAGAAGTTTTCTAATTTGGACTAAAATGAAACAAATAATTTAAATAATAACATTACACCAAACAGATTTCTTTATTAATGTGGACACAATTTCATTTCATTATTATTAATTGATATTTCAATTGAGAAATGGCATGAGCTCGAGTGAACTCTTGAAATAGACCACTACATATGTTATGTATATTCAAGTTAAAATGTATTAAGTATCATTAAAGATATTGCAATTTATATAGTTAATGAAATTCACAAATTATTATATTTAATGTTTTTTTAATGATTTTAAAACCGCAAATAAACAAAAGTAGCAAATTTTATTTACATTAGAATAATTTTTGGTGAACGAAATAAGAGTTGTTCCTTTCCTAAGAAATAAAAGTTAAAGGATAAATTTCCGTAAACTTAATTAATTTTGATAAAATTTATAATGATAAAAATTTTATTATTAAAATATATGTAGAGGAGTTGTAATATTTTGCGTCATATTTTAATAAAATGTTTGAAATTGACAAATTTAAAATAAATTTACCTAATAATAAAGGTAAGACACTGAGATCTCGCCCGCTTGATGTAAGCAATGGAGTTTTACAAGGATCCATCTTAGGGCCACTACTTTACTCTATATATACGGCTGATCTGGTAAAATGTATAAAGTCTACTTTGCTGCACATGTACGCTGATGATACCCAAATTTTATTAAAATTTCATACCGAATCAACACTCGAATCGAAAAATTGTATAAATAATTTAAATCAAGATCTAGAGCTAATCAATAATTGGTCTAAAAATAATAATATATCTTTGAACCCATTAAAATGCACATACATTGTTTTGGGAACTAAAACACAAATTAAGGCAGTCCATCTTAGAGCGCCTGTAGTTGCTATCGGTAATACTATAATTAAAGAATCATTTAAAGTTCGTAATTTAGGTTTAATACTTGATAATACGTTGCGTTTTAATGAACACATCGATCTAAAGATCGGCAAATCATACTCAGCGCTTAAAATGCTGTATAAATTAAGACCACATTTAAATCCTGCAATCAGACAAAAACTCGCTGATTCATTAGTTCTTTCACATCTTGACTATTGTGACATTTTATAAGGCCCCTGTTTAAGCAAAGAATTAGAAAAAAAAATTAAAGAGTGCAAAATTCTTGTGTCAGATTTTGTTACAACGTGCCCCCTCGCTCAAATATAACACCCTTTTTAAATTCATATAATATTTTAAACATGAAAAACCGCCGAAAGTACAAATTCAGTTCTCTAATTTACAAGTTACACAAAAATGTCGGCCCTCGTTATTTAATGTCCAAGCTCGACTGGCAGAAGAATAGAAATGAAAATGTTACATATCGTACATCGCGGATTATTAATCTAATCGTACCTAGACCAAAGCTCTATCATTTCAGGGGTAGTTTTCGTTTTGCAGCTTCAAAATGTTGGAATGACATTCCTCCTCCTATAAGAATGTCAAAGTTTACAAGATTTAGATTGTTATGTAAAGACTGGCTTCTGAATGTTCAAAAACAACAACATAATTGGACTGCACTACCTTAAAGTTTGTTTAATGTATTGTCGCTTTCTGTGCTTACATTTTTATTACTATTATTACTTTTTGGTTTACAATTTTGTATTTAATTTTTTTTTAATTTATTTCCACTATTTCTTTTTAAAAAATAACTCAATTATAGTAATTTTAATACATTATTCTGTACAACGACAGCTTATGTGTTCACCCAACACTACTCGATAACTTTTCACCTTAATCAGATTGATAACAATCCATTGTATTTTTTTCTTGTGAATCCTATTGTTTATTTTGTCCTGTTAAAATTTTTGTATGCATGCTGTGGCAGCATTGGCACAAGGCTTGAACTGAAAAGCAGCTCTAAGCTGAGTTCATTTCCTTTTTAAGTTGCATACATATACCTAATTATTTAAGTTATTTTTTGTTAATCTTAATTAATTTGTGTGCTTCTTGAATAAAGTTCTTATTATTATTATTATTATTATTATTATTATTAATCTAACCTAACAGTAATACGAGTATCATCTAAACATAAAATTTACTTATGTTTTATATTTTGTTTTTATAAGTTTGGTCAAAATACATTCGTGGAAGTATATGCATCCAGGAACTTCATTTGTCACTGAGTATCGCGGAGCTGCATCTTTAATAGACATTATTGAAGTACTTCACCAAATTTCCAATTAAAAGATTATTTCGGATTAATATTAAATGCTTTATTTTTTTTACAATTGAGGTCTTCGCTTTTGAATGGATGTTATAAGAACTTATTTAACTTTGGAAAATTTGATTATCATCATCGCTATTATCCTTATCATCCTCATATTATATTATATTCTATTCTTATTTGAATTATTTACATTCGGTATAAGCTTTTAAATTTTTTACTACAATTTTCTATCACTTTTTTCTTCTTAATATCAGTGAAAACTTTATTTTTTCACATTGTCACGCATTTCATCCATATAGTTTTAGGTTCTAGTTTTAGGTTAGTTTCTTTAGTTTTTCTTCTTTTCTTTCTGTAGTTTTTCTGTAATCATCCAAATATTTCAATTCCTTGTCATTATACGTTACAATAGTTTCTGCATAATGTAACATAAGATGATAAAAGTTGAGCTAAATAATTATTGCTTACCTAATGTAACGTATTATAATTTATAGAAATATAATTCATTTTTTAAACATCGTGTTTAGGGTAACCTATCTAAAGAGTAAATCCAAGCTAATTTATATTACTATAAAATTTGTTTTTATATGTTTTGTAATATACTAATAATAAAGCTTATTTGTGTTACAAGATTATAAGGAAGTCTTTAGCACATATGGAAGAAATATGGATAATCTATATTACATAAGGGGAACGCATCCCAATACACATTACCTCATAGGTATTGTGGAAATCTGTCTATTCACTGACTGGCATTATATTTATCTATACATTTTTTTTTTTATTACATTAAATATAAAATGAAATTATAAATTTTGTCAATACAAGAAGTCTAAGTTCACATCCAAATTAATAGTGTGTCCAGCGAAGAGGGCCGGAATCAATATTTCCAAGGTGCAGCAACTAGTAGGTATGAAATTGATTTGGTTTTATTCGTTCACATTCCTACGTTTATTAAATTTTATAGATCCGTATAAAAGGATATTCAAGATTAAATTTTCAAATGGACTTTAATGGCATTGATTTTGGTCTATGTTGTGGTCGTGGTTTGTTTTGTAATTAAATAATTTTTGTAATCCAATTTCAAATACCGTTTATGAAATATCTTTCGGCACCCTTTCCCTATAATATCAGCTATCCGCCAGCGAAACCAGGGTCATAACCCGTCCAGCTCTTCTGAGATTAGCCAGAACAAACAAAGGCGGGGAAAATACTGAAACATTGTTTTTATTTTCCCGTGAGTAACTTATATACTTAATTCGTTATTTTTTGTATAGCCTGTTGGGTATATTCTCATTAAATAAATATAAATAAATACCTCCGGGAATTAACTAAAAAGTTTCAACGGTTTATTATTTTTTTTTAGAATATTGTATAATAATCTAAAGAATTGTAAAATTAAAAGTTGTGTTGACAATAATTTTTCTTAGAATAAATTTCTTTTGAATATTAGATTTCGTTCGTTAAATCACAAGTTTAACGTTATTGTATATAACTTTTAAGCAATTTCCGGCAGCATTGTAAGTATCTTCGGAGAGTAGTGTGGAAGTGGCAAGAAGCTACTACATTCTTTATTTATAATATACATTATGAAGGTACATCCAATGTGCTACATAATATTAATTTTTGTCAGCCATACTTTATATTATTTTTTAAGAATTCAAGAAAAAATTTACATAAGAAGAAAAAATGCAATAAAAACAAACATCTTATATAATATAAATATAAAATATTGTAATTATAATAATTTAATCGTATTTTACGAACTCTTGAAATTTTGTTCAGAATTTAACTTATAAAAAGATAATAAAAGTATTTTTTTCCAACAACGAGTCAAAACAGGTCGTGGTCTAATGTATTTTAAACTTCAGAGCAAATTCTCTTAATCAAGACTCGTCCCACAAGGACTTACCCTAATACATCTACAAAAATTTATGAAAACACTCGTTAAAAGGTCACTTTGTCTGCTAAAAATTTTTGTGTTCTCAAGTAACAAATGTAAAGTGGGTTGTTTTTATGAAACACAAAGATGTACGATTATTTTATCGTTTTTATTGTATTGTATTACATTGTCAGTGCATAATTCTGTGCCTGTATTGCCAAGATAACCTGATGAAACAAGACTATAATCCAATTAATATAACTAGTGACAGTACAACTTCAGGGCAGACATTACGTTTTCGTTCTTAACTTAAATAGAAATAGGGTGAGTTTAATTGAATTATCTATTATTTATATTTTTAAATAGTAAAATAAAACAGGTACAGTACAGGTACAGGTACAGGGCTTTATGAATTACAGATGTGAAAATGTACTGCACAAAATGAAACTAACGTTTTTGTTTAGTGCTTTAATATTTAATGTCCACATAATTAATTTGCACAGATTGCTTCTGATACATAAGCTTCATTAATCAGGCTCTATTTTGAAGCTTGTTAATTTATTATCTTGGGCATAAAAATTTAAACAATGATAGGATATTACCGTTTAATGGTAATAGCCCACGTCTAAACCTAATGTTATTAATTTGTAGCTATTATTAAGCTATTAAAAATGCGTCTTAATATCAACAAAATTAATTACAGTTAAAAAATTTTATGTATTAATTTATTTATCATATAAAGTATGAAACGTTTTATGTCTCTTTTAAAAAATAATTTCATAACAATTGCTTTTTGCTCGTCGTAAAGCAGCTATTGAAAATCAAACCGTTTTTTTCTGTTTCAAGGTAAAAAGCGAGCTTGGTGTTTATTATATTAATGAGAAAAACGAGACGTAAGTTTCGTTTGGGTCTTTATTGTTGAATAAGATATTGCTAGGATATCTTTTGAGAAAACTAATAGAACTTAGAATAATAAAAAATCTAAATAACACATAATATAAAAATAACTTTAAAAGATTTATTTTCAATGTTTAACAATTCCAGATCTTATTAACCATTTGTGTTAGAAATTTTACGAAAAAACCTTTTGTATAAGTTAAAAAAGTGCCTTTTGTTTTTATAAGTATTTTTTTTCTATCAGTATTCTCTAAGATAATGATTTAATTATTATTCAAAAACTTATGAACTACGTTTTAGAAACAATATATATATCGTATCGTATTTATCTATTACCGACAAACTAAATAAACTATAGGTAATCTATTACCGACAGTTAATGAAAAGTAAATTAATATAAGTAAATAAACTCAATCTTGACTGGTTTATTTGATAAGCAAGTTCCTCGTCCTATTAAACTGAAACACCTGCCAACTCCTTGGCTAATGAAAGAAATTAAGGCATTGACGATGAATCGTAATGCTGATAAGTCTAAATATAAGAAAAAGCAGACTCACGAAAATTTTGTCAGTTATAAATACTTACGAAATCATTGTTGATGTAGAGATGCCCAGCGGAACTATATCCATTCCTAATTAAAAAAGAGTGACCGTTTTAGGTCTTAGAAATTCTTTTATACTCTCCGAAAAGGAAAACAACATACGAACACTAATAAGAAAGCTTGAAATAGAGGGCCTTAATAAATATTTTTTTGCATCACTGTAGCAATAGCTAGCTAGCTACAATAGCTAGCTCAGAATGGCCGTCAGGATGTGCCAATAACGTTAGTCGGCAGTGGCTTTCCTTACATGCAGCAAAGGGTGTATTCTCCAATTCTGTGAAATGAACTAGATGAGAACTAAATAGGGTAAACCGCGCCCCTAATTAAAGTATTGAGTGTAGCTTAGTACTTAGTACGTACTTTGTTTGCTAACATGGCACAGCATGGCAGCAAACTCGGCCTTAACAATTTATAACTTGTTCGGTGCTAAGCGCCTAGGTGAACAAGCTACAGGGAGTATGGGGGTCATTTTGATGTGATGCGCAGTTTTATGCTTAATGACCGTGGCCGTATTGACCGTCAGACGACACAGCTGTCGCTACCAGTGTCGATGAGGAATTGCATTACTGTACTTAAATAACATAGTATTAATTTTAAACTCTAATATTGTTATAATCGAACAAATTACGTTTGCGACAGATGGAGGATTTATAAAAAAAAACAAAATTATTTAGAAATTAACTTTAATTACATTCAAGCTTAATACAAATTAACCCTATGAATGATGATTCCTCCTCGACGTGGGAATATGGAATGAACATTCTTACAAAGATTATTATTCAATAAAACTCGTGAGAATATAATGCAACATTTGTAACAGTTTATTTAGAAAACAGAAGAAATGTACCATATGAAATATTGAGAGCAAAAAATTATAGAAGAAATATTACCATTTCCAGAAACATAGAACCTATACTATGCACCATCAGTATCACACTTCGTGGCTTTATAGGAACTTTCACAAGTTTCATAAAAATAATAATTTTGATACAAAACAGTAAGTATTTTGACGTATAAATATTGTGAAATAATTATACAAAAACTAATAAATGTTGTGAGAGTTTCCATAAGTATCAATGAGTTTGATTTCATCTTCTAATTCTCACGTTTTGCTAAGGACAAGCAATTTAAACTAACATTTATAATATTTTGATTATCCTCTTCTGCTACGTTGTTTCTATATAAATTATTATACAAAGGAAGTAAAAGTTATTGTAACACTATGCTGAGATAACTTGAGTGTCATAAATTTAAACGTTTTATTACGTCCATTAAATTAACGATAAATATAGGTACAAATGACATAATCGTTTCCTACTGCAGGTAGGTTCACACATAACCGGTCCAAAACAACAATTTATAAAAATACTCCCCCTTATATAAATACACTATATTTTGTTATTTTAATTTCGAGTAATCATGTTAGTGATTCAGTTTATTTGATATTTAGGAAATATAATTTAGTTCTTAACTGACTACCTCACATCATTTAAGCTGAATATTGGCTAATTGTGGAATGTTTAGACTTTAAATAGTTCTTTAAAAAAACCTTTAATTTATTCTTTATTTATGTTTAACTGAAAACACTTTTATTATGCAACTTAAACTTTTTTTTTATAATTTAAACAATATTTCAACCTGTCTGTTACTAGAAGGACAATATATATATATTGGAATAGTGAATATAGTCGCAAAATAAACCTAACTCTTTAGAAACAAAAGTTTCCATGATGCCAAAACTAGAAATTAAATCCAGTAATCTATCTAATATCTTATAATAATTCATCTATCTAATAGTAATCTATCTAATATCTAATAATAATAATCTATAAGAATCAACTATTAATAAATATATCTCTGAATGTAAACATCAATCTAAAAAATCGATATGTATGCGATGCCACCTCTAACTCTTGCAATCCATTGTTCTAAATTTTCTTCACAGTTCTAAAGTGGGATATAGAGACAAAGGACACAACTACACAACGGTTAGCTCTATCGCAGGTTAGTATGCATTTTTTATTAACTTCCGTCCTAACTGGTCGATACAATAATATATAACAATTATAATCTCTTTAGACGACGATTCATAAATCACTTAAATTTAAACCAATATTAATGGCTGCCTAAATAATTAAAAAAAATCTTCCACGAACGATACCATTAATTTTAAATGCGGTATTATTATTATTTATATGATTTCAATGAAATAGAACGATGACAAAAACTAACCACGTAAACTAAACA
The DNA here is from genome assembly GCA_918358865.1 of Melinaea marsaeus rileyi. NCBI lineage: Eukaryota > Metazoa > Arthropoda > Insecta > Lepidoptera > Nymphalidae > Melinaea > Melinaea marsaeus. Next base: position 12,969,872 of record OU911085.1, read on the forward strand.
CTAACGATACATATCACGATGAAGCACCTGAAATAGACTCTCCAAAGCAAAATAAAATATAGAAAATAACACAGAAAGTAAAACAAAAATTTTTAAGTCTAAAGACTGTCTTAATATTAAAGAGTAATTTGTAAAATAATGGGTAAATAAACTTAAACGAGTGATAAAGAACAAAAAGGGTCACTAAAGGTATAAGTTTAAATTTAAGTATACGACGACGGTATTAAATAAAACAGAGGAAAATGTTTTTTAATTGTTGTACAAGATTTAGAAGTTATTCTTATTTTAGTAATATAAAAGGTAACAATAATTATACTTTAATTTATCACTTGTTCAAATTTCTCTAGTTTGTCTGTATTTTTCAACACTATTTTTCCTAATAATAATACTTACGTTGAACAAACGTATCCAATATTCTTTGCCAAAATAGTGCGGCTTCAAAACGGTTCCGTAATAACATTTTCGCGGCTTACCTGATTCAAAACCGCGAATAAAAACAGTACCCACAATATAATAAGATCGCTTCTTCTACAGGAATGCTTAAGGTTTTCTGACAAACGGGTAATCTATACGCTGATATTTTAAGATAGCTCCAAAACTATTGATGTTCCCATTTCGTATATATTCATGAAAATACAAAGTTGAAAAAGTATATACAAGTATTCATTTACAAAGCGTCATAATAATAAAACACACACACAGGCGTTCGATTACAGCAAACAATGCTAAAATAAAATTACAAAAGCTCACTCATTTAAATATGAGACTATGATGTGTCCTTTTTATTGTTTTAAGTACTCGTGTTTGAAAATTTAAGCTCCAAACTATATGATATTTTTTGTCTGGTTTTACACATAGTAAATTAATATTTACACAAAATGTTATTTAAAAATTCTCTATTTTATACTTTTTCAACAAAACCAATTCTTTTAAAAAATCCGTGCCCGCAGGGGGACACGCGTGGGTAGACCTCGTGTGTAACTCGTTTAAAATATAACTCACTACCTAAGAATAATACATGATGCCGTTGTTTACATCAAAAATTTTCAAGCAAAAAGCGGTTTTATTTTTTTTTCTCGGAAAAGATATCTTTTTTGGAAATACTTTTGGTACTTAAATTTAGAGTAAAAAATAACCTTTCTATTAAAAATATTTGCGAGGAGGGAATGATTACCAGAAAAAAGTTGTCGTGGTTTTACCTACCTAAAATTTACAAGCTAAAAGTGGTTTTAATTTTTTTTCTCGGAAACGGTACCTTTCACGGAAAAACTTTTGGTACTTAAATTTAGAGTAAAAAATAACCTTTCTATTAAAAATACTTGTGATTTAAGAATGTTTACAAGAAATAAGTTATGAATTTTTTTCCAAAAATTTTCGTTTTTTTTACCCCCACCCCTAAGTTATTGAAGTTAGGTTTTCCGTTTATCTACATTAGTTATAGGTATTCATCAAAGACATCATATAATATGCACGCGATTGATCTACTTTGTATAGTGAAAAAGTTATGGTCGAAAAACTGAAATCAGAAAAAGTGAGGCCCTAGCGCCCCCTGTGGCCGGATTTCTCTGGTTAACGAACTTGACCTTCATTTTTGGATGGTTGATTTTTGTGCAAAGTTTGAAAGCGGTCCGAGCGAAACTGCGGCCGCTATCGTGCTGACAAAAGTCGAATCTGGACGCACGCACGCATATATATATATATATATATATATATATATATATATATATATATATGCGTGCGTATATATATATATATATATATATATATATATATATATATATATATATATATATATATATATATAAACATTTTGACCAATGGTCATTTCGGACTCAGGGGGTCATAAGAAGACCTCCTGTGAAGAAATTTTTCCAAAATTCGAAAGTAGGGGACAAATGAATGGGCAGACCAAATTCTTCGAGGTCTACCCAAAAATATTCGAATTGGAAGAATAACTTCATTTCTATTTTTATCTTCATTATTAATAGATCTGAAAGCAAAACGAATGTAGAACTATATATTTATATACATGTGTAATATAAATCATTAATTATTTTACACATATGGAAATCAACATTGATCCATATTGATTATCGGATAATGCTCTAAGAACTCAAAACTTCTGTATAGTTTTGGTAAGTTAACATTGAATATTCTTTAAAATATCTTATTACAAGTGCTTAAATCATAAATTTATGTAAAATGCTATACAAACCTTTCTTTTAACATAAATGTAAAAAAAATAATAATATCGCACGAGTTACATAATAAGCTATCATTCCGATAAAGTCCGCTTTTTTCACGCCAACCATTTATCACTCTCGAGAGACGGTGAAATTGTGTATGACTTAAGCGTCAAGTGAAAATATGAATACGAGTTGTAACGCCTGGTTTATATTACAGAAAAAACTATAACTTTAATTAAGGGCTGTGAAACAGATATATACGAAGAGTATAGCAATTCATATATATTCATATTTAATAGGTAAATATTAAATGTTTTTTTTAATATATACATATATTTTATAAATATTAAATGTGTATTAAATTTTAATACACGTATAAATATATATTTACGAGTATATATGTGTGTATTTAATTAGGTTTTTTTTCTTACATAACTCTTTACTACGAAATAATACGATTAAGTAAGAAAAGAGGTAAAAATAAATAAGGTAAGAATTATGTTTAATTAAGAATGCAAATCCATCTTAAACCCGATTTTTCTTAACGCACCCTTAGTTTTAATTTAAAGGAATGGAAATACTGCCCTTAAATATATAAATATATATTTAAATAATAAAAAAAACAACCACTCCCATAAAGTTTATTTATATGATAATAAATCCATATTAAAATAGTAAGTAGCTTTTACTTTTTTACTTTATTTCAACCAAGACAAAACATATAATTTTACTTTATCTATGTTCCTTGTAATATTTAACTATAGAATATTATCATAGGGCCCAATTTTAGTATTGTTCTTAAATTTATTATTTTTAATGATTTTTTCTTAAGTAATTATGAGATATGAAACCTTAATTTTTAAGTATGACAAGTGACAAATTAAAAATACCCATGATCATTACACATTGTCATGTAATATAAAATAATAATTCTGAAGAAGAAAAATATACCATAGCATTATCCTGTCGAATATTTTTGTAGGAGGCAGCTGTATTTAATACTATGTCATAATATTATTCTATGGAATTAGAGAACCTGAGAGTACAGTACCCACACAAGTACAGAGAACCCGAGAGTACAGTACACACCGTAATAGATTTTCTTTATTAAGCACAAAGCTAAAGCAAAGTAAGCTAAAAAGTCTAGTCCACAAGATCTAACGTCGCGTGAGTATATCACACGATAGTTCAATTGCGTTGAAATAAGAACACCGCTTCTATTATTTATTGGTTGCAATTTCAATTAGTTTATTTTGAGGATTATTGGAAGGGCTAGCAATTACTACTATCTAGTCAATTGCATATATATTTAAGACCGTTATTTATATCTATATACATCTATATACATATAAATAAAGTGGAAGTGTCAGTTTGTATTGTCACTTACATATATATCCTTCTGAAATATTGACTCCAGTATCAGGTTGCATGGCGGTTTTTTTAATTATTTATATTATTTGTAAAATATCCGGGATCTCACTCCACTTTATAAAAACAGAGTTTTAAATCTAAAATATAATGTTACTTGATCCAAATTATCCCGATGATGTCACTATCTTTTCCCATGATAAATAAAGATTTCCCATGATATATATAATTATTTATTAGGTCTTTTTAGGGTTGAGGGCCTAAAAGCGGAAGTAAAGGCCCACCGCCGCGAGTTCGTTGAGCTAAAGTCGGCAGCGGCTAAAGCCTCCCCCGTAGCTCCCTCCCGCGACGTGGATTTTGTCGAGGAAATGAGGCGCTCTATCGTCTCCTCTGTTGGCAATATGATAAATGCCAGATTTGCCAACATCGAGGAGCGCCTCCTCCCCGAAAGGGTGATGCGTCCGCCTCTGGCGGCAGATCGCAGGGCGAGTGTGGCAGTCCCTATTGTCCCTCGTCAACCGAGTTCGGCGGGACCTTCTGGGGGTCCGGTGTCGGCCAGAACGCCGGCTATTTCATCGCCGGCGCCTGCTCCCGCCATCACCGAGGCTTGGTCCTCTGTGGTGCGGCGGGGTTCTAAGAGGGGCCCCAGGACTGTGTTCCCTGCTTCGTTGGCCCAGTCTTCCGCGGCTCCAAAGACGATCCAGCCGACACCAGTTGGCCTCCAGACGAGGAAGGGAAGGAAGGGAGGGAGAGGAAAGGGCAGTAAGGCCAGCCAGCCCGTGCAGGGTCAACGGCCCTCTCCCAAGCTGCCATCCTCCAGGTCTCCGGCAGTAATTATTACGCTGCAGACCGGGGCTGCAGCTAAAGGCGTGACCTACGCCCAGGTCCTCGAGCGCGCCGCCGAGAAAATAGATCTCGGCGAGATCGGGCTCGAGAATGGACTCAAAATTCGTAGGTCGGCCACGGGGGCCAGACTTCTGGAGTTGCCTAAGGCGGCTCCAGAAAAGGCCCAGAAACTGGCACACTCCCTTCGCTCGGTACTAGACGGGGTGGCGGACGTCGTCCAGCCCATCAAACGGGTCGGTATGAGAGTTGGGGGCCTGGACGATTCCGCCACGTCCGAAAAGGTGAAGCTGGAGATTTGCCGCGCTGCCAACTGCCCCAACGAATCGGTCCATGTGGGCGACATTCGCTGGGGCTACGGGGCCACGGGCTCCGTTGTTGCCCGTTGCCCCGTCGAAGTTGCGAAGTCAATTTTGGATGCGGGCAGACTCCTGGTGGGTTGGAGCTCGGCCAGGGTCGAGCTCCTAGAAGAGCGTCCGATGAGGTGCTACCGGTGCCAAGAACCGGGGCACACTCGGGCGCTCTGCCCATCGGGAGTCGACAGGAGCGACGTCTGCTTCCGGTGCGGCTTGTCGGGGCATACCCGCGACAGCTGCACCGGAGTCCTTCGGTGCGCCGTCTGTGCAGACCTCGGTCTCCAGGCGGGGCACGAACTGGGGAGCCGAGCCTGCAAGGCTCCCCGTAAACGAGGAATGGCAGCTGGTTCCTCCCCAGCTGCCCCAAGCAGAGGGCGCCTACAGGCGCCAGTTGAAGCCATGTCGTCATGAATAGACGACGACATGGCTTCCTACAGGCGAACCTGAACCACTCCGCCAGGGCCCAGGATTTGTTCATCCAGGCAATGGCGGAGTGGGATATCAGTATAGCGGTGGCCTGTGAGCCCTACTATGTCCCCCCTAATTCCAACTGGGCGGGGGACACTAGCGGTTCCGTGGCTGTGGTTGCGGGTTCTGGTCCCGGTCCCCCTTTCTCCACCTTGGAGACTGACCCGGGTTTGGTCGTGGCGCGGTGGGGGGAGTACGTCGTCATCGGCGCGTACTTCTCCCCCAATCGTCGACTGGCGGAGTTCGAGACTTTCCTCGACTCCGTCAGTGCGGCGATTGGCAGACAGGCGTCGGGGAAGCTCATCTTCCTCGGCGACCTGAACGCCAAATCCGCGGCCTGGGGGAACCACGCCACGGACGCTAGGGGTAGGGCCGTCCAGGCCTGGTCGCTCCTCTCCGGTCTGTCCCTCCTCAATAGAGGGACCGATGCGACCTGCGTGCGACAGCAAGGGAGTTCTGTGGTGGACGTTTCGTTCGCCACCCCAGCTGTCGCACGCACGGTCGTCGACTGGAGAGTCGAGACGGAGGTGGAGACTCTATCGGACCATCTCTACGTCCGATTTGAGATCTCCACCTCCCGGCCGGACCAGGCCGGGCCACCGCGGGGGGGGAGTCGCTTTCCTCGTTGGGCAATAAAGCGTCTGGATCGGGAATTGGCCAGGGAGGCAGCCATCGTTCAGAGCTGGGCCTTTCCCGATCCGCCCAACGAGGAAACCGACGTGGAGGTGTCGGCTGGCCGCATGCGTGAGGCCCTATCACGGGTCTGCGATGCGGCCATGCCGAGGGTGGGGTCTAGGCCCCGGCGCAGAGCAGTGTACTGGTGGTCGTCCGAAATAGCCGAACTTCGGACGGCCTGTTGCAGGGCTCGGAGGGCCTTCGTCCAGTGTCGCCGTCGTCACGGCTTCGACCCGGACCTGGAGGCCCAGCTGCGGAGTCGTTATCGCGAAGCGAAGTCGACTCTGCGGCTGGCGATTCGGAAGGCGAAGGACCTGGCTCGGGAGGAGATCCTGGCAGGTCTCGATAGGTACCCATGGGGGCGCCCGTATCGGGTGGCGCGGAACAAACTCCGCGCCGCTTGCACCCCGGTCATGGAGTCCCTTCAGCCGGATTTCCTCGAGCGGCTGGTGGGGGACCTATTCCCGGAATCCACCGGCCACCCGCCTCCCGTGATGGCCCCCCCTTCTTCTAATGGGGGGGTGGGTTCTGTCCCGGACATCACGGAGGCCGAGCTGGAGGTCGCCTTGAGTCGTCTCCGAGCCCGCAGTACTGCGCCGGGGCCGGACGGTATTCCGGGGCGAGTCCTATTCCTCGCCCTGGAATACCTGGGGGGCAGGCTTCGGGAACTGTTCAACCTTTGTTTGCGCACTGGACAGTTCCCGAAGGCCTGGAAAGAGGGCAGATTGTGCCTGTTGCGGAAGGACGGTCGTTCTGCCGACTCCCCTTCCGCATACAGGCCAATCGTGCTGCTGGACGAGACGGGCAAACTCTTCGAGAGAATTCTCTCTGCCCGTCTCGTCCAACACCTCGAGGAGGTGGGGCCGGGTCTCTCGGATGCTCAGTTCGGCTTCAGGGCGGGTCGATCGACGATCGACGCCCTGAGGGCTCTGAGAGACCTGACCCAAGAGGCAACTCGCGAGGGGGACGTGGTCCTGGCGATATCGCTGGACGTCGCCAATGCCTTCAACAGTCTTCCGTTTGAGACTTTGGTTGAGGCACTCCGGTTCCATGGAGTGCCTCCCTATCTTCGGAGACTGTTGGGGGGCTACCTGCAGGACAGAGAGGTCCTGTGGGTTGGCGGCGACCAGCGCATACACCGGCGTAGCGTATGCCGCGGGGTTCCACAGGGGTCCGTCTTGGGCCCGGTCTTGTGGAACCTCGGGTACGACTGGCTGCTCCGCTGTCCTCTCCTGCCGCGGATGAGGGTGTTGTGCTACGCTGACGACACCCTCGTCACATGCAGGGGAGGGACGTATGCGGAGGCGGCCCGTCTGGCAACAGTCGGTGCTACGCTGGTTGCGGACCGCATAGGGCTGTTGGGATTGGAGGTCTCCGTATCCAAAACGGAGGCCATCCTCTTCCACGGCCCTCGCCGGGGTCCCCCTCGCCGGGCGTCCATCTCCGTCCAGGGTCAGGAGGTGGTGGTGAAGGCCCAGTTAAAATATCTGGGTCTCACCCTGGACGGAAGATGGAACTTCGGGGCTCATTTCTCCCTTCTGGCCCCGAAGTTACTGTCCACCGCGGCTACCTTGGGAAGGCTTCTGCCCAACGTCGGTGGGCCGCAGGCTCCGTGCCGGCGACTCTATGCCGGCATCGTGAGGAGTATGGCGCTGTACGGAGCCCCCATATGGTCGGGGTCTCTCACCGCCGATTCCAAGACCCTCTTGCGAAGGACGCAGAGGGTCTTAGCGGTGAGGATGATCAGGGGGTACCGTACAGTGTCGTACACTGCGGCCACACTCCTGGCGAGCGATCCGCCTTGGGAGCTGCAGGCGGAGGTGCTCGCCGGGGTGTATTGGCACCGGGCGGAAGCCAGGACCACGGGGGTTAGGCCCGAGGCAGCTCGAATCAGGGCTTCAGCTCACCGAGCCCTGATTCGACTGTGGACGAGGGACTTGGAGTCCCCTGCCGCCGGTCTGACGACAATGGGGGCAGTTCGCCCCCACTTGGATCGTTGGATCAACTGGCGACACGGGACTCTGACGTTCCGTCTTGTGCAGGTGCTCACGGGGCATGGGTGCTTCGGTGAGTACCTGCACAAGATTGCAAGAAGGGAGGCGGCCCCGTCCTGCCACCACTGTGACGAGTCCGTCGACACGGCTCGTCACACCGTGGCGGAGTGCGCAGCCTGGGGTCATCAGCGCGCTGAGCTGGTGGCCGTGGTTGGTGGGGATCTCTCGCTGCCGCGCCTTGTTGGCGCGATGGTCGGCAGCGAGAGGTGTTGGGCCGCTATGGCCTCCTTCTGCGAGCAAGTCATCGCCGCGAAGGAGGCCGCGGAGCGGGTCAGGGAGCAAGCCTCTCCCTCTGACCCGCTCCGCCGGGGGAGGCTGGGAAGAAGGAGGCGGGAGTACGCCCGCCGCTTCCTCTCCCAGCAGTAGGCCTTGGTGAGAGGGGGGGGTGACCCCTCTCACCTGCCATAGGCCTACGCCGTGGGGGTGTCCTAAGTTGCTCGGGACACCCTCGCTCGGGGGGTAACCGCCGGGGCGGCACGGTGAGTGCTAACGCGATCCCGTGTCGTCCCACTAAGGCGTTGAGGGCAACCGATGGTTTTTTAGTGGGTAGCCTTAAAAATGGCGGCGTCCTCTATGCCGCCGGGTAGTCCCACATAACCCTCCGGCCATCACCTTCCTGGCCGGCGGGATCCGTAACGGATTTTTCCAACGCAAAAAAAAAAAAAAAAAAAAGGTGTATCAAATAAATATCCGAATATTTTCTTCCATTAGATTACAATAATAAATGATTAATCTTTGTGGGTTGCTTTGTGTATTAGCGAATTTACGTTTTTCAATTCACTAAGAGTATATATATATATATATATATATGTAAGTATTTATAATCCTCCCCAGGCACATAATATCTGGACAACAAATACTGAATTTAAATGTTGTATGTGGTATTATTTAATTTTTAGTATTACATCTGTGTGTTGAATAGACATTTTCAAATATTAATTTAAATTTAAAAATATCAATTTGTTGTGGCATCATTTCAATGTTATATTATATATTGCTATGTTAGAAACATTGGTTCCGAGCTTCATAGGAAGCATAACAGATGTCACCTCTCTCGCGATAAAGCTTAGTATATAACATATGAAATGGTATATTCGGTAGCTTCGAAATGGTAGTGGTAGAGCGCCGGGACGGTTTCCTAGAGATCGTTTTTTTTTAAATTCTATAATTAATTTAAAACTAGTTTAAAAGGTTTCAGAAAAATATTTGTGATGAGAGTTATTCAATATCTTTAATGTATACGAATTCCATTATAGATTTTAAATTTTATTTTTAAAAATCATGTTACTGTAAGATAGAGTATCTACTGAATTATTATCTATTTTACAAGTATAAGTTTTAGGTTATTATATTTATTTGCATATTGCGAAGTTTATATTATTTTTCAAGCTTTTTGTGTGAATAGTAAGTTTGTGAAATATCCAATATTGTGATACTGTATTCAGTTTTCAATCAACAATGGCAAAAATGTTTACATTTTGGCCTAAAATATTGATTTACAAAAATATATTGAAAGACTATTGCAAGAAAAGTTTCAATTTATTCAGTGTTTCGCTAAATATATTTTAAAAAATTGTTTAATGCAAGGAAATACTTGATTATAATTGCACCATATTTATTCCTCTGACTATTGTTTAGATTATTTTTGAGTTCATAATAAGTTTTGTAGTAAGTCCGAAGGTAATTTAGGTTTCTTGATTATTAGTTAGTTAAAAAAAACATATTCTGTTTTTTTCAGCTGAAAAATTATATCTACAATATTTAAAATCTATGTACGAGTATACAATCATTCCTTCTATTAATTAAACGATCGGGTTTTTCTTAAACGTTATAGTTAACACAAACGAATGATTAATTCCAATATAATAAAGATTATTTTTTCAAGAGCTCATAAAATTTTATAAAGATGTAAGTTTTTATATAATCTAAGGATTCATTATTAATTTACTAATTATAAAATGAACTCACTTCGGACTGTCGAATTTTGTTTTATTTCTGATCGTTTTTCAAATTGCTTTAGAGTATTATTTACATAAATTATATTTTGTATAATATAATAGTAATAAAAAAAATATTAATGTGTTTAAAGTAAGAAAATATTCGCTGGCTCTTCTATAAAACTATAATACCAATTAAGTCAATACTTTAAATTATAGTTTCCAGCTTCGTGCGGCGAAACTTAAATCGACAGGGAACATTATGTCAGCGTTGTACATTAAATATAATTTATAGATAAAAAGGAAATTGCTATACTCTAACAATTAATATTGTTAGAGTTATATAGTCAATCTGACTGACTGTTATATTAAAGATGTCTGTATGATAGCACTTTCATTAAAATAGCAGCAAAAATAAAATGTTTATAAAAATGAATGTCTGTGGAATTAAAATATATATATATTTTTTATTTCATCAAATTCAGAAAAATCCAAATAAAAGATAATATAACCTATGGTGTGTCATATGTTAAACTATTTTAAATGTCTCAATAGTGACTAAATATCTTGAAATATTTAAAGTACATTAAATTTTGTTTTTTTTATCAATGTAACCTCCATTCAAGCTGTGGGACAAAAGGGATGACTGTTACATATAATTCTTTGATATTTATCTATATGAATGTAACAGTTAGTTTCAAAGTAGTCAGTAGTTGTAATCAAACGACCCATTATATTCAAAAATCTTAATTCTCGTTAACCGAAATCTTTCATGGAATAAATTGATATACAGGTATTACGCAGGCCCAAAATAATTGAAATAAAACAGATGTTTCCTATACTTTTGTCTTTATCACAAAGGCTGTCACTGACGCAAACTCACCGCTTGGGGGAAGAGAGGATCTTGACCGGATCTTATGTCTCATTAGTTTTGTCATTTTTTTTTTGTAATTGAGGAGCTATTGCTTTTCTCTATATGTGGACATATGATCTTCAATAGAATACTATAAATCGGAGGTACTATCTAAAAATATTTACAACATTGACAGTGCTATCATGTACTATCATTCTAATAGATTATGGATATAATATACTAACACGTACGCATTATTAAATCTGGGCAGCAGTAACGAAACACATCTTGGATTCAGAAATAGCTCATTCATTTCCATTGTAATCAATCAATGTCGTCTACCGAATTTAAATAATGATACTGGTTGGGCGCTGCCATCGGCTTGAAAACCTGTTCGTAACGCTATGCTAGATAGTATAAATAGTTATATGAGACAATAAATTCAATTTCAAAACTTATACAGTTGGTTGAGTGTGAAAATAGTCGATATTCAAATTCCGATATAATTAACGTCAGTGGAGCCACTTAGATATATATAGTTATAATCATGGATTCGAGCTAAAAAAAATTGTAAAGTCAAAAACTATTTTTATTAGTGACCTACTATTCTCATGATCAAATGCAAATTAAATATTGAATAATGTTGTAAATGCAACAATTGATTTTCAGCAACTTTGTGTCTTGGGATCTGAATATTTCACTTCAGTTTCAACTCTCTGTATTAAATTATTGAGAGTTATGAACTTTTTTCCTATAACTTCTCCCTCGGAGATTTTATTAATTTTAAGTTACTGCGAACAATTGTATAACGTTTAAGTTAGTATTATTTTTAAACATGATAGTTGAGATTTTTAAGTTATTTCCAATCATGTGGTAATTTCGTTTATTTTGTTAACAGATGTTTAGACACTTCTTACAAGAAAGTTCCCATACAACACTTCCCAAAATTACTTAAAGTTCTGTAACATAATCTTTTATATCTGATATTATCTCCACACCCTTCCGTCTTTTATCGTCGCCATGAAAATCCTTTATCATGAAATCCTTTATCTTTTACCGATCTCTTTTACTGTAGCAAATGGAAGAGCCGTTTCATTTCTAGCACACTGCTCTCACTTATTCAGTACCTTTTTAATGTAGCTAGTTCTCTTCTACTTTTAGTTATTTCTGATTTGGTATTTTTCGATAATTGTTGATGGTTGCTAAAATAAGTGTTGGAAATAGTAACAATATGTAATACTAGTGAACAATTTATAAACTTACCATTTTTTGTCTAACAATGTTCCGTTGTTTATTATTTCGTTAAACATAAAAATAAAATAAGAACTGCTCATTTATTTTATAAGGAAATATTTAAGAAACCTTTGCAATGAAATAAAATATACATACATTACCTTACATCCTTAACCTGATATATGACCTTTAGAAGATCAAATGAATCAATATAAGTATTTGAAAAAATATTTTGTAATTTATAATTTATTGTTTATTGTATTATTTAAAACAAAGTACGAAATGAAAGACATAATCTTTTCTAAAATTAGGTGTCTTTAAAATAAAACTGCCTATCTTTTAAACTCTATATTATACTATACTATATATTTTACAAGATAAAGAAGGTCCTCTTAATATCACTATATATTAAGCATATATTATGTCATATATTTAGTTAAAATTATAATATTACGAAATTTTCAAATCTGTTAAGAATATAATTCTGATATACTAATAATCATAAAAATAATACCTATTTATACTGTCCAACTATATTATAGAAACATTAAAGTTTAGGAGATCATATAAACATTATTTATAAATAAACCCCGTTTCACACTCACTTTCAAGATTTAACAAGAAATCCGTATAATAAAATTCGGGATTGAAAAGGTTTCAGTGACTTAACGCGAGGTGTAAATCCCCTTAGCATTTATCAAGTTACAAGAAATAAACCTAGTGATATTTCTATCTCCCTATCATATTTGTTACCTTTTGTGTATATAATAATGTGACCATAAGAAAATCTCTAAAACGACTGAATGAACTGGTATGAATTTTAATTCTAGAGCAGCAGGTCTGCCTGAAAGAAATAAATAATGCTATTACGATTAACTCAAGTCACTTTTAATTTTAAGCTACATCTAGTATCTTATTTCATAAGGGGATTAAGTAAAAGGCAGTCTTCATAAATAGTAATATATTTTTTTAAGTGTTAAAATTTTACTTCCTTGTTTAAAAGATAATGTTTCTTTTAAATTGAATTATTAGTATTAAGTCCTAAAATGAACCATGTTCCTTATCCCATACATTTATTTTTTAAATTCCAGTAAAAGAAGTTACCGAAATAAGAAAAATACATTTTTTATTTTTAGCTTTCCTTGCTTTAAACTTATTTTGAATAATGAATAATTTTATTGCAACCTTTTTGTTTTTTATTTATTACACCTAGCTTCTCGTAGATTAATATAACAATGCAAATTTGTTGTCAAGTGAAATAATAACTCTTTAAGAAGTTTTTTTTAACATCTAAATGTACAACAAGAACTTCTAAAAATATATAGAAAACTGTTTGCTTAATCAGAATTAATTTCACAAATTTTGAAATTACCATTATATTATTTTAAAAAATTGCAGTGTTATTTAGCTTATAAATAGATTTGGCTAGTCGATATATTTGCGTTATAATTAAAAATGTATTTATTTTATATGATGTAATGTAATCTTGATAAAACAAAACGTTAAATTTATTACGGCAATTACAGGATTCCTGTTCTTTCACATTAAATGACAATTTAAATATAACTACAAAAATAGGGAAAATGATGGCCAATTAATATTTTTATTAAAAATATAATGCTTTTTTAATATATATCTTTTATTTAATAATCACTCCAATCATGTTTTATATTTCTTCCTATCAATTGCTAAGACATTTAATTTGAAAATATGTATGCTGTTACGTAAAAATTTCATTTCTGTAGTAATTTAAATACCTATTTACATACCTATTTAAATTACTACAGTGTAAATAAAGTGTAAACTAATGTGTAAATATATGTGTGAGTAGGTACTCACACATATATTTCAAAGGTTTGTAAATACTTCAGTCTAAAATAACCCTTACATTATAAACAAGCTGATTTAATTTATTTATAAAGTTACAGTAAAATAAAGGTCCTTACTAACGCCTTTAGTAACTTGACAGTTTAATGTTTCAGTTCTGTTTAATTTGTCAAGACTTAAAACAAATGTCATGATGTGAATTTTACTAAGGTCATAAAGAATTTAAACCCTTTTGGCTTTTCTAAAAAGGAATGCTATATTATTTCCATGACATTAAAGTGTAGGTTATCTATTAATACTATTTTTTTTGATATTTTTATTATCAAACAAATAATTTTTTCTAGTCATATACTAGGTTAGTCTAAAATAATAATGAAAACAAAAAAAAGGGATTGAAAATGTATATGTTACAAAAGTACGTTTACATGTATAACACGTGTCATTATTTTAAAATGATTCATAATACTATAGTTTAAATAAGGTGGAAACTAATGCTGGTTATCATTAAGTATTATATTATACTACACAAAGTCCGCAGTTTAATTATATCTATAGCTTCACCTTTCAACAATTGAAACATGAGATTCGTTTCAGCGTTCATTACAAGAGCCATGTTGTGGTTTACAACTATAGTTATATTTTATTACTTTCATATATAAATCATACTAGTAGTTAAAATATTATATTCTTAACTCTTTTTATATTATACTCATATAAATAAATATCTGGAAGAAGATCGCTGTCCTTTATAACAAGATCTTGAGATTGATGAAGATGAGAGTGTGGTGAGATTGAACGTCACTACATGACAAGTATAACAATCTATAATCAAATATATCAAATTGATAATTAAAATAAATACAAAAACGTTACTCATTAATTTACTGAAAATATATTTATAAAAAAAATCATTTAATTATCAAATCTACCACCTGCTCGGTAACTTATTTTTTTTTAAGAGCTGGCGAAAGCGGTTCGCGGTATCTTTGTCTTTTGTTAAGGTTGTTTGTTTATATTTTAAAGAAAAATTAAAATAATCTTAAAAAAAAGTTACAAAACTAATTTTATTTCTAATCTACATAACAATTTCTTATCAATTGTAGTCACGTATGTTCATTAAAAGAACATGTTCCCCACACACGAACAATGTTCCGAGAAATGCCCACATCATTGTCAAATTTTGATAAGTAATGGATAAGGGATTGGACTGGATAATCCTTGTCACATACAAATATAACGATGTGATATAAATTCTTGCCATTCAATGCCAAATGACTTATATTAAACATGATCTCTAAGTCTATTAGCAAAATAAACTAACTTACATGAAAGTTTGTGTAGAACCCTGTTACTTGAAAAGTTCAAGATCTTAATATAATACCATCCTTTGGGACATTATATCATTTACAGAAATTATAAGAAGTTTCGAAAAGTAAGGTCGGTTATGAATACATATATAAATGTGGAGAGACACTTGAAATTATAAGTTGTATTTATAAATAATTAATACAATACAATATATACAATACAACATTAATACAATAGAGTATATATATATATATATATTTATATAATATGTAAACTTCGACAGTTAATAAATTAGAATATGTATAGCATTTGTAAGTTTATATATTTTATTCAATTAAAGCAGTTATAAACTCTATGTGGTTTTAAATGTTATAAAATACTACAGAACTTTATTATTTAAAAGGCTACTATTTTAAAACTACTAGAGAAAATTAATATTAATTAGGTTGTAACCTTTTCAATTCGGGGTCCAATCCAATTTAGTATTAAGAAATCAATTTATTGATTAGTTTCAATTTAAATAAATACAATAAATAATATAAGAACTAGACTCAGCAGTGGGTTACTTGTGCGAATAGTAATACTACTCCACGCAGAAAGTCAAATTAAATCTAGGTAAACTTTTAATAATTGGTAATGGAAATAATTAATTATGTTATTTTAAAATAAATAACTGAATGTTTTTGTAAACAAATAAGCATTATTTTTTGACAACATTTTAATACAGTCTAAATATATCAATGAGACAATGCGGGCAGCATTTAAACAACTGAATCAAATGTCAGCTAATTTTTAATAAAGTACAGCAGTATGCTATCAATTTCGATAATGTATAACATAAGAACAATACTGAATCTAAATAATATTAATAAATAGTATGATATTTAGAATAATCCAGAGCATCCTCAAGCTAGCAACATCTTATTTCTAAAAAAAAAACTGACTGTTAATAAAGACTATTTGAATTACTTCTCTACAGATAAATAATCAACATAATCACAAAACAAACAACATAAAAATTATAATGTGTGCTCAATATATAAATTACTACAGAAATAAAATTTCTACGTAACAAGGTATATCAATCCAAGTAAAAAAAATATCACTGTTAATTGTTTCTTAAGAACACAGTAACACGTATAAGTCCTGACTAACAATCTCACGAAGACGTTGTGTAGAAAAATCTTTTTAAAGATTTCACGAAGTCTTGTAATACTATATATTGTACAATATATTAAGGTTTATTTTGACCTTAATCATAATAACAGGCAATTTGATAACCTTGCATACATAAAGTCGGTCAACAAGCTCATTAAACAAAAGAAAATATAACGAGCGGGAAAACTTTAAGTTAACCCTTACTAAATATATGTCTTAAAAATACAAATATAACATTGTGTTCTACATACTCGCATAAGTATAACAATATAGTTATAATATCATCCATCATTGCATAGGTATCTTCTTAATAAATGAAATTAAATTCTGTATTCTATAATATGTAACAAAAGAGATTAACAAACAAGGTGCAATTTAAATTACTTATATTCATTCAATTAACAAGTTGAAATTTATTCTGAATAACACGTGTACATAAACTCACTGAACTGTTAACTCTCAGATGAGTGAACAATTTATTTCCAAAATAAAACAGATGATAGAACAACAATCTGAATTGTTTTTGAACACGCTATTATTTTGAGCTTGAAAACATTTTAGATTTGTTAGATTTATTTATTATAATATGTCGCATTATTTCGTGACTTTTACCTAAAGTTGCACAATATGAATTATGATTGCTTTGTTATACTTTACCTTACTATAAATTGCTTTCTGTAAGTTATAGACAAATTTACGAGTTTTCTTTGAAAAAGAAAAAGAGATGAGGCTTCGGTTTTGCGCTACTAGTCACAACGAAGATATACGAACTATTTTCAGTCAACTTTCAGTGGCAGGATGTGTTTTATGATCTTGTATTATATCAATACAAATATCATAATAAATTATATTTTTATCGTCAGAAGTGGAATTGTATTAAAAAAAAAGAACAAATGTCAGGATGAACATAAATTTACTTTAAATTACAACATTTCACTTACAATCTAATTGAAATTAACAATACTCCATTTTACAAATATAAAAAATAATCAGCACAAAAATAATTATTGTGAAAATAGCGCAGATTGCAACAGTGACAATCCTCAACCTGTCACTACCGAGTCCAACGAGCAAAATGTGTTGCCCATACAAACTCGGCCGCTTTTATAGTCGGTGGCGTGTGACGTTTGCAAAATGTAACTGAAACAACTAGGTTATTCTAACAATATTTATAAATAAAAAGTAATTGCAACTTGTATGACTGCTCTTCATTAGAAAAAAACTATCTAGACTTGGTGATATTTATTTTTGTAATTATCAAAAAAATGACTAAAACCAGAAAGATCGCCAATTTGAAAGATATTTAAAAAATGTGACGTTCTCTTGGATACTTTGCTATATAATAATATTCTATGTGAAAATAACACATAAATCTTACATTTAATCACCTTGCATTGTACCAACAATTAAAACTCATTGTCACAAACATAATAGACATATCTTTCTATGTATCTAAACATTATTATCTGTTTATAAAAAAGGTGTTATAGTGTTTTGTTATATGCTTAATGTTTATTTGATTTCCACCCTTTACTATGATTCAAAATAATATTTCTTTACTTTTTTACTCAAACAGTTTTCAGTTATATAATTTCATTTATAACTTTAAAATGTTTTTATATATTGATAACCCTAATCAACCGTGAAAGTTTTATCTTTAAAGCAATATCATTTCGGTGATTATGTTTGTATTCAGTTAATTACGAAAGTCAAACAAAAGGCACGGTCTGGTTTGAGAGTTTACTTGTGTCTAAGCATTTTTTTATTAAAAACCTTAATTACTATTAAGAAAGAGAAGTCGACCTTTTTAATGTTAAACAGCCTTTCAGTGTTGTCTTTTTTAAATTAATATGAAGAAATAAACCTTAACAAAAAAGTAATAGTTCTTTCTTTACTTTTACTTAAACGTCCTGAGGAAACAAGTAATAATTTAATAGAATATCAACAAATTATGGAAATATAAAAGAATCTTTCAGCAAACTCACAGTAACAATATCAATATTATAAGATATAATTAATTAATTTGGGCATTACTATTTCGATTTCATAAGAAATGCTTTTTCCATACTATTGTTTCGAAATAATATTTTATATTGTTTAATTTTTTTGTTTGTGGTTTGGACATGTTAAGATTTAAATAAGTTTTATATATTATGGCTTTAAAATACAAGCTCTATTTAAGTAACACAAGGTTATTTAATTTGGATATAATTTACTAAACGCGTATGCGTCTACTAAATTAATTTGTATAAATTAAAGATATTTTTTAATGCTTAGTACATCTGCTACCAGGACACATTGATTTATCACGAAGATATCGATAGAGTATTCATTACATTTTTATGTGATGGCGCAAGTATCGCTTATAAGGGTCGCTTTTCAATGTTGATATTAGATATGAAGAAATTTCTTCCCCTCCATTCACTCTGCTGTGGTGGTTGATATCTAACCATTATAGATTTTTGAAATTATATTTCTTAAAATTTTTAAATGTAGAAAATGTTAGATATGTAACTAGAACGTTATATTCATTATTATTCTAGCTAGGACTGTCTGAATCAAACAATAATCTAGACTTACTTTCTATAAAATTAAAACATATTATTTAAAAAGATATACATTATATTAATGTTTAAAAGTACCTGAAATGTACTTTTTTAGTTATTTATTTTATCAGAAAAATTAAAAACAATATATATATGGAATAAATGAATTAATGGAATTGGAATGGATGACTATTATTGGATACGGAGTGAAGTTTAATTATTTATGGCTAGCCTTGCCTTTATATATTTGCTACCCATTGCGTACGGTATTAGAAATACAATAATAGAAAAAGCGAATAATTATTATATTTATATCGCGATTAGAGAGATTACTGCGCGTCACGTACTGAGATCTAAGCGCCTTTACCTTTATAATAGGGGACACTTTTATGAGAGACAGTGACATCAGTAGGTATTTTAGAATAAATTTTATGAATGGGTTGATTTCGAATTATATATTTTCTATAAATTAGAGACTTAGAAAGGTCTACCACCAACATGAAATTATATTTATATACAATTTAAAATAAATATACGAATAACAAAATGAACACCAAGAGCGAATTCGACCTTGCACGTATGTACTGCTATAACATTCTGATGCTGGAGCTATCATGTTCCTTCTTTTCCTCCTTTATTATTTACCGTCCTTATAATTAAAAAACAATTGCACTATTTGAAAAATATCATATTCAATATTTTATAATCATAATTTTATTTTGACCTCTCCCTTCAACTATTGGACTTCCATAATAGCAGGCCGTTAGTTGATATATACATACGAGTATTACTGGATAATTAGACTTTGTGTAAGTGAACAGTAATACCACATACTTCCTTAGAATAATTCGTGATCAGTAAGAGATATGTCGTTTACATTATAATTAATATGAGTAGTTAATATTTATTATATTATACTCATGCAAATGAGACACATAGTCGTTCAATAACATGGTTGTTTGTTTATTGTATGGCAAGTTTTTTTTATTATTTATAATTAGAGCCGTGATATATATGTACATATGGTTAAAAAATATGGAGTAACATAATAAATGTATAAATTATATATATTGAAATACTTTCTTGCGCTTGTACACAAAAACTATTGAAAAAACAACAAAAGAATAATGTAAACATATACTGTAATTTTATTTGTATAATGTATGCAAAATTTGATCAGATAGATATTACACAACCTAACATTATTTACATTAAGAAAGAAATAACATCAATAATTGGTGAAAAATTTTAAAACAACTGTAACTTTTTTATAATTAGTATTGTAAAGGATATATAAAATCCTCACTATCTTTCCAACCAAAACTACCTACGTATTATACTAATATACGACATACTACGGACATTATTACATATATGTATTCAAAGTAAAGGTATTCCCAGCCTTTTATCATCTCTTTTATGCCATGAATATATGATTGATTAATTGCTTAATGAAATACCATCGAGATGAAAATAATTTTGAAAGAAAAATTTCAAATATATTCTTATATATTTGAAGTTTTTCTTTTCAAACTAGACCTTCCTAAAAAGGTTAAACATATCTTTACCTAGTAGATTAGTTCTATGCTAATGGATTGCGGTAGTTCAAATTAATATTCATTGGTTTTGTAGTGAATTCAACCCAAGATAAAGACAAATAAATTATAAATGTAACTGATCCATAACATTTTGTAAAAAGGCCGTACCTTCATTAAAACAATATATATTTTTTTATATAATCTTTTCAGTTATTTGAAGTTTACATTTGCTAGTGAATTACTGCTAAATTTAACAAAAAGACAGCTCTGAAGTAAAATACAGCAGTAAAACATAATATGATGTTTTCTAGTTGTATTTCGCCACTCCGGTCATACTATAAATAAGGGTTCGTAAGGACCGCAGTTATTAATTGGTCTTCATGAAAAACTTTTTTATTTCAACCGGATAATGTACAACCTACGTCCACAATATCCCTTTTTGTCGGAGCTACTCCTCTTTCCTTTTGATAATATTAATATAAATAATGTTAACTAACTTAACATGATTGTTTTATAAAATATGATATATTAAAGTGTTTCTATTTGTAACATTATAATATAAATTTTATTGTTAAATAGTTAAATGTTTTTTTGTTACATTCAATAATATTTTTGTTTATAAGTAATTTTAAAAATATATGAGATTACTTTAATCTATATTTTTGCGAAGTTTAATTTATTAATATGAAAGTAAAAAAAAATCCTTTTACTAAAATCCTACTACTATTATTAACTCCAAAGAGTAAGGAAATTATGCGTGGAATTTAAATTAAACTTCAAAGTAAAACCAATCAGAATGATTGTTTTTGTTGTATGTTAATAATTTTATTAGGAACGTCTATACATAATTACAGTCATTGCTTAATCCGCTATTAAATGTATGTTTAAGAAGAGTAAATTAAGTTTAAAGCTATCTATATATAAATAATAAATCATAAAAAGAAAAAGAACATTCAACCATAGTAAAATTATTATAAACAACATTAACAATGCCGAATAATTTTTTTATCAGCTTTAAAATATTATTTCTCAAAGTACAATTGAAATAAAAGCACAGTATCTGGATGACAATTCATAACAAAACATGATTTTATAATGATGATTTCATTTTTGTGAAAACATAAATATTATTTAAAAGGTTGAAAAATATTACTTCTTCAAACAATATTGATAATAAAAAAGAGTATTGTTCTGAAATATTTTTTAACATTCATTTGAGGCTGATAGTATAGTCTATTAATTTAGTTAGAGTCGGAAGAGAAAATAAATTTCTAGTAACTGGCTATATTATATGCACACCATATTTAAAAATGGGAAACGACGCATCTCAGACTCAATTAAAGCGTGAACAAAATCGATTTTGCAAATCTTTTTATATCTGCAGCCATGGATTTTAATTTAACGTAAAATGTTGCTGTAATACTTTGATAACAAGTTTGAAACGATTGATTTTTATTGTCATTCACTTAAACTCGATTGATAGTAGATTAATATATATACAAGACACAATTATTTTTTTGAGCGTCGATACTTTGTAAACATCTTATCAAGTTTAAAATGATTGATATCAGCTATAGCTACTACTTAATAACCTTAGAATTACGCTTTACTCCATTACAATGGAATGCTTTAAATTAAACATGAACACCATTGTAATTTTGTAGTTTTCAAATATAAGGTAAAAGTACGATACTCCTTGAAAATTTATTTAGCTCTAGGGAAATAATAATATGGTAACAATATGATGCGGCGAAGGAAGGATGTAAAGTAAACAATTTTTCTTGTTATATAAATTAAAATATCACAAATTTTACACTTGAATGGTATATAGAATTAAGATATTAATATATAATATTACTTTTATCATTATAATGGAGGCTGTATTATTATTCACATCTTATACTTTCCGTCTGGTCACAGTGAGATCTAGTTACAACGAAAGCTAGCAGTGCATCTTCATTTATATTAAAACAGGCAACCACTAATATCTTTAGAAGGAAAAAACTTCCAGCAATTAATTTAATTTTGCATAAAATTGCTTTATACGTAAAGTAATATATTAGTTTTCAATTTTTTTAATTCTATTTTATTCATTATTTAACTATATTAAAATTATTACCATAAATTATAAGACAAAATCTTTTTCCAAAGTATCCGACGTAAAAATCTTTTGTCGACTATTTTTTGAGCAAATAATAAAGGCTCAATTCGAGAAATTCCTTCAGCATTTCCGTTTGAATATACTCTGAGAGATTATTTATGATGAAGTTCTGATTTATAGGGATGATTGGAATTATAATAATGGTTAGTATATACAGGTATATTGTTATTTCGAAGCAAAACGAGATAAAAATGTTACGATGGATGTGTTGTTTAATAGCTATGGATATATAAAGGAATATTATTGAAAGCCAGAAAATTACGTCGTTGCAGAAACACAAAGAAGAAATTGGCATAATATGAACATAAAAGGCAAGTGATTAAGTAAGCCATGACGATGAATTTGGATGAATAAACAATGAAAGAAAGTCAAAAAAACGTGGATAGATTGTGCTAATATTAAATAAGAAAATATGAGGAAGACAGCAGGCGAAGTTGAACCGATGGATGACAGAAAAGTGATGATGATATTTTTTTCGATATTTAGTATATATTCTGACATTATGAAGTGTATCAATATCATAATATTTATGTAGAACTTTTAGTATAATCTCAATAGCTAATGAATGCTTTGTGTATACATTTCTCAGCGTTTTTAATGTACAAAACTTTAGTTTTCTCCTTACAGAGTTTCCTCATTTATACTTAGAGTTTCCTAGACTCTATTTAACATACCATTTCTTCAAGTATTAGTTGATGTGCTATTTTAGAATTTCAAATTTGGCCTAGTGTGATCATAAATATGATAGTCTTTTCCCAGAATGATATATATAAATAAAACCGCAGATTTTATTTTTTTTTTTTATGTAAGAGGAGGGCAAACGAGCTGGCGGGTCACGGATGGACGTGATCACCGCCGCCCATGAACTCTTGCAACATCCGAGGATTTACAAGAGTGTTGCCGGCCTTGTAGATAGGAATAAACGCCTTTTTTGAAGGTACCCATGTCGTACCGATCTGGAAATACCGCCGAAGGGAGTTCGTTCCACATTCGAGTGGTACGTGGTAAAAATGTCCTTGAGAACCGCACAGTGGAGGATCGCCACGCATCCAGGTGGTAAGGATGGTATTGGAGGCGATGGCGCGCTGTGCGGTGATGAAATTCGGCGGCAGGCATCAGATCGAATAGTTCTTCGGAACACTCCCCGTTGTAAATGCGGTAGAAGACGCACAAAGAAGCCACGTCTCTACGCAATGCCAAAGAGTCCAGCTGTTCACAGAACACCGGGTCACCGACAATTCGAACGGCTCTCCGTTGTACGCGGTCAAATGGTAGAAGCTGATATTGGGGTGATCCGGACCAGAGATGAGAACAGTACTCCATGTGTGGCCGGACCTGCGCCTTATAGAGCGCAAGTCTTTGGCCAGGTTTGAAGTACTGCCTCGCTCTATTGATCACTCCCAATTTCATCGAGGCCAACTTGGCCTTGCTCTCCAGATGACCACGAAACTGACAGTCGCTCGAAATGTCGAGACCCAGTATTCTGATACTTGGCGAGGCAATGAGGGGGGTGCTCTCGAAGAGCGGTGATACGACAAATGGGGTTTTCTTAGTGGTGAACGCGCAAACCTGTGTCTTTAGGGGATTGAACTGAACGTGGTTCAGTTCACCCCACTCAGAGACCATCCCCAGGGAGGTCTCTATTGAAGACACAAGTTTCTTTCGGCACTCGTTGACGTTTTCCCGAGTGAGACCTGCATGGCCGGAATATACCGCATCCCCAGTACTGTCATCCGCATAACAATTTATGTTGGAGATATCCAACATGTCATTGATGTGCAGGAGGAACAGAGTTGGGGATAGCACGCAGCCTTGGGGTACACCAGCGTTC
This sequence comes from Melinaea marsaeus rileyi, assembly GCA_918358865.1. Lineage (NCBI taxonomy): Eukaryota > Metazoa > Arthropoda > Insecta > Lepidoptera > Nymphalidae > Melinaea > Melinaea marsaeus. The sequence continues at coordinate 12,994,214 of OU911085.1, forward strand.
ACGGGCTTGGGGTCCGAGCAAAAACCGTCGAGAACGACCTGTATGCTCCGCCCAGTGAGGAAGCTGGTGATCCACTTGCATAAACTCTCGGGAAGCCCATAGGACGGTAGCTTCGAAAGAAGCCCCTTGTGCCATACACGATCGAAGGCTTTCGCCATATCCAGACTAACTGCCAGACCCTCTCCCTTGCTTTCAATAACAGCTGCCCAACGGTGTGTAAGATACAACAGAAGATCACCAGCCGATCGACCATGGCGAAAGCCATATTGCCGGTCATTGACCAACTGGTGATCCTCGAGGTAGGTTAGGAGCTGTTTATTGATAATGCTCTCCATTACTTTGGAGAGCAGAGAGGTAATGGCGATAGGTCTGTAGTTAGCAGGATCCGAGCTATCACCTTTTTTAGGGATCGGATGGACAAGGGCACGCTTCCATGAGACCGGGACTACGCCTTTAAGATAAGAGTACCGAAATAGACGCGTTAGCACTGGAGTCAACTCAGGGGCGCACGTTCGTAGCACCAATGGAGAAATGCCATCTGGCCCACTCGACTTATGAACGTCCAAGGAAAATAGAGACTGCCTAATAGTTTTCTGCCGAAAAACTATTTCCGGCATTGAGCTCTGACACCGCGGGATGATAGGCGGTGTCTTCCCCTGGTCGTCCAAAGTCGAGTTGGAGGCGAAAAGAGTGCCCAAGAGATCGGCTTTCTCTTTTGCCGTGTGGGCCAGAGAGTCATTCCCCATGTGCAACGGCGGTAGGGACGGCTGGCTAAAGTTTCCCAGAGTGGACTTTGAAAGCGCCCAGAATTTGCGCGTACCAGGCGGGTACTTTGCCAGCTGATCCCCAATTTTGACGACATGCTTGAACTTTGCTCTAGCGATTTGCCGTTTGAAGAATCTGGAGGCACGGTTGTATTTCCTCTTCAGAACTCTAGAGTTCGGATCCTTAGTGACTAACGCATTGACCCAAGCTTGATAAGCCTGCCGTTTGCCAGCTGCTGCAGCTCTGACAGACGCATCAAACCAAGGCCGCGATCTGCCACCAAGTGGTACCACAGAGCTTGGTACAAATAGCTCCATGCCCTGTAGTATCACATCAGCTACAGCCGCAGCGCAGTCACTAGGATCATCGGAAGGGAAACAAATCGGCCCCCATGGGTAGGATGCAAAAAAAGACCGCATTCCATCCCAATCCGCTGACTTGTAGTGCCAAACGCGTCGAGTCGCAGGTGTTGTGCGAGCCGACCGTTGAATGGGCACTACACTCCGTACCAGACAGTGATCAGAGGAACCTAAGGGAGCCTCGACAGTGATCTGGTACTTTTCTGGATGTGTAGTCAGCAGAAGATCCAACAAAGAGGGCGTGTGGCTGTCCACGTCCGGTAGACGAGTGTGCGTCTTTACCAGCTGGGACAGACCATTTGCCAGAGCAAAGTCAAACACAGATCTCCCCGCGTAGTCGGTGGCACGTGACCCTAGCCAATCGGCATGGTGCGCATTAAAGTCCCCTAGGACTACGACTTCGGCGGAGGGAGTCTGTGAAAGCAGATCGTCAATCTTCGCCTGAACATGGCCCAAGAGTTGATCCGTTTCTGCATTACCACTATGGGACCTGTAGAGGCACGCGTAGACTCTGACATGGTCGTCCATGTCCACGCGTAGCCAGAGTATAGACAGGTCCCGACCTTCAAAAACCTAAAGGCGACGGTAGCAGATATCCTCCCTTACGAACACAGATACCCCGGCGTGTGGTATAAAATGGTGTTCTAGTTTATACCCGGGGTATGACAGGTACGCTGTGTCGCTAGGTTGAGATATCTGCGTTTCCGTCAGAAACAACAAGGCCGGCTGCGCCGTCTCTAGATGATAATGGACGGCGTTCAAGTTGGAATGAAGTCCCCGGATGTTGCAAAAGTCCACATTTAGAGTGGGTCGGGGTGCCGCTGCGTTGACTCGTCGTTTGCCCTCATAAAACACAAAAGGCGATACTTTGCCCGCCCCAGATACGACGGGCAGCCCGGGCAAAATCCGAGAATCATTTCCCCGCTTTTGTTCGGGGAGGGGGTCCCCGGCTTCATCAAAGCCGGTACCCTCCTGGGGTATTTTTCTTCTAGGCATCGCTTTCATGTTTGGCGCGGGGGGGAGGTTGGGCTTCCGGATTCTCTCACTCACCGACGGAACATAACCAAATGAATTTGGTTACTACACGTCGGTCTTCTGTGAGAGGGTGGTCCTTCCCCGGTCGAGCCAGCCCAATACGAGCTGTAGTCGGATAACTACAGCTAGGCTCTACCACCTAAAACAAGAAAGAATTTTATTAAAACGATTATTGTGATTACGCTTTCAAGTCTTCGAGTCGGTCGTATTACAATCCAAATAACAAATCAAATATCAATTATGGGAAGAAAGATTTATGATATTTTATAAACTCTTCCATAGGGCAACTGGTAGTTAAAAACACCCACACACACTCCTCGTGGATCTTTAAATAATATTCTCAGAATTGCTAGATAAAAAAATTTCTTTAGTTTAATAGTGTTGTATGAAAATAATATAAATAAATAATTAAGGAATAAAATTATTGTCTAACTGTTTTCTATTAATTAATTCTAAACTAATAAAAAGCGACATTTAATAATTTTAACTTTTTTTTTAACTTTGGCTGAATGATTACCGTAACAACCGTACCGTAACAACTAATATTATAAATTGTCCAAACTTGTCCAGTCTAATGCTTTAAGTTATAACTATAGAAGCTTGATTATCATTAATTAAATGTAGCAAATAATTCCTCTATTCAACAAAAACAGGTTTTTTAAAAGTGCAACTTTGTAAAACTATGTGCCTTCAGGAATATCACCTGCGATTGAACTACAGTGACTCAAGAAGAATACCAACTTCTGTTATCTCAAATTGGCTTTCATTAAGTTTTATCGGACCGTATACGATTCCATTGAGTTCACTGCATACTTCTTGCACTTTTTAATAATTGTTATTAGATGTTTTTACGTGATAGAAATATTAACAACAATGAAACATATCATGACAAAATCTTTGAATTACTTTTTAATTTATGTTCAATTCAGACTTTCAATTGAAATATACTGATAATATTTAAGTAATATAAAATAATGAATATAAGGTTTATACAAAAGTACAAACAATGAGGTTTACACGAACTATGTGTAATGAAAATGTTGTTGTTGAATGTATTCTTGACATACTTATCTTTACAATGTACAAATAACGAAATTGCCAATATGTGAGACAAGCGTATATGACATTTTAAGCATTGTTATCTACTTTGTATCTTATAAATAAAAACTATTATTCTTTATTTTCCATTGTCTTCTCGCATAGCTATAAAATACTTTAAATAATAAATAATAAAAATGTTTCTGTTTATTTATTAGATAATTAAACAAATTAGCAGATGATTTGGTCTGGTGAGCATGTGACTGGTTAGCATTGAGGACATGCAAATATAAATTTGAAACATTGGAGTATCAATGGTACAGTGATAACAAATTGTGGTCTTGTGAAAGTAGTTAAGAAAAAAATACGTATCCTACTTTTCACGTTCTGAAAAGATGCTAATATGCTGCAAATATTCTTCAAATGTTTACCAGATGTCCTTGAAATTTCAAGAAAAATAATTTAATAATTTATTTAACAATAAACGATAATTTAAACTAAATCTTTTGTATGTCGTCATTCCTTTATCTAATTTACTATTTTAGCTGAAGAAAGGATTTATCGTATTGGATAACCTTCTAATATAAATACTATTTAATGCGATATTTCTCTATGTTACCTTTTATAAAACTTAAATTTTCACAATACTTTTAAGGATTTTATGGCGATCTGTAATGAGATAAGTTTAAAAAACATATTCCTAAATTTTAATTGTTGTTTTAGAAAATAGACAAACAAAAAATATAACAAAAGTTAACTGTATTATATTAGTATATATATAAGAGAAGATAGATAAAAATAAATGCAGTCATTCGTTTCTAGAGACAAATTATGAAATAAAAAAGCGATGACTTAAAATATACATAACACTATAAATTTGTTAAATTGTCGATGTTGTTGTTCGAATTCGATCGAATTGTTGTTGTTGTATATTTCTTATATTGTTCTTCAAATAAATCTAAAATTACTTTTTTTGAACTATATTAATAAAAGTATTTAAAAATCCAATTTAAATTTACAGTAAGAGCAAACGCCAGCTCCGTCACAGCAACAATGGCCTAACAAAAGGCTTTGTTGTGTAAGTCCTTGTAGTTGAAGTTTCAGTACATTATTGTGATAAAACATTCTGGTTTTACACATTGAAATAACATTTTTATTCCTTAAAATGTGTAACGTATAAAAGAATTATATTATAGTGAGTATGAAAATATTTATTTATATTACATAAAGATATATAAACAACAAAAAATACTTAAAGACAGATTGTTTTGCGATTTGTATTTTGTATACATTATATCTGTTACTATTTTTATCTAATTGGAGTGTTTTGAAATATTTTAAATACTTTTTGATATGATTTTACTCTTCATATCTTTTCCCGCACCAACCATTAAAGCAATTATAATGCTTGTAATCCAAACTGAATAAATATATCTAGAATTTATTGAGTATAAGATCGTTTAGATTTCCTTTTAAAATTAATGTACAAATAACAAAAACAATTATAAGTAATTATAAAATTAAAACTATAATAATACATATAACAGTAGTAAAAATCGTGAAATAAATGAACACATAAAAATATAAACGTTGATTATACTTACAATTATATGGAAATGTAGTATTCGATGACTGAGTGATTCAAAAGTGTTTAAAAATTGTGTCAGATTTTGAATGACAACGCAACTTATGTGTAGCAGACGTACAACTTCAAAAACGACATCAATCTATGCGAAATGTTAAATAAAATCTCATATTATATCACTGTTGTGAGAATAAGTATAATATAGCTTTCTGATTCGAAGCAAAGGGCAAAAGGAGAAGCTAAAATAATCCAATTAATCCTAACGGTTTCAAATATCGTTATTCAACATGTCCCAAAATACGGAATATATTTACTTACTAGCTTTTGCCCGCGACTTCGTCCGCGTTTCCGTCGTTTTTCGAAAAAAAATTAGCAGATGTCCTCCCTCATAGTTTTGACGTAACAGGCAGATTCACTTTCGTATTTTAGAAGGGCAATAGTAATATAATATGCCAATCCACAAAACTGTTGAAAAATATAAGTAACCGCAGAATATTATAATATACCCACGCTATACCCACGACTCGGTCAGCGTGTAACTCCTTGTTTTTTATTAAGATAATATATTGCTAATATTTTTAGATCAAATTAAAATGTTTCAGCGCAAAGCTTCTGGGTAGACTATGTTAAGAGTCGACCCGTCCGGCACGTGAACGTAAAGATTCCTAGAATTGCTAACCCGGGAAAGAGCGACGTATAATTGACCATGCGAGAAACAGCTAACACCGAGATCTACTCCAGCAACACGAAAAGTCTGCCCTTGAGCTTTATTGATAGTCATCGCATAGCACACCGATACTGGGAATTGCGTTCTTTTAAATTGGAATGGAAAATTATTTGGTATTATGGGAATTCTGGGAATAAAGACAGTTTCTCCTGCACCGCAACCTGTTAAAATTTGAGCCTCGATTACATTTTGTTGCAACTGGGTTACTTTTAGCCGAGTTCCATTGCAAAGTTGAGGTGGTCTTAAATTTCGGAGCAGAATTATCGGTATGCCAATTTTTAAACAAATTATATGAGAAGGTAGTCCAGGCATACTTAAAGAATTTAAAAATTCTATCGGGTAATTAGTGGCTTCTTGTTCATCAACCATTCTATTTATTGAACTATAAACTTTGCTTTCTCCCTGTATATTAGACAGTATTTTATTATTAATTTCAGATGCCTGGTCATTGCGAGGAGTCAAAATGGACCTTTCGCAAAGCCAAGAATTGTCCCTATTTAATATAATTGTTATGTCACCGTAAACCGAAGATATAAGATGTTGTTGGGATTGCACTATACAACATAACTCAGGTGTCAGAATAAGTTTTCCTTGGTGTAGTTGTGGATAGGTACCTTCACCAATCTTCAATAATGTATCAGAAAATTCACGATTATCTGCGTTGTCTCCAGTTCTCACTCGCATATTTATAGTCAAATGCACCGATTGTATATCACGCCACAAATAAGAGCTTTTCAGGCAAGCCCTAATCTCATCAGCTCGGGTTCCCCGTGGTATTACCGGTAAGGTTTGTCGGAAATCACCACAAAATAAAACCGTAATACCGCCCATTGGTCGATCATTTTGTCTTATGTCCCTTAGAGTTCTGTCTACTGCTTCTACTCCTTTTCGATGGGCCATCGTACATTCATCCCATACGATTAAATTACACTCACGCAATACCTTAGCTTTGTCGCTATTTCTTGAAATACTACAGGTTGGACTTTCCGTGCGATCTAAATTAATTGGTATTTTAAACATAGTGTGAGCAGTCTTACCTCCTGGTAGCAATGTTGCAGCTATACCTGATGAAGCCACGGCAAGAGCGATTTTACGCTGATTTCGAACATAAGCTAATATTAATTTAGTCAAAAAAGTTTTCCCAGTTCCTCCAGGTGCATCTAAAAACCATATTGTTCCTAAATTATTCTGCACACTCTCGCACACGCGATCATAGACTAAGCGTTGTTCTGCAGTCATCATTGGGACACCGTGATTTACCGCCTACTGCTGTTAAGTCTTCCTGAAGAGCTAATAAGCACTGATTTATAGCCAGATCTCGAAAATTATCATTAGTTGCGCCTTCATTATTGTGAGATAAATTCCGAAGAAAGTCTTCTGCAAATTTTTCTTTATATTTTTCCCATAATTGGACAGGATCAGATAAATTACAAAATGTGAGTAATGTTACAAATAAATGGCGTAACCGTCGTGGATTATCACTAACACAGGATTCTGCTAAAGCGTCATCCCAATGTTGATCATTTTCAAGCAAATGACGCGCTTGGCAAGCTGCATGATAAGTTGGATAAACAACATCGTCTACTTTTCTCAAATCTATAAATGATGTTGGTCCTCGCACTGTATGTAATAATAATCTCAAATAAAAACACTCTGCGTTGTTAGGATGAACAGTATACACTCTACCAAGAACATGTTCTTTGAAAATACCTGTCTCGCCATCTACAGGCCTGCCTCGGCGTCTACGGTTAAAGACACCTCGTTGTTTATCGTAGGTATAATACGATGGAACTTCTTCATACAAAAGAGACTTTGCGAAATTATCAGTTTGGCAAAGTCGAAAGAATGCCAATAAAGTTGTTTGTCTAGGGTTCTCTAATCGTTCTGTAACATTTTCGGCGTTAAAATATATACGTTGACCGCCTTCCAGATGAACATCCAGATGGGTCACAGGTGGATATCTTTCGTGAATATTAAAACTTAAGATCCGCCACACAGCTTCTGAAGAGCTGATATATCTGCCTGACTGAAATCTAGTAACTTCATCATGTTCATTTCTTAACGCAAACGTAGCTTGGTCACTGCCCTTGTTAATGTACTTACAAATATATTTAATTGACTCTACACTATTACACATTTCTACATTTATGTGAGCTTGAAATGCTCTGGACAATACAGGCGAATACGGAACGACCCACCTATTATCTAAAGTAACCTGTTGTCCAGACATTCGCTTTTCAACAGTAAAACCACCATTGTCTCTTGAACGGCGACGATATAATGGGTATCCATCATGTCCTGTTACAGTTTCATCCACTAATGCTTTTGGATACCTTTTAGTGCAACGACCGTCTTGCATGCAAGGAGCATTTGCGTTAAATGCACCACATGGACCATGTATCATATGAGTTTTAACAATGTCGTATAACAGGGGATCTGCAGTCGGATCTGGAATTTCAGCACTGATTAATCTGTCTACATCATTAGGTCGAACCTTATCTTTTAACCAAAGCAAGATATGTGCGTGAGGTAAGCCGCGTTTTTGCCACTCAACACTATACATATAACACAATACTTCTCCAAAAATGTTATCTTTGGTAAGAAGATCTATCATTGATTTTAATTTTAAATGAAACACTCTTGCAATAATATCATGGCGGTCATGCGGTGCCTGACCCTCAAGAAGCTCCCGAGTGATTTCATCCCACTTGGGATTGGTAGTTACAGTAACAAATAAGTCGGGACGTCCATATTTTCTTACGTAACAAAAAGCGTCTTGAGTACGTTCATGCATGTAGCGTGGACCACCAGTAAAAGAAGAGGGTAAAATAACTAAACGACCCATATTCACAGTATCGTTATCTTGCTGCATGGCATCGCGAAGGTGCACGTATTCTTCAGCGCGCAGCTGCCTTTGATTAGATCGTATATAAACTAATCTTTCGGTTTCAATTTTTGCGTACATGTCAACAATAAACTGATTAAATAAGCCACGAAAACGTTGAAAGTATACCAATCTATTCCGTCTCACTTGCAGGTGGTAACAATAAAATTGAAGGCATGACACCTTTTTATTATAATTAGGTGCGCCTGTGCGCGGATCGGTTTGGTATACAGCGAAATTATAACCATCTTCCCCTCGACAGTATATCATAGGATATTGCAAACTGTCGTAAGCCCTGTGGGTTTCGAAAATACGTTGCAAACGATTGTCTCTGGAACGTATAACGATATCACGCCTATCACATTCCTGGTCGACCAGTACTACAGCAACTTCATTCGTGGATGGAACGTTATGACGCCCAGGGTGTTCCTGAGTTGGACGCTTATCGGCATTTATAACAATTTTATAATTGTTATTACCATCTTGAGAAAGGGCTTCTAATGCCGATTTAAAACTGCATACGTACGAATTAACCTGATGTAACATGTTCTGAAGTTGTGAAATGAGTTCAGTATTTAAATTCGGAAAATATTGATTTCTTATATTCGACTGTTCGTTGTAATCGGATACAAAATATATTTGAAGAAATTTAGGTTGTTCTTCAGGCAAAAGGGACCCTATCAAATGGTAAACCTGACCTTGTACCTTAAAAGTGGGCATGAAAGGGCCTTCTGAGATTTGTTTAGCACCAAAGGATGTCATTTGGAATGCACTATTATAAGTGCGAATATTATCTAAAAACTGTTTGGATTGCAAATGTTCCCCTAAAAGTAGTGATTTTAAAGGTTCCGGTGGGTCTTCGAACGAAGGCAAATTTATTTTACCTCCAGAACAACAGAAACCAGCAGACTCCTTCCTCCACTTCGAAGCATTACAAAAGGAACATACTACGTTCATATCGCCTATTTCAGAAGATGATCTGTAATCAATTGTGAGGTTATAAGCAAACCCACTTTTATATTTATCGGACCACGCCACCGAATTTGTAGATTGATCTACCACGTGTATATCTAAGTCATTAAGACCATGTCGAAATCTATCTGCAGTAAGACGGGCCTCTCGCTGTTCTTCTGTTTCAAGCGACCGAATATTTTCAATTCTTAATCTTTCATTAGATAAAGTAATCAATTGTTCTTGTCTCAAAGAATTGTAATAATCGCGTCCCGACTCTAGTCGTTGTTCATGCTCATGTTCATCTTCAAGAGATCGAATCATGTTATGGTGCGCCCTATCATTTGTCAAACGGTCTTGATATTGAGTAAAAGTTTCAGATTCTCGAGACAAAATATGACGTTCGCGATCAGCTGTAAGCCGTAATTCCCTCTCAGTGAAGGTTTCGGACTCGCGAGATAAAATATGACGTTCGTGGTCAGCTGTAAGCCGTAATTCCCTCTCAGTGAAGGTTTCGGACTCGCGAGATAAAATATGACGTTCGCGGTCAGCTGTAAGCCGTAATTCCCTCTCAGTGAAGGTTTCAGACTCGCGAGATAATGTATGCCGTTCGCGGTCAGCTGTGAGTCGCAATTGTAAAGCAGTTTCAGCTTCTCGGGATAACGCATGTTGTTCCCGGTCAATGGAACGCCTTAGCTCTCGTTGAGAAGAGCTTTGAGAAGCCCGTGTTGTAGCTCGTCTCGCTGTTTCAGCTGCTAATCGCATCTCTCTTTCTGGAGAGCTTTCATTAGCTCGAGATGTTGAGGCACTAACTCTCATAGAGTTTAACCGATGTGCTCTTTCCTCTTCCGATTCTTGAGAACGCGTCATTCTCATTCTCCTAGCTTGACTCGAAGTTCGAGATAAAGATGGTCGTTTTTTAGGTGGCATCGTTTATTTTATTTTTAATCGACGGTAACTTAAATTCTATTTAGTTACCCAACAAAAAACTTACGTCAGAGGTCCTAACTATAGCTAAGTATATAATAAATAGAATATAAATCTAAGTGCCTATTAAAACTAAAATAATATTCTAATCGAATTATAAATATGTACGTAGGTACCTACAAATTACAAAAGAATAAAAAATGAAAATAAAGCTATACTTAATGCGTGTGCAATACTATCTACACTTACCTACTTCACTTAAAAATGAATAATAAGAAATACCTACAACTACTGTAATTAATCAAAGTACCTATGCTAATACAAAAAAAAACCTTAGATGTTCTAAGTACAGCTGCTATATAATAAAAAAATATAAATCTAAGTGCCTATTTAAACTTAAATACCTAATATTCTAATAGAATTAAACTAAGAAATATGTACCTACCTACCTACAACTTAGGTACAAAAAAAAAAGAAATGAAAATAAAGCTAAAACACGTGTGCAGTATAGGTAGATAGATAGTAGGCAATATCTACCTATACCTACTTCACTTAAAAATAAATAAAAAATACCTATGAATACTATAATTAATAAAAGTACCTACCTACGCTTTTATCTACTCAATACAAAAAAAACAAAACATAAAATGCCCAAAACTAACCTATCAGTAACTAAAAATCTAACAATAATCTAATCTATCTATCTATTATCTAATCTAAAAATCGAATCTAAATCTACTTAAAAAGAAATAAAATAGGAACTATTAATAGTTAAGAATTTAAACAAAACTAAAACTAATTTAGAAAATAACAACAAAAGAAATTAAAATAAACTATTTAAAGACAAAAAGTCGCGCTGATAAGCACGGTTTATAAAATAACAATTATTGTCTGTCAATAAAGTTCAACACTCTGAACGCATCAACAGCCAAATATTGATTGACGCTTGCGCTCGCCTCCCGCCCCTTTTATACTCTGCCGCCGCGAGCCCCGTCGAGCGCGGCAACCGTTACGCAAAAATAATCCTTATAGCTTGATTCACTATTCACGCGCGATGTCTTGTTGGCGTATTTCATGTAAGTAAGTATAAGTTTGGTGTTTCTATACCGATTTCAATGATTCTTTTTTTATTGAATTGGTGCTAATGTTTATTTTTTTTTTAATTAGGAATGATGGTGAGCATTATTGGTTTTATAAACGTAAAAGTAAACAAATATAATAAGAAATCTCCGAACTGCTAAGCTATCGAGAGTTATGCGTGTTATTGTGAGTTAACTATAAAAGGTAGATATATGCTGTCTTGGAATATTTTTCGTGTATTTTTATGTAGAATATTTCCGTTATACATAGTTTCTATGTAGCTCTAACCATTAAGGCTGCACACGCGACGGAAGCTTAAAAAATCAAGCAACTTCTCCCATTTTCTCAACATTTCCTTTCACTGCTCTGCTCCTATTCATTGTAGTGTGATGAAAAGTATACTATTACCTGCCCAGGAGTATAAAGAATAATTGTACTAAGTTTCGTTAAAATCCGTCGAGTAGTTTTTTTTTCTATAAATAACATACAAACAGACAGACAGACAGACAAAAATTTTTTAACTGCATTTTTGGCATCAGTATCGAACACTAATCACCCCCTGCTACTTATTTTGTAAATATATTTCATGTACAGAATTGACCTCTCTACAGATTTATTATAAGTATAGATGTCGTAAGTTACGAGCACGTAGCGCAGATTTATTACAAAGAACCCAATAAAGTATGAGTATAATTGTGTATCGCCTATAGACTTTTATTGTTATTTACTTTAATATAATGTTATTTACTTTACTTTAATATAAAATATGAGAAGTTGTGTCCCTTCAGTTTGTCCTTATGTTTGATATCGAAATAAGAATTAACCTTGTTGTTAATCTCCTGTATCTATAAAATTGGAGTGGAGGAAGTGTATGTATAACATATATGTGTGTATATGTATTTAGTGCGAATGATCTAAAGAATGTTAAAATAAGTGTTAAATTATTTTTCCGAAAAGTGTAATTGTGGGTGTTCTATATTATTAATTTTATTGTTGTCTTAAAAAGTGATGTTGTCGGTAACTGTTTCTAAATTCATTTAACAGCACACGGGTAAATTGAAAGTAAATGCCAGCAGACCTTTTTATTATTGCTTTGTTGATTTATTTATTATTATATAAACTAAAGAAACTAAAAAAAACAATAAATGTAAATGGTAAACGATGGTACAACGGTAATGGTAAAACGAATGGTAAACGAGACTGGTGTTTTATTGCTTTTATTGGCTTTTTATTGTTTCTTTTTTGTTTTATTTGAAATTGGAAAAAGCAGTGCCTCAATAACAATGGGTGTCAACATGCTTTCTTGCATTGTATTCATTACATTGTATTATTTTAAAAATCGGAGCAGTGTAAAATTATAAACAAAAGAATACTACAGTAATTGCGAATATTTAGAAATATATTATATATGTCATTTTGGTTTCAGGTGCGTCTGAAAAAAAAAAGGAACATAAGACAAGACCTCTGAGTTTCTTTCAGCTCTTGTCGGATCTGTAGCAAATAATTTTTCCAGTTGGTGGTAATTTTGACAAAAAAAAAGATAAAACTTACTTTCAATAAAGATTTTGATTTTGTAAGATGATTTTGATCCCAAATTAGGCTCGCATGTAATTAAAAAATAGTAAATCTTTTATAATTTATTAAGTGTCGCTTTGTAATGAAACTCGTTCTAAATCATTTAATTTAGTCTCTGTAGAATTTCACATGCAAATCTAAAACCCTACCGTTCGAGGTCGAAAATATCTTTAAACAAGTTTAAAATTAACTAGTAATTTATAATGAATTACATTAATTGAAGTTTGATAATTAAGATTCAATAAAAGACAAATGTTCAGACAAAAGAGATAATGGCGATAAATCTGTAGTTACCTTTTTTAGGGATCGGATGGACAAGGTAAAAGATTGGCTTTCTCTTTTGCCTTGTGAGCCAAAGAATCATTTCCCATGTCCAATGGCGGCAAAGACGGCTGGCAAAAGTTTCCCAAGCAAAAGTCAATCTCTTGAACGTCTTTACCATGATTTATATTTCAATATTTCCTTCACACTATATATATATATATATATATATACATATGTAAAACTTACCATTTTGTAACATATAGTTTTTTTTTGTTTTATTTAATATTTAAAAGTGTATTAGTAAAACCAATATAATAATAATATTTTATTGATTTTATTATTATTAAAGTTTACTTCAAAAATCTAAATTAATTTATAAATTAAAATGTAAGTTATAAGTAAATTCCAATATTATTTATATTACTGTTGACCTTATTGAATCAGTAATTAATTAATTACTGACTAAAGAGAGCCTTTATGTTAAATTGTTGTTATAATGATCAAATGTATCTCAAATAGATCATAATTATATAATATTACAATTGATAGTCGTAAGCAAGTCTCAGTTTTTGAATTTCAATTGACACATAAGTTTATCTTAAGATCTACCTGAGTGTCATCTGTCAATGACTACGATCCCATATGACGCTAACCTTAACCCATATTATATAAAGAACTACATGAAAACCCGGCTTCGCTTCGGCGAATTGTGATAATACACAAAATATTCCAAAAAGTAGGTACATATTTTTGTAGTTGTCGGTTTTCAAGAAATATTTTACAAGGAATCATTATTTTTTTATTATTCACGTAAGGTTTCTATCGAGTCTACCGTACCCCTTGATGAAATTACTAAGGTCCGTTAATAAAAAAAGTTTAATATTCTAATTAGAAATATATAACTAAAAACTTTTTCTTTCACGTAATCTTAAGACGTGCTGATCGTGATAAATAAAAAACTAAAAAAGTTTTTTTTTTTTTTTTTTTTTATTTTAGAGGAGGGCAAACGAGCTTGCGGGTCACCGTTAGTATGTGATCACCGCCGCCCATGAACTCTTGCAACATCCGAGGATTCACAAGAGCGTTGCCGGCATTGGAGAAAGGAATATATGCCTTTTTTGAAGGTACCCATGTCGTATCGATCTGGAAATACCGCCGAAGGAAGTTCGTTCCACGTTTGAGTGGTACGTGGGAAAAAAGTCCTTGAAAACCGCACAGTTGAAGATCACCACGCGTCCAGGTGGTATGGATGATAAAGGACGCGATGGCGAGCTGTGCGGTAGTGAAATTCGGCGGTAGGCATCAGATCGAATAGTTCTTCGGAACACTCCCCGTTGTAAATGCGGTAGAAGACGCACAAAGAAGCCACGTCTCTACGCAATGCCAGAGAGTCCAGCCGTTCGCAAAGCACTGGGTCCCCGACAATCCGAATGGCTCTCCGTTGTACGCGGTCAAATGGTAGAAGCTGATATTGGGGTGATCCGGACCAGAGATGAGAACAGTACTCCATGTGTAGCCGGACCTGCGCCTTATAGAGCGCAAGTCTTTGGCCAGGTTTGAAGTACTGCCTCGCTCTATTGATCACTCCCAATTTCTTCGAGGCCAACTTGGCCTTGCTCTCCAGATGACCACGAAACTGACAACCGCTCGAAATGTCGAGACCCAGTATTTTGATAGTTGGCGAGGCAATAAGAGGAGTGCTCTCGAAGAGCGGTGATACGACAAATGGGGTTTTATTAGTGGTAAACGCGCAAACCTGTGTCTTTAGGGGATTGAACTGAACGTGGTTCAGTTCACCCCACACAAAGACCATCCCCAGGGAGGTCTCTATTGAAGACACAAGTTTCTTTCGGCACTCGTTGACGTTTTCCCAAGAGAGACCTGCACGACCAGAACATACCGCATCCCCAGTGCTGTCATCCGCATAACAATGTATGTTGGAAATATCGAACATATCATTGATGTGCAGGAGGAACAGAGTTGGGGATAGCACGCAGCCTTGGGGTATACCAGCGTTCACGGGCTTGGGGCCCGAGCAAAAACCGTCGAGAACGACCTGTATGCTCCGCCCAGTGAGAAAACTGGTGATCCACTTGCATAAACTCTCGGGAAGCCCATAGGAAGGTAGCTTCGAAAGAAGCCCCTTGTGCCATACACGATCGAAGGCTTTCGCCATATCCAGACTAACTGCCAGACCCTCTCCCTTGCTTTCAATAACAGCTGCCCAACGGTGTGTAAGATACAACAGAAGATCACCAGCCGATCGACCATGGCGAAAGCCATATTGCCGGTCATTGACCAACTGGTGATCCTCGAGGTAGGTTAGGAGCTGTCGGTTGATAATAATCTCCATTATTTTGGAGAGAAGGGAGGTAATGGCGATAGGTCTGTAGTTAGCTGGGTCCGAGCTATCACCTTTTTTAGGGATCGGATGGACAAGGGCACGCTTCCATGAGACCGGGACTACGCCTTTAAGATAAGAGTACCGAAATAGACGCGTTAGCACTGGAGTCAACTCAGGGGCGCACGTTCGTAGCACCAATGGAGAAATGCCATCTGGCCCACTCGACTTATGAACATCCAAGGAAAATAGAGACTGCCTAATAGTTTTCTGCCGAAAAACTATTTCCGGCATTGAGCTCTGACACCGGGGGATGATAGGCGGTGTCTTCCCCTGGTCGTCCAAAGTCGAGTTGGAGGCGAAAAGAGTGCCCAAGAGATCGGCTTTCTCTTTTGCCGTGTGGGCCAGAGAGTCATTCCCCATGTGCAACGGCGGTAGGGACGGCTGGCTAAAGTTTCCCAGAGTGGACTTTGAAAGCGCCCAGAATTTGCGCGTACCAGGCGGGTACTTTGCCAGCTGATCCCCAATTTTGACGACATGCTTGAACTTTGCTCTAGCGATTTGCCGTTTGAAGAATCTGGAGGCACGGTTGTATTTCCTCTTCAGAACTCTAGAGTTCGGATCCTTAGTGACTAACGCATTGACCCAAGCTTGATAAGCCTGCCGTTTGCCAGCTGCTGCAGCTCTGACAGACGCATCAAACCAAGGCCGCGATCTGCCACCAAGTGGTACCACAGAGCTTGGTACAAATAGCTCCATGCCCTGTAGTATCACATCAGCTACAGCCGCAGCGCAGTCACTAGGATCATCGGAAGGGAAACAAATCGGCCCCCATGGGTAGGATGCAAAAAAAGACCGCATTCCATCCCAATCCGCTGACTTGTAGTGCCAAACGCGTCGAGTCGCAGGTGTTGTGCGAGCCGACCGTTGAATGGGCACTACACTCCGTACCAGACAGTGATCAGAGGAACCTAAGGGAGCCTCGACAGTGATCTGGTACTTTTCTGGATGTGTAGTCAGCAGAAGATCCAACAAAGAGGGCGTGTGGCTGTCCACGTCCGGTAGACGAGTGTGCGTCTTTACCAGCTGGGACAGACCATTTGCCAGAGCAAAGTCAAACACAGATCTCCCCGCGTAGTCGGTGGCACGTGACCCTAGCCAATCGGCATGGTGCGCATTAAAGTCCCCTAGGACTACGACTTCGGCGGAGGGAGTCTGTGAAAGCAGATCGTCAATCTTCGCCTGAACATGGCCCAAGAGTTGATCCGTTGACTCTGACACGGTCGTCCATGTCCACGCGCAGCCAGAGTACAGACAGGTCCCGACCTTCAAAAACCTGAAGGCGACGGTAGCAGATATCCTCCCTTACGAACACAGATACCCCGGCGTGTGGTATAAAATGATGTTCTTGTTTATACCCGGGGTATGATAGGTACGCTGTGTCGCTAGGTTGAGATATCTGCGTCTCCGTCAAAAACAACAAGGCCGGCTGCGCCGTCTCAAGGTGGTAGTGGACGGCGTTTAGGTTCGAGTGAAACCCCCGGATGTTGCAAAAGTCCACATCTAGAGTGGAGCGGGGTGCCGCTGTTTGCCGTCGTTTGCCCTCAGAAACACAACAGGCGATACTTTGCCCGCCCCAGATACGACGGGCAGCTCGAGCAAAATCCGATCTTTTATCTTATTAGATGAAAATTGTTAAGCAAATACATAACAGATATCAGCAGATTTTGCACAGCAAATAACCTTTCTACCAGGATGATATAACTTACAAATCGACATTGTAAAATATATAGGAATTAATACAAGTCACATATCTAATGAATGGTCACGGGTCATAAATAAAAACTATTGCAAAAATAGACAGAAAGATCGATATGCAAATATTAAATAAGATCTCAATGAGATATTTAATAATATACCTGTGACATTATTATTCTATTGTATTAGTAAATCATCCAGTTAAACGTTATCATGTAGTTATGTTAATAAAAATCTTACAACTACATTATATTAGTTATACCAGTTATAATTTAACATAACTTATTTGACATAAACATTTTAAAAATTTTTAAAGTTTTTTTAACTATATCTGAAATTTTTATTTTTTTGAATATCATTGTGCTCTTGAATATCCCACCAAATGAGCAGGTTTTATAATAAAATAATAAGTATCTATTTGTAATCAAAACCATAGATTGTAGCAATATTTTTGACTTCAACTAATACATATAGGTAGATATTTTCCATCACATATTGTAATGTTTTTAACACATTGTATTAATTGACAAA
The DNA here is from genome assembly GCA_918358865.1 of Melinaea marsaeus rileyi. Taxonomy (NCBI): domain Eukaryota; kingdom Metazoa; phylum Arthropoda; class Insecta; order Lepidoptera; family Nymphalidae; genus Melinaea; species Melinaea marsaeus. Next base: position 13,012,034 of record OU911085.1, read on the forward strand.
AATAACATTCTATAAATCAAAAAAGGTTTAAAAATATTGTATTAAATAAATAAACCAGGTATCACAATATACTATTAATTCTGCGAAGAGGAAATGGCTTCTAAAGGTTCTATTAAATATGAACAAATTTTATTAACCATTCCACCAATTTCGGGTTAAAAATTTTCAGACCTTGATGCTAACTAACAAGCATCAATGTGGCCAGAAGGTAACTAAGCTGTATTTTATTGGATGATTAAGATTTGTTTGAGACTAGTTCTCCTAAATAAATTCCAAAAAAAAAAATGTTATAATATGAATAAGTCACACTGCATACACGTACATACACATCAAGACGAGTGCAGTCAATAAGTGTCTTCCATAGTGAATTCCAATCTGCGAATTATTAGTTGCGTTATCTCGAATTTCAAAAAAAGATTTCCGATTCACATTTTAAATCCTTTGATCTGTTTTATTGTATGTGATCTGTGAATTTCTAAGCATATTTCGAAATGAACATATAATATTAAATATTTTTTATGGAATGAATATGACATCGGCTATCCAATCTATAATCACTAGATATCCTGTTATCAAATCGTTACTATAATATGATAATTTGTCCGGACATTAATAGAATGATTGATGGAATCCTTATCCGTTCCTTGGCCAAGTGTCTTAAATAGTTGTTATATGTTTTGATAATGAAAGATGTGAATCTTATAAAAACTAATATTATCTATAATAAAAAGTATAATGAAGTGGCTATAATGACTTCACTTTACGGTAATTATCGAGTTATATTGTATTTAGGGCTGAACAATAAACAATTATTGACAAATTTCAAACTCACTGAACGGTTATCCTCAGGCTAGTAAACAATTAATTTACACAATACGGTAAACAATACTGAAACAGAAAGTTCAAAAGCCATTTGAAAAGTGAGGATTTTAATTAATAAATTATTTACCTTAATGGCACTCGATCCAAATAAATATATATTTTTATTAGAACCCCAATTGATTACTCATTACGTATTAATAAGAGATGATATAATAAAAATATGATTTCATCATGTTTGATTTTTTATTGTATTAACTTCATGAAGGTATAACGAAGTTCAATATAAAATTGTTTGATCTGCGTATGTAAATATCTGAATTATTGCAACCTTGATGTAAGCAATAATAAATATAATAAGAACGTTTTTCTTTTGATATATTCTTGGTATGTGGTTAATATGGAGTATTGTAATAATATATCACATTATTCAACATTTTATTTAATTATATTGTAAGTAGTTCTTTATTGATGTCATATTCAAGCTTCATTCTTATTGAATTAGTTCAATATTTAACTCTAGGTTCTCCCTTCAATACTATTTCTATTCATTGTTAAAAAAAAACAATTATTTCAAGAACAAGCATACACGACTGAGATAAGAACACTAGCATAGACATAGCAGGATTCGTAAAAAAAAGACCTTTCATAAAACTTATAGCTCTCTGATCTAAAAGATCAGGTTATCGTCCTTAATATATTTTATGCAAAATAAAATTGGTTTAATTATCTATCTTTATTTTCTAATTACATGATTTATTATATTCATTTAAAATATAATACGTGCTCCATTACAAAAACTTATATTTAATTATCTGTGTCATGTACTGGACGCGTACATATTTTTTCTTTTAATATTTATGTTACTATTTCATTATATATACCTAAAGATGTTTTTATGTCTGCTTGTTTCATTGTTTCTTTAGATGTAAAAGTATACATAAAAATAGTTTTCTAAAGAGTTTATTTAATTACATATATATAAAATTATAAAAAGCATATCATGTGAAGTTAAAATTCCTGTTTTAATTTTCCTTTTAAACTATAAATACTCATAGAAAAATAATTAGTTTGTTTGTCGGTTGATTTTAATTTCCAAATTGTTTTTATTTTATATTCTTGTTTTTCTTCTCTTCTTTTTAAAATTATTCGCATTTTTTTCTACTTCTTTTTCAGAACAAAGCTTCCTTAAATTAAATGGCTAACTCCCTTGAGTTTATTTATCTGGATACATATCCTATTTTAAAATTATAAGTACCAGATCGAACATCCCATGTTTTATAACATCACTTTATATGAATTGGTTGAGAGAAAACTCTTAAATACTTAATAGTTAAAATAAGTAAATATTATTGGTTTGGTATTTCGATATACATTTTTTTTATAAACAGTAATAATATTATTTAATAATAAAAATTTATTTGTAATTATCAAAAACATTTTTGAGAGTGAAGTTAGTTAGTTATTACGATAATAGATAAATTACTAATATAATATTTAAGTCACTACTTACTCCTTTATGCCTATATAAAACAACATATGAGACAATATAAAAAAAAAAAAAATTATATAATATAGATAAACTATCGTCTATATCTATCCGTATTATATAAATGAATAACCAATATATACATATTGGAATCATAATATTATTTAGAAATTTATTTTATCAGATTTAAACAATCTAAGTGAAGATATAAGTTTCCCCTAAATATGACTTTTAATATTTTGTTCTTTATCGGACTTGATGGACGGACGGACTTTATGTTCTTAACTTGTAGCCAACTTCTAAAAGACCTAAAAACTAATTGTTTATATTTAATACAATATAATAAAAGATAAATAAATAATAATCGATAAAAAAGACTATTCCAATTTTCTACGAAAAGCTTTCGTGATTATATTGCAAGCACCAACATTTCAATTTATCGAAGAAAAAGTCAACCAAATGAATATTTTAAATGAACTATCGGTTTTTATTATAAAACTGAAGAGTTTGTTTGTTTGACAGCACTAAATCTTGAAACGAGTGGTTCGAATTAAATCTTGTGTTTGATAATCCATATATTCATTCAAGTTGTAGGCTATGTATAACATGACATGCTATATAACATTATAAATAGTAGGAACGGAGCAGTAATGAAAACAATCACAAGAAATGGGGAAAATTATTCGTTTTGACAGAAATTAGGGGATTCAAAAAAAAGTTTTAGCGTTACTCGATTCTACCACAATACTATATTTGTTTTTATTTATATTATAATAGCTATTCTCCACCACTTTATTTATTTAACTCTCAAAGTCAGATTATTTTAGAAAAGTTATTAACAGCAACCAAATACACTACCACGACCAATAATATATGTATGTTATAGTCGTATGTGTCAATTATAATTGATTAATAATTCATAATCATATAATTATATGAAATAAACCTATGGATGGATATATAAACATAAATGTTTATAAAGATGTTACGCAAGCATAGCCAAGGGCAATTGTTATAGTAAGAACCAACTTGGTTTCACACGGTTAAATGCTGACACCACGCTTCGAGTATCCTGAAGACGACACCATACGGCTTGCGTTCTCACCATCGATGGGAATCGAGGATAAAATATATTCATTCTTGGGTCAATCGCTGACCTGGAATCACCTTTTTTTAGTATTAATTAATTATAAGTTTTAATTGTAACTCTTTAATATAATTTTATAAAATAATTGTTTTTCTTTGCATCCTTCGCTGCCACCAAACTTAATTGGCGCAGTCGGTAGGATATTCGAGATATATTCGGTACGCGTCGCGTCAAGATTTCCCCTAATATCGGTGCGAGATCCCGCGTGACTAACCGATTTCGAGTATCCGAATCTACATACATCGTGGAGGCCAGCGGAGGTGAATCCAAAAATCGATTCGGCAAAGAAAATCATGTTCATGTAAGTACTCTGAATCTTTCAAGTCCTTACCTATCCTAATTTTTAACGTTATTCTTATCCTTTCAATTTATTTTATTATTCCATTAGATTGTTCAAGTAATTTAATATATAAATACTATTATATATAATTTTAAGAGTGTTAGATTAGTGTTCAAAATTTTTCATCCGAGAGAAAACAGTAGCCGTAGTTTGTGTAAGGGTAGATCTAGCAGGCTCGATACTATAGACGAATTTAGGCAATTAAAAAAAATTGTTATACCTAGTATTAAAATGTCTCAAGATATAATGGGTGAGATATACAAGTCACTTAGAGTTTTGCCTGATTTTGACGGTAACCCCCATGTGCTAACAAGATTTATAAATTTATGTGATCAATTAGTACTTGCATATTTTAAAACAGAACCGGGTTATGAGTTAACCAATTTGGCCCTTAGTAATGGTATATTAAATAAGATTACAGGCTCTGCAGCTCGATTGATAAATTCCAAAGGTATTCCTGAAAATTAGTTCGGTATTCGTAGTGCACTTATTAATAATTTTGCTGACCATCGAGACGAGACCACTTTTATTTAACGATTTATCATTACAAACCCAGAGGAAATAGCTAATTTAAAAACCTTATTCGGATGTATTTTACCTTGACGGAGAACCCTTAACATTTACGAACAAAATTAAGCATAAAATTAAAACAAATGATGAGATCCTAGTTCATGTTAAAAGCTATAGGTACCCGTATGTCCATAAACAAGAGGTTAGAAGTCAAATCAATAAAATGCTTGAACAAAATATAATTAGACCTTCGGATTCCGCGTGGAGCTCTCCTATTTAGGTGGTCCCTAAAAAGGCAGATGCTTCGGGTAAAACCAAATGGCGATTAAAATTATCCGAATACGATTTCTCATCAGTCATTCATAAGCCAGGTAAATATAATACAAATCATTTATAAGCCAGGTAAATATAATACAAATGCTGATGCCTTATCCCGTTTAGTAATTCATAACGAAGAACTAAGTTCAATAGCAGTAAATGCATCTGAAAATTACTAGCACTATTACAGCTTCAGAAGCTGATAGAGATAATTCTAATACCCTAACAGTTCATACCGACAATGAAAATCCTATTTTGGAAATCCCGATTTCTGACGAACCCCTAAATAAATTCACAAAACAGCTAGTTTTAACAATTGTAAGCAATATTAAAGGAAGACCAATAGTTTCAAAACCTTTTGAAACACACACACGAATCACTGTTCAATTGTCAGAAAATAATCTCGAAGAAGATATCATTAATGTTATCAAAGAATATGTTCATCCCAAAATTAAAACAGGGTTACTCATAAATCCCCCATTAGCAATGTACTCGGTTATTCCCATAATACAAAAAGCTTTTAAAAGTTCAGCTATGAATTTAATACTAGTTAAAAAGGAATTGGAAAACATAAAAGAATACTTAAAACAACAAGAAATAATAAGCAAATACCACGTAGGTAAAACTAATCATAGGGGTGTTAATGAATGTCATCTCGCCCTATCTCATAGGTATTATTGGCCAAAAATGCGAGAGCATATAACCAAGTTCATTAACAAATGTATAATTTGTGGTCAAGCGAAATATGATCGCAACCCTATTAGACAACAATTTCGTATTGTCCCTCCACCGTGTAAGCCTTTCGAAGTTGTTCACCTAGATTTATTATCTATACAGAGTGAAAAGTTAATAAAAATAAAATGACCAAAGCTTTTAATTTAATTCATGAGTCTAGTTTAAGTTACAGAAATGAATTAACAAATACTCATAATAAGTCTAGAGAGCCCGAAAAGCAATTCTCTCCCGATCAACAAATATTTATTAGAAACCCTTTTGCTGTTCGTCAAAAGATAGCGCCGCGTTACACACATGATACAGTTATAGCTGATCTCACGATACATATATATACGTGCAAAAAAGGCGGGCCAATTGCTAAGTCTAGATTAAAGAGAGTTCTTAAATAAAACTTGAAAATCTAGATGATGGTCCCGGCATTTTACCTTTTAAACTAGGTCCTTGTCACATAGTGTCTCATTATCACTCATTCTTGAAGTATATCGATATCCACGAATTGCAAGACAAAGTAAATACAGTTCATATCCAATTAAGCAATATAATCTCTAATCTTAATAATAAAACTTTTTCTTTGTTTGAGCCCCATACTAACTATTTGAAAGAAAAGCTTCAAGTCGTTATAGAACAATTGCAGTCATTTGAAATTAGCCGCTCTAAAAGAGGTCTCGTTGATGGTCTCGGGTCCGAAATAAAAAGTATTACCGGTAATCTTGATTATACAGATGCGTTACAGTTTAATAACGCAATAAGATCACTACAAGAAAACGATAATAAATTAGTTACGGAATTTAACAGTCATGTAAGCCTGACCAAAGATTGGATAACTCGGCACTCTAAAATAATAGATAAAATAATAGATAATCAGAACAAATTAGCGGAACTAGTAAAAAACATTAGTCTAAGTTTGGAAAAAGGTATCTATGAATCCAATCAATATGTTCATTTAGGACAAACTATTCTCATAGTCGATGATAATGTTGGCAAGTTGTCACAAGAGATAACTAAGTTACAGAATGTGCTAGCATTTATAAGGACATCCACGGCTCATCATGATGTCATTAGTTTAAGTTCTATTAGAAATATAATTAGAAAGCTACGTAGTATGTATGGTAGTAATAAAGTACTAGATATAGAGGCCCGAGAGTATTATGACGTAATACAATTAGGTTCTTATTATGTAGGAAATGAAATAGTTATAATATAAATTCCCAATTATAAAATCCCAAATATATAATTTATATAAGATATCCATAATCCCTAACAAAAATCATGAAATTCTTGTTCCCCAACACCAATTCCTTGCAATCCATTTGAAAGATTTCAAGTACATAGAGGCTGAATGCCCGAAGTTCACTAAAGGGTATCTATGTGAAGAGATACACAACATACATAGTCGTACATCGCCGGATTGTGTAACAGCCCTCGTTACTACGCAGCAAAAACTCCCCGAATGTAAACCAGTCACCGTATCCCTACTTACGTCAGCCTACGAGAAACTCGACGATCGCCACTACACCATTAGCTTTCCAACTCTTACTAAAGTACGCTTGTCCTGCGATCAAGATATCTACAAGATGTTGCAAGGAAGTTATCTCGCTATAATTCCATATGATTGTTTCATTCAAACAACAGAATTCATCATCTCGAACCTCAACGATCGACTAAAAGGTCAAGCCTTGAAGATAATAGATGTCCCTAATGAAAATACACTCATTTCAGCAGCACATCTGATATTCAAATTAAACTCCATTAATTTGACTAACCTTCACGCTACCAATAGAGAGGTTATTCTACAGTCACCAGTAAACTTAAGCAAGACCAACGATATAAGCGTCTACCATACAACAATACCTTTATATACGTTACTATTCGGTGCATGTGTACTAATTAGCGGCCTTGCATACCGGAAATACCGACTTAAACATACGAAACACACCATCCAAAAAACTCAAAGGGATGAATCAGAACTTCCAGCGCAATTTACAACGAAGGTCTTCAATAGTCGCTGTTCTACGGGGGGAGGTGTTACGCAAGCATAGCCAAGGGCAATTGTTATAGTAAGAACCAACTTGGTTTCACACGGTTAAATGCTGACACCACGCTTCGAGTATCCTGAAGACGACACCATACGGCTTGCGTTCTCACCATCGATGGGAATCGAGGATAAAATATATTCATTCTTGGGTCAATCGCTGACCTGGAATCACCTTTTTTTAGTATTAATTAATTATAAGTTTTAATTGTAACTCTTTAATATAATTTTATAAAATAATTGTTTTTCTTTGCATCCTTCGCTGCCACCAAACTTAATTAAGAATGCATACATGTTGATAAATACGAAGACCGGAAGCGTGTCTGGTCACAAGAATATTCTGTAAAAATATTCAAAATACAATAGGCTAATCGTGAGGACAAATGTTTCTTTTGCATAAAAGTTAAATCACTTTATAAAACATCTTTTCATTACTAGCACTATAGTTATAAAAAAAAACTAACTATGTAAGAAGTAAGTTGCTATTTTAAACCTTAAATTGCTCACAAAACTATTTCTAATTAATTAGTTATCGGTATTTTGGTGAGATCCGGCCAAAAACACAAGATGTTCCTTTTATTCATGGTTGCTTATTGTGTATAACATACCATATTGATAACATTATTTAAATTAATTTACCATTTAAAATTGTTCGTTGTTAAACAATATAAATTACATTAATTTGATTGTTGTATTTTCATTACTGAGAACCATCAAACGAGCTATGATTTATTATATAATTATAAAAACATTCTGATGACTTATGAAATGAAAGCCGAAGCCGAGACTTTCAGACTTTTTACAATTAGAACTTCGGCACTTGTATCTTAATACTAAAATATTAATTATATAAGTGTAAAATAATTTAAATGTCTTATATATTGTCTAGTAATAAAAACCAATGTTTACAATCGTAACACATTTGTATGTGTTTCATAATCTTTAAATATATCTAAGGGACCATTTGAAATATTTCTGAAACCGTACCTTTACGAGTAGGCATCAGTGTCACTTCCAACTAAATTTCACAGTGAAATGAAGAGTAATTCATGAACCTTTTGATGAAAGGTCCAAAGTAACTTGAAGTGAGAACGGGTTAGTTTACTAAATACTTGCTTTGTCGAGTTTGTTTATTGCTTTAATCTCAACTTCGTATTACTTCTAATATAAATTTGTTCGTGTTACAGAATAAACGATGTAAAGATTTGTAATATGCAGGGTTATCTCTATGAGATTAATGTGTAAAAGATATTGAGTACTTGATGTGAAACTCTACAGCACAGCCAAATTATTATTATAAGAGAAACGGAAACAAATCTCTGAGAAAATCCCATCGAGACAAAGAGTGGGTTTCGGGGAAACTTACAGATGACGAACGCGATAGGACTATCAATCAAAAAACATAATACATTGTAAAAAATGCCCAAGTCATTTGCCTAGTCATTATATTAATTAAGATGTTAAAAAAGTTAATATTGATATAGTTACAATAAAATGTTGTTAGTAAACTAACAAGGTATCAGTTATGATAATAGCTGCTCTCATAGATAAGTACTAAATTAACCGACTACCATTTTGATTGGATTTCAAAATTTACACGGTGTTGAAAGACTTGTGCGTTCTTTGCATATTTTTTTTTATGAAATTGGATACATAATATTATTTCCTCCAAATATAAATTTATTCACTATTATTCCTCCAAATATAAATTTATTCACTATTATTCCTCCAAATATAAATTTATTCATTATTTTCTTCTCACTAGTAATATAAGATCTATTTAAGTTAATTACAATTTTCTTACACGAAGAGGTGGATGAAAGAGATCTTTAAACATAGCCAGTATAGCGCTAAGTTAGGTTCAAACGTTAGACCTAAAAGAAAGTTGAAGCATTTTTTATAAAAAAAAAGAACAAAAACATAAAAGAAGATTAACACAAACCAAGTCACAGTCTGTAAAGTAGTCTTGTTTAATCTTTTCAAATGATCTTAATTTTCGGAACTTCTACTAAATTAATTCCTTAAATGCTGATGCAAAGTTTGATCAGAATATTGCAGAGGAAAGTGTTGTATTAAGATTTAGAATTTTTAAAGTTACAGGGACATTTACTAACTTTTATGTCAGTGAATTTACTTTGCTAATCGAGTTATAGGATATGTTTACACTAAGTAATACATTTGTATTCACGTAACAAGGGATATCTAATCCAATCTTCATTTCCCGGAACATTGATCGTATGCGGATCCTAGTACTTTTATGGATTGCACGTGATGTAAGTCGAAATAATATATTTGTATATATATATACATAGTCAGATTCATGTTAAAATATACATAAATTATAAATATATTACTGTGAAGCTCGGGGACCGAAAATCCTTTTAAAAATATTATATTCTAATACTAATAATAACATGAATCTCATGTATAAATTGTAGATTGGTAAACAACCAAAGGTAATTCAACTTCGGATTTTGCTGCTCAGTGTACATTACTTTATGACAAAGGGAATTGGGATCTTTGGAAAACATCTCGCCAACATTTCCATTTTCTAATTATTCTTTTATTTTTTTAAGGAGTTTCTTTGAGATTATTATTGTTGTCAAAATAATGTTTTATTTTTATCTATCCTACTATTTAAAGTCTTAAAAATATTTCACTCACGTGAATAGGTGGAAGATAACAAAGACGTCACACTTTTATCGAAAATTATAAGCTCTTTTGGAAGAATATACACAGAAGATGATACTACACTGTGGTGTTTGTTACAATAAATCTTATAATAAATTTTGTACAATTATGTCCTACCGTGTACCTGTGTTTAATTTGGTAATAAAGCTATTACGCAGGATTTTTATAGAAAATCAGCAAAGTATTATTTGTACTGATGCATATTATGATTGAATTAAAAATATTAAGAAATAGATTAGTTCTTATTCTCTAATATTAGAGAATAAAGAAATAATCGTTGATTATAAAAAAATATTGAAGGTTATAACATTGTATTAACTAACATTTAAAATAAATTCACTGCGTATGTATGTTTATGTACTTACTTACTTAGCTTCACGCCATATCCCTTGCGGGATAGCCAGAAACGACGGAGCGCCAAACGCTACGGTCCCTGCATACCTCTTTCGCCTCGGCCACAGACATCAACCTCTTCATACATGCCCTCCGGGGGGTCCTCATGCTTTTTACGTGACCTTCCTCCAGTATCATAGATACTGTGTTTTCGAAGATCACTCGAGGCCTCCCCCTGTCTCTCTTACCGCTCACTTTTCCTTTATAAATCTTTTTTATCATTCTTTCATCACTCATTCGTTCGACGTGCCCAAACCACCTGGGCACGTTCTTCTATATTCTCAACGTGACATCTTCGCTAGTACCTGCCATTCTCTGGATATCTTCATTGCGGATTCGGTCAGTTAGACTGACACCGCATATTCTGCGAAGAGAATCTCCACAGAATTAATTTTTCTTACATTATTCTTCTGTGTTACCCAAGTTTGGCTGCCGTATAACAGCGTCGGTACAGCCAAACGTGCAGCTTTAATAACATTTCGCCGTCTCAACAATGCAGCCAAAGCATGGTTGACTCTGTTACCGGTAGCAATACGCCTTTCCACATCCATTTCGTATCTTCCATCTCTGCTAAACATACTTCCGAAATATACCACTTCATTCACTTGTTCTATTATCTTACCATTCACGTTGATCTTACATTCTGTTCTCTCTTCATTTCTTTCAAATATCTGCATTCAGGTTTAGACTATTATTTTCACACCCATTTTTCAGAGTGATGACCAATGCCTGAAAATCGCATTCTGATGATTCAATGAGCACTGCATCATCTGCATATAGCAAGCAATTGGCCTTAAAGTCAACTACTTTTACTCCCATGTCACTGTCTTTTACGCCTTGGAGACAACTATCCAAATACAAATTGAATAACCAAGCTGACATAGCGCAACCTTGCTTAACACCCGATTGGATGTCAAATCAAGGCGACATGTCAGCTCCTAGCTGTCAGCACACAGGCTGAGTGACATTTGTAAAGAGACTTTACAGCCTGTTGCAAGCGTCCGTTCACGTTGTATTGGGGTAGTATCTCCCATAACTTCTTTCTGACAACCCTGTCTCAACATGCAGAGTGAAAAGATCTAATCTATACACCTTCTTCCAGGTCTAAAACCTCCTTGGGCCTCCCACAACAGCCTTTCAGATATTATGTTTATAATATTAGTAATACTATATTTGCTAAGAAAAACAACACCTGGTTTCCAAAATATATTTACAAAAGTGTCAAAGTAATGTATAAAAAAAACAAAATAATAAAAATCTGATTCGAGGGTAGTAAACCAATCGATGCACATGTAACATTCAAAACCAACTATTTTAAAGTGTCGTAATTCTTTAGTAGCTTAGAATGTAGTCACTAATGACGTGGGGCTCTTGCTTTTTGTGACTGTAATCTTATTTAAATAAGGCCTCTCGTTAAGTAAAATACTTTTATTGAATAAGAAATATTTGTATTATTTTCTCGAAAGACAAAAATGCAGAATTGAAACTAATTCTACAAAATTAAAAACAATTCGACAGAGATAAAACTAATGCTGACTTATTTACTATAAAAATGCAGAATTTCAACTAATTCTAAACTAAAACAATCAATAACTTCATTATAATATTCATACCATTATTATTATATAACAAAGAACAAATGATACCAGCATTAAACGGTTAATTATTTTAAAGGAAATGACTACCCTCTTTAAGTATGAAGATATTATAAGTATTTAAAAAAAAAAACAAGTAATATTAATAAAAGTACATCTTGTTCAGTTATATAGTTTTTTCTATGTGTATAATATAATGCTCACTTTCATAAATGATAAGATTGTATAAAAAAAAATGTTTTAATTATTTTACTGGACTTGCCTTCAGTTCACTTATGAAATCTTCTTCTGTGCCCCGCTTGTAAGTAGTTTCAAATTGGTGAGTTAAAAGTACGCCAAAATGTTGCCATTCACTGGCTTTCACCACACAGAGGTATACTAAATAGTCCTTTTTAATCCAAATTATGTAACAAAGCAACGTTGATATACAAACACATTCAACTTCACTTCATCAAGTATAAGTTAAAATTCACAATATTCCATGGTTTTGTATTAATGTAATGATTGTAGCACTTTGCTTTTAAAGTTAATGGCGAGTAGGCTTTTAATTATGTTCCATTTATTAAACTATCTAAATATTTTATATACACGTTATATCAGTTTGAAAACTAAATAATATGAATGTCTTAATATTATACAGAATATTGAATGAACTTTTTACTTAAAATTGTTTTGAATAGCTTTACATACCATCTTATGGAAAGCAAAGCTGTCTTATGGAAAGCAAAGTCTAAGCTGGAAGTTTTATTCTAATTAAGCGGATTATTAATATTTAGACTATTCTCATATAAAAATTTATATCATGAATTTAAATCTTTTAAGAAATATTTAGAAATTGTATACAATATTAATTCACATCTTTGATCAAAAATATAAATCAAGTGTTATAAATACGTTTTCTTATGTCTAATACCATTTTCTTCGAAGCGTATAGCTTTTATAAATAATAAGCATTTTAATAACAGAGACTCAAACGGAAATAAGATTTCAATACAAAGGGTCTGTTTTTATCTCAAGTAAAGGATAGCTATATTATAATAAAGGGATTAATACAATAGCAACAAAAACAATAATAAAAGGTAAATATAAATAAAAAAAAATCCAAAATGAATTAGTTGTTAAAATGTATTAAAAGTGTGAATGTTAATGAAGTATGCTCAATGTTACAACTCAAACAATACATCAGATAACAATTATTAGTTGTACTATTTCACTTTGTATTTTAATTGTACTTGTGAAAGGACAGACTCTTGTTGCATAATTCCAAAGGATAGGTCGATGAAGTAGAACTGGTTATAAAACTCGATAGATACTTTTAACTTATTATTCCTTTACAGTTTGTAACAGTTTTGACTATTTACAGTCATTATTGATATGTTATAAATAATTAGAATTCAAATAAAGATCATACCAAAAGAATGCTAAAAAAACTAACTACGTATTACTAGTTCTATATACTGAAAATCTATTAAGATTGTTAATGGAAAAATTTAACAAAGCTAAATAAATACAAGGTGACTCAAAACAAAGTTCACATTTAGAAAAAAACATTTAAGAAAAGTTGGAAGTTAATAAAATAATGTTTATTATATATTAAAATACAGTGTTATGGAATTTATTTTTTAAAAATGACTTCGTCCAAATGTAAACCATTGCGTTCACGGCATTCATTAAATCGAGCACTAAAATTACCTATGACGGCTCGACAGGTATTTTCCGTGATGGTTACCATTTCGTGACGAATATTTTCTTTTAAGTGAACCAGTACCAGTGAAGTCGATTTGTTGGCGTAAACTTAAGATTTGACATAACCCCAACGGTAAAAGTCCATAGTCAGGACAACGTGGAGTTTAACTTATATCACCTCTCCTAGAGATCATTTTGCAAGGAAAAAATTTATATCAGTTTAATAACTAGGGGCGCCAACAAACCCTCAATTTCGACTGGCTGCGCTCACGAAATCTCGGGTGTCGTTTGCATGATGAGCGAAGCGAGCTCAGTGTATTGACTCATCGTTTCTCATTGACTTCAATGGAATATCAGTTTTTTGACATATTAATTTTTTTTTATGGCATTTTTCAAAAAATTTTTTCACTTTTACCTAATCTGTGTCTTTTTGGTTGCAAAGTTTCATAATTTTCCGTCAAGTAGTTTTCGAACCAATTCGTGACAAAGAATGTAAAGTCTCCAGTAAAACCCTCCGCTCACTTCGTTCGCTTCGCTCAATAAATTGAACGCTTATAATTATTGTTGGTTTATATAAGGCGTTTATTTTTTTAGATTTATAAATAATTAATAATTTCTATAACAATTAAAACAATATAATTAAATTTTTTCTTAAAGTTTTAAAAGTTACACGTTAAATATCTAAAGTTGTCTATTTAATACTTACTTAATAAGGTAAAGTAACATATAAATATAAATTTAAAACAATTACCAAGATGTCTATAAATTATATTTTATGTACCTCAAATGAAATAGCGCTGTCTGTCTGTTAACGTTCCATTGCGCGAGTCGGGGTTATATTATTTCATAATAATAATTTTATAGCCCTTAAAATGTAATGTAAAACATACATTCAGTAAAGAATAATATACTCGTTAATGAAGTATGCGATTTCTATATATTATAATATATATATATATATATATATATTGTTTATAACAAAAACCTTTCCTTAAAAATCGAACATGCTTGTTTGTTGATACTGGTTCAAAGTATTCAGAAAGAGTCATTAAATTGGAAGTACCTATTTTAAATAAATATAATGAACAAAAAACAAACATTAAAAAAACTAACATTATAGTACCGTAAATATAAAAGCAACGAGGATCTTATATGAAACGTTTATCTTTAAACTTAAACTATCGTAATAGGGATAATATATCCATTACAATATATAAAATCAAATATATTTGTATTACGCTTATATCTCTAACAAATTTGACTGTTAGCTAAATTATAAAATGTCTGTAATTCTGTAGGAGATTTTAATTTCATTTTGTAACTGTATAACAGAAAGGTTTGGGGATGTTCATTCAGCGTCCCGTTTCTTAAATTCAAATTCGGGGATTTGGTTTCATTTAATATTGAAATGAGCTTCAATTGGTTTGGGATATTTTATCTTAGATATAAATTGTATGAACCTTGTCAGTATTACATAACACTGTTAGAAATTGTATTGTAAAACTGTGTAGTTGGTTGTATTTGGATATTTTTTTATAAATGAACCACCGAGCTCTTATAATATTCAAATAAAAACATTTATATTAAAGAAAGAAACAAAAATAAAAAAAAGACTCATTAATTGTATCGCAACACAAACATTCTTTCTAAAATATTTAACATTACATGTTTATTTGAGAATTAGCTAATATATGCTCACAAAATCCAAGACCGCTTACAACCAAAGAGCTCAAAGGATTTGCTTAGAAATTTTAACTGGACTTAAAATTTGAAGTTCCAAATGAACCAACATATAATTCGGCGATTGAAAGGACGAAATGCATTATAGAGAAGTCTTATCTACACACGTTCGTCTGAGATTATATATTTAAAATGAATCAAATATTTTTTATTCGTACTATTTTTTTTATTTTATATGGACTAAGTTAATTTAAACTAACATTTACTAGGTCACGGGGTCGTGAGCTGAGTTAACTTAAGCTCTGTCCACGGCAGGCAGGCAGGCAGGCCATTTACTACGATGTCCTTTAGCTTAGTCCTTACAAACGCTACGAGAGTTTGTAGTTACAAACTTTCTTAGATTTCAATCCAATCGTAATTCGTGCATCGAGCAGGCGCGCCCTGGTGAGTGACTAATCGAACTGAATTAGTTCTGTTCATTGTTCAAGATCTGTCGATCGAAATTATCCGAAATTTTGCACAGTCATAAAGCAATGTGGCATCAAACACCATGCCGAATTTAGAAACTGTGGTATGCGTAGTTTCTGAGCTAGCCACGTAAATTGTCCTACACTGAATTGGTAAATTATACTGAATTTAGAATTACGATTTTTAAAAATTTTAATATATGCTTAGCGCCTTATGCTCACAATCGTTGTAGCGAGTTTTGTTAACGTAGCTTGAATAGTTTTTAAGAACAGAGAGTTCGCATTTTTTGCGATCTGACAGTAAAGAGCTTCGCTTCACTCAGCTCAATTAAAGTATTGCCAGAGACACTTGTTAAGAGAAATAGTTTTAATCAAATACATTTATTAATGAAATTTGATATTATTTAACATAATCTACATTACAGGGACCGTAGCGTTTGGTGCTCCGTCGTCTCTGGCTACCCCGCAAGGAATATGGCGTTAAGTTAAAATAAATAAATAAATAAATACATTATGGTATTTCTCAGTCACTTTAAATGTATTTTGTGAACAATGTGTTCAAGTTTATATTCAACATTACTAAAAGTCAAAAGGCTGTAGTTTGTTACTAAGACTTTCATTGTAATAATTGAGGCATGTTGTATAATTTACATATTATAAGATTACAAATATATGCTTTTTAATATTACTACGTTACACTACTCAATGTATAGCAAATCTACGCTACACTACACTACGATACTACGGTAAACTACACTACGATACACTACGATATTCTTCACTTAAGTACTTTAAACCACACTGTAGTATAATACTCGTATTATACTAATAAATCTTCAAGATGAAACTGTATCTTTATTTGTATTGCAATTATCAATGCTACAATATTTGGATAATTTAATATTAATTAAAAAAAATTACCTCTTACTCTAAAACAAGGAAATAAAATTTTATTTTGTAGATATTTTGAAAGATTTTCAGTACTAATAATAATCTAATGGGGTATTGAAAATAACATGTATTTTACCTATAGCATTTTGTTACAAATGGCTACAGTATTATGTAAGAAATAAAATATTATTAATTTCTATTTTACCAGAATTATTAAGGTTTGGCAAGTATAGCCAACAGTTTAATATCGTTTTAAAGCTTAGCACTTTTAACGCTTTTAGCGCTTAAGCAGTTTTTATTTGAATTCATTTCAAACCATAGATTAAACGTTTGAAATAAATTATTTATGAAATCAGCGCTGCCTTCATTCGTAAATAAATTATTTGCTTGTATTGTTTGCTCGATCTTTGATAATAAATTATGAGAAATTGAAAAAGTTAATGCGATTCAGGAATTGATAAGGACTATAAAAAATTTAAAAATATATATTCTTGTTTTTGGTTTCTTACTTATTACAAACATAAACACATTTTTAATTTGGGTACATATAAATAAGTATTTCATAGTTTCTGCTATATGTTCCAATTTAACAATACAATCAATCTGCGTTACTGATTATTAATATTAATATGAAACCCGAACATTGGATAAGATAAGTTAAAAGCACAAACTTATTTAAAAAATATATCAAAGGTATATCAAAATAATTTTTCTATAAATCTTTCAAATTCTATAATCAAAAATCGGTTGACGATATGTAAATCCTAATGTGTGACTGAGATCTAATATATTGCGGTGTAAAGGACTCAGGATAATTTTTTTCAATGTAAAAAAATATATATTCGTCATTTTTTATTACATACATATATAGTTTTAAGATTTTGAACTATGTTCAATGAAATATATAGATTTTACTGATTCCGTTTTCTTCTTATTGACTTTGTATACAGTTATATTATTTTTTAAATTTTCTTAAGACGTTCTTTATATTATTTTAGATGTAACATCCAAACATTATCAATCATAACAAAATTTAGACAATACATGAACATGGTACAATACAGGAATACAGGAACATGGTAAATTCATAACGCGCTTAAAAAGATTACTGCGGCTCATGTACTGAGAGCTAAGCGCCTGTATTGGAGTGATAATAGTAGACTGTGTTCTGAGTGACAGTAGTACGTATCATTATATTTAATAACATAGGAAATTACATAATGTTTTTTTTATGTTAGTGGAGGGCAAACCAGCTTGCGAGTCACCGTTAATATGTGACCACCGCCGCCCATGAACTCTTGCAACATCCGAGAATTCACAAAAGCGTTGCCTTGAAGGTAGGAGTACACGCCTTTTTCGAAGGTATCCATGTCGTATCAATCTAGATTTAAGTTGTATTAATTATATGGTTTGCTAAGATTTTAATTTATTTAATAAGTTATTTTAATGATAATAAATTACCGATTGGTAAAATCAAATAAAACGCGTATTAATTTCATACATCTTCCTGCCCTTATCCCATTTTGGGGTCGGCACAGTATGTTTTTTCCTTCCATACTCTCCTGTTACTCGTCATCTCTGTGAACACTCCCTTCTTCTCCATATCGTCTTTCAAGCAATCCATCCATCTTTTCTTCGGCCGTCCTCTACCTGTCCATCCCTCCACTACCATACCAAGCACTCTTTTGGTCACGTGCCTTTCATCCCTCCTCATAACATGCCCATACCATGACAGACAGCTACCTCTATTTTTTTCTGTCACTGGCGCTACTCCTAAGTTTCCCCTAATATACTCATTTCTTATTCTATCCGTTCTTGTCACCCCACACATCCATCTTAACATTCGCATCTCCGTTACATTCAAACGCTTTTCATCCATCACCTTCATCGCCCAGCACTCAGATCCATACATAACGACAAGTCTAATGATGTTTTTATAATTTATACTAAAATTATAAAGAGGAAGGACTTTATTTTAAATATTTTTTCACTAATAGATAGCTACATTATCAGGTTTAATTTATATAGGCTTTAATTTATTTCTAAAAAATCTGACATCTATCATTATTTGAATTATAATATCATAAAAAACATGTTTATTGGGCATCTCAAAAACTGCCGCACTGATTTAAAAAGTTGTTTTACCTGTGAAATTTTAATTCATTATCCACTAACGTAGGCTACTTTTTTCCTATATTTTCATGGGGTTAGGACATGCAGGAATGAAACAAATGTATATTGGAGAAAAAAGCGCTACGGGGTTCATATAATCCCATTAAAAATAAATGGCTTTTCAAGGAAATCCTTTAAAAAATGCGGTCCTTATAAGCGCTCCTTTCTCTCATTTTTTTGGATTTCGTATTAACATGTACAAATCTATTAATGATGTGTCATGATCTTCTTAAGATTTTACTTAACATACAGTATTTCCATTGTATGAAGAGAAGACATACGATCAGGAAATAATAATGCAAGTCACGCAACATCTAGCGCAGAATGTAATATTCACGGCGATCGATACTACGAAGGAAATAGTGCAACTTATCTTGTCTTTATTTGAAATAACTTTTGAATTATCGGAGATTTTGCAAAACCATCGGTTGAAATTAAAATTGTGTTTTCAATATTCTACACTAGTTCAATCAATCTCATTACTCAGACCCCTTTTTTAAATATCTTTTATTCTTATAATCTCAAGATTAATTTTCTTCAATGAGCCGTCTTAATAAACAAATTAACTTACACACTTTTATTACAATATTTAGCACATTTACACAAATTTCAATAAATTAGAGTAATAAATCCAGGTAGTCGTTACTTGACAGACCGCCTGTTAATTATTATGTAATTTAAACATTACGAATTAAAAGTCTGAACCGAAACTTTAATTTGCAATTCGAGCTCTGCCACTTGTTTTATTTTACACATAAATATTCATAATAATAAACAGAATTAGCAATCCAAGTTGCCTGGAATACGAATTAATAGGAAACAAGCTGAATATGTATTAGGTATTCACGCTTTTGGTCTATTTATTTTCGTCTTGGTATTTTAAACTCATCAAGATTTATTTTGCAATAAATAAACAATAAATAAACGTAAGTGCGCGGCTTCAGATGAACAATGAAATTTGGTTAACATTTTGTTGATATTTGTAGTTTATATTTAAATTCACTTTGCAGTACGATTAATATATATGTGTAGGTATAGTTATACTAGAATCCGCCACCATGCGCGGCGGGTGTTGTGCTGAGCCCCTCTCCTTTCTTCTTTTCTTGATAACTTTTGAATGGTTAAACATTTTTTCAATCTGTTTTCGCTATATCATCCGCGTTTGGCTCAAACATACAAGTTAAAATTTTTAGCTAATTATCTCGTCGCATTCTGGCGATAACTAAACACAAAAAAAGGTCTCCCAAACGGTTAAGGACGGTTAAGGTCCCAATTAGGGAATTTATCTAGGAAAGTTTATTTATATTAGCTTAATTAAAACTTTAATTAAGCTAATATAAATAAACTTCCCTAAAGATAAGATAAATAATATTTATATACTTTTCCCCTTTCAATATACATACATATATATTGTACACAATTAAACAATTTAAATATTTTCAAAAAGATAATAGGAAACTAAAAGTTTAAGTAACTATTAATATTCTATACTATTTCACATCATTTCGTTTTGTTTCGTTTATTTTTATTTCAAAATCATAACTTTTTGTGGTTTATTATTTAATTCAGGTTTTATTATATTTAGGATGGTTATATTTAAGCCTTTTGTTAAACAGTATACATCATCATTTTTTTTTTGCATCATTTGATAATTTATTGCCTCGTTGAGTTGTTTAAATCATTTTTAATTTAACAATAATATTTTATATATAAACTAAGCTTACTTTAAGGAAGAATTATTTTATAAATATAATCAGTTTTACAACATAGTTTCATTTGTATAAACATAAGATTATATGAGTATAGAGAAAAACGGAAATAAAGGAACAAAAGAAATAAAATATCACTCCTCAAACAATATCTGAACAAACATTTGAAAAGTTATAAAGACGTGTTTATAAAAATCATCAATAATCCCTCTCTCAGGAGGTCGGAGGCGGAGGTTCCATTTGTCTTAACTGAACGTATTTACTTTGAAAGTGCACTCTACAATGTATGGACGCTTTAGCTTTATATATATATATATATATATATATATATATATATATATATATATATATATATATATATGTGTGTATCTATTAATAATTTGTTTATATACTAAGCGTAATATAATTCTCATAAAAAAATTCCTAAAAACACCATTACCATAATATATTTTCTTCTTTTTGCTATATTTACCAATTTAAATTATATTTAGAGTGTTATCATGGAGTGTCATTATTTTGATATCTCCCTCAGAACAATCTCCCGGAGATAGTGTCTGTGTAAATTAGTAATTGTGTATTTTTTTTATCCGGTCGTCATATTTAAAATCTAGTTTCACGTCGCAATCAAAGATTTGTAAATTTACATAAATTATTTTTACTGAAACAGTAATTTCAGTATGTTGAATCTGAATATTTAAAAATACATATTTATTTTTATTAATACATACTTAAGTATATATAAAAACAATACACAACTTTTATTTATTAATTATATTATATTGTAAGCTTTGTGCAAGCGTTATATAAAAAAAAGAAAAGTTTTACGTTCTTTCAAACTCAAAGAGGTTTATTCTTCTTTAACATCTTTTGAACTTTAGTCTCTTGTGAGGGCATTTATAATTAACATTTTTTAAAACAGATGAGCTTTTTTACTATTTTTAAATATTTTTCTGTTTTGTCTTTATAGAAATCGAATATTCGTTTTAAATATAAAGCTTCTGAGGTACCACCAACAGATATGAAAATATTACGTGGTACATATTACGTATGAGTGTTCCATGAGCACTCCATAAATAAATGCTTTTGTTTAGATTTAAATAAAAATCTATATTTTATCTTTTTAAGAGAAGGTAACAGGAGTGCATCGATGTGTTTAAGGTCGTAGAATTTGTCTGTAGAAATCCTATGGTAAAATAAAAAAAATCTTTGTCTGTAACCTTCTACATTGGAAGATGTTAAGGTATCCCTAAATTTTTTAGTTATTGGAGATAAATACAAAACATCTTGCAGTATTAAAATCAATATGCAAGAGGCAATACGTTTTTACAATATATTCATTTTCCCATAAACGGTTAATGCAAAATGTCCGAAATTCTAAATTGAAATGAAATATAAATTGAAGATATTTTGGTAATTATTAACTATATAAAAAATAAGCGCTTTTCATAAATTGTTGTGTTTGCCAACAATTTTTTCTCTGGCGTAACAAATACTATATATATATATATATATATATATATATATATATATATATATATACGATATCAAAAACAATACCTTAAAAAGTTTTGTTAGTAAATATGAGAAAAACATTATATTTTTCGCATACTTGAAATTATAAACGGGGAAATGTAACAGCAAATCTGTTTAGTGTGTAAAATTCTTCTGTAGGTGATATATTGTATTCTCTTACAACATGAGCGTCTAGTATTCGTATCATATTATCTCTCAGGACACACAAAAACACATGTTAAGAAATACAATGTATAATATAATGTATAATAATTTCATTATCTGTTCATCATAAAGAAATGTATTAGTCGTCGTCTAACTTTCATTAAAATTTACTGACAAACATATCTGAATAGCGTTATAAAAAAAATCCTATAAAATATGTGGATGGGCCTTAAATTAGACCCCGCTAGCATAATACTATTTTAAATAATAACAAATTGGTAATTGGTAGAGATATTTAGTAATAATAATAATAAAATATTTATAAACTCGAATATAGTACCTCATTCCTTTTGGAAATTATTTTAAAATAAGTAACATATTTTATATATGTGTATTATTCAAACTTTTACTAAAAAAGCCTGAATTTACAGAATTATGTTACAGATTAATTATCAACAAAAATAACAATCACATTTAACTTGTTTCATAACAAAATATGTAATAAATATGCCTCGTCTGTTGATTTATTTTAAGTAATATTAATGTATTATTGCATATAAAATCAAATAAAAGTTTTTTTTTTATTAAACTACATATTTTGCTAACTTTAATATTGACTAGGAAAATTCTTTTCAATTAAATGTTAATTAAAAATATTATTAAAACGAGATATCAACTATATTTTATTATTAAAACCCCTCCCAAAATATAACGTCGCTGCACTAAAATAATCTAAACAAATTCCCTAAGTATTAATCTTGCTCTAATTTGTAATTAGTCTGGCTAATTTGAAACACACTCTAACATACTAACTTGTAGAGATTCCAACATTCCTTTGTTGAACTTTAGGAACTCCAGCGCTTTACAGATAGTTTCTAATTAACAACTTTAATGATGCCAAAAATTTGGTATCTTAATATAAAACATACATAGAATGTTTATGTAAAATTTGTCTCGAGTTTAATCTATATGCTGAATATACTCAGAAATGTTATGTTATATAAGCGTTTATACTACTAAATTAAATTATGTACGTGTTTTAGATTTACATTCAGAATATTACTATTAATATTTTGCATTTTATAATAATTTATTATTTTATTATTTCATAATAATCTAAAATTCCTGTGTTCCTTTGTTTTACACTACAAAATATATTAAACCTTATTCGAAAAGTTAACAATGCGAAAAGACTTTTGATGAAGCAATTCAGTTCAGCATCAAAGACTCCGTGGTGGAGTGACAAATAAAAGCTTAAGTGATCCGTATTCCAGACCTGTAACAGCCTTATTCATACAGCATCCGTTACTATTAATTATAAATAAATCTCAGCAAGTGCAGTCACCGCAGTATGTGCTTAAACATTGTGTCAAGTGCTTGATCATTAAGTCCTGGTCCTGATGCAATTTAGAAGCTTTCCAAAAGACTTACAGCAGAGTGAAAAATTTTAGTTTCGATATAATTTTATATATATATATATATATATATATATATATATATATATATATATATATATATAATATATATAATATATATAAATTTCTTCTTTTTTTTTACTAATCATAATATTATTGTATTTTTTTTTGTATTTTTGTTTAATTATAATTTATGTTAATTTTAATTTAGTATTATATTTTTTTAATATGTTGTAATTATGTAATAACCAATTTTTAATGATTTTATTATAGAATGAACGAATGCGGCGTTGGGAACCGCCAACCAACACGCCATGTTCCGAACGGCGGAAGGTGGAGGACGGAGCTACAAATAGCTACGTGGAATGTAAGAGGAGGAATGGAACAGAAGATGAATGAATTATTAGATGTGATGGATGACAAAGATCTGGATGTTATTTGTGTGTCTGAGACCAAGCGAAAAGGCAATGATACGACCGATTTACCTGGCAACCGGGTCGCTTTCTGGGCTGGGGTTCCAGAGGGTGAGCGAGGTTGCCAAGGTGTAGGCGTATTATTGTCCTCTCGAATGGTTAATGCAATGGTAGAATACAAGGCGATTAACCCGAGGCTTCTTTGGGTTCGCTTTAAGCTGGGGATAACAAGAGTATTCTTGTTAGCCATGTACGCGCCAGTATCCTCAGCTCAAATGAGCGAGCTCGAGGAGTTTTGGGAGAATGTCAGGGATGTTCTAAGTAGTCTCAGATATATTGAAAAGTTGATAGTATGTGGAGATATGAATGGATGGGTTGGAACCGCGCGAAGCGGTTACGAAAGCGTGCTAGGCAAATATGGTGATAACAGGGTAAATGAGGTTGGAAAGCTTATTTTGGAATGTTTTTAAGGAGAAAAATTAGTTTGTGGCAAACACGATGTTTGATCACAAACAAATTCACATGTACACATGGGAGCGAGCGAAAGAAAGAAGTATGATTGATTTATTCCTAGTGGATCAGCGTATTCGAAGCCAAGTTATGGACACGCGAGTGTTTAGGGGTGTTGATCTGGGAACGGACCACTATCTAGTCGTTGCTAGAATAAGAGGTTTGTTCGCAGGTTGGCGCAGCCGCACGACGTGTCCAAGCTTGGCGTCGAATTATCGCATAAGAAGCTGGAAGCTTCAAGATCCACCGATCAGAGAGGAATATCAAGAGAGGGTTTCCAAGAAGCTTGAAAGCTGTGATTCTGGAAATGAAAGTGTTGAAGTATGCTGGTAGAATCTTAGGAATGGTATGGTGAAAGTAGCGACAGAAGTATGTGGTAAAAGGAAAAGATGTTTTAGTAAAAAGCACGATGAATGGTGGGATGATGAAGTGAAAGACGCTGTAGAGTTAAAGAAGAAAGCATGGCTGGATTATAAAGCCTCTGGTAAGGATAAAAGTATGAGAGAGATAAGAAAAAGAGCGTACAAGCTGCAAACGCACAAAACGAAAGCACTTATAAAGATGAAGCGTGAAAATTCTGAGCGTGAAAGGGACGACAGAATGACAAACAACTTCCGGGAAAATACGAAGCTTTTCTGGCGAGAAGTTAGTGGTTCCCGGGGTTGTTCGGTAACCTGTAGAATGAAAGGGGTGCTTTCGAAAAGCGGTGAAATTTTAACTGAGCAAGTACACGTTTTGCAGCGGTGGGCGGAATTCTATAAGGAGATGTATGAACGTGAGGACGCCTCGGTCTTGACTACCAGCGTAATGCTGAGTCAAGATGTAGCCGATGGTGAAATCAGTTTGGAAGAAGTAGAGAACGTGATTCGAATTCTGAAATGTGGTAAGGCTGCGGGAGCAGATGAAGTTACTGCCAAGATGATCAAATATGGTGGGCCACAGACACTTGGACTTTTTCTGGTTTTTGTGCAATTTATGCTGGAAATCTGGGGAGGTCTCAGACGATTGGCGAAGTGCAGTCATCGTACCTTTGTATAAAGGCAAAGGTTCACAGATAGACTGTGCAAGCTATAGGGCTATCAGTTCGATTAGCTTGGGCGGTAAGGTTTATGCTAAAATAATAGCCAGAAGAATGCAAGAGAGATCTGAAAGGCTGTTGTGGGAGACCCAAGGAAGTATTAGACCGGAAGAGGGTGTATAGATCAGATCTTTTCCCTCCGCATGATCACGGAAAAATTTGACCCTAAACCTGTGCTTTTGTGGATTTGGAGAAGGCGTTTGACAGGGTTGTGAGAAAAAAGTTACGGGAGATACTGCCCCGATACAATGTGAACGGACCCTTGCTACAGGCTGTAAGGTCTCTTTACCGAGATCACTCAGCCTGTGTGCGAGTAGGAGCTGGCATGTCGCCCTGGTTTGACATCCAATCGGGTGTTAAGCAAGGTTATGCTATGTCAGCTTGGTTGTTCAATTTGTATTTGGATAGTTGTCTCCAAGGAGTGAAAGATAGTGACATGGGAGTGAAAGTAGGTGACCTTAAGGTCAATTGCTTACTATATGCAGATGATGCAGTGCTCATTGCATCATCAGAATGCAATTTGCAGGCATTGATCACCACTCTGAAAGATGGGTGTGAAATTAATGGTCTTAACCTGAATGTAGATAAGACGAAGGTTCTGATATTTGAAAGAAATGAAGAAAGAACAGAATGTAAGATCAACGTGAATGATAAGATAATAGAACAAGTGAATGAAGTGGTATATTTGGGAAGTATGTTTAGCAGAGACGGAAGATACGAAATGGATGTGGAAAGGCGTATTGCTGCCGGTAACAGAGTCAATGGTGCTTTGACTGCATTGTTGAGACGGCAAAACGTCAATATAGTTGCACGTTTGGCTGTACACAATGCAGTTTTGCTACCGACGCTGTTATACCGCAGCCAAACGTGGGTAACACAGAAGAAGAATGTAAGAAAGATGAATGCTGTGGAGATGCGATCTCTTCGCAGAATATGCGGAGTCAGTCTAGCTGATCGAATCCGCAAGGAAGAGACCCACAGAATGGCAGGTACTAGCGAAGATGTCACGGTGAGAATGAAGAAGAACGTGCTCAGGTGGTTTGGGCACGTTGAACGAATGAGTGATGAAAGAATGGTAAAAAAGATTTATATGGGAAAAGTGAGCGGTAAGAGAGACAGGGGAAGGCCTCGAGTGACCTTCGAAAACACAGTAGCTACGATACTGGAGGAAGGTCACGTAAAAAGCATGAGGACCCCCCGGAGGCCATGTATGAAGAGGTTGATGTCTGTGGCCGAGGCGAAAGAGGTATGCAGAGACCGTAGCGTTTGGCGCTCCGTCGTCTCTGGCTACCCCGCAAGGGATATGGCGTGAGGGTAAATAAAAAAATAAATAAATAAATAAATATTACTGAAAGTAAATTTTTAACAAAAAAGATTTTCTTATAGTAGCTTCCAGATTATATTTAGAGATTTATTTAGCAAAAATCTAACAAAGATTTTAAGATTGAGATCATTATTTTATATTACATGTTTTATCCTACTACAAAAATAAATAAACAACGCAGAAGAATATATCATTTGATTGAAAGTTCCAGGAACTGTGCTAAGTTTATTTTTTATAAATCAATCTATTATTTTTAAAACAAAGAATTCGAAACAATACAATATATACCTACCGCGTATTTATTACTATTTGTAAGTAAATATTTACATGTATAGCAAGATTTAGGTTTTGTAAAATGATCTCTTTATCTAAACTACTTTGATGTAACGCTAAGAGCAAATATCAGCGCCGTCACAGGAACGATGACCCGACGATATGCTTTTGTAGTGTCGGGGTTCTTAACTCGTTGTTTCGGATTATTGGGAGAGGGAATACATTTTAGATATTTAAATATTTTATTAATACTTTATACAACAGAATAATATTACAAATCAGTCGTAATAGTCTATTATTGTTTTATGAAATGATATCAAACAAAAAGCTATAATTTTAATAGGAATGAATGGTACAAAATATTAATCATATTTAGTTGTTTATGTAAGTTTTAAATTTAATGAATAATATATATAATCCTAAATTAATTACATCTTTTCCATCATAAGTACAGCTAAAACACAAAAGTAAAAACAATCAAATTTCAATTTAACAATTATTTTTCCCTGTTACAAAATGGATGTATTTGATATTTCTGGATTTTAATATTTTACTTAATATTTAAAGATATTTTAATTTATACTAATGACAAGGGTAAACAACGTTAACTTTTTTTGATGATAAAAATGTGTGAACATTTTTATCATTGCCTATATTTTGTATTTTTTTCACTAATTATGGCAAAAAAGAGTTTTTTTTTATTGTTGTTCTAATCCAAGTTATTACTTTCAATTTTATTGACGTCAACTTGGCCTTGCTCTCCTGATGACAACCAAACCGACAGTTAGTCAAAATATCGATACCCAATATTCTAATACTTGGCGAAGCATTAAGAGGAGTGGTCTCGAAGAGCGGAAATATGGCAAATGGTTTTTTTTAAATAGTAAACTCGCAAACTTGTCTATTTTAGGGATTAAACTGAATTAGGTTCAATTCACCCCATTCTGAGACCATCCTCAGGGAGGGCTCTGCAAGGTCGGATAAACATATCAATGATGTGCAGAAGGAACAAAGTTGTCGATAGCACGGAGACCAAATCTGTTGTATACTTGTGTTCACGGGCGTGGGGTTCGAGTAAAAACCGCCAAGAACGACCTGTATGCTCTGCCCCACTGGGTGAAGTATATTCTCACTTCGAAAGCTGGTCATCTACCTGCATAAATTATCAGAAGGCCAATGAAAGTAGCCATCGAAAGAAGCTCCTTGTGTCATACACAATCGAAGGTTTTCGCCATACAAGACAAAGGCCGATCGACCATGACAAGAGCAATATTGACGGTCTTTAATAATTTGGTGATTCTCGAGGTACGTTAGAAGCTGTTCTCCCTTGCTTTGAAAAGAGGAGAGGTAATGGCCATAAGACTGTATTTAGCTGGATCTAAGCTATCACCTTTTTAAGGGATTGAATGGACAAAGGTATGCTTCCATGAGGCCGGGACTATGCCTTTAAGAAAGGCGTACCGAAATAGACGCGTTAGCCATATTCGCCTGATTTCAGTGCGACTTCTGGTTATTCTAATCTAACTACTTTACTTTACTTTTTATAAACAAATTCTCCTTACTTTTTGATCACAATATTATATAGGTTAGAGAATATGTGGCAAATATTAAGGGTTGCTTTTACAATTTGCAATTTCATACACGTAAAGGAAAATTGTTAATACCGAAAACGGGTTAGTGAAAGTATTTTGTTGAAAGTATTTGTGTAAATCCTAATTCAGAAAAAATACTTCAGAATTTTTCTATAAGTGCTATAATAACATTGTAGTCTATACTTTTACTCGTCATACGTTCCATATCAATTAATTTAATATTATAATATATTCGATGATATTTTAAAAAATATATATATATGCTATATGTAAATATACGTTATAAATTAAATAAAATTAGCGACTCTGCATTTTTTTAATTTCACTTAACTGTTCTATATATAAAACAAATAAATAAAATATAATGTACAAATTTAAAGCAAATAATGTTTTAAATGATTTTATATTTCTTCTTGGCTTTTTAATTATACTATAATTCCAATTTAATCATTATAAATGTTGTTTAGTTCTAAGTACTAAGAGGGTGTTAAGATTCGATTAATAAAACGAATTCTTAATCTGTTTTGAAAGAACTGAATAGCTAATAGTTCATTTCAAGGATTTAATTAACATCGAAGAGCTTTTAGAATGTACTAAAAGTTTTTATAGTTTTGAATTTCAATCTTACTTTTAAAGGAGATAGAGGATATTTCAAAACTTCAACCGATTTAAAAAAAAGAGAACTATTTTGTACAATAAAAAAAATTGTTTAGTTATTAAGGACAATCAATATCTGAACTAATGTTGACTACTAGTATAAAGTACAAATAATAGAGAGGCTTTAATGTTCTAGCAAAACGTTCATTTAGTAGAGAGAGCTCAGCAAATACTTTTGAGACGGACACAGGGGACAAACTGAACACGTGTTTATTTTGAAAGAATAAGAATTATAAATAAAAGTTTTTTTCTTAAGTTTTATATTTTTATATAAACATTATATTACAAAAAAAATTATATATAAGAATAGATAATATAAGAATAATAACCAATTATTATGATTATCCCCTACCATATAAGGCCAACAAACTAAAATAACGCAGGAGAAGTTGAAAAGTATATGTTATAAAGAAATATACAATTTGTTTATTATTATAAAAAGTCATACACAGTAGTTTGTTTATATTTTTGTTGATGAATTGAAATCTTGTAGTACATTAAAACTGTATGTCATGGCAATATTAGGAAAAATAAGTCAAATATCGTTCAGTTTTTGTTATCTTAAGTTGATGTTGATTTTCCCCGCGAATGTAAATTTTATTTAATTTATAAGTAAATAGACATCAGATATGCCGTGTTATAATAGTAGTTATTATTATTTTCATCTAATTCATTAAAAGTATTAGTAGATTTGTACCATTTATATTTACTGATAACACTTAATTGATGTGGCTAGTGACAACAACCCCTTCTAATTTTTAATTTGTCATTATTTTGGAATAATAACTGTACAATTGGATAACTTTATAAAAATATGTATTGATATTTTCATAATTGATATTACATATATAACTGATTTAATTAATTGATAAATGAATATGCAAAATGATAAACAACCTCATTGGTTTTAATTTGCAGTTAGAAAATGTGGTAGATCTAAAATACCTCTCTATTATTTAAATATATGAACTTTAGAAATTAGAGTAGTAACTTTTAAGAATATGCCTTAGTTGATAAAACATAATAAAAAAAGAGACTTATACACATAAAAATAACCTTTGTCCTCTATAAACCTATTTATCTCTGCAATTTGATGTAGTTACTGTAATAACTTGGTACGTGGAGGGAACAATATTTAGTATTTGACTAATAATTGTAAAACTGCACAATAATAATGTTGTTAATTCGTTATTATAAGATAGGAGTAGTTAGGTAAATATTTAAGATTGAAAATAGTTTATAGTGCAATGATATTCTTACATTTACTTACATATTATAAATATGTAAGTAAATGTATTGTTATATAAACATATAAAAGTTCCACTTAATACGACTTTAAAATATTAATTGTTTTATTTTGTTTTACATACGTTTAGAAACGCTGTAGGGTGTATTAATATATATATTATTAAATGAACAGTAATTATGGTTTCACATATCCAGTCGGATTTCTGTTTGAACCAAGACTGAAGTTACAATATTATAAAATCATTAATTTGATAAACTGGTAACTGAATAAAAAAAGTAAAAATAAATTCGCTTATTATATACCATCATCGTCCAATTTTGACGTCATATTCGGTCACTAAAGCTTTGTCGATTTGACTAAAATATCTGAAGGGCACTTTTAGTAACACACGTCAATGCGCAAACTACTATTTTTAAAAATAAATTTACTAATTTTGATCAAAATAACAAGAAAATATAAAGTTACATTTATTATGTTCATTTTCCTTTACCGTACTAACAATGTTAACAAATATGAAGATTACGTGCAAAGAAACCATTATTATCACAGTTAATCTCATCATAATTATAATACGAGTAACTCGGCGTTCGTTTGAAAATATAAGCGGTAAATGATTTTAAGAATCAAACATAAGGACGATAATGAAACTTTCAATAATTAAAAAACAAGGATATTCAGTGACAAGTATAATGCAATATGTTGGGGTTTTCGTTTATTATGACTAATAAATAATATTTATAACAACATACAACATACAACATTACAACCAGTATCCGCTGTCACTGGGGCCACAAACAACCTGATGGGAATAAGTATACAATTTTGTTTTTCACATTAAAAAATAGAGAAGTATAATTTTTTTTCAACATGTCATTCAATTTAATATTAGCAGTAGTAATAATTCCTTTCTAATAAACTCAATATTCTCGACTAAAAAATCTTATTGTTTTATTTAAATACAAAACGAAATACGACAAAAGAAAAATAATAAGTACTTATATTTATATAGTATGTATGCGTAAGTATGTATGTATAAGAAAACTAAAATGACTTTTAATGAAAAGATAATTGATGTAAATACAACAACCAATACAATATATTAAATTGATTGGAAATGTTTATTCGAAGGTATCATGTTCCAAGCGTGTAATTTCCAAATGTTCCAGTTCAAAGTCATAATTTTAATTAACTTAGTTATTGAAAAACACACGATAAAAGATATGGCTTAAAATCATTATTGTTTAGTGTTTTTTATATGCAATTCTAATACTTTATGACATGAGATACTCTAATCAGTACGCATTTATTATAATATACTAGTTATTTATCTTAATTTATAACACAATTAATTTAAATTTTAATCTTACAATTTTGATTTAATCAAAACACGGTAGGAAGTCTGAGATTATTACTATTGTTAATTAGAATTTGTGTTGAAGCTAGGGAAGTTTACGAGGTGCGAGAGAGAAATGTTTAACTATCTGTGAGTTAGTGAAGATTTATTACATAGCGCTTTACATCTTAGAGGTGCTGAGTTTTGAAATATTATAAAGGTAATAGTAATAGGTAGTAAGGTAGTAAGTTTATAGTGTTGTTTATATAGTTCTTTATTGTGGTATTTATTCTTTACTTCCTTTATATTAAATTATCTTAACACTTTTAATAACATGACAATAAGTGACTTTTTGAATAAAATAATAAATAAGTACTACATTATTATTATTATTATTATTATTATAAGCAGTATTGCTTTCTAATATGAGATTTTATGTAACAAAATTTTTTAAAAGATACCATTTTTTTTTATGAACTCACTTGTCATTAATGTCCTCTATATTCACATTATAAAGAGAAAAGGTTTTATTATAATTGTATATTCTGGGTAATCTCAAAAATACTAGGCAGATTAAAAATTTGTTTCACCTAGTGTAGGTTACCAGAGGTATCAGTAGCTAATGTTAGCTATTTTGTTACCAACATTTTAACGAGAGTAGTTAAAAAAACTGCACCTAATATGAAATTATTAAACTCATATTAAAATACCATGTACTATAAAATAAAAAATCATCAGAAATAAAAATATTTGACCGCAAACCAAGTGGACATTATAACCTGCAATAAATATATATATATATAATATATATATATATATATATTTATTGTTATTTACATGCTTTATAATGTTATTATATTTTGACATGAAATAATGAATCATATCATTTTTTTAAATTAATGTCACACAATAATCTAGATTATAAAGATAAGAAATTAATTATGAGTTAAAACAGTATCATATAGTTTGTTTTCCATTCTCTGCCATGGATTCTTAAGAACTAACTAACTAAAGTACTAGTTGTATCTTTTCTGACGTGAAATTAAAAAACTTTGACTTAAATTTCTTATTATGCAAATATAACAGAGACCAAAAGCTGCCTAGTCATTAGGATCGTCCGTCATGACGTAGAATCCGACATAATGTGCTGGTCATGGTCGGATAAACGTTTGTATTACGTAAAAAACTTAAATGACTAAACAAAATCACTATTGATTACTAAGATGTACATGGATTATAATTGTAAATGGGGAATTTTTCGTTCCACAAGGCACTACCAAATAATCAGAATCTAAATTGTCAGAATTTTTATCCAACCAATCATTAACTATCAATAATTTCCCTTCCCAAAAGCTTATTTCTTGACGTTTCCTTTTAAAATTAGGTTTTTTAACAAGCCATTATATGGCGCTGCGACCAATATATATATTTCTTCATAAAGTTATTTCAGAGAAAACTAGCAACGAGTCTACCTAAACACGGATTCCTATAAACAACTTTAAAAATTACTTGCAGTTGTGTTGTCACTAAGAAACGAACAAATGACCGTGACGAAACTTTATTTCATAATATTTTAAGTGTAATCGCTACATGAGAGGCTCCAGCTCACATTTTTTTAATTGCGCCACCTTTATTTAATTACTCCCGTCACATACTCATACGGAAATGTTTAAAGTTTTTTCAATGTTGTTTAGATTTTTTTATAGTATTCAAAAAAAAAATCAAAGTTCAAAATATCTTTATTCAAGTAGGCATTTACACGCACTTTTGAATCGTCAATTACTACAATACAAAAAAGGTTAGTGTAGTCAGTCCGTAAGCTACCACCGGCTCGGAATGCTGCTCTGTTGAGAAGATCCGGCCAGAAACTCAACAGTTGCTCTTTTCAAAAGAAATATAACAATAGGTGATGTACATTATACAATATTATTATTGTAATATAAATCCTGCAAATGATTCAACTTACGTTCCACATATTTCGATCCACTAAAAACTCTTGAACGTTATAATAAGCTTTATTTAATAATAAACTTTTGATTTTAAATTTAAAACTAAGAAATGGAAGGTCTAAGATATCTTGTGGAACTTTATTATATATGCGTATACTCAAACCCATGAAGGATTTATTAACTTTATGAAGCCGAAACTTTGACGTTACGAGTTTGTTTTTATTTCTCGTATTTATCGCGTGTCTGTCACAGTTTTTATATAACTATTTAAATTTTGATGTATATATAATATGTTATTAAATATGTATTGCGAAGCCACTGTAAGAATACCTATTTCTTTAAAAACATCTCTCAGAGAATCTCTAGCTTTTAAGTTATAAATAGTCCGCACAGCTCTTTTTTGTAAAATAAATATAGAATTAATTTTGACAGCACTGCCTCATAATAAAATACCGTAAGATAAAATACTGTGAAAATAACTAAAATAAACAAGTCGAGCCGTATTAATGTCCGTTAATTGTCTAACTTTTCTAATTGCAAAGACGGCGGAGCTGAGTTTGGCTGCGAGTGTTGAGAGATGGGGGTTCCACTGGAGCTTTTTACCTAATGATCAATCAATTCTAACACTTCATTGTTAAGGAGCAAGTTAAAATTTTTACTTTTTACATTAGGAAGTGTGAAGTGTAAGCATTTAGTTTTCTTAGCATTTAACACTAAATTATTAATTTCGAACCAATGCAGGACGCGTGACAAAGTACTGTTTACTTCGTCATAATTAATCCTATCACGCTCAACTTTAAAAATAAGCGAGGTGTCATCAGCAAAGAGTACAATATCACACAGACCCTTAACAAAATAGGGCAAGTCATTAATATAAATTAAAAACAAGAAGGGGCCCAGAATAGATCCTTGAACTACTTAGTACTTAAACAAACCATATTATTTTTATTTGATGTCATCTTTTATTGTAGACTTGAATTGAAATATGTATAAACTATATGTACAAACTAAAATAACAATTTTAATTAATATGTTTTTACTACACAAAAACTCTTATTTAGTTAAAAATAATACCATGTTCGTTAACCTTATTGACATTATTAATATATATTACTTGTAAGCGTTTGGTAGACTAGTGCCGATATCGTTCATTACAATTTTCTCAAATCTGGCCAGACAATTACTGCCGAGGCTGGTCAATCGCTCTACGCCATTGCTACTTCACG
Organism: Melinaea marsaeus rileyi; assembly: GCA_918358865.1. NCBI lineage: Eukaryota > Metazoa > Arthropoda > Insecta > Lepidoptera > Nymphalidae > Melinaea > Melinaea marsaeus. The sequence goes on from OU911085.1 coordinate 13,047,404, forward strand.
AGAACGCTAGACCACACTCTGCACAACAGACGCTACTAAATTAGAAGAGCTTCAATTGAAATGTCTAAGACATCCACCATACTCCCCAGACCTTGTTCTAACAGTTTTTTTCGAAATTTAGATAACTTCTTGCAAGGAAAAAAAATCAACTCCGATGGGACAGTCCAAACCGCCTTCAAAAATTTTATTGATTCTTCCATTCAATATTAAGAATTTTATAAATTAAACAGGTTAAATATAATCAAATTCATTTTCATACAAATCCATTACGTACTTTGGTCGTGACGAGTGAACAAATAAACTAACAGGGTGGCTTTACACCGCTCACCTCTGCTGGAAATAATTGATTCGTCTTCAGACTGCAATAACTGAACTTCACTCGAAAGAAATTTAATCTTATAATATTAATATTTTTGACTTTTGTAGTATTATCCAGTATAAGAATATTATAATAATATTTGCTGAAAAATTGTAGATAAATGGTATATTAGCAAAGAAAAGCAGTTCTCACTTTTCTTTTATAGACAATAATATTCTTTCATTCACGGAATTAGTCTCACGTGGCCTTGTTATTAGTATTCTTAAATTAATAAATTATATAATAGAATTATATGTTAAAAATATATCAATTCTCTTTTGTGTTTTTATTTCCATTGTGAAGGCGTAGCAACTAGCAGGCATGAAAAAGATTAGGTTTTATTTGTTCGTATTCCGATGGTTTAGCAATTTGATCGATCCGTATGAAAGGAAATTGTGTGAAATGGGAGAGATCTATTTTTCAAACTGATTTTAAAACTTTCATTTTGATGGTTTGGTTTGTAGGAATATATGAAATCCAACTTTCCTATATCGTCAATGAAATTTGAAGTATCGTGTCTTATAAATAATGTTGTTCACGTTGTTTTTCACTAGTTTTCTAGTTTTCACTTTATAGAGAAGAATAGTTCATAACACGATATGCTAATATTATATAACTATAAATAACTCGGGCAATTTATCTTGTAAAATAACAAATGTATATATATTTTTGTTTAAAAATAACTGAATATTATTTTATGCTCCCAATAAGGTTAATTTTATCTTTTAAAATAAAGATTTGCTAAACTTTACACCATGTAGTTTACAAATCATAATCTATATTTGAACAAAACATTAGCAACCATACTCAATTTGTTAAAATTTTTTACTCAAGATGAATAATGAAAAGATTACCGTTACTTGCAAAATTTTCAAAAAGGTTGTAAATTTTAAACAAAAGCTAATGATATGTTTTAATTTTTCTCATGAATAAATTTCTTTTACAACATTAGTTTATTCTCGCTGGATCGCTATTACAATTTGAGGGCTCTTTTTAAGAGAGTTTTATGTTATCGTATAAAACTTTTTAACCAATATCTGGCAGCCTTATAAATAAATAACATATATTAAATAACTTATAGTATAGTAACAGTAAGAATCTGCAACGTTCTTTAATTAGAATGTAATATAATAAAATTTTGTTAAATAAGAAGTACTTTTTCCAATACCTAATTACTTTGTAAATTTAAAGATATAATATTTAAACGAGGCTATCAATTATTAAAACTTATAAAAAATAATGCATAAAAAAAATCATTACAAAAATAAATATTATTATTGAAATAAATTCAAATGTTATTTAAAGTAATGCTATAAACGTTTATGAGGTTGTTACGAAAGCATAGCCAAGGGCAATTGTTATAGTAAGAACCAACTTGGTTTCACACGATTAAATGCTGACACCACGCTTCGAGTATCCTGAAGACGACACCATACGGCTTGCGTTCTCACCATCGATGGGAATCGAGGATAAAATATGTTCATTCTTGGGTCAATCGCTGACCTGGAATCACCCTTTTTTAGTATTAATTAATTATAAGTTTTAATTGTAACTCTTTAATATAATTTTATAAAATAATTGTTTTTCTTTGCATCCTTCGCTGCCACCAAACTTAATTGGCGCAGTCGGTAGGATATTCGAGATATATTCGGTACGCGTCGCGTCAAGATTTCCCCTAATATCGGTGCGAGATCCCGCGTGACTCGCCGATTTCGAGTATCCGAATCTACATACATCGTGGAGGCCAGCGGAGGTGAATCCGAAAATCGATTCGGCAAAGAAAATCATGTTCATGTAAGTACTCTGAATCTTTCAAGTCCTTACCTTTCCTAATTTTTAACCTCAATCTTTACCTAATCTAAGTATTTTTTTTAATTTCAAGTAAATTACTATTAAAAGTATTTTTTGAAGTTACTTAGAACTTTAAAGCATACATCGATATATTCTGAGTGAATTACTTTTTTATTTGTCTATTTGTAGTGTTTTAAATTAGTTTTAGATTTTCTATTCAAAAGAATCGAGTAGCTGTAGTTTGTAGAAGTAGACCTAGCAGCATTAGTAAAAAAAATATAAGTCAAAATCTAAAAAAAAAAACCAGGAATTATTTCAATTTGTTGATTTAAGACTAACTATTCTCATAACTAGCGATAACGTTGATAGGTTATCATAAGAGATATCTAAGCTACAGAATTTTTTAGCTTTTGTAAACAACATTTACAGCTGACTATGAAGTTTTTAATTTAAACTCCGATAGAACTATAATTAATAAGTAACGTAGTATATATGGCAGTAATAAAGTATTAAATATACGAGCGAGAGAATATTAAGATATGATACAGTTAAAGAAATAATCATAGTATATCAATTCCTAATTTTTTTATTCCACACATGATTTATATAAGATATCCATAGTAACTAACGAAAATCATGAGATTCCTGTCCCTCACTTCCAATACCCTGCAATCCATCTGAAAGATTTCAAGTACACAGAGGTAGAATGCCCGAAGGTCACTAAAGGGTATCTATGTGAAGAGATACACAACATACATAGTCCTACATCGCTGGATTGTGTAACAGCCCTCGTTACTACGCAGCAAAAACTCCCCGAATGTAAACCAGTCACCGTATCCCTACTTACTCGAGAAACTCGACGATCGCCACTACACCATCAGCTTTCCAACTCTTACTAAAGTATCCTGCGATCAAGATATCTACAAGATGTTGCAAGGAAGTTATCTCGCTGTAATTCCATATGATTGTTTCATTCAAACAACAGAATTCATCATCTCGAACCTCAACGATCGACTAAAAGGTCAAGCCTTGAAGATAATAGATGTCCCTAATGAAAATACACTCGGTTCAGCAGCACATCTGATATTCAAATTAAACTCCATTAATTTGACTAACCTTCACGCTACCAATAGAGAGGTTATTCTACAGTCACCAGTAAACTTAAGCAAGACCAACGATATAAGCGTCTACCATACAACAATACCTTTATATGCGTTACTATTCGGTGCATGTGTACTAATTAGCGGCCTTGCATACCGGAAATACCGACTTAAACATACGAAACACACCATCCAAAAAACTCAAAGGGATGAATCAGAACTTCCAGCGCAATTTACAACGAAGGTCTTCAATAGTCGCTGTTCTACGGGGGGAGGTGTTACGAAAGCATAGCCAAGGGCAATTGTTATAGTAAGAACCAACTTGGTTTCACACGATTAAATGCTGACACCACGCTTCGAGTATCCTGAAGACGACACCATACGGCTTGCGTTCTCACCATCGATGGGAATCGAGGATAAAATATGTTCATTCTTGGGTCAATCGCTGACCTGGAATCACCCTTTTTTAGTATTAATTAATTATAAGTTTTAATTGTAACTCTTTAATATAATTTTATAAAATAATTGTTTTTCTTTGCATCCTTCGCTGCCACCAAACTTAATTAGGTGATATCTGTGTAATAATATAACATACTGTGTAAATTATAAATATGTACAGTCAATACAGTAACATACATCTAATATAAAATAAATATAATACATTACAGTTATCATATTTCAATTGTATTTTAACAACACTCCAATTTTTTTCAGAAGTTAACAAATTTTTAGATAAATACTTTTAATGTTTTTCGTAAACAGCGCGATAAAAGCGACCGTGGTCTAATGTATTTTTAACTTCAAAGCAAATTCTCTTAATCAGAACACGTCCCAAAAGGATTTACTCAAACACATCTCTAGTAAAACGTTATTTATAAACACACTCGTTAAAAGGTCCCTTTGTCTGTGAAAAATATATTTTCAAGTAACAAAAGTAATATGATTTTTAAACTGTACCCTTGAGCAAAAATAAGTGGACGAGGCAAGATTAGAGGATAATCCAATTATTATCACTCTATGTAAGAGATAGTTCCAAAATCACAACACTTATTTCCGATTTTTGTTCTATTGAGCTGGAACTCAATTCCAGTTCAGACATTTTTCTTTTCTACTTCTTTATTCATTAAGTATATTTTCAAATAAGTTGGACCCGCCTAAGGAGCCAGCCACAGCCAGTTCTAAGTGCAGGCCTTCCCCAGTAACTAAATAAAAATGGGCATCGAGGTTCATACAAAAATTTTAAACTACTTTGGAAACCATTCGTTTTACTTTACCAAACAAATAAATATATTAAAAAAAAATATTGTGTACGTATATTTATATATCTTTTAATATTTAGCTGCAGAGGTTATCATGTTTCTCTTTTTTTAATACCTATCATTATTAAAGTCTAATACCCTATAAGTTTCAAGGGTTAACTGAAACTGAAAAAAAAATATGGAAACAACATTTTGTTATTTTGTTTACTAAAGTTAGTTAGTCTAACACAAAACTACAATTTCTTTCACGACGACACACCACGATACTAATTTCTATATATTTCTGTTTCATTATTTGAAAAGAGCGAACTTAATAGTAATTAAAAGTCATTGTTTTTATACACATGATTTTTTTGACATTGAACGTATCTTACAGTTCAATTTTTACTTTTAGTGAAACATGATAAAGACCAGAAATCCATTTTTAAGAAAACTCATTTTGTAAGTAACTAGCTATTAGTGATTTGTTTTGTTCAATATTTTATTTTAAAATATAACAATAATTTTATCTGATAATGATTTCTTATAAATTATCAACATTTCGACATTCATTTATAAGGATATCCAAAAAATCCTGCCTTTATTAGATGCCTTTGCCTTAGTCAACTAGAATAAGTACGAGTACCTACAGCTTTATAAACAACAGATATGAAAATGAACTATACAAAATGCAACTAACGTTGTTGTTATTACTCTGATATTTTATCTCCGCTCAATTAATCTGCACAGATTGCGTCTAACAAATAAGCTTCATTAATCAGGCTCTATTTTACAGACTTGTAATTTATTGTCCCGTTCATCAAAATTATCTAATAAATGATACGGATGCATAAAATTTTAAGTTTAATGGTAATATTCTAGGATTAAAATCTAGCATAAATATTTATACTTATTAAGAATTTATTAAAAGTTTCTTAAAATGTGAATGGTTTATTATTAAAAGATTTTTTCACACGAAAAGTTTTCAATTGATTTCAAAAGGAGAGGGTCGATGGGTTATTTTACAAAAAGTGAGGATTTTGTAACAATTATTCACAATTAATATTAATAACGCTATATGTTAAATTAATATATATATATATATATATAAAGACATCATATTTTATTAATTACGCTTTAGTTAATTTTGTTAATGCTAATGTTCAAAGTTACCAATGTGACAATATTGCTTATAGATAATAATTTTAGGTGATATATAATTTTCCAAGGTAATAATAGTAATTTATTCCAAATCTAAAAAAAATTTAAAACCGCTACTTTTACTTTACTTAATCCGCTTAAGAAATCTAATCACACACGTCGTCACTTAGTAAGTTATTAGGAGAGTAAGACTAATAAATTTTTTGAATTCCCCAAAGTACTTTACACGATCATATAAATTTAAATCAATGAGTGTCGATTTCATTAAATACATCATTAATTATTTTGGTAGTTGTGTTATATTATTGGTTATATTTTTTTCTTTATTAAAAGCAAACGAGCAGACGACGAATTCGCTGATTGTCTGTTCTTTTGCTTCTTCAATCAACTACTCATAGTACAGGGTGCTAAAGGATATTTGCAATATAAGTTACAGAATCATAATGGATAGAAGGGTATATTGTTGACTACAATATTAGGAGTTACTACCAGTAACTCATATCATGAGGCGGGGTATTGGGTACGAGCTCTTTCATTGTCGTTAGGAACGCAATTGTAATAGCTACTTGACGTACTTAATCATCTTCTATTTGTCTATAGTTAAATTGTGCCTCCAATGACTATATGCTTTGGTAATTAATTGAAAATAGTCTATTTAACCAAAAATTACGTTATTTGTATAGTGGGTAGTAAGAAAAAAACATTTTTTTTTTATTTCAAATGTTACAATTGTTCTTATTAAGCGCTTTCATATTCAATGAAAACATAATCTTTGTTTTGAAGTTGTTTGATTTATCCTACATGTATTGTTTTATGAAAATTTCCAATACCATATTTGAGCTCTTTGGAATGACAAATGAACAATGTGTTATACAGTAAATTCTTAATACGTCTATATATGATATAAACTACATATGTTATATTTTCAAATATAATAAAAGAATGTATTATATAGTATTCATGTTTCACAAACCACAGGTTCGTTAAAAACGTCAATTGAGTTCATTATGGTAATTTTATAATGAATTTAGTATAAAAAAATTTAAGTGTCGTGGTTTTGGCGGCCATATTTGATCAGCAAAGATATTTCAAAAAGACTACTCGAACTATGTATAAATCTTTAATAGACTAAACCAATTTTGGTAACCACGGAAATGGTTTTTGAATAAAAATGACTTTATACTTTTTATACATAATCTGTATATTTTATTTTATTTAGTATTATTTTTATTTTTTGCAAACGCACATACAGGAAGTATGTATGAAGATCTTAAGTTTGGTAGAAAAAAAAAGCAATTTTTTATTACACAATAAGGTTTTAAATAAATAAACATACCATAGCAAAAAACAGACTATTGTTTTCTTTTTATATTCATAGAATATTAAAGGTCCTAACTGACTAATACTTGAAATAAGGAGCGATATATTATTATTAAAAAAGGTTTAGGAATATTGTCATATTTTTATATTATTTAAAACAGCCAAACATACAATTCAAATTATAACAAATAAATTTGTTTTAATTTATTACAATTTATTTACATTTTAAAGGTGGCTCAATAATTATTTTAAAATATGTCTGACTTTCCACTAGTATTTCTATATGAGGACACGTCATCTTATGCACGAGTGTAAGCGCTAGCCCACAACTCTCTAACACTAACTCTAATCTCGAGCGTCATGAAATAATGGTTGGACTCTTTCTTTGATAGTCTCGGCATAAATATAATACACTTAATTAAAAAAAAAACAAAAGTATGTTATATGCTTTTTATTTTAGTAAAAATAAATAATTTACATACTTAGAGTAATAACAATATCATATTTTGTTAAAACCATTTGATTATAAATGTATATAAAACAGTATCTATTTTGTCTTTATTTTACTTAACTATTTTTCTCCTAACAATACTTTCGTTGAATAAACGTATCCAATATTCTTCGGTCAAATAACTTGGCACCAAAACGTTACCGTAATAAGATTTCCGCACAGCCTACCCGGAATAAAACACCGAATGAAAAGATCGCTTCTTTTTCAAGGATGCTTAAGTTTTCTGATTACTCAATTCGATCATATTTTAGGATCGCTCGATAACAGTTGATTTATGTCGTACATTTGTAATTTTGATGAAAATTGTAATTTTAACTAAATATTAACATTACAAAATTAAAACCACAGAATTTTGCCTTAAACAAGCAATCCTAAACAAATATTACAGAAGCCCACTCTTTTAAATATGAGACACCGATGTTTGTTAATTATTGTTTTAAGTACGTACTTATATCATGTAGATACGTTACTTATTATGTTATTATTAATATTTCAGCCTTTAAATAATTTATTTTTGAGGTGTTATATATTGAAAATAAAATAAGTTCTATTATTTATTAATATTATTAATAAATAATATACGATTTCATTTATCGAATAACAAAGCATCGTGTACTATTGTTATATAACTAAAACCAATAATATAAATTGCGCAAATACTGACAGAATATTCTCTATAAATGAAATAATTTCACCTCAAGCCTTCGGGATTAGGTAAGAAAAGATAAATATTGTTATAAAGATCTAAAGATAAATGAGGTAAGAGTTATCAAGATTATTTAGGGCTCATTTAATTAAATACACTAATTCTTCTCGCAGTTTCATTTAAGGGATTTGAAATAATCTCCCTTAATAAATCGTCCAGCTCCATAATGTTTATGTATCTTATAATAAATCCCTCTTTAAGAATTTACTATTCAGCAGATAAAATTTAAAAGAAACAACATAATTTTGCATATTTCATGGTTTTACTATGTTATTTATTCTTCTATTATTTTGCTATTCAATGTATATACGGCTATATAGTATACAAAGGAAAATTCGAACTCCTATAATTTTTTAATCATTAGATATATTTCAGTATATACGATTATGATTATGATTTGAGGTTTTGTCATTTTTATTAATGTGACTCAAAGCCTATATGTGCGATAAACGAGACAATTGTCTCTTTATTATTATAAACATATAATTGTTTGGAGAATATTCTAATAGATTTAATGTATTTTTTTAATTTATCAAATATTTCAGGTAAGGGCAATATGCATGCTATTTTCTATATTTTTGTATCATTTTACGGCTAATTTTTAAACTGACACATTATTTTATCTTTATAACTTTGAAAACAATTAAATTCTTATTGACTTTTTGTCGGTATAATACGAGTAAATATTATCATATTTACTCGTATTATACCGTCATACAGCGCTCGAAAAATTAGCGGTTTCTAAATGAAGTTGGAATTTTAAAATATTTTCTTTGTGATCTCATTTACCTAAATTGTACAAATGTGTGTTTACTCACAACTTTTTTTTAAGTCAAATAATTTTTGTAACAAAGATGTAGTGGATTTTGTATGATTTGGTAAGTATAACTGAGAGAATTAATTATTTTTCTTTGTTTATAGTGTCGGTGAAATCGAAATACCAATCAAAATATTGATCATCTTTCCTTATTTAACAAGAATTACAATTTCAAATGAATTTCAATAAAATGTATTTTACTTGCATTTATTTAAAATACAATAAGGCTTTTAAAGCTTATTAACTTGCATATTTTCACGAAATGATCAAAATCTTCTCATGGAAACGATGGCTGCATACTATTCGAATTTCGAAATATTTTATTTTCTCCTTTGGAAGGTACTTGAAGCTAACATCTTAAATTATAACAACTTTATTGAAAAACTTTCATTCTTAAGTTAAATCCCCTTGTTTTAAATTCATTTTCATGTTTTAAACGGTACTTACTATAGTAGTTTTAATAGTTTTAAGGAAAGAGCATGCCTATATTCACATCTCTGAAATAGTTAAACGAACTGAAACAGGCTTTTGAAATTTACATTTTGAGGTCTGGCTGAAGGAAAAAAATATGTCCTTTTGGAAATATCCAATTATTAAAAAAGACTATAATAGTCTTACGTTAGATGTTTTTTCGTAAATAGGATTAAGTATGAGGTGGTTAAATTATAACTTATTTATTTAACTATTGATGCAAAAACAAAATATGTTAACAATTTTATTATGTTAGTTAAGTTGAAACCCACAACAGAGGAATACAAAAAATACATTTGTAAAATTTTTCATTTCCATTAAAAGAAATAGCTGTTAATCAAGCTACAGAAGAGGAAAAAATAGTTTCTTCTTTTGGTTTCAAATCACAAAGGGCTATAGCTAAGCTTGCTTGAAACTTATCTTGCATAATGGATTGTGTCCCGACAGCAGAGGGTTGTTTCCAATTTTCCTTATTTCACTTTAAAGATTTAATAATTTATTGCGGTAATGTTAAATTTTATTTTATTTTATAATTTTACGTAAAATATGATTTTTTCACTTATAATTTGTTTATATAAAATTGTATACTAATATAACAAATTTAATTTATTTCAGAAATTAAAAATAACAAACGAAAATGATATTTCAATGATAAAAGTTATCTTACAAAGAAAATAACAACTTGAAACAAGAACTTTAATAAAACTTGGAGCAGAGCGAATTATCGGTTGTAATAAAATTATTATTTTAATTACAAATAGAGATAAAAAAATACTGATCTGGATCCCATTTGTCTTTTTATACATCTCTTTTTTAACCTTTCAAGATGTTAAGAAATGATAACCGCAATATTCCTTTAGTGTTGTGGTGTGTCACCAATGTGGTTGTTGTTGTGTCCATTAATTAATTATTAATTACTAACTTTGGTTTAAGGCCTACCTTAAACCAAAGTTAGTAATTAATAGTCCAGCGAAACACAGTCATTTCCACTTAAATTTTTTATTTTGCACAAACACATTTGTACAAACTACAAATTCTAGGGCTTATAACTTTTTTTCGTTTCGTTTAATTTGAAGTTACAATACTAAATGATATCAAAAATACAAATATACTTCTGTTATTTAAACATAGTATCAGTTATAATACGTTATATAGATAATAATAATGATATATATTGTTATATTATAGGCAACTTATAAGATGTATGAAGGGAAAGAAACATTTTTTTTTTACTTTGTTAGATTACTCATCCCTATGTATTATATATTATGAGTGTATGATTCTTTTAATAAATTAATGTATGTTTGTTTATAATGTATGTGTGTCTTATTTGAAATAAACAAGAATCTTTTGAATTAATTAATTAATTTAATTTACTAAATAAAATTATAAAATATTCTAATAATAAAAAGTAAAAGTTTTATAATTAAACGTACCTTACTAAGATTTTTTGTTCATAGCTATATTTTAAAGAGCACAATAAACAGAACATAGTTGTAAGTACTGGCCTTTGCTAACTAATATTTGCAACACAACAGATATGTAAGCATTGTTGCTCTTGGGATAAGATGTTTGTATATAATATGTGAATGCCTTAGGAAAAGCCAATAAGGGAAATCTTATTGGTAAATCTTATCTGTCTTCGAGACAAGGGATTGATAGCAAATAATCAAGAAAATTCTCTTTGGGAAAGTTAAGAAGTTCAGATTTCCAATCAAAAAAGAAGACTTTATATGTATGGTATTTGCGTCAATATCATTTTTATTATTATAAATTCATTTGTTAGAAAATATTGTTAAGAAACTTATAAAAACAAACCTTCAAGAGTACCAATATATTTAATAATACAAAAATATTTAAAACTATATATATTTCACTTCTAAACGTCAAATTAAATTTTGAATACAAAATTGTCTTGATCCTTTTCCAATCAGAATAAATTTTGAATATATTTCTAAAAATATTCTTTTGAAATGATAATTTAGAATACAGAGAGATTTTATCTATTCGATATGTTCCTGTTACAACTGAAAATGCATTTTTTTGCAAAAAGTAATATAATCCTCATAAAACAAAATTTTGATATTAATAATAACCAAAAAGATATATATTTTTTTAATACTTTATTTGGAGATATTTTTTTTATATATTTCATATAGTGTTATGTATAACATAAATTTGCAAAGAACCTACACAATAACCAGTTTTTAACAGTTAATTAATTAATTAATATATTTTGTACTTGCAATCAATACCAGTGTCAGGAGGTTCTATTTTGATATTATACTTATCGAAACAAGCCCTTCTGTAAAGATACTATGCAATTAAAATTAAGGGAAACGTGATCTGCTCTGTAATTCTACCACACAACAAAGTCAATCGAGTATTCCTGTTTAATTTTGTTTCCAACAAATTTTGTTTACAACTTTAGAGTTGTATCCTTAACAACGCTATTGGTGACTCGACAGTTCTGTTTAAGTTTATCAAGTCTTAAAGCAAATGTCATGATGTAAATTATTCTAAGATAGCAAAGAATTAAATTGTTTTCTGGTTTTCAATTTGTAATATGTGTTAGGTTAATTGATAGAAATCTTTTTAGAAATATGAATACATATTTTTGTAGATTTTGAATAAACAAATATCTAATTCGCTACTAAAATACAAATCACCGTTTCTCTATTCACCTTATTTATTAATGTCGTTGAATACGAATAAAGATCGTAGATTGGAAAAGCCCGTCTGGTTTTACTACGTACTCTGGTACTCCTCTGTTGCTTCTGGAGATGTCGGTTCGAGTGCTTGCAATCAAAGACCTGACAAGTCCGTAAATTGAAACAAACTTACGAGTCGACGACCGTTACAGGGTTTTGTCTTAACATATTTTCGCTCCCTGCAAATATTGTCACCGTTAATATTCAGTTTGTCTGTACCCACCGATTGTGATCCCACACGCCAGTCAAGGACAATGTACGACAGGAAAAAAAGACGTAAGGTGTGGTAAATAAAGTAAGTATAAAAAAAGAGATTAATAAAGTGTGATAGATAATAGTAACCGCTTTAACACTTACAATTAAACATTATTATATTATAGTACGTATAATTAAAAACCTTCTGTGAAGGTCTTTAAAATATGACAAATTATTAAATGTAAATTTTTCATTTTATTACTTGGGGTACATAATATTACATTTTAGGAGTTTAGGAGATGATTGACATCAAACTAGATGTAGTTAGAGATATAATCAGGTTAGTTGATGAACTAACCTGATTATATCTCTAAGAGAAGATGCGCGGACCTAAAGAGCCAGTTGGCAAAATCTGAATGTATGCTAAACTACGTTCCTGGCTATTGCGTTACCTATTGATAGGTTTATACAAATCATCAATCACACTATAGACATAAAGAGGAATCAATGAATTTATTACCATTACAAGCTAATATCATAATAGTTCAAATTTTGTTGCAACTGTTCGAAGTAGTGTGATTTTTATCTACCAAGATTTAAGATTGGAATAATTAAATGTTTGTTAAACATAAATAATTATATTACTAAAGCAATTTAATATAATGTATTTTATTTATGTGATGATAAGTGCAGGGTCAAATTAACTCATTTTGTCATTTTAATTTTTTTTTTTTTTTTGTTTCATATTGTTATAAATATATTTATAATAAGAGCCCGTCACATATATAGAAGTCTCAGATTCATAGACGTTTATATAATTTTTCGGGATGTTTAGACAATAAAGAAGTATCAAAAACTGTGTGTGTTCAACTCCGTGAGGCGAGAATACGACGCAATTCTTATGCGATATACTTCATTAACCGCCGCAAAGTAAAAAACAGACTTCTTCGCGTAGTTAGTGGCCCAAATAGTTTTTTTAGTGTCGTTAAGGTCGTCAAGAACTATGAGTTCAGTCCTTAATGTTTAGATATTGTATATCCACCGCCAGAATGTCTCTTTCCATTTTTATCTTCAAAATTGCCAAAGTGACAGTATGATACTGATTAACATATTTGAGTATTTATTTTTTTCATTGATACCTTTGTTTAGTTGAAATAGTTCGTAACTATGTTTGGCGAGATAGAGACAGTCGTCTTCAACAAATTCAGCTCTCGTTTCGAATGAATATTTATTTAAATGCAGTATCTCAGGCTTAAAGATATTAGTAAGGTTTTATTTTTTCAATTTTGATTACTGTAATAAATAAAACAATATAAAACATTTCAAAGCCTCCATTAAATTAAGAATATACAAAAATCTATCGAAAATATTTAAATTTCATCCGTACTTAAATGGAATTATCTATTTTAAGATGTTACACTACAGAAAGAATAAATACATACCTGTTTTCTGATTTTTTTCTCTTTTCGTTGTTTGTATAATATAAAAAACGCACTGCTAAATTAAAAATTTTGTCTGGCTGTGACGGTCCTAGATAAAATTAAATTGAATATTTCGTTGTGGTTAAGAATCTAACATTATATTTATGTAAAATTTTAAGAAATATGTCAAAGTTTAATACTCTTTAAATGCAACATATGTACAACATCTTATAAGATTAAGATTTACGGCCAGGAATCTAAATAATAATGCCAGTCACGCAAGAAAAAACCTAATATAACTTGCATCCAACTCAGAATGTAATATTAATAGAAATTGGGCTTGAGAAGGAGATATTGAAAATATATATGCATCTGGCATTTTTATTGTTTTAATGTTTATTTTAATATATTATATTAAAACTAAAATATTTATCAGAAATATAAGTGATAGAAAAACTTATTACCATTTGTTAAATTGATGAATTTAATGCAACCCGTATGATTCCTGATTTGATTTGGTAAGCCAAAAAAAATTACAGTGTTTACGATTTTTAACTATCATTTTGACAGTTTAACTGTAATTTATTGTTTTTTTTTTTAAAGTAGTAATACATAAAAGTAGAGGTATATTATTCATATTAATATACTTGTACTGTTAATTACACAGACACACAAAAAAAAATCATGAACCAAAAGAGAGACCCCATTATTCTTAGGTTTTTGGGATCGCTGAAACCGAATATCACTAATAAAAATTAATTTTAATTTCCCGTTTTCCCGCTAGCACCCCCTTACTACCTCTTGAGGGGTGAAAATTTAAATTTTTGTAATAAAAATCAAGATAGATGTGTATTTCTACGTTTTTGGGATGCTGAAACCGAAAATGATAACTAAAAATTAATTCAAGACCTCCATAACCCAGTAACACTTTCTTACTACCCCTTATGAGAAGTGAAGTTTCCATTTTTGTATAAAATAAAGATGAATGTGTATTTCTATGTTTTTTGTTATGATGAAACCGAAAATGATAACCAAAAGTGAATTAATAGATATAAAACTATTGTAGATAACGTTTTTCAGCTGATAAAAAAAGAAATGTTTTTTTTAAATAACAATATTCAAGAAAACTAAATAACTTTGGGACCCACTACTGAACTAAAATATGAACTCAAAAGTAACCCAAAGAGAACCCGAGCAAAAGATTTGGAGAAATTATAATTTTCTTTAGACTTAACGTTTGAATTTTAAAACTTTATCTTTTAGGTCCCAATCGCTCATACTTAATAAATTAAAACTCTTCTTGCAAAAGCCTCATTTATCTTTATAAACCGACATTTTGAAGAATAAATTGTCAGTAATTATTAATGGTCTAAATCAGATTAGACATAACTCAAATGCTTTGAGTACATCGAGTTTAAAAAATAGATACAATATTACTATATAGGATAAGTCTTTCACAAATTAACTATTCACATAAAAAAAGAATGTAAACCTCTAACATGCAGATAAATATGACAACGTAAAGCATAATTGTAAAATAGATAATAACTCAGCAGATATTCCATCTTGAAACATATATAACATAATAAATATTATTAAAAAGAAAGTTTAAAAATAATAGAGTAGGTAGTTGGTTAAGCTTCATTAGAAATATTCTTTGTATAACCTTTTAAATAAGTTTTTACTAGATATAAAACGTTGTTGCGCTCTAAGAATTAAGCTACCGATTTTAACTTTTTATACATACTCGTCTTTCAGAAGAGAGGCGACATCTATTATGCTTCTTGCGAAGATCCAAACCAATGTTTCTAACTTTGCAGTGTATTTATGTAAAAATATATAATACATAGACAAGATGGACAAGATAAATTATATAATAATTAAAAAGAAGATGCAAAAAAAATCTCTGAGCATATTTATCATATAATTATTTTTATTGAATATTTTTTGCTATTATATATAAATAAAAGTCTTTAATATTAATAATTATTATTTAAATAAAAAATTTCAAATTCTTGAGAACTAAGGGTGCGATAAGAAAAATCGTGTTGAAGATGGAATTAAGTACGCCCTTTATAATCTTGATTAAACATTACTCTTACCTCATTTATCTTTACCCCGTTATAACAATATTTATCTTTTCTTACTTAATCACGAAGGCCTGAGGTTAAATTATTTCGTCTACAGAGAATTATTGTGTTAATATTTCGCCAATTCGTTTTCTTTGCGCTATCTTATAGAGACAGTATACGATGCTTTGTTATTGATTATATAACATTTTAAGGGAATTATTAAATAGTAGTTTTCGCAATTTTTTCTAGGAATTATAATTACATTACATGTAAATGTACATTAGAGTTACACGAGGATAAAAAACGGTTTAATTTAAAATAAATATATATCTCCATATATTTTATAAATCCCTTAATATTTATTAATATCAATAAATTCTAATAAGGTTAGCATAAAATTGTTATTACTGTACTCTTCGTATATAACTCAGTTTCATCGCTTTTAATTAACTAAATAATATATTTTCTGAAATATAAATCAAGCGTTACAGCTCGTATTCACATTATTTTCACTCGACCCTTAAGACCTACGCAATTTTTCCGTCTCACGAGAGTGATAAATGGTTCGCGTGAAAAGAGCGGATTCTTTTCTGAACGATCGCTTATTCTGCAACTTTATACTATACATTTATCCTAAAATAAATAAGTGTAGTCATATGTAGAAAAGTATTTTATTTTAATTCCTAGTTTAAGTACTTGTACGACGATATTTTAATATTTAATGTTATTTTACTAATACTATACAGACGAATCGTATTCTTAGAGCATATTTTCCAATAATCAATATACGTAGTCATTAATTATATTACAATTATATTAAAATACATTGACCTAGATTGTTTTGCTTTCAGATCTATTAACAATAATGATAAAAAATTATAAAAGTAAAATGTTAAAAATAATAATGAATTTAATCTTCCAATTTGAAATAAAATATTTAAAAAAAGGTGACTTTAACGAAAAAGCATAAAATAGAGAAATTTTAAATAAGATTTAGTGTAAATATTAATTTCATAGTAAAATACCACAAAAAAAATATTATGAGAGCTGAAGCTTATGTTTATATGTGGTAAATATTAATGAGTACTAAAAACAAAAATTAGCACATATTTAAATGAGTGAACTCCGTAATGTTAGTTTAGGATTATATGCTTTACCGAAATTCTGTGGTTTTATTATTATAACCGTTTATTAATTAATACATTTATATTTCATTTTCATATTCATATTTCTATGAATATGGCAAATTTAAGAGATATCAATTGTTATCGAGTGATCCTAAAATTTGTGCAGAGACTAACCGTTCGTCAAAAAAGTTTAAGCATTCTTAAAAAAGAAGCGATGTTATTATTATTTTGAGTATTGTTTTTATTCGAGGTTTTCTCCTGAGTAACCTGCGCGAACATTCTACTAATTTTGATACTGAATTTTTTACCAAAAAAAATATATTAATACGTTTGCTCAACGATACCACTGTTATTAGGAAAAATAGTGCAGCAAAATGGAGACAATTCAGAGATATTTGAACAAGTGATAAAATAAATTATTATATTTAGTACCTTATGTATTATTACTAAAATAACAATCACTTAATATATTATACCTGAATAAATTAGCAATTTTGTAGAATAAATAAAAAAATCCTTTTGTTCTCTGTTTTACTTAATTACCTTCACTATACACTTGAATTTAAACTTATACTTCTATTGGGCGTTTCTTTTCTGTATCTTTTCAAACTATTCTTCGATATTAAGGCAATCTTTAGATTTTTAAATAAATTAATTAATTTAAGTGTCATAATCAATATATTTTTTGCTTGGGAGTATCTATTTCGGGCGGCTTCACCGTGATATTTGTCGTTAGTGGTACATGTGGTTAATTTATATTATCGTTCTATGCCAGTGAAATAATAATACCTCATTTTATCTAAAATTATTTATATAATTATAAAAAACAGATATGTTTACCTTACCCCAAAGAGACATATTAAAACTGAAGCTACAGCGAAAGAATTCATGGTGTTGGTTGTGGAAGCCTGGCTCCGGCTGACATGGCTGCCACCACTACCCCTTGAAGCTGATGCCTGAATGGTTGATGGTACCATGGCAGGTAGTTGTACAGAGCCATGTCGTAGAACTGAACTGAAAATAATGGCTTTAATAACTATGTATTGTACAAAGATTATTTATAGTAAAGAAAATTTTATAAAATATATTGATTGTGTGTATTCTTATTAATAATTTCAAAATCATAAAAATTTACAATGTCTATCACTATTCAAATATATCAAAACAAAAACAACTCCGGTTTTAAGGTAAACCCAAGTTCCCGGGCCACCCATGCTTCCGGCCAATGAAAGTCGTTATATCGGGATGGCCCAAGTTCATCCGGCCATTGAAAGTTGTGATATCGGGATGGCCCAAGTTCAAAGTTTTATTTTTCAACAGAACTTGGTGGCGAATGAGCGACGTTATCTAGTAGGTTTGACCACTACCTTCGTTGTTGGGTGTTGGAGCTTGGTAGGGCTAAATGTAAGCCCCATAAAAAATTTGGTAGCTCTAGGTCAAAGGGGGGCCAGGCAGTGGGGGTGAGAAAAGGCCGTTTTTAGCGTAAACTCGGATTCGGGATATACTCTTCCGGCAGCTCCGAGGGGTGGGCATGGGAACTTGGGTCTCGCGCTGCGCCCGCGTTGATTTCAATAAAATTCAAATTAAAGTATTTAAATTTTTAAGGCAACTATTGTCAATGGTTTATAATTAAATGATCTAGACCGATAGCAATTAATAAACTTTATTTAACGTTTAGATTTATGAGACTAAAGTTATTTCATCATAATATTACATACAATAAGTCTTATTTTCTTCGTATTTTACGTGATTTACATAGAAATAACATAGACGAAAAGGATAATCAAGATGTAAGTTGTAATCAATTGTAATTCTAAACTGTTTGTCCTTAGCAAAAACTTGAGATTTAAAACAAGAAATCAGACTCACACGTTGAAACTCTCATAACATTTATTAAATTTGCGTATAAATTTCTCATAATATTTATACATGAAAAATTACTGTAATGTACAAAAACTGATAGAGAAGGTGGTTGGCTGCTTGTTTTTGTAAAGCTTATAGAAATGGTCATAAAGCTACTGGGTATGACACAGACGGTGCAGGATATAAGTTCGGTATTACTAAAAATGGTTATATTGCTTCTATAATTTTTGTGTCTCAAAATTTTATATTGTGTATTTCTTCTCTTTTGTAAGTAAACTATTAAAAAACACATATATTAAACATGAAATATTTTTATTTCGTTTAGTACAACATAATTTTATTATATGAAATATATCAATGTTAGTTTATAAAAACATCAGAAATGAGAAGTCAATGTTTTTATAACATGAAACATGAAAAGCTTCATAATACATTCAGGAATTAACTTTGTACGAAAGTTTTATAGTTTGTTATAAATAGCATGTTGAAATATTATAAAATAATTCTGAAATTAACCGTGTGATTAATTTTATTTTGATTCATGTTTTTAACGCAACATCAAAACTATATATATTTGAAAGTATATAATCTAAACCTACTGTATAAATGAATAAGACATGGAATTGTAAGAAGAAACCCAACCAGCCGTACTAGTTATACTGATAGTAGACTGTAGATGGATTTCCGTTGTAAATATAACAATCATGAAACACTGAGATCCCGTGACCAGGTAAAGTTTTAGCTGTTATTTCATAATGTTCGATTATTACATTTGTACACATGATGACGTTTCCTCGTGTATAAATACCACTAGAAAGTTAGGCATTTAAGACATTTATCTAATCACCATTTCCTATGCAAATACATTTTAGTAAATTAATAAATACATTTTGTTCTATTTTTATTGATTTTTTCTGTTTTTATAAAAATAAAGCTATAATTATGTTGTTAAACCATTTCTAATCATAATATTTTATTCTTGATTATAATAATTATAGTCACTTAGGACCTCAACATTTTTATATCTGTATAAAGATGACTACCATATTTTCTATTATTGTATATTTATGTATGTTAATTGGTTTACTGTGTAACTTCTTTCTCCTTTATATATTAAATATAAACAGTTATAGCTTAAATATTGTATTGTCATCGAAACTCATACAAGTAATAATGCGGGCCACATCAAACAATTTGAATACAAAAGACTCCTTGTCATTGACTGTGAATTCAAAAAAAGCCTTTTATAAAAGCTATTCAGATAATTGATGTAAAGATATTATTAAAAAAATAATATTTTTTACTAAAGCGAAACAACACCCGCAGTGGTTTAATTTATAATGAAGATACAATTTACTACTTCAAACTAGATGGCGCTAGTGTCCATACATATGGCATTAGCCGATTGTAAATTTATTATTATATTATAGATTTACTACAGAAGTTTAAAGTCAAATTTATAAAAATTTTTTAGCTTATGTTCCAGGTATTATGTTCCAGGTATTTAATTAAGTTAACTCTGTTATCCAAAGCAGACATAATATAAATAAACATATTAAAAATATGTTTATGTAAATGTGAATAAAAGTACACCAAAAAAAAATATATGTTTTTTAATATGGTATTCGTATACTAATTGTTAAGAAGACGTGTTTAATGTATATCATATGATATGTTATTCAAAACAAACGCTGATGGCTCGATATTCATCGCACCCTCAACGAGGACTAGACCTTCATTAAATTTAGTTACGTTGTCCCTTAGCCATTAGTGTGGTACTGTTGTAGAATTATTTGATATATACTAATTTAATAATTAATGAAACATGTAATTTATATGGATAACTTAAGTGTGGTTATTTGATAAATAGAATTTCTTCAATATATTGTAGTGTTTATCTATTTTTATTTTAATCAACTATTGTATTTAAAATACTTTCAGTATTTCAGTTAGCCAATATGTTATTATTTCCACATGATAAAGGATATAATTCGTTCTTCACAATATTCAATTATTAATAAAAATATAGAAGTTACAAAAATATAACAAACATTGGAAAAAGTACAAAGACGGTCAGCGAACAGCGACTTCTTCAAAATAAGTTTAGGAATAATAAATTATTAATTATTCCGGTTACAATACACATATATAGAAATAACTACATAGATATACACATATATTTATTTACATGGCTTTAACTGTCAGTAAGAGATTACTTATACTTCGATTAGTTTGTCGACAATGATTAAATACGATCTAATTTTTTTAACTAATATTATTAATGAACCGTGGTTCATATGTTTTAAATAGAAAAAAAAATCCATGTACAAAAATTTCGTCGCAGAAAAACGCCGCCCTTCGAGAACACCCCTCTCAATACCTTGCCAAGTATCAGAATACTGGGCTTCGACATTTTGAGTGACTGTCGGTTTCATGGCCTCATGGAGAGTAGAGCCAAATTGGCCTCGATGAAATTGCGAGTGATCAATAGGCGAGGCATTATTTCAACCCTGGCCAAAGACTCGGATCGATACGATATATCTTCAAAAAAATATCATCACTGCCGACTAGGAACTAGTCGGCAGTAATGAATTTTCATCAGTGAGTCGCACGCTAGTTTGCCCTTTACTACATACCTAACCTACCTCAAGTTAGTTTTATTAAAAAAAAAATGTTCCGCGCCAATAAACGAACGAATGAACGCATCACACAAAAATCTATTATTTGTTGGTTGTAGTAACGTAAGTAGTAAGTTGGTAGAAGTTACTGCTATTGTTTGCGGGGTGGTTTTAAAACCAAACTTCCAAAAGCAATCATGAAATTAATTAATTAATGAACTTCATTAAAATACAAATTACAATGTCTTTGATGATACTTAATAAATTTAAAGTTGAAGAATACAAATGTAGTGGTCTACTTTACGAGTTTACTCGAGCCAAGGCCATTTCTCAATTAAAAACACAATTAATAATAATGAGATGAAATTGTATATACTTGAATAAAGAAATTTGTTTGGTCTTTGATTGTTTTTTTAATTAATCGTTTTAATTTAGTCCAATTTAGAATACTTATTTTTATATTTCTGTAAAATCCTTTACTTCTCAATTTCAATTAAATATCTGAAATACAAATTGTATAGATGTAAATAGCATCTTTAATAAAAAAGTAAATGAAAGAGCTTATAGTGGGTAATATTATTATAATTAATGAATATTACTATTATTAGTTCATACTTCGATGAAATTAAAGACAGGATTACTTATTTGTTGTATATTTAAGTTCCCTTAAAGTTCCCTTATTTGACAATAATAGAATTAGAATTTTTAAATCTGTTTTTAAAACGTAACTTTCCCCTTCTCGTCTTGTTGTATTTTAGAGTATACCCAAAAAAATCAAGAATAAAAAATAATTGACTTATCTTTCAAACTTCGTATTTTTATTGGTAAAAAATATCTCTCTTTTAAAAATTATAATTTTTAAAAGAGAGATACAAATGTCTCTTTTTCTTCCTGATAAAGTTTTTATAGCTTTTAACATTAAAAGCTTTTATTAAGGTTGATGAAATATGAACCACTTTCAAATAACAACTTATAATGAAAAAGATACAAAATCACATACAGATTGAATTTAATTTAATTTTGTCCATTGGATTGTTAAATAGAACATTCTAGGCATTGAGGCGTTAAGTCCTTCTCGCCCCTAATTATATAAATGATAAATAATCACATACATAGTTATTTGAATGATGTATTGAAAAACAATATATTTTTCAGATTTTTAAAAATATCTATTGAAGTTTTCATAATTATAAGTTATATTTAATCGGAATATGTAAATTCACAATCTAAGATTTCTGTGATTTAGTTTCTATTTATCTTCTTCGAATTCAAAGCAAACTGATACTTTGCTGTTCTCAAAGTATTTGAACTTTTTTATTCTTATAGTTGTCGTCTCTTCTTTTAGGGGAGACCGGGGCTGGTTGACTTAGGGGCAGGTAGACTAATTGTCAAAAACGCGAGTTAGGCAAACTTTTTGCAAAGATCGACTAGGTGAGCGTATCCATTATTCCCCCGCGCACAATCATCAGAAAAACCGCGGAGCAGAGGCACACCGTTTGTCAGCTAGAGCCTATTGTTCAAAAACAAGACACTTAAGTAACTATTTTTGCCTTAATTCTATTTGTTATAACTCTTTTCATTTTGTTTTGATTGCTTGTCAAACTGTTTAATAAGAATGTTTGATTTCCGAACTTTGTATGCTTCCTTATTATTTTTAATTACGACACCATTTTAAGGTTTTGGCACGTAGTTAAAAATTACTATTACAACCAGCCCCAAACGACCTAGTCGTTTGGGGCTGGTTGACTCATTTATAAAGGGGTTGGTTGACTATCTAGTCAACCTGCCCCATACAATTTTGGATATACTAGATATAAATTGGTATAAAAATTATTGTTCTTAACCTAACATTTCCAGTTTAGAACGATGCGAATCTATAAACGAAAGTCAAATCGACGTAAATACATACTGGAGAGAGTATGTCGACAAGTTATTTTCGCCGAAGTATCAATTCCAGCAAAAGAATTTGCTATACCATATAAAATATCGCCATGTAGTAAATATGAAAACAAAAGAATGCACTCCCGAACTGTCTAGATTTCAATTGACCTTGGAAAGCGTTGGCTACATAAAAAATAGACAAATATTCAGTGACAAGGAAGAGCATGCATCAGAAAATTGCCCACAAGGGAGCTGCTGATGTTTATTATGGATTAACGCCTTACGAGTTCCGAAAATTTGCATATGAATTTGCAAAAAAAAAAGAAGCTATTCCTGAATCATGGGATAAAAAACAGATTGCTGATAAAGATTTGGTAGGGAGTTTGCTTAAACGTCATCCTATTCTCTCTATTCGATCTCCTCAAGCTACGAGTTTATTTCGAGCCACTTCTTTCAACAAAAACAACATGCAGTTGTTCTTTGATTACCTAAGAACCGTTTACCTACGTTTAAATGTAAGCCCTGGGTATATTTGGAATGTAGATGAAACAGGACTGACAACGGTTCACATTCCTGATAGAGTAATAGCTCATCTTGGCACCAAAAAATTGGGAAAAATGACGACTGCTGACCGAGGTTTCGCTGGTAACAGTCGCAGTTGCTATCTCGGCCTCGGCAATATGGTCCTTCCGTTCTTCGTTTTCCCACGTGTTCACTATAAATACTATTTTGACTATTTTAGACTAAAGGACTATCAAAGACTATTTTAGACTGGAGGTGGACCGATAGGTTCTTAACGGTGTTTAATGTTGTTGAAGATGTTCTTAAAAATGATGATTGCATTTACTTTAGTATTTAAATCTTGTTCCTTCGTAGTCTTGGTACTCATTACTTCTTAGGTCAACTTACCCCTAGTGACAAGTCAACCTGCCCCAGGCACGGGGTAGGTTGACTCGTTTTTCCCGTTCTATAAAATCGAGCCTATATACTATGTTTTAATAGGTATCGAGCTTATTGTAATTTCTTTCTAGAGCTGAATAGTGTCACTATCAATGGAATTGCTTTTCACAAAAATAATCATTAAAGCAATAAAAATATTAACTTTTAAACTGAAAATTGGTCAACCATCCCCGGTCTCCCCTACTATTGAGATTAATATTTTACGGTATTTTAAATTCTTAATTTACTGAATGTAGTCTTAAATTCGTATTGATCTAAAAGATAAAATGTATCTGACCAAGAGGATAAGTATGTAGTGTTTGTGTAATTTTTATTTATGAAAAACGTATCACCTGGGACCAAATTTACCTTACCTTACTTTATTAAAATTAAATATATAAAGTATTAATTTCAGTTTAGTTAAGTTAAGTTTTTATAAAAAATATATAATTATATGCACACGATATTTTAAATAAATCAAACGTCACATGTCAAACGCAATTATAAAATTCAAACTACACAGTTTATTTCGCAATTTGAGTTCCTCTTTAAAAGGTATTTACTGTATTCCTTTATATGTATATTTTTATTATTTTTATTAATACCCAATTTATTTATTATAGTTTCATTAATACCCGATTAAAGTCGTTTAATAGTAGATCTATTTATTTATAAGTTACAACTTCTTTTTTGACGCTACTGAATGATGTCAACAAGTAACTAATGACCTTGGCTTAATGCCAGTGAACTTCAACAAAACAAAATGCTATAAACAGAACAAGAAAAACATTTATAACTATGTTGTTGGTAACTTTTTCTTCTTAAACTAGATTTTTTTTAGGTAAAGTTCCATGTTGTTAAACCTTGATGCCGCTCCATAAGCTAAATAGAAAGAAGTACAACATATTATGCAAATGTTTATTAGGTCTCGTTCTCTTATATTGTCGCCAGGAGACAAAACATATTAATATTAAAAGTGAACCGAAAATATAAAACTAGTAAGAAATGTATAACACAATTTATTGATTTTTCTGGTTTAAGGTGATCAGTGATCGGAAAATTATATGTTCAGTAAATGTTAAATTTAAAAAAGTATACTTTACTTTATTTACTTTAAAGAAATGTTTTTTTTATTATTATTTTTGTGGTTAAAATATGAAAAGTGACTTTAATCAATTGTTTACGATCCTCGGAATCACAAATAATATTAGTCATTGAAATCTTAAACAAAAACTTTTTCTTATGTATGATGCTTAACGAATAACGAGAAAAACATCCTCGTTATTCGTTAAACATATTATTTTAATAAATAAGAAACGCAATATTAGAGAGACTCAAACGGAAATAAGATTTTAGTAGAAAAAGTCTGCTTTTATGTCAAGAAAACAATAATCAGGGACTGTAGATTGTATAAGGAAAATAATTTAGCATACAATGATAACAACATGAAAAAACAAATTACAAATAAACAAAGTTCAACTAATTTTCTTTAATTAAAATGTATTACAAAATTATGCTTAATATAACAGATAATAAAAACAAACATCAATTAAAGAACAGTCAATTGATTAGGAATTACATGAAAATTTTCCGGAATTTTTGGTTATCGGTGATTTGGATGTAATCTTTCCGAATTTAGAATTTGTCACCTCGTTTCTTTGCCACTCGCGTTGCCATATTGAACAGTGGCACCTAATCGCAATTCACTGACGATCTCTTCTCCGATGAATTTACAACTTAATCTGAAACATATTTCAATATTATTTATTATTCTTTGCTATTCTCATTTAAGATATTTACTTGATAGATAGGTTTACTTGATAGTGAAGAATGATTAAATTGAAACCTTATATATATATATATATATATATCATATATCTCATAATAATTTGTGAATAATTAACGAAATGGTCTTTACTGTTGCGAAATCATATAGGCCAGCGTTAATCTTTTAAAAGTATTTTTAATTCATTTTTAATACACATCATGAGGAAACGCAAATATAAGAAGGATTCTGCATTTTACAGAATCTGAAACTGACACTGTGTAACAAAAGGGTTTGAGATTTTTGTTTGGTGTGCCGCATCTTAAACATCATGAATTTGGTTTTAATTGATATTGAAACAAACTTAAGCTGGTTGGGGAAGTTCTGATAAAGATTTAATTATATGAACCCGGTCAATATCATGTAGTGCAGTTAGGAATTCTATTATAAAACTATATTTGTAAGAAATAAAAAAGTGAGTACTTAAAATATTGAAATAAAAACATTTGATATCCGAAATAAAACAGAAAATGTAATAAGGAGCTTAAAACCCAGAAAATCTCTATAATATTATTAAAGGTTCTTATTTCTATTATTCTTAATCTATTCATGAAATTGCCGACCGTCAACTTGAATTTGAACAAAGAAACGAAATACATTTAAATGAATTTAAAAATACTTGTTGGTAATCTAATATGTATATTTTAAATATAACGTGCTCATACAAATAAAAAAAAAATAAAAAAATTATTCAAACTATTTAATATTATAAATTATGTTGAGAATTATAAAGAGTGCTGACAAATTTCAAAGATTGCATGCATACAACGAAAGAGCCAAAAAAATACAAAACGTAAATAAAAATTAAGAATTCGAAATAAGCTAACGGATAATTCGGAGACTCAAAGGACGAAATGCATTATCGAGGAAACTTAACGACGCGCCTTCATCTAGGCCAACTCGCATTTGTATAATGCGACTTATTCATTTCTATCGCAGCTATATTTTCATTATTTAAAGTTACAGATGAAGTAATTTTATCTTAATGAAATTCAATTAGAATGTTTTCAGACTTGTTTAAGAGAACTAGTTTCAATATATTTTTATTCAAACAATAAATACACATCTGTTACTTTCATTCCAGACTAAATCTTATTAGCTAGCTTCGAGGTACAAATAAATTTGATCATATTTGGCATAAGTTTTTGAGACTCAAATGACCTTCAATTCACTGTATTACTTACATATTGTTTCCTGTTTTATTTAATCCCACATTATCTTTACTATAACTACTACTATGCTATGATACTAAATATGTTTGAAAACAATTTCTATTATATTTGACGGCGACTACACTTAAGAGAAAAAAACTCAAACTCAATATATCATTCAAATTGTCATGTTTTGCTTACTTTACTTACACTTGGACAAGTGGAACTCCATTTTTCCACTTAAATTATTTTTCAAAATTTTGTTGTGATTAATTACGTTGTACATACATTACATAGGCTTGTTTTGTAAGAAATAGTTTTGTGTCAATTTTACATTCTACAATAAATTGAAAATAGTTACTTTTGTTTTGGTAAAAGGTCAATCGACTTTTCAATTTCTTATTGTATCTTTTCTTGTAATAATAGAGTGGTATTGCATATTTTTTTATTATAAAAATTACATTATACTTATTTGAAAATATTACTAAACTACAGAACGCACCGCTCAGTTACAGTATGCTACACTACAGTGCAAGCATTACACTACAGTGTAGCATACTGTTGCCGTGCAGTGTACCGTACTAAGCTAGGCTACTATCTGTATAGTAGCCTAGCTTATGATATTATACCAATAGATGTGTAAAATGAAATATGTGTAATTATTTGTGATGCCATCATCAATGCTGCAGTAATTAAATAATTTCAAAGCAGTCTTTCCTTAAGATTATAAATGCTAAAACAAACGAATGTTTAATCAATAAGATATATAAGATAATAATTTATAATATTTGTTAATTTCTTTTGCATATCTTTTAAACCCTAGTATAAAGAAGATTCTAAGATTAAATCGTAATATAAAAAGTATTAACATATACCTACATGTATAACATTTGTTTCACTTTTAACATTTTATAAAAAATAAGTACTGAATTTTGTATTCAATTAAGTAATTTTTACTTCTATTTTACAAGAATACTTATATCTTCAATAAGCACAGTTAAGAATTTAATATCGTTCTACCTCGCACTTAAATTAGTTTCTATTTAAATTCATGTTTAATGAATTCAAATGAGTCAAAGACTAAACCGTTTGAAATTACTAATTGATATAATCAGAGCTGCTTTCATTCGTGTAATGATATTTTTGGTGCTATATATGTAAGTTATGAGAACAAAAATAAAATTTTAAAAATTAAAATACATAATTACGTTAAATTATTATAACGGACTTAAAGAGCGACGGAACAGTTCCCAGAGGTGGTAGTTTCGAGTCTTGTCTATGTTGTGTATTTTTTGTATATGAACATACCTTTACAGGGAAAAAGGCATGTATAGCACCACTTTTAATACGAAAATATTGGGAAAGTATAACAGACATGCAAGATGTTATATGTAGGTACTTTATTGCAATAAAAAAAATATATCAATGTTTTTTCGGTGTATGTAAAGACATGACTTTCACTCTCTTATATGTGTTAATTTATAATCATACAATAATACATACAATCCAATCTACGGTATTGATTACCAATAGATACATGTTAATATGAAACCCCGACATCGGATGGGATAAGTCACAAGCACATCGAGATATGTAAATAATCAAAGGTAGTAATTATCAAATAAATATTACATTAAAGCAAGTAATAACACTCCTTATTTAAAGAGCAAGACTTAGTGTAAAAGTCCGCTCGATTTATTTTATAAGTAGACATAGTACTTAAATCCGCTCGAGTTATTTTATTAAAGGATTTCAATATTAGATATTATCAAACTCAATATAATGATAAATACTGCTGTCGCTTATTCTTACAACACAGTTTACTATTATCAGTCAAACACAGGCACTTAGGTCTTAGTACGTGACCCGCAGTAATCTCTCTAATCACAGCTTAAGTTGACGGCATTTCAGCCATTAAGGCATGAGTATTTATGTTGTCACATATATCATTATATTTTTTTTATCTGACTCACGTACATCATTGAATGACTGAACCGCTGACGTGCAGTGTCAATCTCTGCAAATATACCTTTTAGTGAGATCTCACTAACACTTTAGGATTTACGTATCATCGTTTCCGTCCATTTTGGGAGAACTTTAAAATAATTTCCTAGGTTTTTTATTTCATTTATGGATTGTATTAACAGAGAGATATTTAAAAAAATCATTTATAAGACATACAATTCTGTTAAAGCTATTAGTCTCGGTAGAAAATTTTATGATTTCTCTGTTTTCATATTTCTTTTATTAAATGAATAAAAATCTTTTATACTTTCTTTTATTAAGTTTTGTAAGAAACCTTATAGTTTAAACTACATTACAAATATGTAACTAATAATATTTATGAAGTTTATAAATATTATTAGTTACATATTTGTGATGAAGTTTACATTCATACATATTCATTAATTTTCATTGCTTAGTCTACATATACTATATAGTTTAAGTTGAGCTCCAATAGTCATTGACAGGTAACACTTAAATAGATCTTAAGATAGACTTATGAGTCAATATAAACTCAACATCCGAGACTTGCTTACGATTCTCAAATGTATTGAATTATTATGGACTATTTCACGTCACATAGTGATAGTCTCAATTAATTAAACATTAAATTAATTAATTAATTAATGAGTAAGTAGTAGTAAATAATATAAAAATATAAGAATTCATTTATAACTTTTAGTTTTATTGTTTGCTCGTCCGGAAAATGCAGTTTATTAATATACATATGTTCAAATCAATTCTAGTATATTTAGATACAATCACTGCGTACATTAAAGTATCATTTAATAAAGATGAAATAAAACAATACGATATAATATTATATTGTCTTTATTATTAAACTTTCAAAATAAAATAAAATGACTTCATGCAACTGTGTCTATTTATGTCACGGGCGCCTTATTTTGTTTCAATATTTCATTATCGCAAATAAAATACAGGAACAGCGTATAATATATTTAAGAACTTATATAAAATACTATTCTTCAAATTCATTAACAATAATTTGAAGAACCCATTGCTGGCTCGAGATGAGAAAAAAATAATAATATGCGCATAAAGTCGAAGATAAAGTTTATTTTATTTAGTTTTCATGGATGTATATAATAATTTTACAATATTTTCTATCAATGATGTATCATAATCTACTTACAATGCTTCTTATTTTACAATATTTCTTTTTAACGAGAGGCTATAAGGTTCCGGAATTATAATAATAGTACGTGTGTAAAGAATGTGTGTATAAATAATGATAAAAGATATTAAAAAAAGCAATAAGGTCACAAATATTTGTAATACATATCGTGTAAGACTATCTATTCGGTACGGTGTAAAATATCTATACGATATTTTCCGAAATCAACCGAAGGATCACGACGCGGCACTGCGACGCAATAAGCCGAGTGATTTGACATTTACGTTGAAGGTATAAGATACAGCCTTTTTGGGTAGACCTCGAAGAATTCGGTCTGCCCATTCATTTGTACCCGACTTTCGAATTTTGGAAAAATTTCTTCACAGGATGTCTTCTTATGACCCCCTGAGTCCGAAATGACCATGGGTCAAAAAGTTTATATATATATATATATATATATATATATATATATATATATATATATATATATATATATATACGTGCGTGCGTCCAGATTCGACTTTTGTCAGCACGATAGCGGCCGCAGTTTCGCTCGGATCACTTTCAAACTTTGCACAAAAATCAATCATCCAAAAATGAAGGTCAAGTTCGTTAAACAGAGAAATCCGGCCACAGGGGGCGCTAGTGCCTCACTTTTTCTGATTTCAGTTTTTCGACCATAACTTTTTCCCTATGCAAAGAAGATCAATCGCGTTTATATTATATGATATCTTTGATAAATACCTATAAATAATGTAGATAAACCGAAAACCTAACTTCAATAAGTTAGGGGTGGGACTAAAAAAACCGAATTTTTTTGGAAAAAAAATCATAACTTTTTTCTGGTAAACAGTCTTACATCACAAGTATTTTAAATAGAAAGGTTATTTTTTACTCTAAATTTAGGTACCAATAGTTTTTCCGTAAAAGGTACCGCTTCCGAGAAAAAAAATAAAAACCACTTTTAGCTTGAAAATTTAAGGTAGGTAAAACCACGGCAACTTTTTTTTGGTAAACATTCCCTCCTCGCAATTATTTTTAATCGAAAGCTTATTTTTTACGCTAAATTTATGTACCAAAAGTATTTCCAAAAAAGATACCTTTTCCGAGAAAAAAAATAAAAACCGCTTTTTGTTTGAAAATGTTTGATGTAAACAACAGCATCATGCGTTATTCTTAGGTAGTGAGTTATATTTTAAACGAGTTACACACGAGGTCTACCCAGGCGTGTCCCCCTGCGGGCACGGATTTTTTATAATTATGTATGTTTAAAAATTAATTTTAAATAGATTTAATATTTATTTAAAAGTAGAGGTAAAGGTATGATGTACCAGAATAACATTTTTATAAGAGCACTGTTTTAAAATAATTACTTGAGTTTAAGTAAGATATAAATGAAAAGTATAAAAGTTTTAAAAATTTTAATAATGGCAAATTATAAGTAAAGGATTTATTTGTTTTCTTGAAATATTTGAACATTATTGTTTTTATTTTATACTTTGAAAAGACATTGGTGGAATACATAATGTTTTTTTATACTAAAATTATAAAATAATAAATACGGTAGATCCTATAACTTAAGTCCTTCAAAATCAATGCTCGAGAATTGCTGTGAATCATTGAAGATACGTCGAGGATTAATAGGCTTTATTAGATTAGCGATATCTAGTTACAAATTACAACAATTATAATTAAAACAGTAGTATGTAATATATCAATACGAATTTTCGTATTGATATATTTGTATTCGTAATATTGTAAAATAGTTTGCTAATAATTGCGTATCTATTCTCCAATCAATTGGCATTGATTGATTTAGTTTGCTACTTGCAGAAAAGCTACACGTCTGGTACATGAAGTATAAATAGGCGGTGTTGTCGTTGATTCCAAATAATATATATTAAATAGTGGCCTATTTAGGTATTTTTGCAAATGATTATTCATTTTATAATTCGTTTTCATACTAAGATATGTTAAAAACCTTTCTCATACACATTTAGAACTAGCATTGGCATTGCAATCATGAATTTTGTTTTTAAAGTAATTTTTATTATTGATTACTGTAAAACAGTAACAGTAAAGATTATCAGTAATAGTATTAAAAATGGAAAACTGTATATATAAATAAAGCCATTTAATATTATGAAGACCTTTTAGGCTAAATAAACTATAAAAAATATTTTTGAAAGGCTCAATTTTTTTATTCATGTTTTATTTTAATTAATATATTATTTAGATGAAAATATTTCAAATATTTTCATATTGTATAATAATATTTTGTTATATTAAAAATGTGATAATTTTCAGTATTATAATAGTTATACTAAAGGCCAATCACAAACTGTCGTAATTAAAAAACTTATGTAAGCTTGATATTACGGAATATTTGTTTTGTTTTACTCATCAAATTAACTATAACCTACTTAATGAGTTATATTTTGAATTTTTAAATTGTTGGAAAATTATAATTCAAGACGTCCGTTCTTTATTACTAAATTGTAAAAGCGACTATGTAGGTGAATTATTTGAAATAGAAATTAAAGCTTTGATTTTTACAATAAAAATCGGTAATTAACTTACTTATCAATAATATTTAATCGTTGATAAATAAATAAATTATATTATTAAAAAAAAACCTACAACTTATATGCTCTAAATAAGCGGATACTCTGCCCGTTGAAGCTACAAGAACGCTTATTTAAATTGTTTTCTATTCAGGAACATGGGTTTGCTGTTAATAAACCGCATTAAGCTGACTTCATCATTGCATATGTCGCATTATTTTATGCAGCCAGCAGGAAAAGCAGTCGTCAAAACTGTTGATTTTACCATTTGCGGCACTCCTAGCCTTGTGGCTAAGGGCACATTTATGTAAATGTGGCGAACTTTTTCTTTATCTTGCGAACATATTTCGTAGTCGTCGTAAAATCGAAATCTTCAACTATTTTAAGGCTTTTTTATATTGTGAATTCATATTATTTTTATATAAAGTAGGTTTGATATTACATCATTATTTACAACACGGCTTAAACACCAGGTCTGGCAACGTCTGTAATTTGATATTGATCTCATATGTATCTGTCACAGTGATAGCTAAAGCCTTATCAGATAATGTGGAACAAAAAGTCGTGGAAAAGTTGGTTCATCTTTAGGATAAATATATATGGACAAAAAATTTATGTTGTTTTTTAGTAAGTTGTTGATTGTTGATTTGTTTTGGTAAGTAATTGGTACACACTTCTGATTATATATATATATATATATATATATATATATATTTTATAATAATCATATTTTTAGCAATTATATATAAACTTTATTCTACTTAATGGTTGTTTGCACAATTCCGGTAACAATTATAAAATTCTACTGTATTACACTATTAGAGTGCCACCACGCTGAGAATAAATATAAAAGTTTTGTTTGTCCTTTGTATTTTTCTCTAGACTGCCTTTGAGTTAGACACGTCCCAAAAGGATTTACTAAACGCTCCTTCACCCTCGACGTCTTTTCATGAAATACAGAAAGAGGTCATCGTCTTTCCTCGTATTTTCTCAAATAGTGGAACAATTCTTAAAAATAATTGTAAAAAAATAATAATTGATGATATTAAACAAATTAAAAAAATCTAATTATCGTTCGTGATTTCAGCCGCCTAGATTATAAAAAGGCTTTAATTTCAAGTTAAAAAGGAAAAATATTAGCTTAATTTGTCACATATTTGTAGAATTTATTATTTTATTACATACTTCTTGGGGTCTTAAAAAAGCATAATAAATATTTACTGATCATCACTTGTTATAACAATAGAAAAGTTAGGAATATATCTTGAAATTACTTATGCAACCGGAACCAACTTTTAATTCATTCATATTTAACGGATCCTTGTAAATCGAATTTGCATTGCGGAAGTGCATAAAATACTTTGTTAATACTTGAGTCGGTTATATTTTGGTTGGCGTGAAAATAATGATATAATAATGAAAAATTAAGTATTATGTAAGAATATGTGTTTGATATATATTTTTCTTAACAAGACAAATAATTATTTTTTGTAGAAAATTTCTTCAAACTCAACTTAACTTTAGTAATTGTGCTCAAGAATTACGCGCGTAATTCCCCTTCCATCATCTAAAATTTTGACATACGACGAGTATTCACCCTTATGTTGTGAATATCCCTCCATTCTGAACAAAACGCTTTGCTTCATCTTATTGATTGAATAGCGAAGAACTGCAACAGCTTGCCTGCGTCGGTATTTCTGATCGA
Organism: Melinaea marsaeus rileyi; assembly: GCA_918358865.1. Lineage (NCBI taxonomy): Eukaryota > Metazoa > Arthropoda > Insecta > Lepidoptera > Nymphalidae > Melinaea > Melinaea marsaeus. Next base: position 13,082,088 of record OU911085.1, read on the forward strand.
ATACAATGTGGGTTGAAGACAAGAGTAAATAGGCACTTATTAAGTAATGCACTTTACCACCAATGCTTACAATTAAATCGTCTTAAAATTGCCGAAAACAGTTCAAAACCTGCTAGGTTACAAAGGTCAAAAAGTTCAGAACACAACACAACGAGACCTTTTGTTAAGCCGTTGTGGCTGTGACGCGGAGTGGCTTTATTTCAAGTATATTTTCAATAGAGTTGAAACATTGAATTACATTTTATATATTTTATAATTATTAATGATAGCTTCTCCTAATTACAATATAAAATTAATAAAATTTCAGTTAGTAAAGTACTATACCGCACTCAAGGGGAGAATAAATTATTATATAATTATCTTAGTATATGATGCCATTTATATTATAAGTGTTCGAGAAAAATACTCCGATGCTGTAGTGCTATTACAATTCTCCATAGAACAATATAAGTAAGTCGTATCCATTATACGTGAAATACATCACACTGGCGTCTACTTTACTATAATTGCAAGCTGCATACTGTTCTACTGTTTTGAAATGAACTACTTCATACCACGGTTTTCCCAACTAGTAAAATAAATATGAATGACAAAAAAATGTGAGTTATACTTTTTATTGGTATTTGTTATATGAAAGTTTAACATTAATAATGAATTAAACATTAACCACTCGTTAAACACTAGTAGAAAATTTAACAAATAATTTTGTTACTAATATATATTTCCACATAGTTAAAAAACTTTGTATTAACATTTGTAAACGTTTCCTGTACTCAGCGATGTAAATTCATGCAACTAATTTAGGAACATTTATTAACTCTTTCAAACCCATGTAGTTCAACTAAAATCATACTGAGGAGAATCAAACATCGTATTTTGTATTTAATATTTTGTCATATAAATAATGTACATATGTCAATTCTATATTCACTGTGAATTGTTTACAATTTATCTCAAACTTCCCTCTGTGTTCTTTAATATTTAAATATAAAGTTTAAAATTGCTTATTACGTAAGCAGCTTATTATTTTTTAAGACCGGTTGTGTAAATAAGGCAATGGAACCTAGGGATTTTTCATATTTGTGTTAGTTATTTTATAAGCAATGCATTATTACCGACGACCTATAGAATAAAATGTTTTTAATAACAAAATATATATTTATACAATATATTAATTTTGTTATTTAACATTGAAATTTAATGTTAACATATTTGTTTTGTTTATGATCAAATGTTATATAAATAAATAAATAGTCCCTTTGAATGTTAATGGTGTCAAATTTGGCGTGATATAAAATCGGAATAGGATTAAATCGGAACCAACGTCCTAGCGTTTATTATATGCCCAAGATAATATCAAAAGCCTATTATGTTTTTGTTTGAGACGAATATACAGAAATCAGATCATTAATTTAATCGTGTTTTTAGGCGAAATTTCTAACAATAAAATCCGGTCGCTTGTTACAGGCAAATGAGTAAATATTGTTGTGATTGTAATTTTCTTACATAGCTAAATGAATTATGATGTTAAAAGAAACTTTTTTGTTTTATATAGTATAATATTTGGAACATATCACCTGTCCATATGATGGAAAGTACTTATAAATACGGGTAGTCAGAGGCGTTTTGCTGTTTTATTATCTTTTTCTTATCATTCCTTTCTATAGACAGCAGATTTTTTTAAAACGGTGTTACTATGTACGAAACGGTATTACTGGGTAATGAATAAATATATGTGTTTTTTTAACTACAACGAAATGGGCAAATTGTGGTTCTTATATTATTGTATTTTTGTAGCTAATATAACTAATTTAATGTTGTTAATATACCTTTAATGAAAACGCCTATACAAATAGCAAGGTTAGTATTTCTTATTATTATATTATTGAGATGTCACATATAGGACATATATAATAGTTTCGTAATTATCTAAATATATAAGTATTATATAGCGAAGGATCTTTTAACACCTCTGCAAATCCTTTTAGAACGAGACTTTCTGTTAAAAAACTAATGTAAATCTAAAAACAGAACGAGCTAAGCTATTGTTCTCGTAAAGTCTTTAAAAAAATGGAAAAAGAAAAACAAAAGCATATATGAAATACTAGGTATTGCCCACAACTCCGTCTCTGATAATCTAGATGGTTTTTAGGTTTATTTAAGTTTGTGAAGTGGCGCCACTGTCAAGATTTAGGTTAAAAAAAATGAGTCCAAATCTATTGTTATATTTTCACTTAAAATGACTTATCGATGGGATCTTAGGTCTTCAAAATTTTATTAATTTATAATTTTATAATAATTAACTCATATTTATTTTAAATAAGATGAAATGAAAAAAAAATGAAATGAAATAATGAAATTTTAAAAATGATTTAATATTAACAACAAATAAAAATCTATCATGCACTCAAAATACATTTTTAATAATGCTTAATATAATGCAGCACACACGCAGCAGAATGACTTTTAAATGGTATAGTTTTCGATTTGTAGGTCTACCAAATCCCATCTATATAGCGCCTACTATCTTTCCTATGCTCTGTCGAAACCATATCGCCTGAGAATAAAATATAGACTTGAAATTGTAATTCAAATGAATTAACACAGAATAGAGAGAAGTTTTTATAAACTGTTGTGAGAGTGAACGACTACGAAAATAATTCAAAATAATATAATTGTTTCTAATTCGAATCAAATTAAAAATATATTTTTAATCATCTTTCAGACATTTGATGACACTACTTTTATCTTCTTATGAAATTAAAATAGCAGTACAAATAAATTATCAAAATATTTAGGCACATTTCTATAACATTTTGTCAAGCAACAAAGGCAAAAAAACGTTTGTTGAAGTAAGTTTTGACGTGACATTATAACGTCATGATGTTATATGTTATTATATATAAGTTTTGTGTAAAAAGTGACATTTAAAAAGTCTTTGTTTTCACGGCCTGAGTTTCATATTTTGTATCAAAATTAGTAAAATAAAGTATTTCTTTAGATATTAAATTTAATATTAACATTATAAATAAGAAAAAACATTGAATTGTTCTATTAATATCAAATATATTACGTATACGTAATTACAAAAGACATTAAAACCGATTTAGTTTTTAATATTAGCGAGTGAATTTGTGATCTTCTGACCTTTACCTTTCTCGTCTACTGCCTCTTCTTCTATTGACAATTATCTGTAAATGATGGTAACCATATACTACTTGACTTTCTGCTCTTCTGCTGCTGATCTGTAATAAACTATTCGTCAAAACTGTGATGTTTCTGTAATCAGAGTTCGTTTTAATAATATTGATCTTTTGTTCACCATATTACGTACTTCAGATATATCTTATCAAGAAAACATTTAAGGTAAATTCAGATTTTTATTACATTTATTATACAATTTAATGTATTTATGGGAAAGAGACCCTATCAAATACTGAACGCTTCTTAAAATGAAGTTAACAATTGGACACAAACTGTCATATTAATATATAAGGCTTTCCAGTCCATGTGAAACTGGTTTAATGTTAAAAATATTATTGGTTTTAGTGTGTATTACGGTGTATATTTTGCACAAAATATATTGTACTAAATCCATAACATTAATTGTAATTAGCTTGAAATTAGTTTGCTTATACTGAAAAGCAAATTAGTTAAATAAGAAATACGTTAATACGGTAAAATTTTGTCATAATTACTTATTATATACATATTTTTAAAGTGTATAATAAATAAAAAAAAAATGAATATAAACAAGTTCGCTTCAAACCATTGTCTATTTAGTTGCTCGATATTTTCGTCGCAATAGTGTTTGTGCATAGTAAGGATAAACAAACAAAAATAAAGTAAGGAATACACAAGTCATTATCAGGGATCAGTATACAAGAGCGTCATCAAAGTACAGGTATTTAACTAGAAACTTCCATCATACTGACCAGGTTATCATATTTGCCACAACTTTAATATTTTTTTAAATCGCGTAAAATGTCGATCCAGTTACTATATATTACTCTGAATAATGGTACAGTCATTAAAACTACAGCACCTTGTCGGTCATTATTTAAACAATTAATTAAAAAAATTAAATACATAAAACGGTAAGCTCACAGAAAGAAGAAGATCTATGAATTTCTTTAATATTTCTGTGTCTAAAAATATTTACAAAATTATAAAAAGAGTTTACAAGAATCATCAATAAACTCTCTCTCAGGAGGATGGAGGCGGAGGTTCCATTTGTCTTAATTGTACGTGTTTACTTGAAAAGTGTACTCTACAATTGCAATGTGTGGATGCTTTATTCTTTATAGTGTTTTAAAAATTTACATAACTATTTATATTATTTATTTATTTATTTGTATTGTTACACAGAAATTTATCTTTTTATAGTTTAAATATTCAGTCACACATTTTAATTGTTCAGATGTTTGTCTGTGTTTAGATTGATCAAATGTCTGTTGACCGGTAATTCAACAGATTTTAACATTAAACGACATTTCGTACTACTTTATAAGTTAGATGTTGCCAGCTTGAGGATACTTTGCATTTCTCGATATTATACTATTTTATTATTTAGATTTAGTTTAAAATTAGTTGTTATTTGTTTCAGATGTTTAGATGCCGCCTACGACGTATTGATATATTTGGATTGTATTAAAATGTTGTCAATTAATAATGCTTATTTATTTCCTAAGACATTCAGTTCTTTAGTTTAATATTACTAAATTAATTATTTTCGTTTCTAATAATTAAAAAGTTACCCATATTAGTTTGCCGTTCTGCGTGGGGTAGTAACACTATTCGGTTATTGGTTGTTTAGGATTCAACGTCATGACTTTTCTAATTACTTTTTATCGGAAGCACTTTCAGTATTTCTTTTCTAATTAGCCTCCGGTAAAAATAATATAATATTACTTTTTTTACCCCCTCTTATGCATGGCCATGCATACACGTATGAGTTCTTGTTTCTATGCCCCAAATATACGACACTTATTATTTACGTCTATCAATGTGAAATCAATGTCTGTGGTTTACTTTTTGAAGTCAGTGTCAAATTTTAAATTCACTCAAAGTGACATTTAATAAGTTTTAAAAGGTTTCGCAACGGATTACAGTGGCTTAGTATTGTTTGTTTTTGTTTTGGTGATAATCAAAAGTCATGATGATGATCGAGATAAAAAAAACTGAAAAAAAAACTGTTTTGCTTATGTTATTGCATAAATAGGATATTAACAGGTTATTATTATTATAGTTTTAAATTTACTCCTAGAATATAACGCACTGAATTAATCACGCAGATTTTGTAGATATAACAAATTAGCATTGTTAATCTTACTCTGTTTCACAATCTAACTAATTTTTAATATCAAAATTTTGAGTAAATACGTTTATTATCTGTTATGAAATTGGAAAATAACTTTAATGATTCTTTAATATTAATTATCTGTAAGATACCCTATGTACTTGTAGTGTTAACGGCAATGATAATGTAATATTTTTAAATTAGAATTTATTTTTGTTCTAAATAAACCCTATATATAGATTTTATTTTTATATGTTTAAAACAAATAAAAATAAAATCTATGTTTCTGATAGCATTTTACTGTAAAGATTGGATGATGCAGAAGCAGCATTCAACAACTTCTCAACAGGGAAAACAGCTTCTTTGCAGCAATTAACACCCTTTTACTTATATTTTATTAAAAATGTATATAACCTAAAACTATATTTACTTGAAACTACAATATGTTTTAATATCATACCGTGTCTTATAAATTTTTATTTTTTAAATTTAAAATACATAGGTATATTATTTTTATCACATTTTCTCAAAGACCGGCAACATTCATGTTCATTCCTCTAGTGCAAGAGATCGTGGTTGGTGATGATTACTTAGCAACAAGTGGGCCGCAAGCTTGCTTGCTATCCTACAATATAAAAAAATCTGCGATGATATTGGCACTTGTAATAGAATTCTGTAATAATCTCTCAAGCACGAATATACTAACTCAACACGATCACAACATTCCTTTGTTGAACATTATGAATTTAAGCGCTTTTAAGCGCAGTTATACTAATTAACATGTTTAATAAAGCCAAAAAGTACTGTAATATATAAACTATCACTGGAATTTTTATATTAAATTTAATCTAGTAATCTATTCCTCTAAATTATGTTACGAACGTGTTTTATATTTACTTTAAAAATCTTACTGAAAGTAAAGCTTCAGGTTCAAGTTTGATTTAAATGTATATGTGGCACAACCAAGAGATAATATCCGGCTGCAGAAAATTGGGATTGCATTTTTTTTATATTATATTATGTTTTATAATAATAAAAATCCATAATTTCATAGCAAAGCACGCAAGCAGGATTACATTTTCTTTCATTAGTATTTGAAAGTTTTAAATATTTATAAAACTAAATCACTGTAAAAAGATAACATTATATTTTAATGTTAATGTTTGAGACATTATTTAACTAAGTTACGCTAAATGAACCTCTTTGTCTGAATTATGTTGAAATAACATTAAGTGCAAATGTCTAAGCCGTGACAGAACATTCCGAAAGTAAAACAATTAAACCTTAATATTATATTTATTTTTCCTTCCAATAATAGAACTGTTATGAACTCGCTGAATAGCTTTTATGTTTTATATTATGTTTAAATCATTGTTTTCTTTTGTTGTATTGTCGGTTAAAAGTTTTCTTAGTAAAGTTTTTTTTATTATAAGTCTAAATAACTACCCATTAAGACTGCTATTAAAAAACTAGCCCTTTACGTTGGTTAAATGAACATTTATATTGTAATAAAGAAAAATTAACATAATTCTAAAAATTACCTGTATATATTTTTTTGGGGTTCTCAATATAATTAATATCTAGTCCTATATAATAAATTTAAGCGTTGGTAACAATTGGTTATGTATTAATTGTTCTAGATTATCAGGCAGCATAATAAATATTTTATTGATTACCTGTTTATATTAAAGGTTGTGAAGGCTTAAAAATTTCATATTAAAAGCACATTCAACGAGAGTCAATTAACATTAAACATTAAATACCCAAACAAACAAGTACCAATGATATGACAGCACCATAAATTAAGGTGCCTGTAAAAGGGATTGAATTTGATCGGGTTCGTGCAACTAATATTTGTGAAATTCCAGAAGGAAATGGCATTGTAAAAGGAATTTCTCTAAAAACATACGATGTAAAGGGATTGAGGGAATTGAAAGACCTTTACATTTTACCTTGTATTTCTCAATTTCGAAATGTATTTCCTATTGGTAATACTCACAGCCACACATTTAAATAGATTAAAATATTTTGTAAATTATAATTTGAGATTATATAATTGATTATTATATGTTCTTGTGCTCTATTTAAGTTTTGTCTTCTTTATATGTCGACTTGTTGGCATAGATAACTTTAAATGGTAAATAAATAATATCTTAAGGTAAACGTGACGTGACGCTTTAAAATATTTTTTTCTGTCGATTTATCTTCTTTTGTTAATGTTATTACGTTTTTTTATGTTTTTTTATGTAAGAATGAAAATGTATGATTATGTATGAGGGAAAATAACGTGTTGGTCAACTTTCAAAAACTTTAAAAAGAGCAACTGTTGAGTTTCTGGTCGGCTCTTCTCAACAGAGCAGCATTCCAAGCTGGTGGTGGCTTACTTACGGACTGACTACACTGACCTTTTTTTGTATTGTAATAATTGACGATTCAAAAGTGCGTGTAAATGCCTACTTGAATAAAGATATTTTGAGGTTTGAATTGAATTTTATATAAATAAATAATAATAAATAGTAGTCTTTAATTTTATTTTCAATACTTTTGAAATCAATGAAGCTAATATAATGATGTTTATATTAAACATAACAAACATAAAATATAAGTAATATAGTTATTATTAGTAATATACTTATTCATAAGTGTTGTTTTGTTAAGCAAATGGATCGTAAACTTTGATTTTATATAATTCATAATGTGTTTTTAAAGAACTAAATAATTAACCGTTTAATTGAAGGATTTAATTGGATAGTGTTTCGGGAGTTAAATATAGTTAAGTATAAATTATAATTCAAAGCTGTCATTTTGTCCATCGTGAATTTCTTTTAAATGAATGCTTATTGTAACAAATTTTGTTGCTTTCATACTTCTATACCTGTCATTATTGTTTTGTAATTTTTTTTTATTTAAGTATTGAAATTATATCCTCGTCCAAAGTTAATTTACCGAAAGGGAACTATATAAAACACTGTTAGCTAAAAGGTGTATTCTCATGCTACTTTTCTATTAAAATCTTCAAAGTTAATTAAACTTGAACATACTTAATAGTTCGGAAATTCAAATTCAATTTAAATTAAAGGATATTGCCATTTCAAAGTCTTAGTGTAAAACCAAGCAAGACTGTTTATTTGTTTTTTTTATATGCATCTTTTGTAATCGTTGTTATTTGAAACTCGATGTAACGAATAAATGCGTCACGATAAAGAAACTAATTCTTTAATGTATAAGAGAGATTGAGATACAAGGCATATTGCTGACTGGTGTTATGCTATATAGCTCAATATAAAAGTTACAAAGAGATGAAAGAAAAGGAAAATAGAGCTAGCTTTTTTCCAAAGGATTTATTTTAAGAGATTTAATTAAATGTCCTTAATTTTATTAATGTTCAGTTATGTTAAAATTATTATACCTTGTACAATATAAACTCCAAAATATGTATTTAAACTACCTTTGCTAAAGATGATTTGCTTATCCTGTCACAACTCGACAAGTGATTGATATCGCTTCGGGCGATTGTCTTGCATTTAAGATGCTTATCATCTTGCAGCCAGAATGCTGGCTTAGTATTACATTGTAATAATGTATTAATTATTTATATTACTTTATTAATATTTAGTTTTGTTTTAACAATTACTTTTTAATTTGAACACTGTAACATGTCTGAAATTATTACTGGTGGTTTATTAGAACTTGTGTTGAAGCTGGGGAAGCTTAACGAGGTGCGAGTGAGAAATATTTAACTGTTTTTCAGTAAGTGAAGAATCATTGCATAACACTTACTACTAATTAAAAAAATATTATTAAAATAGCTATTCATCTATATATTTAAAAACATGACGATTAAATAACTTGCATAGAGTTTTAATAACATCAGCTGTTGGTCGGCTGTTACGACCGATGACCTTTGTCTTTCATCATTTATTAATATGTTAGTATAATATAATAAATACACCAGTACTGTCCTGTACTTGCGATTCTTTACAAAAGCTACCTTTATAAAAGAAGCATTAAAAAAATTGCTGCCCGAGACTTATTTGTTACTTTTAAGTTCATAATATATTTGAATTCATACTTGTGCGCCGATGAGTTTTCTTTGTTAATCTTTTTCAATATACCGTATCTTAAGTAATACGTTTTTTTTTTAAGTTTCAAACCGTGTCAAACAAACAAATGTTGATATTTTAAGAAACCATTTTTATTTTTAGTTGGTAGTGAATAGAAAACACTGTTCAAAATAATAATTTTAAGAAATCTTATAACTTGTTATGAACGAGTGATAAAATATCCATTATTTATTTATATACGTAAATTCAGCAGCATTCAGAATATTTCGGTATTTATTATATTTCAAGGTATGATGGGTATGACAATAAGATAATCCCTCTGATGGACACACGATGGTCAGTCAAATGATAATAAGATTTAGTTTCCGGTGGCCTTCCTTTTCTCCGGCAACAATACTTGACTCAAGTTCTAATATTCCAAAAATCGTTACATTCATTGTACTTACCAAAGCAGTAATGTATAACAAAAGATTTTCTCTTGTATTTTTCCTAATAATACGGAAGTAAATATTTTAGTAAACATTTAAAATGACACAAGTTTTTTCTACTAATTTATGTTGTATATATACATCACAAATCTTATAAAAGTAACTTATAAATACTCTGTTAATGTGGAAATTCTATTTATTTGTCAGATAAAAAGTTGGCTTTGTCCTATAAGAATGAACACGGGTCACATAATAGCAAGTTGGAGCCTACTTGAATGCTGTCGAAAATATGGACGAATAAATCTTTAAATGACGTTAAATCTTCGATTTTGTGTAAAGATTACAAGATTATCGTTTATGATTTGTTTATTTGCAAAATGGGATCAAGACAATTCAAGGATTTACATAATTAAGATTTTCCTAACAGAACATCTCTTGGAATTTTAAACATGTTATAAAATTATAAATATTTATGCGTTATAGTGTTTATTATATTGTGATATAAGATTTTGTTTTAAATAATTTTCTAAATTATGATTGTGACTCAATAGTTAATAATTAAGTTAATGATAATTTAATAAAACATCCGTGAATTTTCTTGTCGGTTTCCTTCCTTGGTAAACGTAGTTACATGTTATTTCCAAGTTTAAATTATAATATTTTGCTAAAATTTAAAAAGCAAGGACAATTAAATCAATGAAAGTACTTTTTCGTTGACAGGAACTGTTGAGACCCATTCAAGTAATAAGGGTTTGCTTTTATTCTTATTTGTGTTATATTCATTACATTAGCAAAATCCATCAACCGACAACTATATGGACGATCCCTTACACTCTCAGGAAAGGATCAGGTATCGAGAACCCAGGATCTTAAAAAAAGAAAATCTTTTTCTTAAATTATTTTCTATTCATATACACCAAAGATAATAGAATATGATAATTTAAGAATATTACCTACGTCTATATATTCTAATGAATATAAGAAGCTATCTTCTCTTAATATCGAAACACACCAATTTATTTTATGTTTAGAATACAATTTAGCTCTTAAAAATGTCTAATGAAAATAAAAATGATTTTGTTAACATATTCATATTTACTTTTTTTTATATTAGAGGAAGGCAAACAAACCTGCGGGTCACCGATAACAAGTGTCAACCGCGAACCACGAACTCTTGCGTCATCCTGGGAATCACAAGAGCTTTGCCGGTCTTAAAGATGGGAGTACACGCTTTTATTGAAAGTACTTATGTCGTATCGATCCGGAAATAATGCCGAAGGAAGTTCGTTTTACATCATAGTGGTATATGGAGGAAAGGTCCTTGAAAACAGCATAGTAGATGATCGCCACTTATCTAAGTGATACGGATGGTATTGCAGGCGATGATGTGCTATGCGGTGCTTAAATTCGGCGGCAGGGATCATATCAAATAGCTTTTCGGAACACTCCCCGTTGTAAATGATATAAAAGACGCACACAGAGACCAAATCTCTAAAGCCAGAGAGTCTAGGCGTTCTCTACGCACTGGGTTTCAAAACAGTCCGAACGGCTCTCCGTTGTACGTAGTAAAATAGTAGAATCTGATATTGGTGTGATCCAGACCAGAGATGAAAACTGTATTCCATGTGTGGCCGGACTTGCTCCTTATAAACCGCAAGCCTTTGACCAAGCTTGAAATACTGCCTCGCTCTATGGATTTATACTTCTAATTTCATTGAGGTCAAGTTGGCCTTGCTCTCCAGATAACCGAAAGTTTAATGGACAATACACTCCGTAACGTAATCAATGTATGAATAGAGGAAAGAATTAAGAATCTTCAAGACGTTATATCGCAATGACTTATTAACATTGTCAGTAATTTTTGCAATGCAAAAACGTTTGACAATAAAACCTTGTTAAATATGTATATATACAAATACATTCCACTATGCGATATATATTTTAATGGAAATTTTATTTGTAGTTGTGTAATACGTCAGGTTAATAATAAAGATTCATACAATTCCTTTTGACGCCCTCTTTACCTCTCTCGAGTGCAATGCCATTTGTCTGTAAGAAACAAGTAAATTTAAGTACAAATTCTGTTTCATAATATTAGAGAGAGAGAATAGAGATTGGATTCAAAAAGGAATATAAATAAAAAAGTTTTTTTTTATAGCCCTTAACAACAAATTAAACAAATTATGTTTCATTATTTTACGATTTACAATGTCTTTATCTTTATCTTTATCTTAAGACATTTTATAATATTTTGTGAACCACAAATGATATCAATTAAAGTTATACTCTCTATAATAAGTTATACCATAGTTAAGTATAGTAGAACATAGTTGAAACTTCACTTAAAAGGCTAAGTTGTAACTTGGAAGTTACAACTACTAAAGTTGTATTATTTCGCTTTTGAGTATATTTAATTACTTTATTGCTTTTATCATCACCAGTTATTTCTATTATACTCCTTTAGTGTTTTTTATTCATCTATCAGCGGTGGCTAAATTTTTCCCACACATTCCGTTCATGTCTTTTTCGCTTAGCTTTTTCTATAACCATCTGAATTTATACTTAAGACTTTTCTCGTTGGACGTTACCGGAGTTTTTGCATAATATGCAAAATATCACATTTTACTGTAAAAAACTTTTAATTATAATAGGTTTAGGTAATTATCAAGTCTCTATTGTAAGATGTCTGATTGCCATTTTTGCATTGTAGAGGCGTGGCAACTAGCATGCATGAAATTGATTAGGTTTTATTTGTTTGCATTCCGATGTTTGACCAATGTAATCGATCAGTTTGAAAAGAGATTCTGTGAAATAGGGGAAAACTTATTTTGAAATGGATTTTATAGCTTTGATTTTTTTTTTTGAACTTAAATGTACTTTTTAATCCAGTTCTTTACTCTCATAAAATAGTGAAAAGAAAAATTTTAGGGTCTATTAGGTTTATACATATTGAATAAATGTTGAAAAATAATATAAAAATGTAACATAAGGTATACATGTAAAATAATATAAACAGAATACATTACAATTATAATTTTATAAATCTGGAAACTTTATTGAGAATTTAACTTCTATATAGACATATAAAATGTTTCTCGTCAACAGCGAGGCAAAACTTGGTATGGTCTAATGTGGATTAAATTTCAATGCAAACTTTCTTAATCAAGATCCGACCCAAAAGGATTTAATCAAACATATCTCTTATAAAACGCTTTTTATAAAAATACTCGTTAAAAGGTCAAGTTAAAAGGTTGTCTGCTAAAAATCTTTTGTGTCTGCCAGCAACAAAAGTAAAAATAGATTGTAAAATTAAACTGCAAAGATATATTTATCTTTTATCACTTCAAACATTCGTTGTATTTTGCTTTGTCAATGCATTATTTTCGACCCTTGAGCCAAGATAACCCGTTGAGGCAAGCTCAGAAGATAATCCGATTAATATAAATAACTCCAAGTTAGTAAAATTGCTAAAATCATAAAACTTATTTTTGATTTTCGTTCTTTTGACTTTGAGAACAGCTTCAGGGCGGACATTTCTCTTCTTTGATGTTATCGTTCACATTTACTGTAATGTAGTCCACATACATGATGGACATAAAGTATATGTAGGATTACATAAGTTGTAGTTAAAATCTATTATTTACACTTTAAAATTGACAAATAGTAAAAGTATGGCTATATCAATTACAGATGTGAAGATGAACCGCAAAAAATGGAACTAACATTTATGTTATTATTTTAATATTTCAGCTCTTGTGAAATTATCTACACAGAGACTTATAATTATAATCGTGTTCATAAAAATTGTTGAATAAACTAATATTTAATGATAAGATATTAACATTGAACAGTAATTGTCTGGGCTTAAACCAACTTTTACTGTATATGGCTATCGTAAAGTGACTGAGAGCATGCCTTAAAAAGTAAAAAAATATTATTGAAAGCTTTTTCTACAAAAACGATTTCTCTTATTATTTTAGATAAAGTTATTTACTTCCTAAAGATGATTAAATGCGAAACGAGCGGGGGTCGGTAGATTTTTTTCTAAAAAATAAGGAATTTAAAATATACTTTACTTTAAATTAAAATAAAAAATATGTTCTTTAAAATGACTTAATTTTTTATTAATTGCCTCAATGTTTAGATTTAATAATAAATGTTAAAGTGAACGTTTAATATTTTTAATACTTAAACATATTTATCCTTGAGACCGTCATATCAGAATATAATTATATATTTGTTCTGATAACGTTCGTTCTGGAATCAAATTTATTAATTCTTATGTTTCTAAATATTTAAATATTTATAACGATTAATAATTCAAATTAAATTTAAATCTAATTTGAAATATAACTTCTGGCCAATGTAAACAAGCACAAGAAGAAATAACAGAATATTTCTTCAACTAATGAACAGGAGCAATGTACATAATAGATAGATAGATATATTATATACAGTCGCTGAGTTTTTGTAGATCTTTTTAAGATATACAGTATAGTCTTGTCTTATCAACCTTTATATGAATCATCTGATAGATGAGCTCAGTAACAGTAACAGGTACAGTAGCAGGTGTACAATTTCCTGCGAAGTTACCATCGCAATTAATCGTAACAAAATTGTTTTAAAATTACAATTAAAGGTATGGACAAATGTCTATGGTGATTAAGAAAAAAAAAACAGTAACATATAGTGTCACATAGACGGCGTCAATATTAATAAAATTAGCTGTGCCGACGGCATGGTTTTACTGAGACCATCGATCGGTGCTTTGAGACGATTACTGCCTATTTGTGAAGTCTATGCAGAGGTTCAGAGATGCAATGCCAAAAAGAGCAAAGTCATGGTTTTTAAGGCTGGTTCAAAAAGCTATACAACCATAACTGAAGTTTCTCTGTGCGGATCACCGCTAGTTAGGATGACCAGCTTTAAGTACTTGGGTCATTGGTTAAACGACAACTTAGGAGACGATAAAGATATTAACAGAGAGCGCCGTCGGTTCGCTGAAATACGCTGTCTCGTAGATTTAGACGATGCACGGAAGACGTCAAAGTAACTTTCTTCAAAGCATTCTGCCAAACTTTTTACACGTGCAGTCTGTGGACCACCTCTAGTATGCGTGCTTACAGCGATCTCCGCGTGCAATATAACAATGCGTTCAGAATGCTGTTAGGGCTGCCGCGGCGTTGCAGTGCTTCAGCGATGTTCGCGGAGAGGCGCGTAGATGACTTTGAAGCTATCATACTTAAGCGGTGCGTGTCATTACTTAGGCGTCTCCGCGGCAGCCAAACAGCATTCTGAAAGTATTTGTAATTAGATGGGAGAGCCCAGTGCTACGTCATTGGATGCAGCTCCATATGTAATAATTATGATTATAATTGTGAGTATGATTATGTTATTATTTGTAATTTAGTTATATAGCAATCATAACAATAGATTATAATGCTTTCTACACTAACACTCTATGGGCTAGTCCCGAAATAAATGCTATTATTATTATATTATTTAGATTATCTTCTTAGATTTAGACAGCTGCTGCAATATAAGCACACAAAAATATATATTTTAATTAATTTAATAGTAAATTTAATTGTAAAGTCTACGTAAATGTGATAGATTTCCTTTTTAATTTGTATTATTTGGTACTCCTATTTGAATTTTTTGACACCTTCAAAATAAACTATTCAGCTGACTGGGGTATGAATGTGTCACACACTTGAATCTTATAAAAATTAGCAAACGAATCCTTTAACCAAGATAACGAAAATAGTAATTCCGCCTAACTTCCAGGAGCTGGCTATAGATTAAACTTTTTTTTTAATATTTTTAATTCCACTAAACTGCTTCTGTTTTATAACTATAAAAGCTATAGTTTAGAAATATGTTTTGTTATTAAACGTCCCGCAACCCTGGGTGATATTTCATGGAATTCTTAACTGAACTTTATTCGAATGAAATATTTTTTCCAAATTTAAAGTTTCTACGCCTTATAGATATATAAATATGTATTTTTTTTAGTTTTTTTAGTATTTGTAATAAAAAAAATATACACATAAAAAGCCGCTTTGCCTTGTAAGGCAGCTATTGAAAATCAAGACTCTTTAGATTTGCAGATTAAAGGCGGGTTTTGGCGTATATTAAGTTAATGTGACAAAAAAGGGGTCATATCTTTAGGTTTTTTGTTGTAAGTTTAGTCAACGAGATATTGCTTTAGATAACTTTTTAGAAAGCGAATAGAACTAACTAAGGATACACATAAAATACTATAATATGCAAATAACTTAAATAATAAGAGTTTTTATCCTACATTTAATAATTTTAAATCCCAATTCCTATCAGTTTAAGAAATAATGTAATATTTTATGAAAAAAAGTCTTTATTTTTCAAATATGTTTAATAAAGTATATAAGAATTTCTGATTTTAAGATATATGTGTTTTCCGAGATTTAAATATAAATATTATTTAAAAATATGAGTTATATTATGGAAAAGTTGTATAATTTATAAATACTTAATTTTAATCATATCATAATACAATTAATTTGAATCCTATTCAACTTTGTTATTAATACATGAAACTATTGGTTCGAATTAAAAAGTAATCAACGGATGCGTATTCATGATGTATTGTAGTTTTTACATTACTGTACAGATGGATTCATGTACATACTAATTACCTGAAAATTGAAAATATTCCAGTTGCAATACTAGAATCATATCAATTTAGAATAATGTTACAATATTATAAATTCGTAATTATCAAGTAACTACACTCCAATTTATTCATAAATAATTGTTAAATTATTCATAAAATTATAATATATGTAAAAGAAAAGACATCTTTATAAGAATCAATAGTTTATTACAGCAAACATAAGTTATTAACTTAATTCTAAAGCCAATAAATAAATCTAATATAATAGTAACACAATTAAATATGTAACCAACTTAACTCTTAACAATTTATGATAAATAATTTTATCCAATAATTAGATTTATAAAACGTTATAAGTGATGTTAATTTAATATAAAAAATAATTTATGTTTAAAACAATGATAATAAAATAAAATACTTTTCAATATCCAGCAAATCAAAGTTTTATTACGCAAACACAGGAGCACTTTGTGCAACGCCTGGCTCGCTTCTAAATCTTTGAGCGGGCTGAACGTTTTTTTAAACCGCGAGACCGAAGTAGTCTACCCTCCGATACTGGAATAATAGTGTTTTTGAAATTTCGATCAACAATTGGTTGCGACTACTATTGTGTCGATATATTTAATCATATTTGTATTTGTACTCACTGCAGCGTGCGATGAATGTAAACTAGCGGTTATAGTGTTTGTTTTACTATAATATGTCCTAACCTCAGTATATATTACATTTCAATTACTTATAAATGAATTAATAACACCAGAACAGTTAAAATGTACGAAGGAGTTAAAATTGTAATAAAAACTATAAAATATATAGTAATAAACTATATATTTAAAAAATAGAAAATTTGTAAAAATTAAGAAGAAATGAAAAAAAAAATCCTGGTTGTTACTTTTGTAAAGTATTAGTCAACTGAAAATTTTGCATTCATTATGAAGATTACTTGTAAAAAGACCAAAGACTGGATCAACTGTTGAAAACTGTGTTACATATATGTCGAATATTATTAACAAATAATTAATTAATTAATAACTAGAAACCAACCAACCGCGTTAACCAAATGAGTAATATATAACTGCAAATATAATAATTTAAATCTATTTCATGTTACACATACCGCAAATAATAAAGCGATTCTAATAATTTAAATACATTTCAGTTTTCAAGCCATGATTAATTTGAATACGATTAAATATCATATTTATAAAATAATTGGTTAATGGTAGCTTAGTTGGTATAGTGACAGTGGTGATATACCAGAAAGAGTTAGGTTCGGCTCTGTTGATAAGGTTTAATTTTATATTTTTTAAAAGTTTCAACAATATCATGGCTAACATGTACAATTGCAATATGAGGATCCTTACATTTTTAATTAATAAACCACTTACTGATATTTCTTGCTAATTTAGTTTTTGATACTTCATTATACAATAAAGTGAATTCAGTACTTTGAAATGATTTTATACCCTGTACTATGTCCCTGTACATTCTAAGTGGCGCCTGTCGGCCCCTTTTAGATACTGTGATGCGTCATGCCCTACACCACGATTTCAATATACACTTTAAATTGTTACACTTTAATTTGTTTTGTATCATATAATACGTCTTTAGTAATAAAAGTATGGAATGGAAAGTTTGTAAAATTGGGCCATGTAACTGATTTCCGATTTAATAATCGTTTTCCTGGATATGAAATAATACAATTTTAATTTAATTTAAAATATATAAGCAAATATATTATTATGTCGCTATGGGTTTAATATTTAAATATTGGTGTTTGTTAATATATTTAAATAATTGAGTACTTTTTACTTTTGTAAGGATTTATCAATTGATAATTATAGTAATTAAAACAAAACATGCGTGCGTACAAAGTACACATGTCAGAAGTGAAACTTCTTTGGCGAACTAATTTATAAATCTTGTTTATATTTATACAAATCTAAAACTTTAAATTTCCAACATTAAGAGGAAGGGAAAAAGGAAGATGGGTTAGGAATTTAATTGTCATTAAAATAAAAATATTAAAACTACCTAACCTTCAAACCAATTATCGTAAAAAATTGTAAATAAACAAAAAGATAACAGATATATTACTTACTTCGAATAATTGCTTGATACAGGACAACTTACAAATTTATTCACAGAGTTTTTTCACAAAGTTTTTCACAAAGTTTTTATTTATAAAATTCACTTACTGTTTATTCACTGTAGAAGTGTCTAATAATATTGTAAATATTACGGTATGCGACAGAAATGCCATCTAAAGTTCTAATAATTAACTAGTAAACGAATACACAACCAATAGGGCGTGTATTCTTTCTCGATATCCCGTATTCTCTCTCTCTCTTGTTCAATCTTTCTCACTATAGCTCTCTCCCACCTCACACTCCATAGCACTATGCGTGATACGACGTTCGCTCTGTCTCACTTTTTCTCTCAATCTTTCTCACTCGCTTGCTCCCTACTTTCACTCCACGGCTAGTTGCTCATGCTACGTTCGCCCTGTCTTACTCTCTCTCAATCGGTCTCGATCACTCTCTCTCTCTTTTCCGACACTTCCGTTGCATACCGGCGTGACGTTTCATCTCTAAAAATTTTACCCTCATGCGCCTAAAGAAGTTTCACTTCAAAAATAATAGTTGAAATTTATATTAGAATTGAAAATTTTATAAAGTCCATTTTAAACCATTACTTCTGTGGAAGTTTCCATTTTGCAAAATCACCTGAATCAGAAAGGGAATTCAAACGGGTTGGATGACAATTTGTTCTGTGGTTATTTTGTGGACAACTTGATTATAAGACTACAGCACACTGAATAATGTAATAGCAAAAAAGTGAATTAAAAGTTATATGATTATCACATTTTTAACAATATTCCAAAATTTCTATAAAAGATTTAATGATGAGATATTCCATTTATTTTATAATTCTCAGCATATTAATTAATATTTTTTGTTATACCGTGTCAATAAAGTATACAATTTAGATAATAAGTATAATTCTACAAGATCATGAAGTTTATTATCTTTTATAACTTTTTATTTCTTATAAATATTCATTCTCAATTTTTTAATAATTAGAAGGAGCACTTAAATTGTTAGACTGGTTGGGTTGACATTGGAAGGGTTTTAAATATTTATTCACTTCAAAGTCGGGGAACGTCGGACCACTCAATAGTTAATGCAGTCAGCGCTGTTATTAAAATACAACCCCTCTTCCTCAAAGTTAAATTAAGCTTACATCACACTATAGATTAAATACATTTTTTTTTTTATTCCGTAATAATTTATCATAATTGTGAAGTTATTTTATATTAACTATTATATCTAAGACAGTATGCAGTAAGTTGCTTTAAAAAAAGCAGGTAATACGTGACAATTTTCACAGGTATCGTAAAATAAGTAAAGTAAAATAAAATGAGATATCTTAAAAGCTCACTGTGACCCTGGCTTTAAATTCAACGTGCATCCAGGCAGAGGATTTGGCTTTCGTCATAATTAGTAACCGTGCTCCGACCATCCATCACAATAAGTGTCTGCTGATCAAAAACCGGAGCCCTCTGTGATTAATCTCATTTGTATTTTTATGTTTGACGAAAAGCCAATTATAAAATTGACGTTGTATTCAACTGACGAGTTGTGTAATCATTTCAGTTGACTTTGTTAAAAAGAAGTACCTATACTTTTTATATAATTGTAATAGGTGAATGGGTTTTGTTGTAATTAAGTGTACCATAGATTTCCATTATTATCAACTTCACGGTTTTAAGTAATTAATTATCATACTAACTACTATATGTAATCAAATTAATACACGATAAGTTGATTGAATCTGATTATGTAAACATTTTACTCTTTAAAGTTATTTAAAATGGGTTGAAAAGATTTAGAAGTATGTAATTACAGTTTTTCCAGCTTATATAAAATTTCGTTGTTATCTGTTAATAAATTTTGCTATCAAAAACTCCTTCAGAGAAGATCCAAGATAGGACTATACTGTTGATATTGTATTGTTTAGGTATAAAAAAATATAAATATGGAAATTCTTATTTTGTTAGTAATAATAGATTTATTTTAAAATAAACATACGCCTTAAAATATATGAAAGTATTTTTTTTTATTTATTTCAAGTTAAAAATTCAGCAAAAAGCCTTTTTCGTAAAACAATGTTAATCAATCGCATTCCATAATGGTAGCAAAGAAAACAGTACGTGGAATTATGCGAGCTCAGTTCTAATATCGAATTAGTTTCGAAGCGACGTGCCATTGCCGTTTGGAAACATACAGATGGGATTTACAGATATTAGTGAAAACTTATTAAGAGTTCTAAATTTAATTTATTAGTAACCAATATCAATTGATTAAACTAAATTTATTCAACAAAATAATAATAGTCATCGTATAAATGTTTAGTATTTTTTTTATTCACCTTCTCAGTTATTATTAAGTATTAAATATTTTATGATAATATTAGTTCATCTCAGTCAGTGTTTTCTTTGATAATGTTTGAGAAATGTCAACTAAGCGACCGAGGTTTGTGTCTGTGGAACTTCCATTTATTCACATAATCAATTATCTATGTAGACTATACTTGTACAATAATTAAACATGTATTTGTTTTAGCATATAATTATTGTATCATACAGAGAGGATCAGCAGACCCCACGACACAACCTCTAAACGGGCTGCTATGTATATGATTACTATAGGTATAATGACTAACAACATACCTGCTTTTGATATGTTACAAAGAGTGAAATTACTTATTCAGTCTGTACCAGTCAATGTTTTGGGATTCGCCAGAGTGTAGGATGAATTGTAAAATATTTAGCAAAAGGGAAATAATTATGGGATAAGGGATTTGATACTCTGTTCCATTGCGTTAGAAAGCAGCCACCAGTTTGGCGCTGCAGCCAACACTTTCAAACTTCAATTCAAACGCTTGACAATAAAGAAATTTACTCTTTTGGAAACTACTAAAACCGATGATGATCGCTCCTTAAAATCGTAAGGTACAATGGGTTCAACTATCTCGACCACTACGCGCTTCACGTTTGTCACACCACCAAGTGCATTAAGTATCCTCGTTTAAATTATAATTAACAAATGTGCATATAACCCGTAAATTAAAGCGATTTTGAGCGCTGTCTTTTAGCAATTCCTCAATTTGCATAATTGTTGTTAATATAATGAAAATAGTCAGTTGTTCTCAATACTGTTAATAATGGTTCAATGGCAATGAAGGTTAGTTTGTATGGTCAAATAAGCTTATATTTGTTGAGAAAACCTCAATGTGATAAAAATATTATATATTTTATTAATAAAATATTTTTTCTTTATTGTAAGTGGTTCTTGTTTTTACAGATTTTATTTTTAATACCAAGAAAAGAAAGTCAATACTAAAAATACACAATTAAATAAAAATTGCGTTGAAACTCATCCCTTCATTCGTTAAAAAAAATTACATTTCACGAAAAATTGTATTTAAAATGTCTTGTCTCGTAGAGGTATGGAAATATAATACCCATTCCTTTACGTTATCTTTTAAATCTTTACTATTATTGGGTAGACCTCGAAGAATTCGGTCTGCCCATTCATTTGTCCCCTACTTTCGAATTTTGGAAAAAATTCTTCACAGGAGGTCTTCTTATGACCGCCTGAGTCCGAAATGACCATTGGTCACAAAGTTTATATATATATATATATATATATATATGCGTGCGTGCGTCCAGATTCGACTTTGGTCAGCACGATAGCGGCCGCAGTTTCGCACGGATCGCTTTCAAACTTTGCACAAAAATCAACCATCCAAAAATCAAGGTCAAGTTCGTTAACCAGAGAAATCCGGTCACAGGGGGCGCTAGGGCCTCACTTTTTCTGATTTCAGTTTTTCGACCATAACTTTGTCCCTATACAAAGGAGATCAATCGCGTTCATATTATATGATGTCTTTAATAAATACCTATAACTAATGTAGATAAACCGAAAACCTAACCTCAATAACTTAGGGGTGGGGGTAAAAAAACCGAAAATTTTTGGAAAAAAAATCATAACTTTTTTCTGGTAAACATTCTTGCATCACAAGTATTTTTAATAGAAAGGTTATTTTATACTCTAAATTTAAGTACCATAAGTTTTTCCGTAAAAGGTACCGTTTCCGAGAAAAAAAATAAAAACCACTTTTAGCTTGTAAATTTTAGGTAGGTAAAACCACGGCAACTTTTTTTTGGTAAACATTCCCTCCTCGCAAATATTTTTAATAGAAAGGTTATTTTTTACTCTAAATTTAAGTACCAAAAGTATTTTGAAAAAAGATACCTTTTCCGAGAAAAAAAATTAAAACCGCTTTTTGCTTCAAAATTTTTGATGTAAGCAACGGCATCATGTATTATTCTTAGGTAGTGAGTTATATTTTAAATGAGTTACACACGAGGTCTACCCACGCGTGTCCCCCTGCGGGCACGGATTTTTTTTACATTCATTTCTTTTTTAATTATCACAATATTTCTACCGAGGGTAGCTAATTGTATTAGGACAACATTTTTGTTTTAGTACATCGTATTATGAGTTCTTATTACTTATACCCCACAGCTATGAAAATGAACATAGGCAATATTTTTTTCAATTTTGCTGTTACCAGTTTACTTTCCTACGCACATAATTTAAAATTAACTTTTAGTATTTATTTTTTAGTATATAATCTTAAGTAGGTTTTGACAATTGTATATCTGATAAGACTCGCCTACGTTATAATACGATGAGATGGACGACAGGAATAATCAGTTGAGCTGTTTAAATTTAAAGTTGAACTAAGTAGTATTATAATCTCATTGCGTTTGAAAATAAAACTTGCTCAACAGCATTAAATATAAATTGAAAATTACTGAATCAAAATTTATCGTAATGAAACTTAAGTTTCGTTTGAATATAAGTATTATTCAAGTACATTCATGTTTTAAATAGTGTTTTTGATAATCGATATTTGCTTATTGCATCTACGACTTATTTATCTTAGTCCATATAATAATAATAATAATAATAATAATAATAATAATAATAATGGTGTTATATTATATTTTCTATATACGCAGTTTTTATAACACTTGTTAGTAATATTGTCTTTGTTACTTTTATATGATAGCAAGAAAATATTCATAAAAAATACATTGTAAATAATGTTATCACTAAGGATTATACAAATTGAAAAGTAATCTCAAGAAAATATTTTTACGATATTAATAACTTTATACCATTGCATGTCTTTTTTGTTTTTAGTTGTCGCACAGAAAACCTTTAAAGATAAAAAATTTAAATTATTAATGTTATCAAGTGTCCATTACAATCCAAATGTAATAATATTTTGTAAAAAGAAATCTTGCCTATTAATTTTTACACGTTCATATAAATAAAACCCATATATGAATAATATTATTATTAAAATCACAAATGTCATAAAATATTAATATGTCAAACGCAGTATTTTGAAATCGGTCACCGGGAAAATAATTTTCCACCAAAACAGAATTAAAGTTTTAATGAAATACCAGTGCCGTGTAAAACTATATAGGTATCTAACTTTCCTTACAAACTCTAATTATCTGCACTAGCTAGAGAATTTTTGTCCGGTGCATAATAATCTCTGTGTATACAGTTATATGACTGTTATTTGCATGCATTCATGATTTAGACAATGCAATCTTATAGTTAAAACAGAACAAGCTAAACAAATCAAACGTTCCCCGCCAGTGGTTGCAAATTGGAGGCAAACACAACTAATTTGCAATTCGAGTTTAAATAAACTTTCCAAGTTGGAGGATTGTCACGTTAAAGTTTTCTTTGACTTTTCATACTTAACAATAGATTTATACCATTTTGAATATTTTGTTATACGAGGTTTAGAAGTTGTCGATTTTAATTAAAAGTCATAATTTATGCCCATATGCTATTTAAAGTACACTATTGCCACTATTGCCACTATTGCCACATTGCCACTATTATTAAATTAATTATTTTTTATTACAGAACTACATTTTAGTTTATTTCTTCGTATATTTAAATAGTTTTTATTTAAGTTAAAATTTTATTATTATCCACATTGTTATTATTAGACAATTGTAACTAACGATGGGCTAGCCGTCTATTGTTCACGCTGGACGCGGGTGCACAGGTGTCGACCGGCTGGCCGTCTATTGTGTCGCCGGTCTCCCAATCCACTACGATTCCCCCGCGAGCGCCTACAGTGAGTTGATGTAGCCTCGGGCGTGCCCCATACCCGTCGTGTACTGACGATTAAAAGAGATCAGAGACTTAATGGTAAGACACTCAAATATACAAAGTACATCTGGTCCTTAGTTATTCTTATAAATAGAATACGACTGTTAACACCAGACGGTTGCCCGTGTAGATGTAAGATATATTTTCTTTTAAAATTTATTATAGGTTTTTGTCGTACCTCTAACTCTTCATCATTAATTTTAGTAACCGATGTATATGAAAATATTCATCATACAAATAGTTTTTCAGGGATCAAACCCGGACTTGAAAAACAAACAGCATTATATGAGATTTTTATAATGATTTTATATAATGGAGGTCACTTACTTTAAAATGAGTATTGTGCAGTTTAATGAGTGTAATGTATATTTAAATTGAAACAAAATACTCCCCAAAGTTTGAAATGCTGCCGTTGACAAAGTGACAGCTTCGAAGATTATCGTGCTACACACTTTTCTTGCTACAAGTTTACTTTTAAATATTATTTATAAATTTGATAACGAATTTTAATGAGCAATCACACTTTATTTTAATCAAATAATAGTTATTTATATTTTATACTAATTAATTATATGGGAGCTGCACTTTGACGTTTAGCCTGGGCCAGTGTTGCCAGTCAAAAACCTATGAATTAATTTATAGAATATTATTGATCTATTTATTATTTTTTTTTTATCTAGAATATCCTGTGTTTTATGTATTACGTACTATTTATTTTAACATTCATTTTGATGAAACGTAATAATATTTTATACTATTGTATTTTAAGCATTTTATGGAATGTTTATGTACTTAAATTTAGTATTTCCCAAACCTGTTACCAAACAACTAGAAAACTATCTTTTCTACTTTGAGTAGTTGTGATATGTAAATATTTCATGATTGATGAAAATAGTTTGGTAACAATATTCTGAGTAAGATTGGTTGAAGAATCTGTTTTCGGGCTCATATTGTAGCCTAAAACTTAGCGCGCCAACTCATTATTTACAAATTTTAATGAAAGTCTCATTTGCATGAACTTGTAAGCCAAATATAATAGATGATCTATAGGTTATATATAACAATATCACAAAAAAGCTCAATTAACTTGCTTAACTATATAATATTATGTTATCTATATGAATGAAGATTGTTTAAGTAACAATATTTTTTTATGTGTTATATTCTTACACTAATATAATACAATAATTCCCCACAGTATTGTACTACTTGGCAAAATTCGTTATATTCTGTCTGTAGCCAGTAGAGAGGAGGCTGTCGAGACAAAGGGTTTGCAAATAGTTCGCAACGTGAGGAGTTGTACTAAAATTAGCTATTCAATTTTAACCGCGCTGGTTTAAAAAATACTAATTCCAAACTGAATAGGGTACTTTGCCCACGCCAATAAATTAATTTCAATATAATATTTCTGCGCGTTCTAAAACTGATTTATTTCGTTTTTGTGTAAATTTGTAATTAAAATTTTTCTAACAAAAAAAAGTAGTTCTAACAGTATTAATATTCGTAATACTTATGTACCTTTATCGATTTAGAGATATAGAGATAATCGTTTAAATCTCAAAGTTTGTCTTTCAATATTCAAGTCCTAAATACAGAAGCAAAATAAATCCAGATGGCGGTGCATACCGCGCCCATGTTGAGAATGATCCGGACAATTTTGGATATTTACTTGATTGCGATTGATTGATTATTTTATTTTGATTACATTAAACGAAAGAAGAGTCGTGATTTCCATAATCAATTATAAAAAACTATGTATCTACAAATTACAAAACTATGTTTCTTTTTTATTAATAAAGTTTATCAAAATTAAAATTAAAAATTAATGTTTATTTCTCGAACTTTAGTAAAACTTATCGTAATGTCCCAGCGGTCTAAAATTCAAATCCTTTGTGTGTGAGTAAATATCTAATTATTTATTTTAAATGAAACCATATTTTAAGAGTACTTATTTATAATAAATTAAAAATATTATTAAATATATTTCAGTACATTTTTCTAAAACAAGAATAGAACAAAGAAAACGTAGATTTTAAAAGGTTTTACTGCACTGTTCTAGATTATGTGTAAGTATATATTGTACTATAAGCATTATGTAAAAATATATGTTATCTATATGCATAATGTATAAGTATATGTTACTCTCATATGAAGTGAAGTATTACGCGGTGGCCTACTTTACTTAAAAGCAACCGACAGTTTCACCTCGAAAAAGTCAAAATGATGTGAAACAGATTTATGAGCTTTGGTCAAAAGTTAATTAAAAAATCGCCCGCTCGCCCTCGCCCTTATTGTGCGCTAGCTCCTGTCTATATACCTATTAAATAATGTGTATATTTTCGTGGTTTTATTACAGACGACACAATCAAACCTTAGATTTTCGGAAAGGACATCGAACACAAGAAGTCGTTGTCAATATATTGTTTATTTTATTCCTTGAAATATATTGGGAATTTTCTTTCTTTCAATATCTTCACGTATTCCCAAAATGATCCTTTGAAGCGCGATTTTTTAAATTAAAAGCGCAGAAAAGAAATATATTCTATTGTTTTTATATGCTTAATGCACCTTAATGTCACTTTATTTTCTTTATTTACTTAATATGAGGTATATATATAACTAAGATATAATACATGACAAAAACATTATCTTTCGATTAATCTTAACCAAATATAATACCTCGAGTATGAACTCGGTG
This sequence comes from Melinaea marsaeus rileyi, assembly GCA_918358865.1. Taxonomy (NCBI): domain Eukaryota; kingdom Metazoa; phylum Arthropoda; class Insecta; order Lepidoptera; family Nymphalidae; genus Melinaea; species Melinaea marsaeus. The sequence goes on from OU911085.1 coordinate 13,109,505, forward strand.
TTCGTGTTGCTCCGGTGTTACTCTCCCGTGTACGTGTTTGGAGAGAGGACGCGTGTCCTTTGATAAGCATCGCTTTAGTAGGATTAGAAAAAATAAACTTATACAAGTCATTTAACATAATCATCTCGTTTGTCGATTTATCAAAGTATTTAGTTTGTAGAATATTATATTATACAAACAAATACTTCTATAAGTGTCCTATACAGTCAGAAACTATTTTTTTTTGATATTTTGACACTTTTGTAAATATAAAGTTTTATTGCATAAAAATGGATAAAAATAGTGCTATTTTATTATTTTAAATAAACTAAAATACAAGACACTCTCTCCCTCAAGATGCACTCTGATAGTAATTAATCTTAAACGGCGTGCATTTTCTGACAGCAGCAAGCAATTGTGGAGCATAAAATTACAATAAAACAGAATTATCTCGAGCTAATGGCGCAAGGTCCCTATTTGTCGCACCTGAGTTATAAATTCAAAGATTTGTTCTGTTACGGGATTATAGGCTGCTAGAATAATTTGTAAAGTTCTAATGGCGTGAGGAACTTTACTTTTAATAATTTATATTAAGTTAATGTTTGTTTCGCTTCACTATGTATAATTAACATAAATAAATTGGTATTTACGTTATTCTATCAGCTATAATGATATCGAACAGAAAACTAATACAAATATATTAAGGTTGGTATAATAATTATTATAAGCAAAATATTATAAATTGATGCCTAAGAGGAATTCATCTTCTGATACTAAATCAAAGTTTATTTTATAGAATTTGGAAAAATCCGTGGCTATCAAAGCGACTCCCACATTTTGTACAGAAACACATCAAACACAGGAGATATCAGACACACAGAAGGTTTACATACATACACAATATTTACCAATGAGTTAAACTGGATTTAGCTTTGTGTTAAATTATGAAATTACTTGTGTGATATTGATTGATATACATCTTATATCTTTTTCATACAAAATATCTTTCCATAAACTCGTCTAAATTAAGTGATGTAATTTTGGATTACAGCGGCTCTAAAAGGAATCCAACTGGCCACGTTAAAATCCGATTAAATGGACTTTAGAAAAGCGACGACTTACATAATGAATTTTATTAATAAAGACTGAAAAAAATGGTAGTTTAACGCAGTCAGTGTGGAGACTAATTAAAGACAACATGTTGATGTTATTTCCAATGACATAATGGCAATATGAAACACTTTTCTAAAAGGTTCTGAATACTTTTTTTAATATTTTATTTCAAAGAAATTAATACGAAGCTATATTATATATGATTATATATATGATGATTAATATATATGATTTTTTAGTAACAAAGCTTATATAATGTTAACTTGACATGAGATTTTTCTCAAAATAAAATGTCAAATATATAGTATTTACTGAAATTTCAATTCATGAGGTTTTTTGTGTTAAATGTTTTAATCGTACTAAGTTAGATAACATAATCTATAAATTGTAGACAATCAGATTGTGAGGATCTTATTAAGCATATTGACAAAATATGTTTATTTTTATTATACAGAATAATAGAAACTTATAAAAAATATTTAATATTATAAAGATAGACGAAACAAAAAGAACTTTAAAAAGATAAACATATTACGTGCTCTCCCGTTAACACAACAGTAGGAGCCGATGTGAAGAAATTAATTTCAGAAAATCAAGCGATCGAGGTAAATCAGGACCGCGACAGTTGATACTCGATCTTTTCTACTTATTTGTTAAGAGAAATCTTGAAAATATAGACAAAAAAAGAGAGAATATTTTAGTCGCAGCGTCGTTGCCGCTAAGTAATTAATGGAAAAACAAAATGCTATATTGAATTACAAATATGTTACCAGGGCAACAGGAAAAGTAAAAATAAAATAATAATTATATCATAATATTATTATTTTATAGTTTATTTAGAAATTTAATTAGGTGTCTCTGAAAAAAAAGTATCATGTACACAAAATGGTCTTTACATAGATAGTGGATCGATATTGCATAGGGTAGCAATTGAGCTAATGGTAGTTTCACGTAGCCAAACTTTCCTTTACGTAATAAGTAAATCGAGCGTCAATTGTCGAGCTCCTGATATACCGCTGATACATATTAATAATTTACCACTTCAGAACTTAAATATTTTTATTTATATTAAATAAATACATGCTATTTAAAAAGAAAAATGATTGTACTCAAATAATATTTTAAAAAAATCTGTCATTAGTAATTTGTTGTATAATACTATAACAAATGAATGTGAATGAAAGTGAAAAGAGTATAGATTATATATGTGGACTGTTCTTCATTCACTTTTCGTAAATTGAATATACGCAAAGTTAGACTTTGTACAACGGTAGTGTTGTTAGGATGATAAGATATTCCTGTCATAGCTACCCAAATCCTCACTCATGTTGTTACGAGTATGTCCCAACACAATATAAACATAAATAATATGTATAGTTTGAAATATATTTTATTTTGAACTGAATGACATTCCATTTAACTGTAAATTATTAATTTATCAAATTATTAAGAGATTTCAACTGTTTACAAGAAAATTAATATTAAAACAAAGTTTGAATCGCTCTACAATTAAATCTTCATTGAAGAAGCAATCTTTGGAACAATCAAAAACAAAGGTTAACAATATCAATATTGGGACGAGAGGAATAAATTTAATTAGAGCTCTCACTTCGATCCAAACAATTAAACAGAGACAGCGAAAGTATTTCTCGGGGTGATACGAATTCAAATACTCACTTTTTAATTACAATCGTTAAGGCCATGTATATATTATAATTTTATTGTTATTTACTCAGGAATTTGGGTATAATGAATGGTTTCTTAGATGGATAGACATATGCTTATATATCTTACCAGATACATATATAGACATAGATATCTTTATATTCTTTATTCAATATCGACCTTATTTTTGTCTTTATCTCTATTTCTCTTTACGTTAATATCTATCCTACTTTTCATACACTTTACGTATCAAAAGCATGAGTAGAAATTTTAAAATGTTGGGAATCCTCTTTTGTCCACATTACGGTAGGAGGAGGGACCCCATCAGCGAAACATCAAGAGTTGCACCTGCTGGTAAGCTCAGAATCGATGTCGGCTGGTGCTTCAATAATGTATATTTATTACCTTTAAAAGGTTAAAAATTTGATAAGGCAATAATATTTGAGTATTTAAAAAGTATTTTTATTGTAAAATTGTAAACAAAAACACTATTTCTTTTAGTTACATATGATGATATAACTGCTACGTAACGTCTCGTACATCTATGAAGCATTAAATTAATTTATCTAGTACCGAACGTAAATAGTACTATATAAAAATCGTAATGACTTAGAATGATATCACTTCTATTTCCAGTTTTATTTTAAAACTTGTACAAAAAAACCAGTACTTGGACACAAGGTCTAAGCCAATCTTACAAAATTGGCAGAGATTGAGAAGTTACATATTGTATGTTGCGTTACAAATAATAGGACTTTTTATGGATTTTACTTTTTATGAATTGTATTATTATGTAATTGTGTTGTTGATTTGTGGCCATTATTTTTTGGGGATTATCGGAAATGTGACATTGTAATAATATTAAGCATTATTTCTATTTAATTATAATACAAAATTGTAAATCTTTATTTCAATAGATCTTAAGTATTTTGTTAAAATATTGGTAAGTTTCAAACCATTGTATTTTATAAGAAGGCTTAAATTTACGGATTGAGGTTAAAAAGATATTCCTTCGCGGTCAACTATCACTTAATGGGAAATTTACATAAATGTATGACAATATTAACTATCCTTATTATATTTCCACACTTACGTAGTCAGAACAAGTAAAAGACATTTGGTATTTAATCAAATAAACTGGAACGAGAAGTTTGGAAGAGTTTCGTTAAGTTTATTTCTCTTGGCGCGGCCGTTGTTTGTAGTTTCTTAAGAATAGTTTCCACAATGTTTATCATCGACATCACAAGTGTGAGCCGGAAGTTCTTTTTTCTTTTTTTGACTGTATTTTCATTCAAATACATATTTTTGTTGGATGGGAAAAATTATGGTACCAACAACTTTTCTTTCTTTAAATATGCCTTGTTCATAGCATCAAATACAATGTACGAGTGTTACGATTCGCTGAAAACATTTCATGACAATCATAATCGTCAGATGTTTATAAATATTGTGTTGTTATTTGATACGAGTACATGTTATTATTATTATATAATACATATTATTATTATATTATATTTAGTGTAACTTTGAACTCACCTACAACCTGTACTAACTAATTCCTAGTGATCATGTGAGCAGCTATTATCAGGATGATCTGCGTGTCCACTCGCAACATAGACAAAAATTTAAATATTTTGGCATATTCTGCCAATTATTAGAGTAAAGTTTTATTATATCATGCACTTGGTTTCAGGCATAAAATAGGTAATAACCACGCTTATTGATAGTCATTATCTTTGGTGCTTTAAGTAAAGAACACTCATTTATATAAAATGTTTGTAGACATATCTAACAATGTACCCCACCTACTAAAAACAAGCGTGGCTCAAAAAAGTATTAAGTTTATTATTTGAATAATTTATCATCCCAAAAATGTGATATTCAACACTCAAAATAATAATAACCGAAAAACACTTGGCGAAGTTTAAATAACACATTAGTCATGACAAAAGTCAAGTTTGATTGTAAATTAACAGGCAGTTGATTAATGGATTAGTCCGTTAAGGGCTCTTTTTAATTTCTTAACGATCGTGTTTTATTCGGGCGCTTTTGATAAATGCTGTTTTTCCGTGACTTTTTGTTCCGGTTTCGAGAACTTGAAGGCGTTTGTTGTTTGTTTTTCAATTTCCTTAACACATTTTTTAGAATATTATAAATCATATATATGAAGATAGTTTTAGTATATGTAGGTATTATAATACTAAAGAGATGTTTAAATATTTTTGTACTACCTTAAAAGTTTGTAAATTGTCAACTCTAAAAGTAAGTGCGGTATCTCTCCCCACGGCAATTGTGACATATGAGCCTGAAACCATGAACAATGGTAGATCTGAAGCAAAAATAAATATACTGTAATAGATGTAAATGTTGAGATAATTATAACCAACACCTTCACAGATTAAAAAAAACCACAACTACAACGTACAAGATAAGAATATTTGGATAGGCAGGATAGGAATAACCGTAATAAAAAGACTTGTTAACTACAAAAAAACTAAGTTAACTAAAAATAAATAGTAAGTAGTAAACAGACGTTCCTACACCACCTAAATACTTAAAAATCTAATATAAAATGTCAGAATCTAATAAGTTCACGGCTACGTATGTTATCATTTCAAATCAAAATTCTAATATAATAAAAGTTTTAAATTTAAATAAATAAATTTTAATTTTCAATGCAAAATACAAATACAAGTTGAAATAATACTTAATTATTATTATTCGACTTATTTTATTTGACTGTTATTATATATTTTCTACTAATCACTGGTTGCATGTCTTATCTCCGTCACATTTTCGTTTGCCTTTTGATATCATTGCTAATGTAAAGTCAATGGAGCATTGATTGATGTAGGTATACAAAATTAAACGTTCAATATAAGAGTAAACACAAATAAAAACTATATATTAGTAAATTGAAAAAAAAACTGGACTCATTCGTTAATTAAACCCCAAATGCGATTTTATAATAACAGTATGGCAGATAATACTTATTAGTTAACTGTCAATTTTTTTATTAACTTTGAGATTTCAGTAAATGTAGTATATATACAAACAAGTCTAAAAAAATCTTATTAATGTAGGTAGCTAAAATGTACGACTAAATAATTATGTTGTCTTTGCACGACAGCATAATAATTATTTGTTTATTTTAAAACGGTTTACCGATTCACATTAAATCTCTGCCAACATATGAGTCTTAAGCAACTCGTTAGCTTAACTAATCATTGGTTTTCCAGAGACCGCTTATTCGAGTCCTTTAAATAAGAAGAATAAATAAAATAGCAGTAATCTTTATATAACCACGTTTTTAAATTCTTAAATGTGATGGCTATACTAAGATTATTGTCATTTATAAGAAACATAAGATAAATAAATCCCTGAGGGACGCATTGTAGCAATGAGTTCGTGATTCTCAGCAATTTAATGGCAGCAAAAATAAAACGGCAACGTGAAGTATTCACGTCCCAAGACACAAAGTTACTGGAAAATAATAGCTGTATTTATAACAGGATTCAATAATTAACTTGCATTTGACAATAAGTGTATTAGGTAACTTTTAAAGTTACTTGTCGAGCTTATTAAGTTACTTTCAGTTTATAACTTGAATTATTTCTGCCAAACCGTGTTAAAGCTAAAGTGTTAAAGAAGTCAACAACTTTGATATATTATATTAGGTCTAAAACTTTGCTCCCGCCGTTTTTTTTTTAATTTTAAAAATGGTATCTTATTTATGTTTCAAAATATTGTTCGTCACTTTCCACTACTTTAGCCCATCTTTCAGGCAACAAACGAATCCCGCTTCGGAAAAATTCTTCATCCTTTGATAAGATCCAAGAATCGATCCATTCTTTCACTTTTTCAAAAGAATCGAAGCACTGGCCCGCCAGGCCGTGTGCCATCGACCTAAATAAATGGTATTCAGATGGAGCAACATCTGGAGAGTATGGCGGGTGAGGTAGAATTTCCCATTTCAGTGTTTCGAGGTACGTCTTGACTACTTTCGCCACGTGAGGTCGAGCATTGTCGTGTTGCAAAATTACTTTTTCGTGTCTATCAGCGTATTGCGGCCGTTTTGCTTTTAATGCCCGACTTAAACGCATTAATTGCGTTAGATAAAGTGGACCAGTAATTTTTTCAGAAGGTTTTACTGCTCATAATAAATTACGCCAAGCTGATCCCACCAAATACACAACATGACCTTGGATCCGTGAATATTCTGTCGAGGTGTCGCCGTAAGAGTGTGGCCGGGCAATCCCCATGATGTGCGTCACTTAGGGTTCTCGTAGTGCACCCATTTTTCGTCCCCAGTAACAATACGATGAAGAAATCCTTTTCGTTTTTGTCTTTCAAGCAGCTGTTCACAAGCAAATAAACGTCGCTCAACATCTCTTGGTTTCAACTGATACGGTACCCAGTATCCTTGTTATTGGATCATCCCCAACTGTTCCAGGCGTTTTGATACTGCTTTCTGAGTTACTCCCAATGATTTTGCTAGCTGTTCTTGAGTTTGGCACGAGTCTTCACTAAGTAAAGCCTCCAGTTCATCATCTTCAAAAGTTTTTTCTCCGCCACCGCTATGTCGATCTTCAACAACAAAATCACCGCTTTTAAAGCGCTGGAACCACTCGCGACACGTTCTTTCACTAATAGTATCATCACCATAAGTACTTGAAATAACCCGATGAGCCTCAGCCGCCGATTTTTTCATGTTGAAATGAAAAAGTAAAATCTCCCGCAAATGACGTGAATTCGGTTTCTAAGTTGACATATTTAATTAAGTGTAACTATATAACGCAAACAAAAATTAACTAATATCGATGTAAGGTTATATTTATAGATGTCAAAACTGATGGAAAACAACTGTGATTTATTTATTAGAACTATTACTGGCTACTAGCGCCATCTTTTGGTTAACGGCGGGAACAAAGTTGTAGACCTAATATTTAAAAAAAGATAATTAATCTTATTCATGTAAAAGTAATTGTAATCTGTCATAAGTTTGTTTTTCGTCACAGAATTAGATAATCAGATGATTATTAATTTTTATGATAAAGTTGTAACTACAGTAAACTGCACATTTCAGATGAATAAACATACAAATATATTTACCAAAATAATATACCGTGCCAAACTTTCCGGTTTCTTGTTTTCCTGAAAAATAGCTAGTGTTTCGAGAGCTAGGTGACGGAAATGGAAAAATTTCAACGTTGCATTAAACGCGCACTATTCATTTTAATGCTATAAATAATTTAAAATTTAAATTTAAAATTTCGTATATCGTGATTACGGTAGGTGTTTTATCTATAAGCACAAAGCCCAACTTCCGGAGTTAATCATCTATACTGAGAGACAAGGTCTTGCCAATTTTTTGTAAAGTCCATTTTTATCGTTTTGAAATGAAGCCATCAATCTACTTTGTAACAAAGTTGTTGCGAACGCTTAAGTAAACTAAAAAGTTACAATTGCGGAAATATCAAGGATAGTTCTATTTTTACTTTAGCATCTCATACAAATATTAAATTGAGGACATCAGAAATATTAACAAATAAAGCCCGTTTCACACTCACTTTTACAATTCGACACGAACCGTAGATTGATAAAAATAATCTATCTACTAGTCTATCAACTGTCTTTACAAATATGTGTATATTATTGTAGTACATAAGCATATATTTTTTCTAGTATAAGTAAGTTTATTATATATGATTACAAATATATATTACCTTTCTGGTCTCTAATTGTTAATCATCTTCAAAGTTAGTTTTATTTAAAGGGCTAAGCAATGAGACCGGCTTTAAACCTTTTATATTTAGAATCGAATTCGTGTATATATGTATTATATATGTGAAAAATATACCAGCAACCCTAGTGTCCCTTTCCTGATATGTATTTGTTTTATTAAAAATTTGCATGAAATAATGAAGACACTTAATTAATATGGAAAAGTCAGTAAATACGTCGATTTCGGTGAGCACTGAGGCATGTTGTGAACACGTGTCGAGTAAGTTGTGCGTTGACACCAAAATTACTTTAAATAGAAAATATTTATACACATTTCTAAAGTATCATACTAATTTATATAAAATAGTATACAGCCATAGTATAAGAACAGATGCGCATGTATTGTTGCCCTTGGGATGAGAAACGTAATAATATTTGAAAGCGTTCGAAAAGCAAAATAAAGAAAACGTTGGTAAACCTTATTACGGAATGTATTTTGGGGATATCAGACCGAAAGCATAGAATCTATACAATTCTATTTCGACGAAATAAATATGAATGTAATTTGAGTTGCTCATTCAAATAAAAGGGACCAAAGGGATTTGTATAGAATATAATTATGATCAATTCTTATATAATAAAAATATTATTCCGAAGTTACAAAACACTCTTGTGTAAAATGTGCTGTGTCAATATAAATAATAATATAAAACTGTTGAAAAATATAAATTTTGTCTTTATATCTAAGAATTAAAAAAAAAATTGAATGTGAACTTAACTTGCTCCTTACTAAACCAGAATGAATCAAATATTGCCAGTATTCTTTTGGGATGACTGCAATGAAAAGTTTATTTATATCAAAAATAGTTTTAACATATTCTATATATAATATGTTAAAACATATACATATATTTCAACTCAAAATGTACTTTAGATTATGTGCATAATAAAATTTATTGAAGACTTACTGTTAACTATACAAATTTATTATGTTAATTACAGCAGTTCTGTTTCTTTCAACGATTTATGAACTACAAAAAAAAGTTTTTTTTTAAAAACATTAATGTTTTACAAATATATATGTATTATTTAATAACCACATTAATTATGTATTATTTTTACTCCTATCAGTAACTAAGACATTTAATTTTAAATTTTTACACAATATTGGGCTATATGTGATAATATAATTTAGAAGTTTTTTAAATATGTTAGTCCCAAAGAACCACTAAATTATAAACAGGATAATATATTTTTATACTTATTCGACAGTTTAATGTCACAGTTCTGTTTAATTTATGAAGCCTTAAAACAAATGTCTTGAAAGATGCTGTAAATTATTCTGAGCTAGTAAAAAATTTTTGATTTTGTGACTCTGAATGTAATGTTACGTAGAAATTTCATTTCGGTAGTTGTTTAAATACTTAGTAAAACATTCATATTTTTATGATGTTTGTCTGTGATTAGGTTGATTAATTATCCCTTGGAAGGTAATTCAAAAGAAGATTAAGTGTTTGAATGCTGTTTTCTTGTACTGATAAACAAGGGGGCTATATATATTTCACTTGTCCATTATCATTGGCTACGAAGTTAATTTAAAAGATTATTATTAAGAATATAATTCGATAAAAATATTTGAGTTTTTTTTTTACCTCAAGTGACTCACCGTTGTGTTTAGGTTGCATATTGTCTATTGTATTCATTAAAATTTAAGTGTTAATAAAATCAGTCTTAAATATTAAATTGGATATTTGATTTAAAGCGACCAACTACCAGTAAGGTTACAGCAATTTAGATCATTTGTATAATGTAATGTAATGTAATGTATTGTGTAATGAAATGTATTTATACCAATTATGTAAAATATACAATTATTTTGTCTAGACATCAACGAAGACTGACTGATAAATCTGACTGAAAATCTTTATTTTTTTAGAAATTATTTTTATTGTAAATATATCTTTGTTTTTAAGGGTATAATTATGGTTTTAGTAACATAGATGCCTATTCCTCTATCATTAAGTAAGATACACTGTATAGCAAAAGTCCGAAGTTTAATTGCCTCTGATCTTTTACCAATTTACCATTCATACCTAAGATTCATTTAAGTATTTATTATAAAAACGATATTGTGGTTAAGGTTTAATTAACGATCTATGCTCGTAGTATGTTTCGATTATTTTCATATATAAATTATGAAAACAAATAGTACCCGTTGAAACATCTGCCAATATGTGTACATTAAAGGTACGTAGAGCGATAATAATTAATTGATATTAAAATAAAAATATGGTAAATGAATACACCTTTTACCATTTTTTCATTTTGTAAAAATATTAGAAGATAATATTCTTAAAAAGGCTTCAGATTCCAGGGACATCGAGGAATCGCGGAGTTCCATATATTATCACACGTTTATTATCGACATTTGTCCTGTTGAAACTTTTGGCATACACACACACACTCACACTCATACACGGTGTATTGATATAAAACGATCAGAGCATAAGTTTTAGACAACTCTCAGCCATACTCAAAAGTCCAACGTAAAGGATGTCAACCTTTCAACCTCAACTATGGATAACTAACCTAAATCTTACCTCTTTACAAAGCAAATTAGGTTTCAGCAAATCATCAGGGCAAAGCGATAAGGCTTTAAATCCGGTTCCATAATAAAGTGAGTTACGGATATGTTTAGTGTAAGTGATACACTTGTATTCGGTGTATTTTAAATCACATTATTATATTATCCAATCCAATCTCTACTTATCGAAACAATACTGAAATGATGAGGGCATTTCTCGGGACATTGGTTGTATGCGGGTCCTAGTCCATTTAGGAAACGCATGTAATTTTATTTAAATAATATTATGTAGATTGGAAAATGGGATTAACTTAATTCTTTAAATTTGTGATATTAAATAATCTTGTCGTATTGAATATTTTTAATATTTATTAGAAATCTTCTTTTAATAAGTATGTAAGCTGTGATAAGTTTATTATTATAAAATTTTAAATAAGTATAGAATGACATGGGCAGGCCTCGACCCCAAGACCTCGGGGAAACAATCCTGTCACTCTACCTTTAAGTTACCATGTTGGTACTCGCAACGATGAATATAGTATTCCATATATAACCATGTTTAATGCAACGGAGGTGACATAAAAAAAAAGTAATAATAGTTATATTGTTCCGATAAGAAGATATTGAATTGGATAACCCCCGTGGCATAGAAATATAATAAAGCAATAAAAATTACACTGATTGCAAGTGTAATACTTACAGTAAACATATCTGTAACTCGATTATCAAATTCAATCACCTGAAAGTATGTCACGGAACCCTTAACTTGCAAGGTTCAAGTTCTTAATACGATACCGAACTTTGGGACATTTCAAACTTTGTATAAGCATTTACAGGGTTAATTTATTAGAAGTTCCGAAAAGTGAGATCTACTAGACTACTTTATAGACTGATTAGATCTAATATAACGTTACCTTGCTTGCTTTATCTTTTCATTTGTATATACTCCTTTTTGTAATAATTATGATGAAATCTTTATATAGGATCTAAAAATTTAATTTAAAGTTTATTGTTGTGGTTCAAAGATCTTTTAGCTACCTCTAGGTATAAGAATATAATAATTAACCAAAGTAGTAAAGTAAGTCAAATATTCAAATTTCTTATCAGTATTAAAATATATATTTTTCTTTTTTTGTAACAGTATTTTATACAAACCAGTGTAGTTTTTTTTATAAATAAAATGTTACGTTTTGTTATATACTCACACATTCATACTGTTCTCTATAATAATTAATAATAACCGAATGCAACATAAATCTTATATTCATTCTTAGTCCCTTTCCTATATAATGGTATTATTTTAGTGGTCTTATTTTATAAAATAAATGACAATAAATATTAAAACACAGTTGTTGTAATTATGTGGATATTATCTTTTAAGTCCAGATGTATTTTCATATTAACATAGATTTATATTGTTATAAAATTATATTTATATTAAATTACCCTGCATTATAGCAACTTTTCTATTATTTAGTGTCTGTAAAAATTATTTAACAAAGCCGAGACGACTTATTTATAAATAATAATAAACGACCAGGGAAGAGCGTGTATCTTAACTATTTTTTTAGAGTTTTATGTCATTAGTCAATCAATCCTTCCAATAAATAATTTTAATTACTCTTACGGTTAATTGTCGGGAGGGTACTTTTGAAAATAACAAAATATAATATTATCATTTGATTAAAATATAAGCATATGTAATATAAGCATTACCCTCGGTATATCTAAAATACCTATCATACGTTTAATGTATTTTTCGCCTATCTATCCTTTTCCTTAATTCTTGATCCCCTAAACAGTTTATTCAAGCAGCTTATAATTGTTAGAAAAAAGAATAATAATTTTTATGAAAACAGCTCATAAGAACGATTTTTCTAAAATTCTTTAAGCTTTGACAAGTTAATAACAATAGTTAATTAATTAATAATTTTATATTTATAGCAATGTCATTTTTATAAATATATTATAATATATTTGATTGCGAATGGAAATCACAAAAGACGGGGTCTGTTTTGAGAGTAAATTCTTGAGTCCGAGCAATTTCTTATTGAAAACCTCAATTAGTAATGAGGAAGTGAAGTCGGCCTTTCTACTTAATGTTAAATAATCTTGGAACGCTGTTTTATTTTAATTAATATTAATCGAAATTTCCACAAACAATTTAAATAGTTTTTATATAAAGGAATCTCTTAATAAAACACTTAAACAATAGTATACCAAAATGAAAATTCATTCATATATATTCATCATCATCATTCATAATTCATATATCAATATTATAGAAAAAGTATTAACTTTAATATAATTAACTAACTCGACCAGCACTATGTCATATTGTTAATATAGTTAATTGAAATAAATGGCTATATTAGACTAAAGAAATTGATTTAATATTTATTAATAATCTTTAATATTCTGCACCTTTATTTATATATATATATATAAATGAGTGCTTCTCTTTTTTACTTTAGCAAAGTTATCCGCATAGATTTCATTATTAGTTACAAATATATAAAAGCTTAATATTTTAAAATTATTCCTTCTGTATTAATATTATTTTTAAGGTTTTTCATTTATTTAAATGTTTAACGCGGATTTTAATAATCTAGAAACGACATCTAAGATTCCAATTATTTGATACAAAACAACTGCTGTAATTTAATAGTGGAAGTAGTTTGATCATTTATCAATGCAATTAGCATTTCCTTTTACAAAGGTTTTAAATTTCATGCCTTTAAAATAAAATATTCATTCAGGTAACATTTTTATAAATAAAAATTTTTTTTAGTTCTAACATATTATTTACTCGAATATAAACTAAATAAAATATACTTCATAAACTCAGTACAGCTGCTGCGAGGAATCATAAACACTGATTAAGAAGCTGGTGATGAACTATAAGAGCCATTACATTTTTGTGTGATGGCGCATTTGTCGTTTACAAAGGTCGGTTATCATTTTGGATATTATATATGGAAAAATTTTCATCTACTCCGTTAACTTTTTGATATGATATCGATATATTGGTATAGTTGTTATTGTTATTTCTGTATAATGTATCCGCCTTGGAAGGTATTTTTTAAAAGTAACAGGATGGTGAAAGTAACGCAATAACCAAACTCGAACAGGTATTTGAAAACTAACGCTCTTTCAACCTTCAAAGAACGTTGTACCTTTCTAAAAGGTACTTCGAACCACTCTCCCTTCTTTCATTTTAAAATTTAGTTTAGAAGTGACAGAAACACCCACTCCTAAAGGTACGGTCTTAGGAAGTGTTTGTAATAGCCAATTATGATGGAGTATGATGAGTGTAGTTAATATATTTTATGATGAGTGTAGTTAGTTTCATCAATCCATCTAGTAATGTTCGCAGGCTCATATTATAAGGATAGCGGGATCTTGATTTAAACTAGAAATATGGTTAACAACCATCTTATCCTATATATTTGACAATAAATACCTTCTGGTGCTTATGTTTGCACCTTTCCCGCACCTTTATTCAGTTTGATTGCCCATAAACTGTCAGACTTTAGTTGGACGGCTCCATACAGGAGGTTAACGGGGAAGAACCGGCAAGAAACATGGATAATCTTTTAGTTAATTTAATAATTATTATGTAAAAGCCAAGTAAAAATATTTTCTTTCTTGGCTTTTATATGATTAGCTGAGTTAATGAAGCAATTAAATATGTTACTTTGTGGTAGAATTACATTAATAAAAATAATGTTTAATTAAAAACAATATTTAACGAAATTTCATTATTCAAAATGGTTTATATTTTGAGAAAGCGTACTTATTTACATAATTGTTTTCAAAATATACGTCATTTTAAAACAGCAACTGAAAATAAATAGTTTACAACATCGAATGTGTAGCTCGTTTTGAATTAATTTGTGAAACCAATTAATTAAGATTGCTAATTTACTTTTATGTAATGAATATATTTATGTATTCAAATAATACAAGTGGAGGAGTTCAAATTGTAAGTTAAAGTTCTTAAATTGTAAATTAACGACTTCGGCTTTCATTTCGTAAGTCAACAGAGTGGTTGAATAATTAAATACTATATAATAGTCCCTTTTGCGAGTGAGGCTTCTTAGTAATGAAAATACAATAATAATTAATGTAATTTATTTTGTATTTGATAACAACTTGAAAAAAAATAATATAAATCCGGGGATCCTAATGGTTCTTACCGCTAACTTTTCTTGTATAAATCTTTTTTACCATTCTTTCATCACTCATTCGATCAACGTACCCAAACCACCTAAGTACATTCTTCTTCATTTTCACCGTGACATCTTCGCTAGTACCTGCCATTCTGTGGATCTCTTCATTGTGGATTCGGTCAGCTAGACTGACTCTGCATATTCTGCGAAGAGATCGCATCTCCACAGCAATCATCTTTCTTACATTCTTCTTCTGTGTTACCCACGTTTGAACTGCCGTATAACAGCGTCGGTAGCAAAACGGCATTGTGTACTTGTGTACAGCCAAACGTGCAGCTATGCTGACGTTTCGCCGTCTCAACAATGCAGCAAAAGCACCGTTGACTGTTACCGGCAGCAATACCTTTTTTTTCATATCGATTTCGTTTCTAAACATACTTTCCAAATATACTACTTCATTCTCTTGTTCTATTATCTTACCATTCATGTTGATCTTACATTCTGTTCTTTCTTCATTTCTTTCAAATATCAGAACCTTCGTCTTATAGGCATTCAGGTTTAGACCATTATTTTCACACCCATCTTTCACAGTGGAGACCAATGCCTGCAAATCGCATTCTCATGACGCTATAAGCACTGCATCATCTACATTTAATAAGCTATTGACCTCAAGATCACCTACTTTCACTCCCATGACACAGTCTTCCACGCTTTGGAGACAACTATCCAATTACAAATTGAACAACCAAGCCGACATTTTTTATTTTTATATTTTATTGACCTTAAGATCACCTACTTTCACTCCCATGTCACTGTCTTCCACGCTTTGGAGACAACTATCCAACTACAAATTGAACCCACCCCCAATAGGTGTCACCCACCTTTTCCAAATCCATGAAAGCACAGAAAGCCTTTTGGTTTGGGTCAAAAACTTTTCCGTGATCACGCGGAGGGAAAAGATCTGATTTATACACACTCTTTCAGGTCTAAAACCTCCTTGGGCCTCCCACAACAGCCTATATCTTTACATATTAAAAACAAAGTCTTTTTTCTGTATGTAATTAATTTTCTCAACAAATACTGTTTAAGGTTTTTCGGTGTTAATTCTCTGGGAAGGTTGAGTCAAATAAAAGATAATGGTTTTATCTTAACTGACTGCAATATTACGATCTCTGTTAAAGGTTGCGCACTCGTAAATATTTCTAACCTGCAAGGAGCTTTACTCCCACGAGCCGATTAAACCAGAAGAATTACACTAAAGTAATGTATTAAAGAATTGTAGATCTACTAATAATCTACTATTAATACTCCAAAGAAGTCCGAGATGACGTGTCTTTATCTCTTATGGTTATTGATATACGGAAATATAAAAAAATGTATTGAATAAAATTATAA
Organism: Melinaea marsaeus rileyi; assembly: GCA_918358865.1. NCBI lineage: Eukaryota > Metazoa > Arthropoda > Insecta > Lepidoptera > Nymphalidae > Melinaea > Melinaea marsaeus. The sequence continues at coordinate 13,126,137 of OU911085.1, forward strand.
AATTAAAAACTAGGTATTTTATATTGAAAATTCAATATAAATGGGTCTTATTAAATTAAGACTTAAAATATTAAGTACTAGATCTTCTAGCTTTAATAGTACTTTGCCTCTCATTACTTTATTTTATAGTGTAAATGAAACTGTAATAAATATAAAGTAAAATAATATTTTGTATTTAGTTACTTGAAATTATTACAACCTACTTCGGGCGAATAAATTAAGTCGGGCAAATGGTAATTTAATTAACGTGAGAAACGGCGTGTAAATATATATCTTAGTTAACATTGATTACGCTTAAATAAATAAAAGACTATTTTTACCTTTTTTCATAAAAAAATTGTAGACATGCCAGTAACTTTAATCTCTATAAAGGTATGAATATTGAAAACTGGAAATTCAAATTCAGATTCGCATGCTCGCCTTTCACTTCCATTCAGCATATTAGTTCTTTCATTTATCGATCGTTTATTCACTCCACTTTCAGCTGAGATCGCTGACCATCTACAACTTATTCTACTTTTATAGTAAATGAATTTGGACCGCTTTTTTTGGTAAGGGACTACTATTACTAATTGTATCAAGTTTTTAACAGTTTTCCTATCTTATAATTTTTTATATCTTTTATTTCTACGTTCTACGTAAATATATATTCACTATTTAGCAAACATTTTCTTACTACCTCTAAAACTAATCCCTATTTTTGTATTGATTAAGCAAGAAAGCAAGATTGCATTAATATTTCCTCTCTATTTTCCTTTCCCTTGAATCGGTGATGGAGCCGCCCATCAGACAGTTTTAGCATATAAGTAGAAACCATGTACCCAGTGTGTCTGCTACCCTTTAGATGTGATCAAGATAGGTCTGTATCATTGGACTGTATTCAAATTCAAAGTAGTTTAATTTCCATGATCCCGCACTCACCCTTTTCACAGCGATGTTGGTTGTGATGGGTTGGGGTTGTTGCGTTACAGCTAATTTGCTAATTTGGAGTTGAAGACAAAGATGGCGGCTTTAACCACATCGTTTCCCGTGCTCTGATAGACACTAGTTCCCCCATATTATTTCATATATTTGCCCCCCCCCCCCCCCGCTCACTTTAGTTTCTTGCACAAGTGCCCAGGTTCAGGTTCGGGTTCAGGATTTAGATGAAAATTCAAAATAATATAGCTTTTACACCGGATTAATACCCAGGCTATAATTTATAGATGATATTTTTTTTGTTATTTAATTAATTAAAAAATAGTGGTAAATTTCTGTATGAATTAATAATAAAGTGAATGATAAAATGAAATGACAAAGCAGTTTTCAACAATAAAAACCAGTAAAAGTAATAAAAAATAAATAATAATTAACTGTATAAGTATATTAATATGAATAATATACCTCTAGTTTTATGTATTACCACTTAAAAGAAAAAATACAGCGAAACTGTCAAAATGATGGTTAAACATCGTAAACACTGTAATTTTTTTTTGCTTACCAAATTAAATCAGGAATCATACGGGTTGCATTAAATGCATCAATTTATAAAATGATAATAAGTTTTTGACCACTTACATTTCTGATAAATAATTTAGCCTTAATATAATATAATAAACATTAGAACAATAAAAATGCCAGATGCATATATTTTTTCAATATTTCCTTCTCAAGACCGATTTCTATTAATATTACATTCCGAGTTGGATACAAGTTTTATTAGATTTTTCTTGCGTGACTGGTATTATTATTTAGATTCCTGGCCGTAAATCTTATCCTTATAAGATGTTATACATATGTTGCATTTAAAAAGTATGAAACATCAACATATTTTTTGTATTATATTTCTTAAAATATTACATAAATATAATGTTAGATTCTTAACCACAACGAAATATTGAATTTAATTTTATCTAGGACCGTCACAGCCAGACAAAAATGTTAATTTAGCAGTGCAGTTTTTATAGAAACAACGAAAAGAGAAAAAATCAAGAACAGGTATGCATTTATTCTTTCTGTAGTATAACATTTTAAAATAGATGAATAAAACTTTTATATTATTTATGGAATATAAACCTTTTATGCCGCTTATCATAAGTAAAAAAACAACTTTTACATATTTTTTTTTTCGTTTTATAAACATCACGTTATGATTAAAACAATTAATTACAAAAAGATTTTTTCCATTTATTTTTGTATATTCTTAATTTTATGTAGGCTTTTAAATGTTTTATATTGTTTATTACAGTAATTAAAATAGAAAAAATAAAACCTCACTAATATCTTTAAGACTGAGATACTGCATTTAAATAAATATTCATTCGAAACGAGAGCTGAATTTGTTGAAGACGACTGTCTCTATCTCGCCAAACATAGTTACGAAATATTTCAAATAAACAAAGGTATCAATGAAAAAAATAAATACTTAAAGATGTTAATCAGTATGATACCGTCACTTTGGCAATTTTGAAGATAAAAAATGGAAAGAGACATTCTGGCGGTGGATATACAATATCTAAACATTAAGGACAAAACTCATAGTTCTTGACGACCTTAACGAGCACTAAAAAAAACTATTTGGGCCACTAACTACGCGAAGAAGTCTGTTTTTTACTTTACGGCGGTTAACAATGTATATGGCATAATAATTGCGTCTTATTCTCGTCTCACGGAGATGAAAACACACACACAGTTTTTGGTACTTCTTTATTGTCTAAACATCCCGAAAAATTATATAAACGTCTATGAATGTGAGACTTCTATCTATGTGACGGGCTCTTATTAAAAATATATTTACAACAAAAAAAAATAATTAAAAAAAGACAAAATGAGTTAATTAGCACTTATCATCACATCGCTCTCATACTGAACAGGTTCAGTAAGACACAAAACACAACAGGTGTTGAATCTCATTGTGAATATATATTACTACATCTAAACATACTTAAAGGAATGTATATGTTATATTATATTTATCTTTGTTAATCATATCTTACGATTGAAACATTTAAAATAATATTTTTATATAACTCCAGATCCGTTTAAGTGGCATCATAAAAAAATGACTTCTTACGATAAGAACATATGGACTTTACTAAAGGTTATGGTTCTTTACTTAGATTTATAGGCCGAATAGTATAATACTTTATTTTCTCATATCAGGATCAATTCCTTTATTCATAAAAGAATAAAATGGAATACTTATTTATTTAACGTCAACTTTGAGTATGAAATATGATATACTTTTATCATTAAAAGCACTATTAATACACCTAAAATAAAATACATTATATTAAATTGCTTTAGTAACATAATTATTTATGTTTAACAAATATTTAATTATTCCAATCTTAAATCTTGGTAGATAAGAAGCAAACAACTTGGAACAGTTGCAACAAAATTTGAACTTTATAATATTAGCTTGTAAAGGTAATCATTTTATTAACTCTTCTTTATCTCGATAGTGTGAAACATGATTTGTATAAATCTATCATTAGGTAACGCAATAGCCAGGTACGTAGTTTACATACTCATACATGCAGATTTTGCCAACTGGCTCTTTACGTCCGCGCATCTTCTCTTAGAGATATAATCAGATTAACGTATATAGTTTGATGTCAATCATCTCCTAAACTCCTAAAATGTAATATTATTTACCCCAAGTAATAAAATGAAAAATTTACATTTAATAATTTGTCATATTTTAAAGACCTTCACAGAAGGTTTTTAATTTTACGTACTATAATATAATAATTTTTAATTGTAAGTGTTAAAGCGGTTACTATTATCTTTCACACTTTATTAATCTTTTTTTTTATACTTTCTTTATTTAGCACACCTTACGTCTTTTTTTCCTGTCGTACATTGTCCTTGACTGGCGTGTGGGATCACAATCGGTGGGGACAGATAAGCTGAATATTAACCGTGACAATATTTGCAGGGAGCGAAAATATATTAAAACAAAACCCTATAACGGTCGTCGACTCGTAACTTTGTTCCAATTTACGGACGCATCAGGTCTTTGATTGCAAGCACTCGAACCGACATCTCCAGAAGCAACAGAGGAGTGAGTACCAGAGTACGTAGTAAAACCAGACGGGCTTGACCAATCCACGATCTTTATTCGTATTCAACAACATTAATAAATAAGGTGAATAGAGGAACGGTGATTTGTATTTTAGTAGTAAATTAGATATTTGTTTATTAAATTTCAATTACAAAATCTACAAAAATATGTATTCACATTTCTAAAAAGAATTCTATCCATTAACCAAACAAATATTACAAATTGAAAACCAAAAAACAATTAATTATTTGCTATCTTAGAATAATTTACATCATGACGTTTGCTTTAAGACTTGATAAATTAAACAGAACTGTCGAGTCACTAATGGCGTTGTTAAGGATCTTCATACAACTCTAACGTTGTAAACAAAATTTGTTGGAAACAAAATTAAACAGGAATACTCGATTGACTTTGTTGTGTGGTAGGATTACAGAGCAGATCACGTTTCCCCTAATTTTAGTTGGATAGTATCTTTACAGAAGGGCTTGTTTCGATAAGTATAATATCAAAATAGGACCTTCTGACACTAGTATTGATCCCAAGTACAAAATATATAAATTAATTAATTAACTGTAAAAACTGGTTATTGTGTAGGTTATTTGCAAATTTATATTATACATAACACTAAATAAAATGTATAAAAAATATGTCCTAATAAATTATTTAAAAAAAAAAACATTCTTTTGGTGATTATTAATATCAAAATTTTGTTTTATGGGGATTATATTACTTTGTGCAAAAAAATGCATTTTCAGTTGTAACAGGAATATATCGAATAGATAAAATCTCTCTGTATTCTAAATTATCATTTCAAAAGAATATTTCTAGAAATATATTCAAAATTTATTCTGATTACAAAAGGATCAAGACAATTTTGTATTCAAAATTTAATTTGACGTTTAGATGTGAAATATATATATTTTAAATATTTTTGTATTATTATTAATAATATATTAGTACTCTTGAAGTTTGGTTTTTATAACTTTCTTAATAATATTTTCGAAGAAATGAATTTATAATAATAGAAATGATTTTAACGCAAATACCATACAAATAAAGTCCTTTAGTAGTTTTGTTTGATTGCGAATCTGAAGTAACTTTCCCAAAGAGAATTTTCTAGATTATTTGCTATCAATCCCTTGTCTCAAAGACAGATTAGATTTACCTATAAGATTTCCCTTATTGGCTTTTCCGAAGGCATTCACCTATTATATACACACATCTTATCCCAAGAGCAACAATGCTTACATATCTGTTGTGTTGCAAATATCAGTTAGCAAAGGCCAGTACTTACAACTATGTTCTTTTTATTGCCCTCTTTAAAATATAGCTATGAACAAAAAATCTTAGTAAGATACATTTAAATATAAAACTATTACATTTTATTATTAGAATATTTTAGAAGTTTTATTTATTGAATTAAATAAACTAATTAATTCAAAAGATTCTGGTTTATTTCAAATTAGACACACATACATTATAAACAAACATACATAAATCTATTAAAAGAATCATACACTCATAATATATAATACATAGGGATGAGTAATCTAACAAAGTAAAAAAAAATGTTTCTTTCCCCTCATACATTTTACAAGTTACCTATAACATAACAATATATATCATTATTATTATCTATATAACGTATTATAACTGATACTACGTTTAAATAACAGAAGTATATTTGTATTGGGTAGACCTCGAAGAATTCGGTCTACCCATTCATTTGTCCCCTACTTTCGAATTTTGGAAAAATTTCTTCACAGGAGGTCTTCTTATGACCGCCTGAGTCCGAAATGACCATTGGTCAAAAAGTTTATATATATATATATATATATATATATATGCGTGCGTGCGTCCAGATTCGACTTTTGTCAGCACGATAGCGGCCGCAGTTTCGCTCGGATCGCTTTCAAACTTTGTACAAAAATCAAATATCTAAAAATGAAGGTCAAGTTCGTTAACCAGAGAAATCCGGTCACAGGGGGCGCTAGGGCCTCACTTTTTCTGATTTCAGTTTTTCGACCATAACTTTGTCCCTATACAAAGTAGATCAATCGCGTTCATATTATATGATGTCTTTGATAAATACCTATAACTAATGTAGATAAACCGAAAACCTAACTTCAATAACTTAGGGGTGGGGGTAAAAAAACCGAAAAATTTTGGAAAAAAAATCATAACTTTTTTCTGGTAAACATTCTTGCATCACAAGTATTTTTAATAGAAAGGTTATTTTTTACTCTAAATTTAGGTACCAAAAGTTTTTCCGTAAAAGGTACCGTTTCCGAGAAAAAAAATTAAAACCACTTTTAGCTTGTAAATTTTAGGTAGGTAAAACCACGGCAACTTTTTTCTGGTAAACATTCCCTCCTCGCAAATATTTTTAATAGAAAGGTTATTTTTTACTCTAAATTTAAGTATCAAAAGTATTTCCAAAAAAGATACCTTTTCCGAGAAAAAAAATTAAAACCGCTTTTTGCTTGAAAATTTTTGATGTAAACAACGGCATCATGTATTATTCTTAGGTAGTGAGTTATATTTTAAATGAGTTACCCACGAGGTCTACCCACGCGTGTCCCCCTGCGGGCACGGATTTTTTTTGATATCATTTAGTATTGTAACTTCAAATTAAACGAAACGAAAAAAAGTTATAAGCCCTAGAATTTGTAGTTAGTACAAATGTGTTTGTGCAAAATAAAAAATTTAAGTGGAAATTACTGTGTTCCGCTGGACTATTAATTACTACCTACCTTAAACCAAAGTTAGGACATAACAACAACCACATTGGTGACACACCACAACACTAAAGGAATATTGCGGTTATCATTTCTTAACATCTTGGAATCTAATATTGAAAGGTTAAAAAAGAGATGTATAAAAAGACAAATAGGATCCAGAGCAGTATTTTTTTATCTCTATTTGTAATTAAAATAATAATTTTATTACAACCGATACTTTTCTCTGCTCCAAGTTTTATTAAACTTCTTGTTTCAAATTGTTCTCTTCTTTGTAGGATAACTTTTATCATTGAAATATTTTTTTCGTATTTTGGTAAATTTCAAAAGCCTGTTTAAGTTCATTCCACTAATTCAGAGATGTCAATATAGACATGTTCTTTCTTTAAAACTATTAAAACTACTATAGTAAGTACCGTTTAAGACATGAAAATGAATTTAAAACAATGGGACCTATTATATTTATATATAATAGGTTAGGTTATTATATATTAATATGACCTATTTATAACATATAAAACTGAACAATAAAATTGTGTCAATAAGGTTGTTATAATTTAACAAATTGGTTATAATTTAACAAATTTTAAAAAATTGGTTAACTTTTTAAAAAAAAGTTGTGAGTAAAAACACATTTGTACAATTTAGGTAACTGAGATCACAAAGGGAAAATATTTATAATTTTTTTTTTATTTATAAATCCCAACTTCATTTAGTAACCGCTAATATTTCGAGCGATGTATGACGGTATAATAAATATGATAATATTCAACAACCATTCGTCGCGGCTTGCGTCACTTGCCGCTGAACGTTGGTTAAACAGTGGCGGCGACGTAATTAGTTTTGAAATATAATTTATCTTTTACCTTTGCGCACGAGAACCTGCGCTCAAAAGCCAGTAATATAATAAATTGAATTATAACGTATACGTATACGTTTTATAACGTTTGTATATTGAATACATTTTTTCATCTAAGTGTTTTATTCTTTTAGAAACATGGAGGCTCAGCTTAGTTTTTATAACCTAAATTTTATTTTATCAGGTAAAAGTCAATAAGAATATATTTTTTTTCAAAGTTATAAAGATAAAATAATGTTTCATTTTAAAAATGAGCCGTAAAATGATACAAAAATATAAAAAATAGCATGCATATTGCCTTTACCTAATACATTATGTCTGTTAGAATATTCTCCAAACAATTATATGTTTATAATAATAAAAAGACAATTGTCTCGTTTATCGCACATTAAGGCTTTGAGTCATATTAATAAAAATAACAAAACCTCCAATCATAAGTAGTACTTCACTACTATAAGCTAACGTACTTTTACTAAACACTGACATTATATATCTAGAAGTATTATACTAAATACAATTATTAGTCTATTTTACTCGTAAGCCTTAAGTTGTAAGTTTAACCGACTTTGCTTTAAAATCTGTTATAATACCTAAAAAGCGAAATCTATTAAACACCATATAAGTATTTTTCATTTTCTAAGAGTCAGAATCGAGATTTAAAACTTGATGCAGTATCGACATATAGGATACGTTTCTCGATTACTATTGACACAAAATCTTCGAAAATATTTAGTCACTCAAAATATACAATTGGATAAAAGAAAATACTTCAGCAGATAATCCATCTTGAAACATAAGTAACATTACACTATAAGAAAGTAAATAAGCTATTTAAAATATATAAATTTTAATAACAAAGTTGCAGTACGTCAGCATAAAAATGTATACAACTAAATTTCATACTTCTTTAATTTTATAGAAAAAAAAAATCTGCAAGTTTTTATATGAATTAAATAAACAGATTCAATTTTAAATATATTTTACTAATTTAGTTGCAACATACATAAATATTTTTTTATAAATAAAAAGTAAATGAGAATGATGTCAAGGTATACTTAAATAGCTATAAATTTTACAAACTAATCTTTAAAAGTAATAGCCAACACACACATGTAACAATTAACGATACATAAAGTATGATATTAAGTCATACTATATAAAACAAAACAGATACCTTGCTTGATAACAGATGCTTGGGGAGGAAGTAAATATACTAGTTTTAAAGAACTTTACAAAAGTAAAGCAATCCTCAGTGATTAATAATTTATCATTGTAATCTAGTAGCAGTAGTTTCAATTCGATATTTATTTTATGCACCTGCGATAACCTTAACACAATCAGATTAAAAAATATATGTATAATAATAAAAACCATTCCTAAACGAACAATAAATATACTGACATCACTCTGGTCCTATTTTGGATCAAGTAGCATAATGCTTATTTTAGAAAAAGAGATATCCGATATTAGTGCAAAAAGTAATAAATAAACTATAATTCAGTGGTTCACTAATAAGAGGCACTTCAAAACTACTAATATACTACAAATACTGTATTATTATACTTCCATTGAAATACACACACAACACACACACAATACACACTACACTACAGTAATTACAATAGTTACAAATAAAAATTAAATTATATTTAAGTTTGTTTGTCAAACTCTTGTTTTATCTTGGCAAAGTTTCTTAAGTTTGTTTTTAATCTATCTTAAAGTTTTTGCAACATACAGCGTTAGTATATATTATATACAGAAATATTAGTCTAAAGTACATTTAAAAATAACGTGATTATAACTTAATTGCTATTCCTTTTAATAATTCTTAAAACAATGCCACAGTATATTTTTTCTTTCTCTTGTTATTTACTTTAAGTATTGCATGGTATTAATTATTAACACATATAGAAATTTATAGGTATTTTTAATGTGTGACAAAAGACAAGATTTATTAGAAAAAAGAACACATTTCAAAATTAAATACTGAAATATATCTAATGATTAAAAAATATAGGAGTTCGAATTTTAGTTTGTTTACTATATAGCCGTATTATAATAGAATAATAAATAATACAGTAAAAATAAAACAAAATTATGTTCTGTTTCTTTTAAATTTTATTTTTGCTAAATAGTAAATTCTTAAATGGGGATTTATTATAAGATACATAAACTTTATGGAGCTGGTTGTTTTATTAAGGGAAATTATTTCAAATCCCTTTAATGAAACTGCGAGAAGAATTAGTGTATTTAATTAAATGCGCCCTAAATTATCTTGATAACTCTTACCTCATTTATCTTTAGATCTTTATAACAATATTTATCTTTTCTTCCCTATTCCCGAAGGCTTGCGGTGAAATTATTTCATTTATAGCCGAAATATTAATAATAACATAATAAGTCGTATCTACATGATATAAGTACGTACTTAAAACAATAATTAACAAACATCGGTGTCTCATATTTAAATGAGTGGGCTTCTGTAATATTTGTTTAGGATTGCTTGTTTAAGGCAAAATTCTGTGGTTTTAATATTGTAATGCTTTATAAATGACTATTTTATATTTGATTTTCATATTTACAATTTCCCTCAATATTATAAATGTACGAAATAAATTAATTGTTATCGAGCGATCCTAAAATATGATCGAATTTAGTAATCAGAAAACTTAAGCATCCTTGAAAAAGAAGCGATCTTATTAGGTGCTTGTATTGTTTTCATTCGGTGTTTTATCCCGGGTAGGTTGTGCGGAAATCTTATTACGGTAACGTTTTGGTGCCAAGTTATTTGACCGAAGAATATTGGATACGTTTATTCAACGAAAGTATTGTTAGGAGAAAAATAAGTAAAATAAAGACAAAATAGATTTGAAGATAAAATTGGGATATACTGTTTTATATACATTTATAAACAAATGGCTTAAAAAATATGATATTGTTATTACTCTGAGTGTGTACATAATTTATTTTTACTAAAATAAAAAGCATATAATATATATTTTTTTTTATTAAGAGTATTATATTTATGCCCTGACTATCAAAGAAAGAGTCCAACCATTATTTCGTGACGCTCGGGATCAGGTGAGAGTTATTTTGTGGGCTAGCACTTACACTCGTGCGTAAGATGACGTGTCCTCATATAGAAATATTGAATCACCATTTAAAATGTAAATTAATTTTAATAAATTAAAACAAATTTATTTGTTATAATTTGAATTGTTTGTTTGGCTGTTTTAAATAAATTAAAAATATGACCGACCCCCCGTTTAGGAGATAGGAGTGGTGGGTGGTTCCCCGCTCACCCAATATATGCAGAGTGACCCGTCATAAGACTCGTAATGACCAGTAGAATACTGCTGGCTAGTTTTTCTTTGTCGATCCGACCGACGGGAATCTACCTTACACGATCGACCCTGTCGAACGAGGTATTTAATAATAATATATCGTAATATATCCTTATATCAAGTATAAGTCAGTTAGGACCTTTAATATTCTGTGAATGTATAAAGAAAACAACAGTCTGTTTCTTACTATGGTATATTTATTTATTTAAAACCTTATTGTCGTCTGCTCGTTTGCTTTTAATAAAGAAATAAAATATAACCAATAAGGTAACACAACAACCAAAATAATTAATAATGTATTTAAAGAAATCGACACTCATTGATTTTAATTTATATGATCGTGTAAAGTACTTTGGGGAATTAAAAAAATTTATTAGTCTTACTCTCATAATAACTTAGTAAGTGTTGACGTGTGTGATAAGATTTATTAAGCGGATTAAGTAAAGTTAAAGTAGCGGTTTTTAAATTTTTTTAGATTTGGAATAAATTATTATTACCTTAGAAAGTTAAATATCAGCTAAAATTATTATCTATAAGCAATATTGTCACATTGGTAACTTTGAACATTAGCATTAACAAAATTAACTAAAGCGTAATTAATAAAATATAATGTTTTTAAACAACATTTATATATATATATATATATATATATATATATATATATATATATAAAGAAAAAGAAATTTGACAAGTGTCAAATAAAAAAATTGTTAATATTTTTAATTTACAATATTTTACGAGTTTTTTGTCAAATGTTTCTAAATTATTTAAATTAATCAATGGAAAGAAAAAATAAAAAAAATTAATACATCTGGAGCGTCGTACATGTGAACTCCCGAACTTCATTGCACTCCTGGTATCGACTACGCGACGACTGATTTTAGCAAGTTTGCAGGCGATGATACTGGGGACGAAACCACCTGGTACACGCGAGCTTGCCAACCTATAACCTATTTATATATAGGTCATTCCACATAATACCTATCTCGGGCCGGACGTGATCCGTGAGACGTTGAAATTGTGTTGTTAAAGTGTAAATAGTGAAAATGAATATTTTGTCTAAGGGCATCCCTTGGACATAAAAAAAAAAGAAACTTTGGACAAGAAAGAAAAGAATATATATATATATTTTTATGTAAATAATTTAAAATATTAATATTTTTGTATTTTTGTATTTAGAATTAAAACTATAATTGTATGTTGAAATAAAATGTATATTTATAATATGTAATATAATATGAACAAATGCGGCGTTGGGAACCGCCAACCAACACGCCATGTTCCGAACGGCGGAAGGTGGAGGACGGAGCTACAAATAGCTACGTGGAATGTAAGAGGAGGAATGGAACAGAAGATGAATGAATTATTAGATGTGATGGATGACAAAGATCTGGATGTTATTTGTGTGTCTGAGACCAAGCGAAAAGGCAATGATACGACCGATTTGCCTGGCAACCGGGTCGCTTTCTGGGCTGGGGTTCCAGAGGGTGAGCGAGGTTGCCAAGGTGTAGGCGTATTATTGTCCTCTCGAATGGTTAATACAATGGTAGAATACAAGGCGATTAACCCGAGGCTTCTTTGGGTTCGCTTTAAGCTGGGGATAACAAGAGTATTCTTCTTAGCCATGTATGCGCCAGTATCCTCAGCTCAAATGAGCGAGCTCGAGGAGTTTTGGGAGAATGTCAAGGATGTTCTAAGTAGTGTCAGAGATAATGAAAAGTTGATAGTATGTGGAGATATGAATGGATGGGTTGGAACCGCGCGAAGCGGTTACGAAAGCGTGCTAGGCAAATATGGTGATAAGAGGGTAAATGAGGCTGGAAAGCTTATTTTGGAATTTTGAAAGGAGAAAAATTTGTTTGTGGCAAACACGATGTTTGATCACAAACAAATTCACATGTACACATGGGAGCGAGCGGAAGAAAGAAGTATGATTGATTTATTCCTAGTGGACCAGCGTATTCGAAGTCAAGTTATGGACACGCGAGTGTTCAGAGGTGCTGATCTGGGAACGGACCACTATCTAGTCGTTGCTAGAATAAGAGGTTTGTTCGCAGGTTGGCGCAGCCGCACGACGTGTCCAAGCTTGGCGTCGAATTATCGCATAAGAAGCTGGAAGCTTCAGGATCCACCGATCAGAGAGGAATATCAAGAGAGGGTTTCCAAGAAGCTTGAAAGCTGTGATTCTGGAAATGAAAGTGTTGAAGTATGCTGGCAGAACTTTAGGAATGGTATGGTGAAAGTAGCGACAGAAGTATGTGGTAAAAGGAAAAGAGGTTTTAGTAAAAAGCGCGATGAATGGTGGGATGATGAAGTGAAAGACGCTGTAGAGTTAAAGAAGAAAGCATGGCTGGATTATAAAGCCTCTGGTAAGGATAAAAGTATGAGAGAGATAAGAAAAAGAGCGTACAAGCTGCAAAAGCACAAAACGAAAGCACTTATAAAGATGAAGCGTGAAAATTCTGAGAGAGAAAGGGATGAAAGGTTGACGAACAACTTCCGGGAAAACACGAAGCTTTTCTGGCGAGAAGTTAGTGGTTCCCGGGGTTGTTCGGTAACCTGTAGAATGAAAGGGGTGCTTTCGAAAAGCGGTGAAATTTTAACTGAGCAAGCACACGTTTTGCAGCGGTGGGCGGAATTCTATAAGGAGATGTATGAACGTGAGGACGCCTCGGTCTTGACTACCAGTGTAATGCTGAGTCAAGATGTAGCCGATGGTGAAATCAGTTTAGAAGAAGTAGAGAACGTGATTCGAAGTCTGAAATGTGGTAAGGCTGCGGGAACAGATGAAGTTACTGCCGAGATGATCAAATATGGTGGACCACGCGTCTGGGACTTTTTCTGGTTTTTATGCAATTTATGCTGGAAATCTGGGGAGGTCCCAGACGATTGGCGAAGTGCAGTCATCGTACCTTTGTATAAAGGCAAAGGTTCACAGATAGACTGTGCAAGCTATAGGGCCATCAGTTTGATTAGCTTGGGCGGTAAAGTTTATGCTAAAATTTTAGCGAGAAGAATGCAAGAGAGATCTGAAAGGCTGTTGTGGGAGGCACAAGGAGGTTTTAGACCTGGAAGAGGGTGTATAGATCAGATCTTTTCCCTCCGCATGATCACGGAAAAGTTTTTGGCCCTAAACCAAAAGGTTTTCTGTGCTTTTGTGGATTTGGAAAAGGCGTTTGACAGGGTTGTGAGAAAGAAGTTATGGGAGATACTGCCCCGATACAATGTGAACGGACCCTTGCTACAGGCTGTAAGGTCTCTTTACCGAGATCACTCAGCCTGTGTGCGAGTAGGAGCTGGCATGTCGCCCTGGTTTGACATCCAATCGGGTGTTAAGCAAGGTTGCGCTATGTCAGCTTGGTTGTTCAATTTGTATTTGGATAGTTGTCTCCAAGGAGTGAAAGATAGTGACATGGGAGTGAAAGTAGGTGACCTTAAGGTCAATTGCTTACTATATGGAGATGATGCAGTGCTCATTGCATCATCAGAATGCAATTTGCAGGCATTGGTCACCACTCTGAAAGATGGGTGTGAAATTAATGGTCTTAACCTGAATGTAGATAAGACGAAGGTTCTGATATTTGAAAGAAATGAAGAAAGAACAGAATGTAAGATCAACGTGAATGATAACATAATAGAACAAGTGAATGAAGTGGTATATTTGGGAACTATGTTTAGCAGAGACGGAAGATACGAAATGGATGTGGAAAGGCGTATTGCTGCTGGTAACAGAGTCAATGGTGCTTTGACTGCATTGTTGAGACGGCAAAACGTCAGTATAGCTGCACGTTTGGCTGTACACAATGCAGTTTTGCTACCGACACTGTTATACGGCAGCCAAACGTGGGTAACACAGAAGAAGAATGTAAGAAAGATGAATGCTGTGGAGATGCGATCTCTTCGCAGAATATGCGGAGTCAGTCTAGCTGATCGAATCCGCAATGAAGAGATCCACAGAATGGCAGGTACTAGCGAAGATGTCACGGTGAGAATGAAGAAGAACGTGCTCAGGTGGTTTGGGCACGTTGAACGAATGAGTGATGAAAGAATGGTAAAAAAGATTTATATGGGAAAAGTGAGCGGTAAGAGAGACAGGGGGAGGCCTCGAGTGACCTTCGAAAACACAGTAGCTACGATACTGGAGGAAGGTCACGTAAAAAGCATGAGGACCCCCCGGAGGGCATCTATGAAGAAGTTGATGTCTGTGGCCGAGGCGAAAGAGGTATGCAAAGACCGTAGCGTTTGGCGCTCCGTCGTCTCTGGCTACCCCGCAAGGGATATGGCGTGAAGGTAAATAAATAAATAAATATATATATATATATATATACATATATATAAATTTAACATATAGCGTATTTTATTATTAATATAAGTTATGAATAATTATAACAAAATCCTCACTTTCTTTTGAAAACCTTTCTTGTGAAAAAATCTTTTAATAATAAACCATTTACATGTTAAGAAACTTTTAATAAATTCTTAATTAGTATAAATATTTATGCTAGGTTTTAATCCTACAATATTACCATTAAACTTTAAATTTTATCTATCCATATCATTTATTAGATAATTTTGATGAACGGGACAATAAATTAACAAGTCTGTAAAATAGAGCCTGATTAATGAAGCTTATTTGTTAGACGCAATCTGTGCAGATTAATTGAGCGGAGATAAAATATCAGAGTAATAACAACAACGTTAGTTGCATTTTGTACAGTTCATTTTCATATCTGTTATTTATTAAGCTGTAGGTACTTATTCTAGTTAACTAAGGCAAAGGCATCTAATAAAGGCAGGATTTTTTTGGATATCCTTATAAATGAATTTCGAAATGTGTGGTAATTTATAAGAAATCATTATCAGATAAAATTATTTTTATATTTTAAAATAAAATATTGAAGAAAACAAATCACTAATCGCTAGTTACTTACAAAATTAGTTTTCTTAAAAATGGATCTCTGGTCTTTATTATGTTTCACTATAAGGTCCATAATTGAACTATAAGATACGTTATATGTCAGAAAAATCATGTGTATAAAAACAATAAGAAGACCCGCACTTAGAACTGGCTGCCCTTAGGCGGGTCCACCTTATTTGAAAATATAAATAAAAGATATTTACATTATTTTTTATACTTAATGAATAAAGAAGTAGAAAAGAAAAATGTCTGAACTGGAATTGAGTTCCAGCTCAATAGAACGAAAATCGGAAATAAGTGTTGTGATTTTGGAACTATCTCTTACATAGAGTGATAATAATTGGATTATCCTCTAATCCTGCCTCGTCCACTTATTTTTGCTCAAGGGTACAGTTTAAAAATTATATTACTTTTGTTACTTGAAAATACATTTTTCTCAGACAAAGACACCTTTTAACGAGTGTGTTTATAAATAACGTTTTACTAGAGATGTGTTTGAGTAAATCCTTTTAGGACGTATTCTGATTAAGAGAATTTGCTTTGAAGTTCAAAAAACATTAGACCACGGTCGCTTTTATCTCGCTGTTGACGAAAAACATTAAAAATATTTATTTAAAAACAAGTTCAGTTCTGAAATATTTTGAGTGTTGTTAAAATACAATTGAAATATGATAACTGTGATGTATTTATATTATATTATATTTGAATCGGTCATTTCAAAAATCTCATAAGTCACAGAATTATAATTTTTCAGAAATCAATAAAAACTGTTTCATACACAAACAAATGAGTTTTAAAGGGCTTTTTAATGTTTAGTTTAGTATTTGAGTGATAAGAAATTAAAATAGCGTATAATCTTTACAGTTTATTAATAGAAATAATGAAAAACATCTGAAAAACAGTTCTTGACTTATGTTGTTTTAGCAAGGAATAGGTTTAGTGACATGTAATTTAAACAAAACAATCGCAGTAATCATATTTTTTATTGCTTATAATTAAGAATTGCACTTCAAAATAATCTTATTAACATTTTAGATACATTAACTTGTTATTTTTTAATATTTTTATGGTACATAGTCATATTCTCCATCATTCTCATCTGGATTATTTTCAATAATTGCAGTTGGCCAGCTAAAAATGTTGTTATAAAATGGCATATGCTCTTCCAGAATGCTATTTTCAACTTGTTTTAAATTATCTATTTTTTTTTTATTGATGGGCACTTTCAAATCATAGGCTTTAGTTGATGGAAGTGAAATAGAAGTTGTTAATTTCTTTATTAATGAGAACGAATGTTTGGTCAATCCATCAATATATTCCTCGGCTATGATAGTTCCTTTTCTATCTGAATCATACTGAAAACTCATGTATGTCGAAGGAGCAAATGATTTTTTCTGGTCCTTTGGGACTTTTTTTCCATAAGATTCAGTTGACAAACATGTTTTTTTGTACAAATTTGGCCACCATTTCTTAAATTCTAAAACATCTTCAGTTTTTAGTTCTACGACTGTAAATGTTGAGCTGGAGTTCGAAACCAAATCAATGTATTCTCCTGGGACGTAAATACGATCATGCTTTCGAACATTTTTTTTTATGACTCCAAAATCACGGTCATTTGGTAAAAAGGAGTGACCTCGTGTGGGAAAATACTGATAAACTTTTTCAAATCTTTTAGAGTCAGTCAAAGCCAACATAAATCTCAACATTATATTATTTTTATTTTGACCGGGGCAGGCAAAGTCTGCGAACTCTGGCTTCTGTAATTCCATACAGGCTGATAAATGCTTTCTTGCAGACTTTAACTTTATCAGTTTGTTTTAAAACATAGAATTGAAAGGCATTTTGCCTCTGTTTTGTATCTGACTTATTAATAAGTGTTTGAAGAAATATATCCTGCTCATTTTTGGTTAAAAAACAGTTCATTTTTGAAATGCAAAAGTCCATGTCATCTTGATTGAAATTCGCAAAACATTCCTTCTTACATCTGCAATAATTAAGCGATATATTAGGTTTATATAGACCCCTTTAAAAAAACGTAAACTGAATAAAGGTTTATGGTAAACTTGCCTGCAATTTTCACCAGTAGATCTTGGAGCTATTTGTTTTCCTCGATAATTAGTATGTGCCTGACCTTTAACTTTAGAATTTTTTATAACATTCCTTTTATATTTTGTAGGATTACACGTTCTCTTCTTTTTCGGCTCACTATTACTCTCAGTTTCACTTGAAGACATTTTTTAAAGCAAAAATTACTTTTCTCTTAAAATAGTAAAAAACAAGTGAAGTTCAAATGACAACGACAATAATAACGATGGTTTACAAAAATTTCAATATTGTTGAACCAATCAAAACAAAGCAAATTTGAAATGTCAATCTCAGTCATAAACTACTCCTGCCATCTAGTGATGCATGCAAAAACCTCTTAAGTCATTGACTAATGTTGTTATAGCAATGAACGTCTTTCACGCGGTATTATTAAAAGAGGAAGGAATGTATTGACTTAAGCGGTTTTTACTCAGAATACGCATCTACCTTTGAGGAAGCATTTTCTGCAAAAAAACGCATGTTGGAAAAAATGTGACTTAAGTGGTTTTTGAAATGACCGATTCATTTATATTATATTAGATGTATGTTAGTGTATTGACTTTTTATGTTGCATATTTATAATTTACACACTATGTTATATTATTACACAGATATCACCTCATAAACGTTTATAGCATTACTTTAAATAACATTTGAATTTATTTCATTAATAATATTTATTATTGTAATGATTTATTTTATGCATTATATTTTATAAGTTTTAATAATTGATAGCCTCGTTTAAATAAAATATATATAAATTTACAAAAAAATTAGATATTGGAAAAAGTACTTCTTATTTAACAAGATCTTATTATATTACATTCTAATTATAGAACGTTGCAGATTCTTACTGTTACAATACTATAAGTTATTTAATATATGTAAGTTATTTATAAGGCTCCCAAATATTGGTCAAAAAGTTTTATACGATAACATAAAACTCTCTTAAAAAGAGCCCTCAAATTTAAATAGCGATCCAGCGAGAATAATCTAATGTTGTAAAGAAATTTATTCATGAGAAAAATTTAAACATATCATTAGCTTATACTTTTGTTTAAAATTTACAACCTTTTAGAAAATTATGAAAGTAACGGTAATCTTTTCATTATTCATCTTGAGTAAAAAATTTAAAAAAATTGAGTGTGGTTGCTAATGTTTTGTTCAAATATAGATTATGATTTGTAAACTACATGGTGTAAAGTGTAGCAAATCTTTGTAATATATAATTTACCTTATTTGGACCATAAAATAAATATTTGTTTAAAAATAACTGACAAAATATTATTTCACAAAATACATCACCTGAGTTGTCTATAGTTATATAATTTTAGCATATAGTGTTATGACCTATTCTTCTCTATGAAGTGAAAACTAGAAAACTAGTGAAAAACAACGTGAACAACATTATGTATAAGACTTCAAATTTCATTAACGATATAGAAAAGTTGGATTTCAAATATTCCTACAAACCAAACCATTAAAATGAATGTTTTAAAATCCATTTGAAAAATAGATCTCTCCCATTCCACACAATTTCCTTTCATACGGATCGATCAAATTGCTTAAACATGCAAACAAATAAAACCTAATCTTTTTTATACCTGCTAGTTGCTACGCCTTCACAATGGAAATAAAAACACATGTAATATTATTATATAATAATTTATAACTACTGTTTAAATAAATGTCTACGCCTCTGTTGTTATTATATATAATTATTATAGAATATAATAATTAGAATAAAGGAATAAACAGTTTTTAGATTTTAATGTGATATTTTACAAATTATTCAAAATCTGCTGCTACATCTAAAGAGAACAGTTTTAAGAATTAATATGTTAAAGGAGAAGAAAGTGAGCAAATAATAATATAAAGTAGTACAAGTAAGAAAATCACCACTAAGAAAGAACGTTTCAAGAATTTCAAATAGCGCCGGGTGATAATGATCCTATTAATTAGTTAAGTTCTTTTAGCATTCATTCAATAGCAAACTTGTTAACTTAACGATTGAAAAAAAATATATAAACTTAAAAAACCTTACAAAACCGAATAAAACATATGAAATCTCAATCGAGCGAATTACTAAAATTTCTTCGATATTGTTGATTGAATGTCGTAGCTCCCTGATATTCAGTCACAGGTGACATTCCTGAATACATTATATTTCAATGAGTTTCACTTTAACCAAATTTATTGTCATAAAAACTTTGTTTGAGTTCTAGTGAAAAATATAATAAAACCATTTTACTTAACTAACGTTTAACCAACTATATTTGACTGAATGTTAAAAAATTCTTGACTTTTTCATTTTCTGATATTTGATTTTAAAATTATATCATTCGGAATTTATTTTAGAACAATACATTTAAACTGAGGATAATTTATTAAGTTCCCAAGTAAATTATAACTGCTCCTATTCTACTGTATTATAATAAAGATGTAATATCAGGTTTAATTAACATATTGTATGAGATAATATAACTATACACATTATACTACAACTCATTAAAAGTTGCGTATACGTGATTTACAAGATTTTTATTGTATCATTTTAAATATATACCTATATTTTATACTTATAACTTGAAACAAGAATTGTTGCCAGTGATAAGGGAGGCATCGGAAACTAAATCTTATTATAATTCGACCAACACCTATCTATCAGTCCAGGCGTCTATCTGTTATACCCATAACTTGAAATACAATTAAAACATTAATAAATAGCCTGAATTGCTGTTGAATTTGGCTGTGTTAGTGAATAATGGATATTTCATCACTTCTCATAAATAATTATTTATAATAATGTTAATTTAATAGTATATTGTATATGACGGAGGAAGGACCTCAACAATATTTTTAAAAAGAGCGACGTCAGCGTTGCTGACGTCACAATTGATATTTTCTAGATGATAACTCATTCTTAGGTTGCTGAATAATAATAAACTGCGATATTACTTGTTGAACTTCGCATATTCTACAGACAAAGTAAGAACGTTTCAGCTAGGTCCGTACTGTTCAGCGACTTGAGCAAGAATGACCAAGCGCCGACAGCGCGGCCGTATTTATAGTGCTACACAAACATGTTTCAACTATTGCGCAATGTTACATCACAAAGCAATCTATCTATGATTTATCTACGGATTTTACAATAATCAGAACCCTAATAATTATAGTTTCGTAGATGCGCCGATATATATGAGTAAAATAATTATATTAACATATGATTATTTTTTCTAAATTATTTAGATACGTTTTTAAATGGCATGATTTTAATCCTTTAACAATAAAACATGTTATCAAAGAAGATATCTTATATTATAAAGTAGTAAGTACTACCACTCGTGCTCACTAAGACCGTTAGCGCACAAGTATGAATTAGCGCAAAAGTAACACATGTCACATTTTTAAAAATGTTAAGATCGCTTAATACATAGGAAGTATGGAATAAATACAACAATAAAGAGATATTTAAACAACACCATAAACTAGTAAGTTTATAGGTAGTAACCTATTACTATTACATTTATAATATTTCAAAACTCAGCACCTCTAAGATGGAAAGCGTTATGCAATAAATCTTCACTAACTCACAGACAGTTAAACATTTCTCTCTCGCACCTCGTAAACTTCCCTAGCTTCAACACAAATTTTAATTAACAATAGTAATAATCTCAGACTTGCTACCGTGTTTTGATTAAATCAAAATTGTAAGATTAAAATTAAAATTAATTATGTTATAAATTAAGATAAATGACTAATATATTATAATAAATGCGTATTGATTAGAGTATCTCATGTCATAGATTATTAAAATTGGATGTAAGAAACTCTAAACAATACTGATTTTAAATTTTTGATTGGAAATTACATAATTGGAACATGATACCTTCGAATAAACATTTCCAATCAATTTATTATATTATATTGGTAAACATTTGCATCAATTATCTTTTCATTAAGAGTAATTTTAGTTTTCGTGTACATACATACTATATAAATTATAAGTACTTATTATTTTTCTTTTGTCGTATTGTGTTTTGTATTTAAATAAAACAATAAAATTTTTTACTCGAGAATATTGAGTTAATTAGTAAGTAATTAAAACTATTATTAAATTGAAAGAAATGTTGAAAAAAACTTATACTTCTCTATTTTTTAATGTGCAAAACAAAATTGTATATTTATTCCCATCAGGTTGTTTGTGGCCCCAGTGACAGCGGAGACTGGTTGTAATGTTGTATGTTGTTATAAATATTATTTATTAGTCATAATAAACGAGAACCCCAACATATTGCATTATATTTGTCACTAAATATCCTTGTTTTTTAATTATTTATAGTTTCATTATCGGCCTTATGTTTCATTCTTAAAATCATTTACCGCGTATATCTTCAGACTAACCCCGAGTTCTAATAATTATGATGAGATTAACTGTTATAATAACGGTTTCTTTGCACGTAATCTTCATATTTGTTAATATTGTTATTACGGTAAAGAAAATGAACATAATAAATATAACTATATATTTTCTTGTTATTTTGATCAAAGTTAGTAAATTTATTTAAAAAATAGTAGTTTGCGCATTGTCGTGTGTTACTAAAAGTGCCATTCAGATATTTTAGTCAAATCGACGAAGCTTTGGTGACCGAATATGACGTCACGTTGGACGATGATGGTATATAATCTTATATGTAGAAGAAACTTATAAGCGAATTTATTTTTACTTTTTTATTAAGTTACCAGTTTATTAAATTAATGATTTTATAATATTGTAAGTTCAATCTTGGTACAAACAGAAATCCGACTGGATATGTGAAACCATAATTACTGTTCATTTAATAATATATACATTAATACACCCTAAAGCGTTCCTAAACGTATAAAAAACAAAATAAAACACATATTTTTTAAAGTCGTATTAAGTGTAACTTTTATAT
Organism: Melinaea marsaeus rileyi; assembly: GCA_918358865.1. Taxonomy (NCBI): domain Eukaryota; kingdom Metazoa; phylum Arthropoda; class Insecta; order Lepidoptera; family Nymphalidae; genus Melinaea; species Melinaea marsaeus. Next base: position 13,149,066 of record OU911085.1, read on the forward strand.
GTTATATAATATGTAAGTAAATTTAAGAATATTATTCCACTACAAACTATTTTCAATCTTAAATATTTACTTAACTACTCATATCTTATAATAACGAATTAATGAATTGAGCAGTTTTACAATTATTAGTCATATACTAAATATTTGTTCCCTCCACGTACCAAGTTGTAACTACATCAAATTACAGAAATAAATAGGTTTATAGAGTTTATAGAGGACAAAGGTTATTTTTAAGTGTATAAGTCTCTTTTTTCATTATGTTTTATCAACGAAGGCATATTTTTAAAAGTTTCTACTCTTATTTCTGAAGTTCATATATTTAAATAATAGAGAAGTATTTTTGATCTACCACACTTTCTAATTGCATATTAAAACCAATGAGGTTGTTTATCATTTTGCATATTCATTTATCAATTAATTAAATCAGTTATATATGTAATATCAATTATGAAAATATCAATACATATTTATTACATATTTTTATAAAGTTATCCAATTGTACAGTAATGACTAAAACCACAATTATAATTCCAAAATAATGACAAGATAAAAATTAAGGGGTTGTTGTCACTAGCCACATCAATTAAGTGTTATCAGTAAATATAAATGGTACAAATCTACTAATACTTTTAATGAATTAGATAAAAATAATAATAACTACTATTATATATTTGATGTCTATTTACTTATAAATTAAATATAATCAGTAATATGCAACTGATGGTTTTGCTGAAAGAGAAAATAAAAGTTCTGAAATTATTTGCATGACTTTAGACCGTTTACATTCGCAGGGAAAATCAACATCATCTTTAGATAACAAAATCTGAACGATATTTGACTTATTTTTCCTAATATTGCCATGACACACAGTTTTAATGTACTACAAGATTTCAATTCATCAACAAAAATATAAACAAACTACTCTGTATGACTTCTTATACTAAATAAATTGTATATTTCTTTATAACATATACTTTTAAACTTCTCTTGCATTATTTTAGTTTTTTGGCCTTATATGGTAAGGGATAATCATTATAATTGGTTTTTATTCTTATATATATATTTTTTTCTAATATAATCTTATAGTCTTATAATCTCTTTATATAAAAATATAAAACTTACGAAAAAAACTTTTATTTATAATTCTTATTCTTTCAAAATAAACACGTGTTCAGTTTGTCCCCTGTGTCCGTCTCAAAAGTATTTGCAGAGCTCTCTCTACTAAATGAACGTTTTGCTAGAACATTAAAGCCTCTCTATTATTTGTACTTTATACTAGTAGTCAACATTAGTTCAGATATTGATTGTCCTTAATAACAAAACAAACTTTTTTAAATATACAAAATAGTTCTCTTTTTTTAAAATCGGTTGAAGTTTTGAAATATCCTCTATCTCCTTTAAAAGTTAGATTGAAATTCTAAACTATAAAAACTTTTAGTACCTCATTATTACATTCTAAAAGCTCTTCGAAGTTAATTAAATCCTTGAAATGAACTATTAACTATTCAGTTCTTTCAAAACAGATTAAGAATTCGTTTTATAAAATCGAATCTTAAGACCCCTTTTAGTAGTAAGAAGTAAACAACATTTATAATGATTAAATTAAAATTATACTATAATTAAAAAGACAAGAAGAAATATAAAATTATTTAAATCATTATTTGCTTTAATATTTTATTTATATGTTTTATATATAGGACAGTTAAGTGAAATTCAAAAATTATACAGTCACTAATTTTATTTCATTTGTAACGTATATTTACCTATTGCATATATTATATATAAAAAAAAAATCATCGATTATATTATAATATTAACTTCATTGATATGAAACGTATGACGAGTAAAAGTATAGACTAGATTGTTATTATAACACTTATAGAAAAATTGTGAACTTTTTTTTTTCTGAATTTGGATTTACACAAATACTTTCAACAAAAGACTTTCACTAACCCGTTTTCGGTATTAACAATTTTCCTTTACGTGGATGAAATTGCAAATTATAAAAGCAATCCTTAATATTTGCCACATAGGGACCATTTGTACCGATACCGATATATTATTGTGATCAAAAAGTAAGGAGAATTTGTTTATAAAAAGTAAAGTATTTAGATTAGAATAGCCAGAAGTCGCACGTAAACCATGCGAATTTGTTGACCAGGGGAGGTCACCGCCTACCATACTGTAGTATTAGAGCTTAATGCCGGATAGCTTTTCGGCAAAAAACTTCCGAAAGTCTTTTATTCCTTGGACTTTCATACATCGAGTGGGCCAGATGCTATTTCTCTAATTTTGATACGAACATGTGCCCCAAAGTTGATTATTCATAGTCCCGGCCTCATAAAAGCATACCCTTGTCCATTCAATCCCTTAAAACGGTGATAGCTCGGATCCAGCTAAATACAGTCCTATCGCCATTACCTCTCCTCTTTTCAAAGTAAGGGAGAACATAGTTAATCAACAGCTTCTAACGTACCTTGAGGATAACCCATTGATTAAAGACCGTCAATATTGCTTTCGTCATAGTCGATCAGCTGGTAATTTTCTGTTATATTTTACGCAATGTTAGGCAGCTGTTATTGGAAGCAAGCAAGACACTTTGTCTTGCATTTTCTCTGGGTATGGGAGAAACCTTCGATTGTGTATGACACAAGGAGCTTCTTTCGATGGCTACCTTTCTTTGGGTTTCATGAGAATTTATGCAGGTAGATGACCAGCTTTCTTAGGGAGAATATGCTTTACCCAGTGGGGCAGAGCATACAGGTCATTCCCGGCGATTTTTACTCGAACTCCACGCCCGTGAACACAGTATACAACAGACTTGGTCTGCGTGCTATTGACAACTTTGTTCCTTCTGCACATCATTGATATGTTTATCCGACCTTGCAGAGCCCTCCCTGAGGATGGTCTCAGAATGGGGTGAAATGAACCTTATTCAGTTTAATCCCTAAAATATACCAGTTTGCGAGTTTACTATTAAAAAAAACTATTTGCCATATTTCCGCTCTCCGAGACTACTCTTCTTAATGCCTCGTCAAGTATCAGAATATTGGGCATCGAAATTTCGACTGACTGTCGGTTTGGTTGTTATCAGGAGAGCAAGGCCAAGTTGACGTCAATAAAATTGAGAGTAATAACTTGGATTAAAACAACAATTAAAAAAAACTCTTTTTTTGCCATAATTAGTGAAAAAATACAAAATATAGACAATGATAAAAATGTGTGCTCTTATTAGCACCGCCTGTACACATTTTTATCATTAAAAAAGCTAACGTTGTTTAACCTTGTCATTAGTATAAATTAAAATATCTTTAAATATTAAGTAAAATGTTAAAATACAGAAATATCAAATACATCCATTTTGTAACAGGGAAAAATAAATGTGAAATTCAAATTTGCTTGTTTTTACTTGTTTTGTTTCAGCTGTACTTATGATGGAGAAGATGTAATTAATTTAGGATTAAATATATTATTTATTAATTTAAATTTACATACACAACTAAATATGATTAATATTTTGTATCATTCATTCCCATTAAAATTATAGTTTTTTGTTTGATATCATTTCATAAAATAATAATAGACTATTAACGACTGATTTGTAATATTATTTTATTGGATAACGTATTAATAAAATATTTAAATATCTAAAATATATTCCCTCTCCCAATAATTCGAAACAACGAGTTAAGAACCCCGACACTACAAAAGCATATCGTCGAGTCATCATTCCTGTGACGGCGCTGATATTTGCTCTTAGCTTTGCTTCAACTTAGTTTAAATAAAGTACATGCAAACATTTACTTACAAATAGTAACAAATACGCCATTGTATTGTTTAGAATTCTTTGGTTTAAAAATAATAGATTGATTTATAAAAAATAAACTTAACACAGTTCCTGGACCTTTCAATCAAATGATGTATTCTTCTGCGTTGTTTATTTATTTTAGTAGTAGGACAAAACATGTAATATAAAATAATGATAATCTCAATTTTATTATCTTTGTTAGATCTTTACTAAATAAATCTCTAAATATAATTTGGAAGCTACTAAAAGAAAATCTTTTTTGTTGATAATTTACTTACAGTAATATTCTGAATGTAAATCTAAAACACGTACATAATTTAATTTATTATAGTAGACGCTTATATAACATAACATTTCTGAGTATATTCAACATATAGATTAAACTCGGGACAAATTTTATACAAACATTCTATGTATGTTTGATATTAAGATACCAAATTTTTGGCATCATTAAAGTTGTTAATTAGAAACTGTCTGTAAAGCGCTGGAGTTCCTAAAGTTCAACAAAGGAATGTTGAAATCTCTACGAGTTAGTATATTAGTGTGTGTTTCAAATTAGCCAGACTAACTAACAAATTAGAGCAAGATTAATACTTAGGGAATTTATTTAGATTATTTTAGTGCAGCGACGTTATATTTTGGGAGGGGTTTTAATAATAAAATATAGTTGATATCTCTTTGTAATAATATTTTAAGTTAACATTTAATTAAAAAGAACTTTCCTTTTCGATATTAAAGTTAGCAAAATATGTGGTAAACTACAAAAAAAATCTTTTATATGCAATAATACATTAATATTACTTAAAATAAATCAAACGAGGTATATTTATTACATATTTTGTTATAAAACAAGTTAAATGTTATTGTTATTTTTGATGATAATTAATCTATAACATAATTCTGCAAATTAGGGCTTTCATAGTAAAAGTGTGAATAATACACATGTATAAAATATGGTTGGCTTGGATTGGTTTGCCTAAATATGGCTTATTTTGATACAATTTCCAAACGGAATGACGTTCTATATTCGATTTTATATATATTTTATTATTATTATTAAGTAACTCTACCAACTACCAATTTTTTATTATTTAAAATAATATTATGCTAGCGAATACTCATACGTAATACGTAAAACGTTATATTTTCATATCTGCTGGTGGTGCCTCAGAAGCTTTATTTTTAAAACGAATATTCGATTTCTATAAAGACAAAACAGAAAAATATTTGAAAATAGTAAAAAAACTCATGTTTTAAAAAGTGTTAATTATAAATGTCCTCACAAGAGACTAAATTTCAAAAGATGTTAAAGAAGAATAAACCTCTTTGAGTTTGAACGTAAAGCTTTTCGTTTTTTTATATAGCGCTTGCACAAAGCTTACAATATAACATAATTAATAAATAAAAGTTGTGTATTGTTTTCATATATACTTAAGTATGTATTAATAAAAATAAATATGTATTTTTAAATATTCAGACTCAACATACCGAAAATACTGTTTCAATAAAAATAATTTATGTAAATTTACAAATCTTTGTTTGCGACGTGAAACTAGATTCTAAATATGACGACCGGATAATAAAATTACACAATTACTAATTTGGTAAGTATAGCAAAAAGAAAAAATATAGTAATGGTATTTTTAGTACATTTTTTATGAAAATTATATTACGCTCAGTATATAAAGAAATCATTAATAAAACATATATATATATATATATATATATATATATATATATATATATATATATATATATATATATATGTGTATATAAAGCTAAAGCATCTACTCATTGTAGAGTGCACTTTCAAAGTAAATACGTTCGGTTAAGACAAATGGAACCTCCGCCTCCGACCTCCTGAGAGAGGGATTATTGATGATTTTTATAAACACGTCTTTATATCTTTTCAAATGTTTGTTCAGATATTGTTTGAGGAGTGATATTTTATTTCTTTTGTTCCTTTATTTCCGTTTTTCTCTATACTCGTATAATCATATGTTTATACATAGAAACCTATGTTGTAAAACTGATTATATTTATAAAATAATTCTTCCTTAAAGTAAGATTAGTTTATATATAAAATATAATTGTTAAATTAAAATGATTTAAACAACTCCACGGGGCAATAAATTTTTATTATCAAATGATGCAAAAAAATGATGATGTATACTGTTTAACAAAAGGCTTAAATGTAACCATCCAAAATATGATACAACATGAATTAAATAGTAAAACACAAAAAGTTTTGATTTTGAAACGAAAAGAAACGAAACAAAGGGAAATGCTGTGAAATAGTATAGAATATTATTTTTATTATTATTAAGCTTCACGCCATATCCCTTACCGGGTAGCCAGGGACGACGGAGCGCCAAAAAATACGGTCCCTGCATACCTCTTTCGCCTCGGCCACAGACATCAACCTCTTCATACATGCCCTTCGAGGGGTCCTTATGCTTGTTACGTGGCCCTCCTCCAGTATCATATATACTGTGTTTTCGAAGGTCATTTGAGGCCTCCCCCTGTCTCTCTTACCGCTCACTTTTCCTATATAAATATTTTTTACCATTCTTTCATCACTCATTTGTTCTACATGCCCAAACCACTTGAGCACGTTCTTCTTCATTCTCACCGTGACATCTTCGCTAGTACCTGCCATTCTGTGGATCTCTTCATTGCGGATTCGATCAGCTAGATTGACTCCGCATATTCTGCGAAGAGATCGCATCTCCACAGCATTCATCTTTCTTACATTCTTTTTCTATGTTACCCACGTTTGGCTGCCTTATCGGTAGCAAAACTGCATTGTGTACAGTCAAACGCGGAATTATGGTGACGTTTTGTCGTCTCAACAATGCAGTCAAAGCACCGTCGACTCTGTTACCGGCAGCAATACGGCTTTCCACATCCATTTTGTATCTTCCGTCTCTGCTATACATACTTCCCAAATATACCACTTCATTAACTTATTCTATTATCTTACCATTCACGTTGATCTTATATTCTGTTCTTTCTTCATTTCTTTCAAATATTAAAACCTTCGCCTTATCTATATTCAGGTTTAGACCATTAATTTCACACCCATCTTTCAGAGTGGTGACCAATGCCTGCAAATTGCATTCTGATGATGCAATGAGCACTGCATGATCTGCATATAGCAAGCAATTGACCTTAAGGTCACCACTTTCACTCCCATGTCACTGTCTTTCACACCTTGGAGACAACTATCCAAATACAAATTGAACAACCAAGCTGCCATAGCGTAACTTTGCTTAACACCCGATTGAATGTCAAACCAGGGCGACATGCCAGCTCTTACTCGCACACAGGCTGAGTAATTTCTGTAAAGAGTCTTTACAGCCTGTAGCAAGGGTCCGTTCACATTGTATTGGGGCAGTATCTCCCATAACTTCTTCTTCTTATCACAACCCTGTCAATCGCCTTTTCCAAATCCACAAAAGCACAGAAAACCTTTTGGTTTAGGGCCAAAAACTTTTCCGTGATCATGCGGAGGGAAAAGATCTGATCTATAAACCCTCTTCCAGGTCTAAAACCTCCTTGGGCCTCCCACAACAGCCTTTCAGATCTCTCTTGCATTCTTCTGGCTAATATTTTAGCATAAACCTTACTGCCCAAGCTAATCAAACTGATAGCCCTATAGCTTGCACAGTCTATCTGTGAACCTTTGCCTTTATACAAAGGTACGATGACTGCACTTCGCCAATCGTCTGGGACCTCCTCCGATTTCCAGCATAAATTGCACAAAAACCAGAAAAACTCCAAAACCTGTGGCCCACCATATTTGATCATCTCGGCAATAACTTCATCTGCTCCCGCAGCCTTACCACATTTCAGATTTCGAATCACGCTCTCTACTTCTTCCAAACTGAATTTACCATCGACTACATCTGGACTCAGCATTACACTGGTAGTCAAGACCGAGGCGTCCTCACGTTCATACATCTCTTTATAGAATTCCGCCCACCGCTGCAAAACGTATGTTTGCTCAGTTAAAATTTCACCGCTCTTCGAAAGCACCCCTTTCATTCTACAGGTTACCGAACAACCCCGGGAACCACTAACTTCTCGCCAGAACAGCTTCGTGTTTTCCCGGAAGTTGTTCGTCAACCTTTCATCCCTTTCTCTCTTAGAATTTTCACGCTTTATCTTTATAAGTGCTTTCGTTTTGTGCTTTTGCAGCTTGTACTCTTTTTTCTTATCTCTCTCATACTTTTATCCTTGCCAGAGGCTTTATAATCCAGCCATGCTTTCTTCTTTAACTCTACAGCGTCTTTCACTTAATCATCCCACCATTCATCGCGCTTTTTACTAAAACCTCTTTTCCTTTTACCACATACTTCTGTCGCTACTTTCACCATACCATTCCTAAGGTTCTGCCAGCATACTTCAACACTTTCATTTCCAGAATCACAGCTTTCAAACTTCTTGGAAACCCTTTCTTGATATTCCTCTCTGATCGGTGGATCTTGAAGCTTCCAGCTTCTTATGCGATAACTCGACGACAAGCTTGGACACGTCGTGCGGCTGCGTCAACCTGCAAACAGACATCTTATTCTAGCAACGACTAGATAATGGTCCGTTCCCAGATCAGCACCCCTGACCACTCCCGTGTCCATAACTTGGCTTCGAATACGCTGATCCACTAGGAATAAATTAGTCATACTTCTTTTTTCCACTCGCTCCCATGTGTACATGTGAATTTGTTTGTGATCGAATCATCAAACATCGTGTTTGCCACAAACAAATTTTTCTCCTTACAAAATTCCAAAATAAGCTTTCCAGCCTCATTTACTCTCTTATAACCGTATTTGCCTAGCACGCTTTCGTAACTACTTCGCGTGGTTCCAACCCATCCATTCATATCTCCACATACTATCAACTTTTCATTATCTCTGACACTACTTAGAACAACCCTGACACTCTTCCAAAACTCCTCGAGCTCGCTCATTTGAGCTGAGGATACTGGCGCCTACACGGCGAACAAAAATACTCTTGTTATCCCCAGCTTAAAGCGAATCCAAAGAAGCCTCGGGTTGATTGCCTTGTAATCTACCATTGCATTAACCATTCGAGAGGACAATAATACGCCTACACGAGATAATTAGCTAAAAATTTTCTCATGTATGTTTGAGCCAAACACGGATGTTATAGCGGAAACAGATTGAAAAAATGTTTAACCATTCAAAAGTTATCTAGAAAAGAAGAAAGGAGAGGGGCTCAGCTTAACACTCGCCGCGCACTGTTGGCGGATCCTAGTATAACTATATTACATAACTATACCTACGTATATATATATATATATTAATCGTACCGCAAATTGAGTTTAAATATAAACTATAAATATCAATAAAATGTTAACTAAATTTAATTGTTCATCTGACGCGCACTTACATTTGTTTATTATTTATTTATTGCAAAATACATACCTCTTGATGAGTTTAAAATACCAAGATGAAAATAAATAGATCAAAAGCGTAAATACCTAATACATATTCAGCTTGTTTCGTATTAATTTGTATTCCAGGCAACTTAGATTGCTAATTCAGTTTATAATTATGAATATTTATGTGTAAGATAAAACAAGTGGCAGAGCTCGAATTGCAAATTAAAGTTTCGGTTCAGGCTTTTAATTCGTATGTTAAAATTACATAATAATTAACAGGCGGTCTGTCGAGTAACGACCTGTATTTGTTACTCTAACTTATTGAAATTTGTTTACAGCTAAATATTGTACACTTTTATTATAAGTTAATTTGTTTATTAAGACGGCTCATAAAAGAAAATGAATCTTGAGATTATAAGAATAAAAGATATTTTAAAAAATCCGTGCCCGCAGGGGGACACGCGTGGGTAGACCTCGTGTGTAACTCGTTTAAAATATAACTCACTACCTAAGAATAAGACATGATGCCGTTGTTTACATCAAAAATTTTCAAGCAAAAAGCGGTTTTTATTTTTTTTCTTGGAAAAGGTATCTTTTTTGGAAATACTTTTGATACTTAAATTTAGAGTAAAAAATAACCTTTCTATTAAAAATATTTGCGAGGAGGGCACGTTTACCAGAAAAAAAGTTGCCGTGGTTTCACCTACCTAAAATTTACAAGCTAAAAGTGGTTTTAATTTTTTTTCTCGTAAACGGTACAATTTACGGAAAAACTTTTGGTACCTAAATTGAGAGTAAAAAATAACCTTTCTATTAAAAATACTTGTGATGCAAGAATGTTTACCAGAAAAAAGTTATGATTTTTTTTCCAAAAATTTTCGGTTTTTTTACCCCCACCCCTAAGTTATTGAAGTTAGGTTTTCGGTTTATGTACATTAGTTATAGGTATTTATCAAAGACATCATATAATATGAACGCGATTGATCTCCTTTTTATAGGGACAAAGATATGGTCGAAAAACTGAAATCAGAAAAAGTGAGGCCCTAGCGCCCCCTGTGACCGGATTTCTCTGGTTAACGAACTTGACCTTCATTTTTGGATGTTTGATTTTTGTGCAAAGTTTGAAAGCGATCCGAGCGAAACTGCGGCCGCTATCGTGCTGACAAAAGTCGAATCTGGAAGCACGCACGCATATATATATATATATATATATAAACTTTTTGACCAATGGTCATTTCGGACTCAGGCGGTCATAAGAAGACCTCCTGTGAAGAATTTTTTCCAAAATTCGAAAGTAGGGGACAAATGAATGGGCAGACCGAATTCTTCGAGGTCTACCCAGAAGGGGTCTAAGTAATGAGACTGATTGAACTAGTATGGAATACTGAAAAGACAATATTAATTTCAACCCATGGTTTTGCAAAATCCTCGATAATTCAAAAGTTATTTCAAATATAGATAAGATAAGTTTCACTATTTCCTTCGTAGTATCGAACGCCGTGAATATTACATTCTGCGCTACATGTTGCGTGACTTGCATTATTATTTCCTGATCGTATATCTTCTCTTCATATAATGGAAATACTGTGTGTTAAGTAGAATCTTAAGAAGATCATGACACATCATTAATAGATTTGTACATGTTAATATAAAATCCAAAAAATGAGCGAAAGGAGCGCTCATAAGGACCGCATTTTTTTAAAGGATTTCCTTGAATAGCCATTTATTTTTAATGGTATTATATGAAACCCGTAGCGCTTTTTTCTCCGGTATACATTTGTTTCATTTCTGCATGTCCTAATCCCATGAAAATATCGGAAAAAAGTAGCCTATGTTAGTGGGTAATGAATTAAAATTTCACAGGTAAAACAACTTTTTAAATCAGTGCGGTAGTTTTTGAGATGCCCAATACATACAAACATATTTTTTATGATATTATAATTCAAATAATGATAGATGTCAGGTTTTTTAGAAATAAATTAAAGCCTTTATAAGTTATACCTGATAATGTAGCTATCTATTAGTGAAAAATATTTAAAACAAAGTCCTTCCTCTTTATAATATTAGTATAAATTATTACTTGTTTATTAGATTTTACCAATCGGTAATATATTATCAGTAAAATAACTTATTAAATAAATTTAAATCTTAGCACACCATATAATTAATACAACTTAAATCTAGATTGATACGATACGGGTACCTTCGAAAAAGGCGTGTACTCCTACCTCCAAGGCAACGCTCTTGTGAATCCTCGGATGTTTCAAGAGTTCCTGGGCGGAGGTGGTCACATATCAACGGTGACTCGCAAACTGGTTTGCTCTCCTCTAACATAAAAAAAAAACATTATGTCATTTCCTGTGTTATTAAATATAATGATACATATTACTGTCACTCAGAACACAGTCTACTATTATCACTCAAATACAGGCGCTTAGCTCTCAGTACATGAGCCGCAGTAATCTTTTTAAGCGCGTTATGAATTTATCATGTTCCAGACGTATTGTCTAAATTCTGTTATGATTCATAATGTTTGGATGTTACATCTAAAATAATATAAAGAACGTCTTAAGAAAACTTAAAAAATAATGTAACTGTATACAAAGTCAATAAGAAGACAACGGAATCAGTCAAATCTATATATTTTATTGAGCATAGTTCAATATCTTAAAACTATATATGTATGTAATAAAAAATTACGAATATATATTTTTTTACCTTGAAAAAATTAATCCTTTGTTCTTTACAACGCAATATATTACATCTCAGTCACACATTAGGATTTACATATGGTCAACCGATTTTTGTCAACAGAATTTGAAAGATATATAGAAAAATTATTTTGAAATACCTTTGATAAATATTTTAATGTTTGTGCTTTTAAGTTATCTTATCCAATGTTCGAGTTTCATATTAATATTAATAATCTTTAACGCAGATTGATTGTTTTGTTAAGTGGAACATATAGCAGAAATTATGAAATACTCATTTATATGTACCCAAAATGTTGTGTGTTTATGTTTTTAATGAGTAAGAAACAAAAAACACAAATATATATTTTTTAATTTTTTATAGTCGTTATGTTATTAATTACTGAATCGCATTTACTTTTTCAATTTCTCATAATTTATTTTCGAAGCTCGAGCAAACAATACCAGCAAATAATTTCTTTACAAATGAAGGCAGCGCTGATTTCATAAATAACTTATTTTAAACGTTTAATCTATAGTTTGAAATAATTTCAAATAAAAACTGGTTAAGCGCTAACAGCGTTTAAAGTGCTAAAAGTTAAAAATGGTATTAAACTGGTGGCTGTACTTGTCAAAGCTTAATAATTCTGGTAAAATAGAAATGAATAATATTTTATTTATTAAATGATTCTGTAGCCATTTGTAAAAAAATGATATATTAGATTATTATTAGTATTGAAGAACTTTCAAAATATCTACAAAATAAACATTTTATTTCCTTGTTTTAGAGTAAGAGGTAATATTTTTTTGCAATTAATATTAAATTACCCAAATATTGTAGCATTGATGATTGCAATACAAATAAATAAACAGTTTCATCTGAAACATTTATTAGTATAATACGAGTATTATACTACAGTGTGGTTTAAAGTTGTTAAGTGAAAAATATCGTAGTGTAGCGTAGATTAGCTATACATGGTGTAGTGTAATGTAGTAATATTAAAAAGTCCTATGTAATCCTATATTATGGAAATTATAGAACATGTCTCTATAATTACAATATCAGTAACAAACTACAGCCTTTTGAATTTTAGTAATGTTGAATATAAACTTGAACACATTGTTCTCAAAACATATTTAAATTGACTGAGAAATACCATAATGTATTTATTTATTTATTTATTTTAACTTCACGCCATATCCCTTGCGGGGTAGCCAGAGACGACGGAGCGCCAAACGCTACGGATCCTGTAATGTAGATTATGTTAAATAATATCAAATTTCATTTATAAATTTATTTGATTAAAACTATTTCTTTAAACAAGTGTTTCTGAAGATACTTTAATAAATGTTAGATTAAATTAACTTAGTCTATATAAAATAAAAAAATATTACGAATAAAAATTATTTGATACATATACATATAATATCAGACGAACGCGCGTAGATAAGACTTCTCTATAATGCATTTTGTCCTTTCCATCTCCGAATTATATGTCATTAGAAATTCAAATTTTAAGTCCAGTTCAAATTTCTAAGCAAATCCTTTGAACTCTTTGGTTGTATGCGATCTGGGGTTTTGTGAGCATATATTAGCAAATTCTCAAATAAACATATAATGTTAAATATTTTAGAAAGAATGTTTGTGTTTCGATACAATTAATGAGTCTTTTTTTTAATAATTTTTCTTTCTTTCTTTAATATAAATGTATTTATTTGAATATTATAAGAGCCCGGTGGTTCATTTATTAAAAAATATCCAAATACAACCAACTACACAGTTTTACAATACAATTTCTAACAGCGTTATGTAATACTGACAAGTTTCATACAATTTATATCTAAGATAAAATATCCCAAACCAATTGAAGCTCATTTCAATATTAAATGAAACCAAATCCCCGAATTTGAATTCAAGTAACAGGACGCTGAATGAAAATCCCCAAACCTTTCTGTTATACAGTTACAAAATGAAATTAAAATCTCCTACAGAATTACAGACATTTTATAATTTAGCTAACAGTCAAATTTGTTAGAGATATAAGCGTAATACAAATATATTTTGTTTTATATATTGTAATGGATTTATTATCCCTATTACGATGGTTTAAATTTAAAGATAAACGGTTAATATAAGATCCTCGCTGCTTTTATATTTACAGTATTATAATGTTAGTTTTTTTTAATGTTTGTTTTGTGTTTATTACATTTATTTTAAATAAGTTCTTCTAATTTAATGACTCTTTCTGAATACTTTGAACCAGTATCGACAAACAAGCATGTTAGATTTTTAAGGATAAGTTTTTATTATAAACTATATATATATATATTTATTATAATATATATAAATAGCATACTTCACTGTTTTATTGAATGTACTTACTGGCAGTAACGTTTTACATTATATTTTAAGGGCTATGAAGTTATTATTATGAAATAATATAACCCCGACTCGCGCAATGGAACGTTAACAGACAGACAGCGCTATTTCGTTTTAGGTACATAAAATATAATTTATAGACACCTTGGTAATTGTTCTAAATTTATATTTATATGTTACTTTAACTTATTAAGTAAGTATTAAATAGACAACTTTAGGTATTTAACATGTAACTTTTAACACTAAGAAAAAATATAATTATATTGTTTTAATTGTTATAGAAATTATTACTGATATAATTTTTTTTCTTGCAAAATGATCTCCAAGAGAGGTGACATAAGTTAGCTGTCCTGGCAAGTTGTCCTGGTTTGACATCTATGGACTTTTTCCTGTGGGGTTATGTCAAATATTAAGTTTATGCCAACAAATCGACTTCACTGGTACAATTAAAAGAAAATATCCGTCACGAAATGGTAACCATCACGGAAAATACCTGTCGAGCCGTCTTAAGTAATTTTAGTGCTCGATTTAATGAATGCCGTGAACGCAATGGTTTACATTTGGAAGAAATCATTTTTAAAAAAATAATTCCATAACACTATATTTCAATATATAATAAACATTTTTTTAATAATCTTCCAACTTTTCTTAAATGTTTTTTTAAAATGTGAACTTTGTTTTGAGTCACCTTGTATTTATTTAATTTTTGTTTTATTTATCTATTCACAATCTTAATAGATTTTCAGTATATAGAACTAGTAATATGTAGTTAGTTTTTCTAGTATTCTTTTGGTATAATCTTTATTTGAATTCTAATTATATATAACAAATCAATTATGACTGTAAATAGTCAAAACTATAGCAAACTGTAAACGAATAATAAGTTAAAAGTATATATCGAATAATCTGCTGATTCTTCATGGACCTATAATTTGGAATTATGCAACATTCTGTCTTTTCATAAGTACCATTAAAATACAAAGTGAAATATTACAACTAATTGTTGTCTGACGTGTTGTTTATGTTGTAACATTGAGCATACTTTATTAACATTCACACTTTTAATACATTTTAACAACTAATTCATTTAGGATTTTTGAAACTTCTTACAGACGGGGCACAGAAGAAGATATCATATGTGAACTGAAGGCAAGTCCATACTTAAATAGGGTAGTCATTGCCTTTAAAATAATTAACCGTTTAATGCTGTTATCTTAATTTAATAATACTTTAATGTATGATGTTAACATGAATCTGACTATGTATATATATATATATATATACAAATATATTATTTCGACTTAAATCACGTGCGTTCCATAAAAGTACTAGGATCCGCATACGATCAATGTTCCGGGAAATGAAGATTGGATTAGATATCCCTTGTCACGTGAATAACAATGTGATGTAAACTACGCCGAATACAAGTGTATTACTTAGTGTAAACATATCCTATAACTCGATTAGCAAAGTAAATTCACTGACATAAAAGTTAGTAAATGTCCCTGTAACTTTCAAAATTCTAAATCTTCATACAACACTTCCCTCTGCAACATTCTGATCAAACTTTGCATCAGCATTTAAGGGATTAATTTAGTAGAAGTTCCGAAAATTAAGATCGTTTTTAGAAAAAAAGATTTAGATAGAAAGATTTTAAGAAAAAAAGATTAAACAGGACTACTTTACAGACTGTGACTTGGTTTGTGTTAACCTTCTTTTATGTTTTTTGTTCTTTTTTTTTCATAGAAAATGCTTCAACTATTTTTTAGGTCTAACGTTTGAACCTAACTTAGCGCTATACTGGCTATGTTTAAAAATCTCTTTTATCCACCTCTTCGTGTAAGAAAATTGTAATTAACTTAAATAGATCTTATATTACTAGTGAAAAGAAAATAATGAATAAATTTATATTTGGAGGAATAATAATGAATAAAATTAAATTTGAAGGAAATAATATTATGTATCCAATTTCATAAAAAAATATGTAAAGAACGTACAAGTCTTTCAACACCGTGTAAATTTTGAAATCCAATCAAAATGGTAGTCGGTTCGTTGAGTACCTATCTATGAGAGCAGCTATTATCATAACTGATACCTTGTTAGTTTACTAACAACATTTTATTGTAACTATATCAATGTTAACTTTTTTAACATCTTAATTAATATAATGACTTGGGCATTTTTTACAATGTATTATGTTTTTTGATTGATAGTCCTATCGCGTTCGTCATCTGTAGGTTTCCTCGAAACCCACTCTTTGTCTCGATGGGATTTTCTCAGAGATTTGTTTCCGTTTCTCTAATAATTTGGCTGTGCTGTAGAGTTTCACATCAAGTACTCAATATCTTTTACGCATTAATCTCATAGAGATAACCCTGCATATTGCAAATCTTTACATCGTTTATTCTGTAACATGAACTAATTTATATTGGAAGTAATACGAAGTTGAGATTAAAGCAATAAACAAACTCGACAAAGTAAGTATTTAGTAAACTAACCCGTTCTCTCTTCAAGTTACTTTGGACCTTTCATCAAAAGGTTCATGAATTACTCTTCATTTCACTGTGAAATTTAGTTGGAAGTGACACTGATGCCTACTCGTAAAGGTACGGTTTAAGAAATATTTCAAATGGTTCCTTAAATATATTTTATGATTATGTAACACATACAAATGTGTTACGATTGTAAACATTGTTTTTTATTACTATCATCACGAAATTTCCGATTCAACAATAATGTCTTAATCCTAGATTTTTATTTCAAATGTAAATTGTATTTGTACTTCGTGGGTGGCTGTCTTCACTTATCATGCTCGTTTGCTCTCTTCTTCCATAAAAAGTAATGAATAATCATAAAAAATATATAATTTTTAACAAAAATACTATAAACACAAATATTGTCTAAGTAACAAAAGAAAGAAAAAACATTATATGGCGCATAAAAAATCATCGAAATATTGGGAGCTCTATCAAAAAAAAGGAAAAGAGTAAAAAACGGTATCAGACTAAAAAAAATGTTTAAGGAAAAAACTTATCCTATATTTTACAAAACAGACCTTTAATACTAATGTTAGTTTTAAAGATCTTTTGTTGTTAAATGGGTGCATATGTGCATTATGCCCGTACGGCTACTCAGTTTGTCTTTATATTATTGTCTAGTTGCACTTCCAAAGAGTATGTCCATGGAAAAGAACTAATAAGAAATGTCTACTCTTTAAGTTAATTAGTATTTTATACCCGATCACACATTTCATGTCTAATAGATATATAGACAAATAAAAATCAAGATAATAATACATAATCATATTATATATATAAATAAAAAAAAATTAATAATAATAATAATAATAATAATAATAATAATAATAATAATAATAATAATAATAATAATAATAATAATAAACGTTTATTTCGGGACAAGCCCATATTTTGTTAGTAACAATTATTCTTAAAGACTAGTCTTAGAATTAAAAATCAAAAATAATCTAATTATAACAGTAATTAATAATTAATCCAGCTATTTAAACATGTAGTTTAATCCAATGTTGCAGCATTGGACTCTCCCACCTACCAACAATTTTTTTTTTAATACTATTGTGGCTGCCGCGGAAACGCTTTAGTAACGATGCTCTTCTCTTACGCATAATAGCTTTAAAGTCATTAATGCGTCTTTTTGCAAACATCACCGAGGCACTGCAGCGCCACGGCAGAGCGCTTTATTATATTGTATGCGGAGATCACTGTAAGCACGCAAGCTGAAATTACACGTGTAAAATGATTGGCAATAGGTCTTAAATAGTATTATTTTCACATGTTCAGTACATCGTGCAAATCTGCGAGCCAGCATGTTACAGCGAACTGACAGCGACCTTCGCTCCTTGTCGATGTGTAATTAATATGTTGATTTTAAAAACAATAATTAACAAAATCTTAATGTTAGAGATGTTTCTTAATATGTGAAAGAGAACTTATTTACATAATTGTTTGCTAAACTTACATTAACACTTTCGCTGCCACCAGATTTTCAGAAATTGAGCCCTGTGCGCTGTTTCAATTTTTCATATAAACGTTTGAATAAAGGCATTTAAATAAACGGAAATATAGTAAAAAAATTGTTGAGCCAATTAAATACTAAAAAAAAATGACTTTTAATTGCTCCATACATGCTACGGCCCTGGGGTGAAACACGGGGTGAAACTTGCGTCTCCGTACACGCTACGGAGCTGGCAATGAAAGTGTTAATGTAATTACAGATAAAGAAATATTTTTTTTGTTTTTTTTTTTATTTTTTTGTAATACCAAGACATTTAAATTATTTAACCCTTATATAATTAATATTTTAGTATTAAAATACAAGTGCCGAAGTTCTAATTGTAAGTGAAAGTCTCGGCTTCGGCTTTCATTTCATAAGTCATCAGAATGGTTGAATAATTCAATAATAAATCATAGCCCGTTTGATGGTTCTCAGTAATGAAAATACAAGAATCAAATTAATGTAATTTATTTTGTTTAACAACAAACAATTTTAAATAGTATATTAATTTAAATAATGTTATCAATGTGGTATGTTATACACAATAAGCATCCATGAATAAAAGGAACATGTTGTGTTTTTGGCGGGATCTCACCAAAATACCGATATCTAATTAATTAGAAATAGTTTTGTGAGCAATTTAAGTTATAAAATAGCAACTTATTTCTAACATTGTTCGTTTTTTTTATAATTTATATCAAGTGATGTTATAAAACATGGGACGTTCGATCTGGTACATTTGTCTTTTCTATACCTAAATTTCTAAGGTACTAGAAACTTGAAACTTGGAAATCTGTGCGGAAAACTTGGTTGTCTAACCCCGCAAACAATATTATGATTTAGAATGAAATCAAGCTTTGCCTCGTTAGCCTTGCCTATTATGCCTGATTTTCGGCAAGAAATTACCAAAGTATTTTTGTTTTTCTTTGCCAATTTGATTTGAAGTTTTACATCATTAAATTTAAGATCAAACTGGTACTTATTATCTACTGTCCCATTTTTTTATAAATTTATTTACTTATTTATTTATTTACCTTCACGCCATATCCCTTGCGCGGTAGCCAGAGACGACGGAGCGCCAAACGTTACGGTCCTGCATACCTCTTTCGCCTCGGCCACAGACATCAACCTCTTCATACATGCCCTCCGGGGGGTCCTCATGCTTTTTACGTGACTTTACTCCAGTATCAAGGCCGGCAACGCTGCTGTAAATCCTCGGATGTTGCAAGAATTCATGGGCGGCGGTGATCACAAATCATCTGTGACCCGCCAGCTCGTTTGCCCTCCTATTCCATAAAAAAAAATAAAATACAGTGTTTTCAAAGGTCACTCGAGGTCTCCCCCTTTCTCTCTTACCGCTCGCTTTTAATTTATAAATCTTTTTTATAATTCTTTCATCACTCCCAAGTCACTGTCTTTTACGCCTTGAAGACAACTATCTAAATATAAATTGAACAACTAAGCTGACATAGCGCAGCCTTGCTTAAAACCCGATTGGATGTCAAACCAGGGCGACATGTCAGCTCCTACTTGCACATAGGCTGAGTGATCTCTGTAAAGACATACAGGATTACAGCCTGTAGCAAGGGTCCGCTCACATTGTATCGGGGCAGTATCTCCCATAATTTCTTTTTCACAACCCTATCAGACGCCTTTTCCAAATCCACAAAGGCACAGCAAAAACTTTTTCGTGATCATGTGGAGGGAAAAGATCTGATCTATACACCCTCTTCCTGGTCTAAAACCTCTTTGGGCCTCCCACAACAGCCTTTCAGATCTCACTTGCATTCTTCTCGATAATATTTTAGCATAAACTTTACCGCCCAAGCTGATCAAACTGATGGCCCTATAGCTTGCACAGCCTATCTGTGAACCTTTGCCTTTATACAAAGGTACGATGACTGCACCTCGCCAATCGTCTGGGACCTCCCCCGATTTCCAGCATAAATTGCACAAAAACCAGAAAAGAAAAAAGTTTTTTTTATAAAAATGCAAGCAAAAAATAGTACTTACATATACATATTTAAATTCGATCTTAAACATTATTAATTTATTTTGTTTCAAAGTTAAGTCTATCGCGAAAGGAGTAAAGCTACTTATAACTTTAAAATAGTAATACAATAATATGTATCCAGATAAACAAACATCAGGGAGTTAGCGATTTAATTTAAGGAAGCTATTTTCTGAAATAGAAGAAGAAAATAAATGCGAAAAATTTTAAAATGAAGAGAAGAAAAAAGAATATAAAATAATTATAAAGTAATAACAATTTGGAAACTAAATAATATAAAATAAAAACAAATTGGAAACTAAAATCAACCGACAAACAAACTATTTATTTTTCTATGAGTATATATAGTTTAAAAGGAAAATTTAAACAGAAATTTTAACTTTACATACTATGCTTTTTATAATTTTATATATGTAATTAAATAAACTCATTAAAAAACTAGTTAACGTCAGTAGCTTTGGCTGCTAGAACCAAACAGTGAGTTTTAAGTTAATTCAAATAATAAGCTAAGAATAGACCAACTCTTATCAAAATCTGTATGGTAGATTTCTTGTATTGTAATTAAAGAAGTGATAAGCTTTTGTGCTTTCTTATGAGAATTAGAGAATTTTTAATTATTTTATTAACCATATACCAAGAACATGTCAAAAGAAAAACGTTCTTATTATATTTATTATTGCTTACGTCAAGGTTGCAATAATTCAGATATTTACATACGCAGATCAAACAATTTTATATTGAACTTCGTTATACCTTCACTAAGTAATACAATAAAAAATCAAATATGATGAAATCATATTTTTATCATATCATCTCTTATTAATACGTAATAAGTAATCAATTGGGGTTCTAATAAAAATATATATTTATTTGGATCCAGTGCCGTTAAGGTAAATAATTTATTAATTAAAATCCTCACTTTTAAAATTGCTTTTGAACTTTCTGTTTCAGTATTGTGTACCGTATTGTGTAAATTAATTGTTTACTAGCCTGAGGATAACCATTCAGTGAGTTTGAAATTTGTCAATAATTGTTTATTGTTCAGCCCTAAATACAATATAACTCGATAATTACCGTAAAGTGAAGTCATAATAGCCACTTTTTTATATTTTTTATTATAGATAATATTCGTTTTTATATGTTTTGATAATGAAAGATGTTAATCTTTTTATTAACAATATATTTCAACTATTTAAGACATTTGGCCAAGGAAAGGATAAGGATTCTATCAATCATTCTATTAATGTCCGGACAAATTATCATATTATAGTAACGATTTGATAACAGGATATCTAGTGATTATAGATTGGATAGCCGTTGTCATATTCAAATATAACAATGTGATGTAAGTTGAACTGAGTGTAAATATATCACATAAAACAACAACTTAGTGTAACTGACCTGGCATAGGAAATAATTTTTATAAAGTTTATTAAATGACTTACCTAGTAACTTGCTAAGTTCAAGAATGTAAAATATTATCACTTAATGGATATTCCATCGAAGTATTGCTCACTATTTGCAAGGTTTAGAATTATAATCTAAGAAGAGCATAGTCGCCCTCGCCTCCTTCGCCTACTTCTGCCCTAATGATTATGTTTATAGCATCTCAACCCCACCAACCCTCTGGTTATAAAGGTTGAGCCGCTATACATGTGGTCCAGGTTTACCCCGGTCACATGGATCCTTGTTATGGCAGATCTGACCCCCGAAGTCATCCGACAACGGCACTATTAAGCCTAGTAAGCTCGCAAGGCTATCGGTCATAGACAAGTCCAATCGCGACCACCCTGCTACCTTTTCTCCATGAAAGGTTCCGGAGCTGTACGGAATGCTCACTTCCCGTGTGATTTCTTACACTAGCAATAACTTGCTGAGATCGTCAGAGAGGCCAACTACCAGTTTCCTAGCTGGTGCCGGAGCTGTACGGCACGCTCACTTCCCGTGTGATTTCTCACACTAGCAATAACTTGCTTAGAACGTCAGAGAGGCTAACTACCAGTTTCCAGCTGGTGCCGGAGCTGTAGGGCACGCTCACTTCCCGACAAGCGATCGGGCCGCAAGTCTACCCTATACTACAGTCGGGTGACCGGATAGTTGCTAGCTCATCCATCTAACCTCTAAGCAGGAGGCTACCCGAACTGCAGGGACCCCCGAAGGGATCTCTGCTTATGGACCGTTCCTAGCCCCGAAGTAAAAGACCGCAGCAGCCCTTCGCCTTAGGCTGGTCAATTACCTCTCTCTCTCGCTGCGCACGAGATCCGACGAGCCCCCGACAACTGTGGGAACCCAGACGAACAGCGCCGAACCTCTACAGCTAACCACATTACCACTACGAATCCAACACCAAAACCGGTAACCCGGCAGTTTACACGCGCAAGCGCATGCGTCGCTGCCGGAGGGCTTAGGTACCGGGGTCCCGTAGTACCCTGATCTTAGCAGCTGACCCGTAGTTCAGCTGCAAACTATCTACCGCCGGGTGTCTCAGTAGATAGGGTCTGCTAAGAAGAGCAGTTAAAAAGATTTATACATTTATATAAACTTATTTTACATTTCACTATATTATTCATTATATAATGTACATACTTTCGTAACACGCTGATTAGTCAAGTTGCGTTTGCAACTTTTTAATTGTTATTTGATATTAACACGTTATATAATTTATTTGTAAGTAATATATTAATTTATAGCTATTCAAAAAAGCCAATAATTACAGAATAAAGAAAGAAAGATGTTTTACAATTAAGTTATTCAAAAACGGGAATTATTTAGTAAAAGGAAATTAGAATACGAAAACCGTACAGGTCTTTTACATTACAAATATATATTCTTTAAATACAAACATTTAAAACTTTTGATAACAACTTTAAAGTTATTTTTTATTTAAAATCAAAGAAATTGATGAAAACGATATAGTAAAAATAATGATAAATACATTAATAACTATTTTATTCAAGAATGAAAGCTTATTTTAAAATCTTGGTATGAAACCATAAACATAAAAGGAATACTGTAGTAAGCAAAAACGTTGAAATCCTGAAAAACTTATTAATTCCAAGACGTTTATATTTATAATATTTGATATATTATTTTAATAATATTACTCATAGGTATGGAAGAATTAACCAGTTCTTTAACACCAGTCACATGTGCATTTATTAACCAATGGCTACCTCGTAAAGATATATCATAAATATTACTAATTGCTAGACATTACAAAAAGCAATGGATTGTTAAGTAACTTGCTGTACGCATTCATTTGCTACACTACACCGTGCTTATAGACATTCAATTCCAGATCCAAGTCCTTGCTATTCTGGTTTTTATTTTTTACGACAGCACTTTTTTATGATTAAATTAAATTGCAAGCAAATTAGATATTGTCATTGGTTTGGTTTGAATTATTTTATTACATACCTGAAAAATTACTATAAAAGGACATAATACGTAAGTTCAGAATCATTTTTCTCTCGAAAAAATTATTTTAAAGTTAAAGAACGTATTAGCTTTAGAACAAACTGATTACTTTTCTGTAATGTATATTGCATATAAAAACTACTTTAGTAAAACATCAATTTAATTAAATAAGATCTTCATTGACCTAAATAAATAAAATAGATGTTGCAGTAAAGTGTCAAGTCACTAATGGCCCTGTTTCGGTTCATTACTTATCTAAAACAGTTGAAAATTTCTTAAACCTCTGTCACATTCAAATCTATTTGGAAATATTTAGTTAAAGATAAAAATATAAATTACTTTTAAACTTACGTGAATATTAATACATTATATTATTATTTAATACTACAATTATTCCTTCCTATTTTTCCAAATGCTTCAATTATTTATTGTCGAAAAGGCATAATAAAAACTAATTTAAGTACTGGTAGTTACCGTAGAATTAAAAACCTAGCATACTCGTTTAACAACAGTCGCTTCAATAGAATATATAACAGCTGCATATTGTATACCCAAAAGATCGGCTTTCTTTTTTGCCTTGAGGGCCAGGGAGTCATTGTCTACGTGCAATGACGGTCAAGACGGCAAGAGTTGCCCAAATGACTTAAGAAAGCGCCCTTAATTTGCACGTGCCAACTGATCCCCACTTTGACGACGTGATTGAACTCTGCTCTAACGATTTGCTACTTGAACAATCTGGATCTATCTAACCTTTCATTTGAAATTGATCACATTCAAGATCATCTTGAAGGCATTAAAAAACTTTTTAAACGTTTTATTTAAGTTAGCAGTTACACAGACAAAAGTAACAAAATTTCAATTATAAAATTGATAACTATTATATTATATACATGTAATATAAATATAATATAATTAAAATAATTACCTTATTATTTAGGTTACGATTAAAACACAGGTTACATAGAAAAATATTAATTTATCCTTCACATTTTCTTTGCTTAATTTGCTTTACTTATACTTAAGCAAGTGGAAAGATGGAGAGCTTTAATTAAACAGTTAAATCACTCTGTAACATAATAATTCAGTCATATATTATATAAGCTTATTTGGTAAGAATAAAATAATAGGTTTGTTTTAAGTCTAGTTAAATCTAATATTACTAAATAAACCGAAATGAGTTATTTTGTTTTGGTGAATAGTTATTTTGATTATTCATCATTTCTTATTGAAATTTTTCTAGACGTTTTGTATAAATAAATGTAATAAAATTACATACATAACTTAATAATATTACTAGGTTATGTAACATACACCAAACCACCACACATCACACCATGCCACGCTATGTATATAATGTTATTTCATAATATCCTAATTTAATGGACGTCTTAAGAATATTTGTTTTACATAACAGAATATAAATAGACCAATAATAGAATATAAGACTTCCTAAAACTTACATATCACGGTTATGACTTTCATAATACATCACGTTGAGTGAGCATTGAATGACAGAAACACTGACGGACAGAAAAAAATTTCCATTTTTGTTAGACCTCAGTCATACATTAGGATTTACATATCTGTTTTTTATAAAAGTTGCAAACTTGTTAATTAATTCAGAGTAATTTTATGAAAAACCATTTGATTATCAACCCGATATAGCAGTAAGTGTCTGTAAAGACTATAGTGATGTTTGTGTTAGTTTTGCATGTTACTTTAAAGAAATTAATAAAACTTTTAATTAATTTTAATACTTTCATAACAAAACTATATAGATAAATAATATTCATAAATATATATATATATATATAAGTAATATATTTGAAATCTAGTAAATTGCACCAAGTGCAGGTATGTCACTAAATTGATATTTAGCGCAAAAATTAAAAGAAGGCGGTGAAATTGTTTGAAATGAAAAATCATTTTTGTTGATTAAACAGTTGCGAAATGTCAAAGTACTTGATACAAGAAATAGATAAGCTTCAACAAACAACTTCAAGTCTTTAGAAACATCTTTAGAAACATCAGTCTTGATTCCAAAAAAGGAAAAAATATATATTTAAAATATAATGTGCAAATACAAAAATAAAAAAAATGTCAATATGAAAAAGTAATAATATCCGAATTCCAAGCATTCCATCCAAAATATTTAATATTATATGTTTATTTCGAAATATGCTTTAAAATTCACAGATCACATACAATAAAACAGATCAAAGGATTTAAAATGTGAATCGGAAATCTCTTTTTGAAATTCGAGATAACGCAACTAATCATTCGCAGACTGGAATTATGAAACTCACTATGGAAGACACTTATTGACTGCACTCGTCTTGATGTGTATGTACGTGTATGCAGTGTGACTTATTCATATTATAACATTTTTTTTTTGGAATTTTACTACAGATCAAGTACAGATTCTTAGCTCACAGTAAATGACCCACAGTAATCTCTCTCAGTAATCTTTAATTCGTGGTATAAGTTGATGATATATCCATATTTTCAAATAAGTTATGTTATATTATAACTGGTATAACTAATATAATGTTGTTGTAAGATTTTTATTAACATAACTACAGAACATGATAACGTTTAACTGGATAATTTACTAATACAATAGAATAATAATGTCACAGGTATATTATTAAATATCTTATTTAATATTTGCATATCGATCTTTCTGTCTATTTTTGCAATAGTTTTTATTTATAACCCGTGATCGTTCATTAGATATGTGACTTGTATAAATTCCTATACATTTTGCAATGTGAATTTGTAAGTTATATTATCCTGGTAGAAAGGTTATTTGCTGTGCAAAATCTGCTGATTTCTGTTATGTATTTGTTTAGCAATTTTCATCTAATAAGATAAAAAACGTTGTTTAGTTTTTTATTTATCACGATCAGCACGGCTTAAGATTACGTGAAAGAAAAAGTTTTTAGTTATATATTTCTAATTAGAATATTAAACTTTTTTTATTAATGGATCTTAGTAATTTCATCAAGGGGTACGGTAGACTCGATAGAAACCTTACGTGAATAATAAAAAAATAATGATTCCTTGTAAAAAATTTCTTGAAAACCGACAACTACAAAAATATGTACCTACTTCTTGGAATATTTTGTGTATTATCACAATTCGCCGAAGCGAAGCCGGGTTTTCATGTAGTTCTTTATATAATATGGGTTAAGGTTATCGTCATATGGGATCGTAGTCATTGACAGATGACACTCAGGTGGATCTTAAGATAAACTTATGTGTCAATTGAAACTCAACAACTGAGACTTGCTTACGACTATCAATTGTAATATTTTATAATTATGATCTATTTGAGATACATTTGATCATTATAACAACAATTTAACATAAAGGCTCTCTTAAGTCAGTAATTAATTAATTACTGATTCAATAAGGTCAACAGTAATATAAATAATATTGGAATTTACTTATAACTTAGATTTTAATTTATAAATTAATTTAGATTTTTGAAGTAAACTTTAATAATAATTAAATCAATAAAATATTATTATTATATTGGTTTTACTAATATACTTTTAAATATTAAATAAAACAAAAAAAAACTATATGTTACAAAACGATAAGTTTTATATATTATATATTATATATATATATATATATATATATATATATATATATAAATATAGAAATATAGAAATGTAAATCATGGTAAAGACGTTCAAGTGCTTGACTTTTGTTTGGGAAACTTTTGCCAGCCGTCTCAGCCGCCATTGGACATGGAAAATGATTCTTTGGCTCACACGGCAAAAGAGAAAGCCAATCTTTTGGTCTTTGTGTACCCTTGTCCATCCGATCCCTAAAAAAGGTTATAGGCTCGGACCCAGCTAACTACAGATTTATCGCCATTATCTCTTTTGTCTGAACATTTGTCTTTTATTGTATCTTAATTATCAAACTTCAATTAAAGTAATTCACTTATAAATTACTAGTTAATTGTAAACTTGTTTAAAGATATTTTCGACCTCGAACGGTAGGGTTTTTAGATTTGCATGTATTTAGATTTGCATGTATTTTGCATATATTTGAGAGTGATATCCTACAGAGACAAAATTAAATGATTTAGATCCAGTTTCATTACAACGCGACACTCAATTAATTATAAAAGATTAACTATTTTTTAATTACATGCAAGCCTAATTTGGGATCAAAATCGTCTTTCATAATCAAAATCTTTATTGAAAGTAAATTTTATATATTTTTTTTTCAAAATTACCACCAACTGGAAAAATTGTTTGCTACAGATCCGACAAGAGCTGAAAGAAACTCAGAGGGCTAGTCTTATGTTCCTTTTTCTTTCAGCCGCACCTGAAGCCAAAATGACATATATAATATATCTCTAGATATTCGGAATTACTGTAGTATTCTTTCGTTAATAATTTTTAACTGCTCCGAGTTTTAAAATAATACAATGTAATGAATACAATGCAAGAAAGCATGTTGACACCCATTGTTATTGAGGCACTGCTTTTTCCAATTTTAAATAAAACAAAAAAGAAACAATAAAAAGCCAATAAAAACAATAAAACACCAGTCTCGCTTTTGTATTTACATTTATTGTTTTTTTTTCAGTTTCTTTAGTTTATATAATAATAAATAAATCAACCAAGCAATAATAAAAAGGTCTGCTGGCATTTGCTTTCAATTTACCCGTGCGCTGTTAAACGGATTTTAGAAACAGTTACCAACTACATCACTATTTGAGACAACAATAAAATTAATAATATAGAACACCATAGATAAAGGAAATTAACAACAAGGTTAATTCTTATTTCGATATCGCACAAAAGGACAAACTGAAGGGACACAGCTTCCCATATTTTATATTAAAGTAAAGTAGTAAATAATAATAAAAGTCTATAGGCGATACACAATAATACTCATACTTTATTGGGTTCTTTGTAATAAATCTGCGCTACGTGCTCGTAACTTATGACATAAGTAAATATATTCGGTATTTTGGGACATGTTGAATAACGATATTCGAAACCGTTAGGATTAATTGGATTGTTTTAGCTTCTCCTTTTGCCCTTTGCTTCGAATCAGAAAGCTATATTATCCTTATTTTCACAACAGTGATATAATATGAGATTTTATTTATCATTTCGCATAGATTGATGTCGTTTTTGAAGTTGTACGTCTGCTACACATAATACAGCTGACACAATTTTTAAACACCTTTGAATTACTCAGTCATCGAATACTACATTATGTTTATATTGTTATGTGTTCATTTATTTCACGATTTATTTACTACTGTTCTATGTATTATTGTGGTTTTAATTTTATAATTACTTATAATTGTGTTTGTTATTTGTACATTAATTTTAAAACGAAATCTAAACGATCTTATACTCAATAAATTTTAGATATATTTATTCAGTTTGGATTACAAGCATTATAATTACTTTAATGGTTGGTCTGGTAAAAGATATGAAGAGTAAAATCATGTCAGAAAGTATTTAAAATATTTCAAACACTCCAATTAGATAAAAATAGACAGATATAATGTATACAAAATACAAATCGCAAAACAATCTGTCTTGAAGTATTTTTTGTTGTTTATATATCTTTATGTAATATAAATAAATATTTTCATACTCACTATAATATAATTCTTTTATACGTTACACATTTTAAGGAATAAAAACGTTATTTCAATGTGTAAAACCAGAATGTTTTATCAAAATAATGTACTGAAACTTCAACTACAAGGACTTACACAACAAAGCCTTTTGTTAGGCCATTGTTGCTGTGACGGAGCTGGCGTTTGCTCTTACTGTAAATTTAAATTGGATTTTTAAATATTTTTATTAATATAGTGCAAAAAAAGTAATATTAGATTTATTTGAAGAACAATATAAAAAATATACAACAACAACAATTCGATGCAGGGACCGTAGCGTTTGGCGCTCCGTCGTCACTGGCTACCCCGCAAGGGATATGGCGTGAAGGTAAATAAATAAATAAATAAATAAATAAATAAATAAATAAATAAATAAATAAATAAATAAATAAATAAATAAATAAATAAATAAATAAATAAATAAATAAATAAATAAATAAATAAATAAATAAATAAATAAATAAATAAATAAATAAATAAATAAACAATTCGATCGAATTCGAACAACATCGACAATTTAACAAATTTATAGTGTTATGTGTATTTTAAGTCACCGCTTTTTTATTTCATAATTTGTCTCTAGAAACGAATGACTGCATTTATTTTTATCTATCTTCTCATATATATATACTAATATAATACAGTAAAATTTTGTTATATTTTTTGTTTGTTTATACCGTCTATTTTCTTAAACAACAATTAAAATTAGGAATATATTTTATAAACTTATTACAGATCGACATAAAATCCTTAAGAGTATTGTGAAAATTTAAGTTTTATAAAAGGTAGCATAGAGAAATATCGCATTAAATAGTATTTATATTAGAAGGTTATCCAATACGAAAAATTCTTTCTTTAGCTAAAATAGTAAATTAGATGAAGGAATACCTACGGAATTCACTTACAATACTAAATATCAGGCATTCCCTATATATTATAATAATATCCAAGTATATATATAATAATAATATTGAAGATTTTTATGCTTATTTGTACTTTTTGTAGAATATTGGTAATCAAATTAATATTTTCAATTGTTAAAAAATAGAAAATAATGTGTTTTACGGACCAAGAGAAACTGGAGAATTCTTGACTATAATCTAGATAGCAACATAAATTTATTTTATGATAAAACTCTTTCACGCAGCATATTAAATCACCCAATTTTAAATATCATTGAAAATGTTGATTAGAAACTAATTTTAAAGAATCAGAATTCGTAAAAGAAATTAACAAAATATTTAAGTTCCCAACTTTGTGTTTGTGAAATGTAATGCTTAAATTTTTTACTTTTATTAATAGTTATTCACAATCTCCTCGGATTTATTTACTTGGTGCTTTAATAAGTATCAATTAAAATTAACAAGCTCGGGCCAGTCTCACAATATATATTACATAACAAGTTGCAAACATTTTATCGTTCTCTTGTAATATTATTGTTTCTAAGATATCTTTTATTCTTATCATTGACGTTAAAGATGGTATTATTACTTATCGATGGTAACAGCAGTAGTAAGTCTTATGCTATTACTGTCGAGAGAGTTGTGAGAAAATATAATACAATGATACAATTTATATACACAAGAACACGATACTCAGAGAGGATTGCACTTCTGTTTTATTCTGCTTATGAAATAAATAAATTTTAAAACGTATAGTTTAATTATTGTTTCGAATTTTGTTTTAAGAACAATAATTTTAAAGTATATAATAATTGTTGTGAATTGCTTCCCAAAGGCACGAATTCGATGAATGAAGGGCAGTAATTCCTTCTTAATGTAATTCGTTAATTTGGTAAACAAAGAGGTAGTGTACTTTTAGTAAAGTTGTTGTTTACCAAGAAATGTCTATACTATAATAAATGAAAAGGTTATTTATTCAAAATGGTGTTAAAGTACATTATATTATATAATACATTATATTATATTTTTTAATTAAAAGGCGAGTTTTTTTCACTGCGCTAACTTTATTTATTTATGAATATATAGAAAATCTTAAATGTAACGTTATTTATATACAAATATATAGAAAATAGTTTATGTAACATGTTAGTTTGTGAACATTGTATAAAGGTAGTAGAATCAAATCAATATCATTGTAAATAAAATAAAGCTTAAAATAACTGGAGGTTTCCTAAAAGTTAATTAGATAAGTTACCGCAATTCAACCTTATTAATAATTAAGATTTTAATTGAAAATGGTCCGGACTCGAGAACACTCTCAAAGTAGACCACCGTCTTTATAATTTTCACTTCAAAATATTATTATTAATTAGTATTTCTCATGTTTTCTTGTATGTATTTTTTTATTTATAATATATCGTTTGACAACAATGGATATTTGCCATATAACTATGCGTTTTTTTACAAAAATGTATTAAATAATTTAATTTCTTGTTTTGTTAAAATTATTTGAGAAAATTACTAAATTACTATTATTCAGTAATGTTCTCTATTTCAAATTAATAATAAAAAAAATCTAAATTGCAGAGCAATTCGAAATACACTGGACATTTTGTGCCTTGCACTGAGTTAAGATTAACATCTAGTTAACATATAATTCTGAAAAATATTAACAGCTTCACAGTTACCGTTCCTTATGTATTTTAAGGACGGAATAACTTTTTCTAAAAATACGATAGCCTAATTATAGATTTCTTAAATCTTCCAGTAATAAAATATAGTCATAGTAAGTATAAAATAATTTTAATGTAGTACTGTTTAAATATTTTCCTGATTTAGAACACAACAAAACGTTTTGTCGAGCCATTGTTGTTGTTTCAAGTTATTTTCAAGAGAGTTTACAAAAAAAGATTGTTTGTTGATATTTTTATAATTATATACTTAATACAACATAACAATTATATTAAGGTTTCAGTTAGTAATACTGCGCTCAAAGGGAGAATAAAATATCATACAATCATTTTATGATATGATGCTAATTATATTATAAGTGTTTGAGCAAAGATACTTAGACTGTAGTCTTACAATACTCCACAGAACAATATACATAAGTGGGACACGTCCCACTTATGTATATAATAATAAATAAATCAACCAAGCAATAATAAAAACGTCTGCTGGCATTTGCTTTCAATTTACCCGTGCGCTGTTAAACGGATTTTAGAAACAGTTACCAACTACATCACTATTTGAGACAACAATAAAATTAATAATATAGAACACCATAGATAAAGGAAATTAACAACAAGGTTAATTCTTATTTCGATATCGCACAAAAGGACAAACTGAAGGGACACAGCTTCCCATATTTTATATTAAAGTAAAGTAGTAAATAATAATAAAAGTCCATCCAAGTCCAAGTCCAAGTCCAAGTACCAGTGTGATATTCATATATCACGATATATGAATATCACACTGGTATCCGCGTTTTGAAATGAATGACTTCATACAATGGTTTTCTATAAGGATAATGTGGGTATGAATGATAAAAATTATTACTTATATATATAATTATACTATTATATACTCGGATTTTTGCTATTTGTCAAAGTTTTCAGCATTTGTGACTTCAATTTAAATACTTAGAACATTAAACTTTAATTACTTGTAACAAATTCTTTTTAAATATTCTCTTTTTCCAAATAAACTTAAAAACCTTCCCCTGAACATTTGAAAACGTTGTTTCATGCGTAGCAGCGATATAAATTCAGTTATTTATTTAGGAGCTTACTCTTTTAGCCTCGTGTCGTTCTATTAAAATTTTACTGACATTAACTTTTTGAAAGTAATATTCTGTTTAATAAATTATTTAATCTACTTTGATATACTATGTGACCTGTTTATAATTTATCTCAAACTCTGTTACTCTGTGCACTTTCTTATACAATAAGAAAATTGAAATCTGAAGCTAAAGATATTATATTTCTAGTTATGTATCTAAAGAAACGTCACCTATTTTATATTAAGTTTCGGACTTTATTTAAATTTATGTTAGTTAATGTGTAATAAATAGTTAACTTATAATTATACTGCATCAACTATGACATTAAATAAGATATTTATTATAATCACTCACCATGACAAAATTAACCTTTTTAGTTTTAGCTGTTATTTCTGTTAATAATATTCTATTTTGATTAAAACAATAATAGTATATAACATTATTTCTGAAATCTGTTTATTAATTTTGGATCAAATATTAAGTAGTACAGCTGATTTCTTTATTTTTTTGGGAGACGTTGTTATTATGCATTTCGATCTGAATACTTAAGTAAAAAGTTTCAGAAAGGTTATAAATTCATTGTCATCATTCTTTCTTCTTTTAATAA
Source organism: Melinaea marsaeus rileyi (assembly GCA_918358865.1). Taxonomy (NCBI): domain Eukaryota; kingdom Metazoa; phylum Arthropoda; class Insecta; order Lepidoptera; family Nymphalidae; genus Melinaea; species Melinaea marsaeus. The sequence goes on from OU911085.1 coordinate 13,182,764, forward strand.
ATGAACGTAGTAATATTCACTTTTGTTAAATAACTTATATATTCATAATTATATTGTACTCATAATTTTATAATATTTTTGGCACTTCTATGTCCCTTTACTTCCGAATAAAAATTGGTATTAGCTTTATTTGTGGTATGTTTCGTAATTTAATACTGTATACAAAAATAAAACATTAAATTAGGAGAAATATTTCTCACCATCAAAAGAATTAAGAGTATTTGCCACATCACATTTTATAATACAACTTGTATTTTCGGGAAGAGTATCAATATTAATCTCCTAAATTAGAAAGTTTTACCGTACTATACAAATTCTTATTAATTGAGAGCTTATTTACATAACAAGCTTGAGTGTCAGTATCAGTAATGAAAATAAAATATGAATATAATATATTCCTGTTAAAATGTTTGTATTATTTACGTAAGGTATCCTGTAAGACTTCTAGTAATTCTTTTGGGATGAATACTAACTACTCTTAAGAATCCGTGTCGAGTTAAAAACAAAAGCACCTTAAACAAAATTACTGTCTTTATTATCGTTGTGTTTTTTTGTGTAAAACGTAAATACCAAAACTTTTAAAGTAAATTTTCATCTAACGGATATTTAGTGACAATCATTTAAATTATTAATTTAAAAGAAAATATTACAAACATACATAACATAAAGGAATTATTAAAGTAACTAAACACATTACTATAACAATTTATAAAGCAAGACAGAATTTAATGTATTTAAAATTTTGTTCAAGTAACTTTTACTGTGACGTTGTTATATCAAGCTGTTATTATTATTTTAACTCAGTTTTGAGCAAATGAGATTTTTAAAGTCCCGTTTTCATGACCTGATATTTTAGATCGTTTTGTTGAATGTTTTGATTAGGACATTAAAAAAAAAGCTTTTTTAATATATATTCTAAAATATTATTCTATATATCATAGCCTTATTTTCACAATATTTGAGTATACTGATTTTAGTTTTTATATTATCATAACAACCAGATCCGAGTCAGTGTAACAACAGGCACTTTTTACTACCGCGATCTTTTTCTCTATACTCTTCTTTTCCCTCCTCCTCCTGCTCCTCTCCTTCTCATAAGAGCAGTAATCTATAGACACAATAACCTCAATATCACAATAACCTATAAGATTTACCTTCTTCTCGTTTGATTTCTTATACAATAGTTAAAAACCCAGATATATACTGTTTGAGAAAACGGTAATTTTTATGTTCGCAAAGTTCACATTAATAATATTGCCGCAAAAAGCATTTCAATTATGTTATTTCAATAAGACTTTTATTGCAAGTCATTAATGCTCTTAATTTTCCTTCATTTATTATATTATATAGGTTATTTATATTTATTATATAAAATAAAGTCTCAATTTTACTGCTAATATATATACATTTTTAAACAAGTTACATCTTGGACGCAAATTTTAAAATTTATATGTCAGGATTTCCACTCCTTGTGGAAGTGGTTTAAATTTATGGCAAATATTATTATTTGTTCTTATAAGTAAACAACAGTCGCCTTTAAAGAGAATCGTAAAGTATGAAGCTTAAGAACCTGTTAGCATCATATAAAATATTTATTATAAGTTATTTTTATGATTATAATATCTATAACATTTAGATTTTTTATTTTATATACATGACAACCTTTCATCCTACTAGCAATTTAGCATTCTGTACTGCTTTTCATCAGTCTGCTTTGTTGTCTAGCTCGTTTGCTAACACTGCAGATTGTCATTGAAACTTATTACTTATTGCCACTATTATTTATAATATCTTAATTTCTTTATTTTTTGTACTTAACAACGGCACAGTCATTAATGTTTATTTATAAAAACTAAAGTGACAGCGATGACCATTAATTCTTAAATAAAATTTTTAAAATATAAGTTTGAAATGGTGAAGGTTGAAATCTAATAATTTCTGTCCGTTGATTAAGTTTCAGTATTTTATCAATGCACTGAATTAATAAACATAGACACGGTTAAACTAATAAACTTTATGAATCAAACCATCAGATCAAATGTAAAATATGGGAACCGGTATTAAATGGAAGCCATAAAAAAATGTATACTTGAATTTAACTTAAACTTATTTATAGAAATAATATTCAATTAATGTTTTATCATATGTCTAAATCTAAAAAATATTTTTAGCCCATTATTAAAATATTTGGAACGTTTATTTTCTATTTATCAATTCTATAATTGATTATCTTTATTGCATCGCTAGAACATTAACTAAAGCATACCTTTGTTTTTGTTGAGTTGGTTCAATAATATATTTTTTTTGTAATATTTACTACTTAGACTAAGCAACAGTTAATGTATAAACGTTTTACAGCTCAGGTTTCATTTTGTATAAAGTATATGTAATTTTAGATTATACGAGTATAGAGAAGAAACGAAGATACATAAACAAAATATATTTGTAGTTTATTTAAAGTGATATTTATTAATGATATTCTAAGAATTATAAAAATTACATAAAAATTAATATTTTCTTTGTCAGTTATTTGCTATAGTTACTGGGTATTCATTGTTAACAAATTATTTTTTTGCAAATTCATTACTTAGTTTAAGATAAGTTAACTTTACCCTAAAATTTTACGTAAGGGAAAATAGAATTACCAATTTCTGAAACAGGTGAACAATTTATTCCTCTCTACTATTTGTATAATTTTTATTTTGTGTTTATCGATATCAAGTGTAAATTTTAAAATACAAAAAAAACCATAAAAGTTGGGATGATTTTTGTTTTTCTCATAAAAGTATATCGTGTGAAACGTAAAAAATAAAATTGATAAAAGAAAACTCCATATCAATTTCACTGGCGAAATGTTCAATATGAAGTCGTAAAGTATAAGTATGTATGACTGTCTAAGTAACTCACTTAATGTTTAAGTCTCAACAAAACCTGGACGAAGTCGGGGCGGGCTAAGTATATATATATACTTCTTCGTATTCTTTAACAATAAGTTACATAAAAAAAAAACTCTTTAAAAATGATTGTCTCTAATTCTAAGGAAAACCAATATAGAATTTATATTTATAAATTAATTAAACGCTACTTTAATTTATCCATTTATTTACACTATACATTGAAGGATAACATTTTCTACGAAATCGTATATATTCGAATTCTTGAAGTAGCGAGAATTTCCAATTAAAAACCTTAATGAGTCATTAGTAATTAAGGTTTTTAATTTGCCTCTACAAAGTGACCCTTGTTTTATTAAGAATTCCGCCTGTACTTATTAATATTACGGCCAACATTTTATATTTTTTTCTAATTATGCTAAAAGAGAAACTTTTTAAATAATTATTATGATTGTAATGTTGTTACTTTTCAAATCATAATAAATAATGACTTAAAATTATATATATTATAATATCTTCAAAATCATATTACATGTAAACTTGAAAGTGCTATGAGATGTATATATATTGACAACATATTTTAAAACTTGTGTACTATATAGAGCGAAGTAAAATAAACAATGAACTAGAAACATATTATCACCTCAAAAAATTAATGTAAAAGTGTAAAAAGCTTTTACTTTTTACGATTTAACTCTAAAGTAGGTAACTATGTACAGATAATATCACAAAAAGACACTGCGATAAAATCACTAAAATATCTTATAAAACACAATCCCGTCACATTAAATAATATTTGGTCGTCTATATAAATAATTAACTTTTACCTGCACACTCATCCACATTAAGGAAATCACTGTTGAAATTATTTGTATAAATCAACTAGTTCAGTAGATATACTTGTAAATTTTACTATAGATGACAAAATTGTAGTCCTTATTTAATTATTTTTTAATATAATAAATAATAAAAAAATATTAATTGAGGACAGTTATATAATATTATTAAAATATGGTATGTTGAAAAAATAAAAAAGCGATCCATATTTGTACGAAATTATACTTTATCTAATGTAAATATATAAAGTAGTAAAGTATTGTAATAAATTTTAAAATAAATATTTAATTTTATATTTCTTTAGGACTTGTTATTATAAACATAATTGGAATATACTCATACATAAATGTTGCTTTATTTTTTATGAAAGGGTCTTAAAGTTTGATTTGATATAACAAATTATTTATGTCTAAAAAGACATAAAAAATTTGTTGAATAATTTTGTTAATTGAATATATTCTAACATAGTTCATTAACTTTAAAGATTGTAATATTGAGCTACTCACACTGTCTTTGCAATTTAAAGTAACTTCTAGCTGGAATAGAGACAATACTTCAGAAAAGTATCCGACTATAAAAAATAAAAATGATATATTTCAAAATAAAAACAAAACCTTTTAGAAATAAAAGAAAAGAAACCAAAATTAAAATTTGTGTAGGATATAAATAATTTAAAGATAAATCCGGATCCGTATAGAGTTAAACAAAAGAAATCGTAAGATGTATTATATAAAAAAATGTATTAAAACTGAGACTTTCCCTTTGAGAATGAATGTTCTAAAATTGTTTATCAAAAGTAAATATAATATTTTTATTTCCCAAAACTGTTTTAAATTGATAGTTGATTTCATTGCAAAACTTCTTTTTGAAAATCTTTGTTTATTTTTTATTTTCTGTAATAATGGACGTTTCGCGAGAATTTTTTTGTTTCATGTGTTTCCATGATTCTAAACGAGAATTAACTTTCGAGGAAACTTGTAGACAAGCTTTCCATTAGTCTGCTCCTAAGTTAATAGCAGTTACTAATTAGTTCCAAGAATTAAAACGCGATCGAGACAGTTTAAATTATGAACCCGGACCCGGCCGACTAACAACTACAGTAACCCATGAAAAAGTCATCAGGGTGGAGTGGTTACTGAGGAAAAAATGATAACATTACACATCGATAGCGTCAGACTGAATTAAAGATTGGACTATAGGCAGTTTCCACGATTTTCCATGAACATTTGTAACTTGGTGGTAGGATGGAAGGATGGTTGCTTCGCGATGAATACCCCATTTTCTTACTGAAGAGCGAAATTTTCGTCATGATTATTGGTACAAATTTATGCTAAATGGTTTTTAAATATTTTAAAAGCTGGTTTACCCGAATACATATGTGCATAGAGGTTAGAGCAAAATATTTGTTAAAGCTATAAATAAAGATTTTTCACAATCATACTATTTTTCATTTCATTACAAATCTCAGAAGAGTTTTTTACTATTTTAAAATTTAATCTTAAATAGACTTTTATTTTATTACCTATGAAATATTGAAGAAAAGTTACGAGTGAGAGAGTCAAAAATTTCTAAAAGTATATTCAACAACAATTATTATACAATATATTAGGATTTTCATTTATTATTAAAATAGATAACATATCATTTACAACAACAAACAACATTATAACCACCCTCACTATTACTGGGACCACAAACAAACAAACGAGAATAAATATACAAGTGTTGTTTGCCTTTTGTGTTTAACTCAACACGCATCTCTACGGACAAGACACGTCCCAAAAGATTTTGCTAAACACTTCTACCTCTAAAGGAAGGCTGCATTATAATATATTTAAAGCAGTCATTTGGCCCATGAGTGAATTTAATGAAGTTTATCATAACAATATACGTACAAAAAGAATAAACAAAATTAGAATATTTAATATGGTATACTTTTAATCATATTTCATTTAAATATTGAAATCCATTTTATCTCCATATCCTTAGTTAGCTTGTAAAGTGAAACCACAAAAAACACTGCTGAAAGATGCATTCTTACGCTACTCTTCTACTATGTTCTTAGAAGTTAATTAAACTTCAACATTCTTTATAGTTTGGAAGAACGATTTCGACTGAATTTAAAAGATTTCTATTTCAAAGTCTAAAAACAAGGAAAGATTGTTTGTTTGTTTCTTATTTTATTTTAAACATATGTATACTTTAACCACACTCGACGACGAAAGTAAATTTTGTACTAATTATTATGTATTCGATACGCCTGTATAAGATTATTGAAATATCCGAATTAGTTTAGTTAAAATTACAATTAATATTTAATCTAAAGATGGTAGCAAGTCTCAGCTTATTATTAGTGTTAATTAGAATTTGTGTTGAAGCTAGGGAAGTTTACGAGGTGCGAGAGATAAATGTTTAACTGTCTTTGAGTTACTGAAGACTTATTACATAACCTTTACCAAGTTAAGGTGCTGGCTTTTGAAATGTTATAATGATTCTAGAAGAAAGTATACTATTTTATTAAAATCGCTAAATACTTCTGTATCTATTCCTATTTCCTATACTATACACATTATAATTTTAACGATCTCAACATGTTTAAAAACGTGACAAATGTATGTAATGTACAAAGTAACTTTTTGAATAAAAAAGAATTGGCTACTAACGACAAATAAAAATATGATAGATAAATAAATAAAATAGTCTTCACTACCACGTTTATCTTTTCTTTTATATGTAGACGTATACTGCTATCTCATTTATTAATATTCGTATGACATGATAAAGCTAACAGCGCTTTTCTATAACTTCGATAATAATTATCTTACTTATAAGTTACAAGGTATTTTAAAATAATTAAAAAACGTATTAAATTAACATTATTAAAAAATAATACTATTTAAAAAACTTTATCAGTTGTGATATTGATAAAATATCCATTATTCATTAAGATACATAAATTTAGTACCAATTGAGGCTACTCCTGTATTTATTACATTGCAAGACAAGTTAAGACAGATAAGCAGTACGTTTGACAGACACACGTCGTTAGTCGAACGATAATAAGAATTAGTTTCCGGTGGCTTCCCTTTTTAGGAAACAATTCTTGACTGAATTTATAAGACTCAAAGATATACTTAAAACGATACCATAATAATAAAAGTTGTATTTACCAATGTAGTAAAATAAAACAGCTTGATTTTAGCGTGATTCTTATAAATATTATATATAAACAACAAGTTATATACCTATTTGTATTTTATAACTATTTATATTTTGTATCATTAACCAATAAATACTCAAATTTGATTTATTATTTAAAGACCTATTAAATAACGTAAGAATCTTATTTATTTGGGAGATATAAAGTTAGCTTTGTATTGTAAGATTGAGCATCTCTTAGAAAGGAGCATGTTAGGGCCTACTTGAAAGATCCCGAAATATGAATGAATTTATGATGACGTTTATATTTTCGATTCTGTGTAAAGATCGGTCATGGTTTGCTTATTTCAAAAATTTGGATTAAAGATGTTGTATAGTTTATAAAATCATGATTTTTCTAAGACAATCTCCAGAAAAGCCATTACTTTTATTTGGAGTTTTTTTCCCGTTCTGTCTTTGGAAAATTTAACTCAACCTACCTTTATGCCATATCCCTTGCGGGGTAGTCAGAGACCACAGAGCGCCAAACGCTATCAGTATAATTTTTGACAAATCTGTATTGTATATATATATATATATATTAATAATATATATATATATATATATATATATATATATATATATATATATTAATAATAAAAAAATAAATAATTATAATAATATAATAAATAATTAAGTAATTTTTGACATATTGTATTGCATTGTTATATATTCTTATTGTATTTATGTTATTATATGTTATAATATGAATGAATACGGCGGTGGGGACCGCCAACCAAAACGCCATGTTCCGAATTGCGGGAGGTGGAGGACGGAGCTACAAATAGCTCTCTCTGGAGATGTACCAATAGAGTTTGACTGACCATAAATGCAATAGTTGCCTATGTGTAATAAAAAACTTTGACTTACATTTGATTTCACATATTCGTTCACAAAATTGAATCGTCCTAATCAAAGGGGTCTTAACCCCTTTTTCCATAAATAACTGAAAATACCAATTAATTATCTTAAAAATCAGTTCTCTTGAGAAACGACCGTCATGGAGCATCATTACATAATATACTATATGTAATCGCTACATGTACAGGCTCCACCTCACATTTGTTTTGCCACCTCTATTTAATTATTCCCGTCACACTTTCATATGAAAATGTTGAGAGTTTTATCGATGTTGTGGAGATGTTTTATATCAAATAAATAGTGTTGAACTTTTGTCATATAGAGCTTTTAATTCTTCTACACTTAAAAAAAATAAAGAACAGTTTAGTACAAAGTGTTAAAATACATCTTGTCAGGACGTGTCTTGTTTAAGAGAATTCTCTTTCAAGTCGAAAACAAGAAACTCTCGTTGGTGTCGAGAAATGTACTTAAGACATATTTAACTTATACTAAATACTGAAAAAAAAAGATTGCAATAAAAATGAATTTACGTAATATAATATCAAAAATAAATTGATTTAAGATATATTTAATTTAAATAAATTAAAACTTAGGCCTATATGTTTGGTAAGAAGGAAGACGAGTGGAAGCTTTATCTATACTTATAATAAATCTGTAGAGAGGTCAATTCTGTACATGAAATATATTTACAAAATAAGTAGCAGGGGGTGATTAGTGTTCGATACTGATGCCAAAAATGCAGTTAAAAAAATTTTTGTCTGTCTGTCTGTCTGTCTGTCTGTTTGTATGTTATTTATAGAAAAAAAAACTACTCGACGGATTTTAACGAAACTTAGTACAATTATTCTTTATACTCCTGGGCAGGTAATAGTATACTTTTCATCACACTACAATGAATAGGAGCAGAGCAGTGAAAGGAAATGTTGAGAAAATGGGAGAAGTTGCTTGATTTTTTAAGCTTCCGTCGCGTGTGCAGCCTTAATGGTTAGAGCTACATAGAAACTATGTATAACGGAAATATTCTACATAAAAATACACGAAAAATATTCCAAGACAGCATATATCTACCTTTTATAGTTAACTCACAATAACACGCATAACTCTCGATAGCTTAGCAGTTCGGAGATTTCTTATTATATTTGTTTACTTTTACGTTTATAAAACCAATAATGCTCACCATCATTCCTAATTAAAAAAAAAATAAACATTAGCACCAATTCAATAAAAAAAGAATCATTGAAATCGGTATAGAAACACCAAACTTATACTTACTTACATGAAATACGCCAACAAGACATCGCGCGTGAATAGTGAATCAAGCTATAAGGATTATTTTTGCGTAACGGTTGCCGCGCTCGACGGGGCTCGCGGCGGCAGAGTATAAAAGGGGCGGGAGGCGAGCGCAAGCGTCATTCAATATTTGGCTGTTGATGCGTTCAGAGTGTTGAACTTTATTGACAGACAATAATTGTTATTTTATAAACCGTGCTTATCAGCGCGACTTTTTGTCTTTAAATAGTTTATTTTAATTTCTTTTGTTGTTATTTTCTAAATTAGTTTTAGTTTTGTTTAAATTCTTAACTATTAATAGTTCCTATTTTATTTCTCTTTAAGTAGATTTAGATTCGATTTTTAGATTAGATAATAGATAGATAGATTAGATTATTGTTAGATTTTTAGTTACTGATAGGTTAGTTTTGGGCATTTTATGTTTAGTTTTTTTTGTATTGAGTAGATAAAAGCGTAGGTAGGTACTTTTATTAATTATAGTATTCATAGGTATTTTTTATTTATTTTTAAGTGAAGTAGGTATAGGTAGATATTGCCTACTATCTACCTATACTACACACGTGTTTTAGCTTTATTTTCATTTCTTTTTTTTTTGTACCTAAGTTGTAGGTAGGTAGGTACATATTTCTTAGTTTAATTCTATTAGAATATTAGGTATTTAAGTTTAAATAGGCACTTAGATTTATATTTTTTTATTATATAGCAGCTGTACTTAGAACATCTAAGGTTTTTTTTTGTATTAGCATAGGTACTTTGATTAATTACAGTAGTTGTAGGTATTTCTTATTATTCATTTTTAAGTGAAGTAGGTAAGTGTAGATAGTATTGCACACGCATTAAGTATAGCTTTATTTTCATTTTTTTATCTTTTGTAATTTGTAGGTACCTACGTACATATTTATAATTCGATTAGAATATTATTTTAGTTTTAATAGGCACTTAGATTTATATTCTATTTATTATATAGGGGAGACCGGGGCTGGTTGACTATAGGGGCAGGTAGACTAATTGTCAAAAACGCGAGTTAGGCAAACTTTTTGCAAAGATCGACTAGGTGAGCGTATCCATTATTCCCCCGCACACAATCATCAGAAAAACCGCGGAGCAGACCCAAACCGTTTGTCAGCTAGAGCCTATTGATCAAAAACAAGACACTTAAGTAACTATTTTTGCCTTAATTTTATTTGTTATAACTCTTTTCATTTTGTTTTGGTTGCTTGTCAAACTGTTTAATACGAATGTTTGATTTCCGAACTTTGTATGCTTCCTTATTATATTTAATTACGACACTATTTTAAGGTTTTGGCACGTAGTTAAAAATTACTAGGTCGTTTGGGGCTGGTTGACTCATTTATAAAGGGGTTGGTTGACTATCTAGTCAACCTGCCCCATACAATTTTGGATATACTTGATATAAATTGGTATAAAAATTATTGTTCTTAACCTAACATTTCCAGTTTAGAACGATGCGAATCTATAAACGAAAGTCAAATCGACGTAAAGACATACTGGAGAGAGTATGTCGACAAGTTATTTTCGCCGAAGTATCAATTCCAGCAAAAGAATTTGCTATACCATGTAAAATATCGTCATGTAGTAAATATGAAAAAAAAAGAGTGCAATCCCGGACTGTCTAGATCTCAATTGACCTTGGAAAGCGTTGGCTACATAAAAAACAGACAAATATTCAGTGACGAGGAAGAGATGCATGCATCAGAAAATTGCCCATAAGGGAGCTGATGATGTTTATTATGGATTAACGCCTTACGAGTCCCGAAAATTAGCATATGAATTTGCAAAAACAAAAAATAAATCTATTCCTGAATCATGGGATAAAAACAGATTGCTGATGAAGATTGGGTAGGGAGTTTGCTTAAACGTCATCCTATTCTCACTATTCGATCTCCTCAAGCTACTATTTCGAGCCACTTCTTTCAACAAAAACAACGTGCAGTTGTTCTTTGATTACCTAAGAACTGTTTACCTACGTTTAAATGTAAGCCCTGGGTATATTTAGAATGTAGATGAGATAGGACTGACAACGGTTCACATTCCTCATAGAGTAATAGCTCATCTTGGCACCAAAAAATTGGGAAAAATGACATCTGCTGACTGAGGTTTCGCTGGTGAGAGTCGCAGTTGCTATCTCGGCCTCGGCAATATGGTCCTTCCGTTCTTCGTTTTCCCACGTGTTCACTATAAATACTATTTTGACTATTTTAGACTAAAGGACTATCAAAGACTATTTTAGACTGGAGGTGGACTGATAGGTTCTTAACGGTGATTAATGTTGTTGAAGATGTTCTTAAAAATGATGATTGCATTTACTTTAGTATTTAAATCTTGTTCCTTCGTAGTCTTGGTACTCATTACTTCTTAGGTCAACTTACCCCTAGTGACAAGTCAACCTGCCCCAGGCACGGGGTAGGTTGACTCGTTTTTCCCGTTTTATAAAATCGAGCCTATATACTATGTTTTAATTGGTATCGAGCTTATTGTAATTTCTTTCTAGAGCTGAATAGTGTCACTATCAATGGAATTGATTTTCACAAAAATAATCATTAAAGCAATAAAAATATTAACTTTTAAACTGAAAATTGGTCAACCAGCCCCGGTCTCCCCTACTTAGCTATAGTTAGGACCTCTGACGTAAGTTTTTTGTTGGGTAACTAAATAGAATTTAAGTTACCGTCGATTAAAAATAAAATAAACGATGCCACCTAAAAAACGACCATCTTTATCTCGAACTTCGAGTCAAGCTAGGAGAATGAGAATGACGCGTTCTCAAGAATCGGAAGAGGAAAGAGCACATCGGTTAAACTCTATGAGAGTTAGTGCCTCAACATCTCGAGCTAATGAAAGCTCTCCAGAAAGAGAGATGCGATTAGCAGCTGAAAGAGCGAGACGAGCTACAACACGGGCTTCTCAAAGCTCTTCTCAACGAGAGCTAAGGCGTTCCATTGACCGGGAACAACATGCGTTATCCCGAGAAGCTGAAACTGCTTTACAACGAGAATTGCGACTCACAGCTGACCGCGAACGGCATACATTATCTCGCGAGTCTAAAACCTTCACTGAGAGGGAATTACGGCTTACAGCTGACCGCGAACGTCATATTTTATCTCGCGAGTCCGAAACCTTCACTGAGAGGGAATTACGGCTTACAGCTGACCACGAACGTCATATTTTATCTCGCGAGTCCGAAACCTTCACTGAGAGGGAATTACGGCTTACAGCTGATCGCGAACGTCATATTTTGTCTCGAGAATCTGTAACTTTTACTCAATATCAAGACCGTTTGACAAATGATAGGGCGCACCATAACATGATTCGATCTCTTGAAGATGAACATGAGCATGAACAACGACTAGAGTCGGGACGCGATTATTACAATTCTTTGAGACAAGAACAATTGATTACTTTATCTAATGAAAGATTAAGAATTGAAAATATTCGGTCGCTTGAAACAGAAGAACAGCGAGAGGCCCGTCTTACTGCAGATAGATTTCGACATGGTCTTAATGACTTAGATATACACGTGGTAGATCAATCTACAAATTCGGTGGCGTGGTCCGATAAATATAAAAGTGGGTTTGCTTATAACCTCACAATTGATTACAGATCATCTTCTGAAATAGGCGATATGAACGTAGTATGTTCCTTTTGTAATGCTTCGAAGTGGAGGAAGGAGTCTGCTGGTTTCTGTTGTTCTGGAGGTAAAATAAATTTGCCTTCGTTCGAAGACCCACCGGAACCTTTAAAATCACTACTTTTAGGGGAACATTTGCAATCCAAACAGTTTTTAGATAATATTCGCACTTATAATAGTGCATTCCAAATGACATCCTTTGGTGCTAAACAAATCTCAGAAGGCCCTTTCATGCCTACTTTTAAGGTACAAGGTCAGGTTTACCATTTGATAGGGTCCCTTTTGCCTGAAGAACAACCTAAATTTCTTCAAATATATTTTGTATCCGATTACAACGAACAGTCGAATATAAGAAATCAATATTTTCCGAATTTAAATACTGAACTCATTTCACAACTTCAGAACATGTTACATCAGGTTAATTCGTACGTATGCAGTTTTAAATCGGCATTAGAAGCCCTTTCTCAAGATGGTAATAACAATTATAAAATTGTTATAAATGCCGATAAGCGTCCAACTCAGGAACACCCTGGGCGTCATAACGTTCCATCCACGAATGAAGTTGCTGTAGTACTGGTCGACCAGGAATGTGATAGGCGTGATATCGTTATACGTTCCAGAGACAATCGTTTGCAACGTATTTTCGAAACCCACAGGGCTTACGACAGTTTGCAATATCCTATGATATACTGTCGAGGGGAAGATGGTTATAATTTCGCTGTATACCAAACCGATCCGCGCACAGGCGCACCTAATTATAATAAAAAGGTGTCATGCCTTCAATTTTATTGTTACCACCTGCAAGTGAGACGGAATAGATTGGTATACTTTCAACGTTTTCGTGGCTTATTTAATCAGTTTATTGTTGACATGTACGCAAAAATTGAAACCGAAAGATTAGTTTATATACGATCTAATCAAAGGCAGCTGCGCGCTGAAGAATACGTGCACCTTCGCGATGCCATGCAGCAAGATAACGATACTGTGAATATGGGTCGTTTAGTTATTTTACCCTCTTCTTTTACTGGTGGTCCACGCTACATGCATGAACGTACTCAAGACGCTTTTTGTTACGTAAGAAAATATGGACGTCCCGACTTATTTGTTACTGTAACTACCAATCCCAAGTGGGATGAAATCACTCGGGAGCTTCTTGAGGGTCAGGCACCGCATGACCGCCATGATATTATTGCAAGAGTGTTTCATTTAAAATTAAAATCAATGATAGATCTTCTTACCAAAGATAACATTTTTGGAGAAGTATTGTGTTATATGTATAGTGTTGAGTGGCAAAAACGCGGCTTACCTCACGCACATATCTTGCTTTGGTTAAAAGATAAGGTTCGACCTAATGATGTAGTCAGATTAATCAGTGCTGAAATTCCAGATCCGACTGCAGATCCCCTGTTATACGACATTGTTAAAACTCATATGATACATGGTCCATGTGGTGCATTTAACGCAAATGCTCCTTGCATGCAAGACGGTCGTTGCACTAAAAGGTATCCAAAAGCATTAGTGGATGAAACTGTAACAGGACATGATGGATACCCATTATATCGTCGCCGTTCAAGAGACAATGGTGGTTTTACTGTTGAAAAGCGAATGTCTGGACAACAGGTTACTTTAGATAATAGGTGGGTCGTTCCGTATTCGCCTGTATTGTCCAGAGCATTTCAAGCTCACATAAATGTAGAAATGTGTAATAGTGTAGAGTCAATTAAATATATTTGTAAGTACATTAACAAGGGCAGTGACCAAGCTACGTTTGCGTTAAGAAATGAACATGATGAAGTTACTAGATTTCAGTCAGGCAGATATATCAGCTCTTCAGAAGCTGTGTGGCGGATCTTAAGTTTTAATATTCACGAAAGATATCCACCTGTGACCCATCTGGATGTTCATCTGGAAGGCGGTCAACGTATATATTTTAACGCCGAAAATGTTACAGAACGATTAGAGAACCCTAGATAAACAACTTTATTGGCATTCTTTCGACTTTGCCAAACTGATAATTTCGCAAAGTCTCTTTTGTATGAAGAAGTTCCATCGTATTATACCTACGATAAACAACGAGGTGTCTTTAACCGTAGACGCCGAGGCAGGCCTGTAGATGGCGAGACAGGTATTTTCAAAGAACATGTTCTTGGTAGAGTGTATACTGTTCATCCTAACAACGCAGAGTGTTTTTATTTGAGATTATTATTACATACAGTGCGAGGACCAACATCATTTATAGATTTGAGAAAAGTAGACGATGTTGTTTATCCAACTTATCATGCAGCTTGCCAAGCGCGTCATTTGCTTGAAAATGATCAACATTGGGATGACGCTTTAGCAGAATCCTGTGTTAGTGATAATCCACGACGGTTACGCCATTTATTTGTAACATTACTCACATTTTGTAATTTATCTGATCCTGTCCAATTATGGGAAAAATATAAAGAAAAATTTGCAGAAGACTTTCTTCGGAATTTATCTCACAATAATGAAGGCGCAACTAATGATAATTTTCGAGATCTGGCTATAAATCAGTGCTTATTAGCTCTTCAGGAAGACTTAACAGCAGTAGGCGGTAAATCACTTTGTGAATATGGTTTGCCAACGCCAACCTCAGTCGGAGAGGTTACCAATAGGGAATATTCCGCAGAGATTGGTTACAACCCAATGGAACTGCTGGTAACATTAGAAAACGGTGTCCCAATGATGACTGCAGAACAACGCTTAGTCTATGATCGCGTGTGCGAGAGTGTGCAGAATAATTTAGGAACAATATGGTTTTTAGATGCACCTGGAGGAACTGGGAAAACTTTTTTGACTAAATTAATATTAGCTTATGTTCGAAATCAGCGTAAAATCGCTCTTGCCGTGGCTTCATCAGGTATAGCTGCAACATTGCTACCAGGAGGTAAGACTGCTCACACTATGTTTAAAATACCAATTAATTTAGATCGCACGGAAAGTCCAACCTGTAGTATTTCAAGAAATAGCGACAAAGCTAAGGTATTGCGTGAGTGTAATTTAATCGTATGGGATGAATGTACGATGGCCCATCGAAAAGGAGTAGAAGCAGTAGACAGAACTCTAAGGGACATAAGACAAAATGATCGACCAATGGGCGGTATTACGGTTTTATTTTGTGGTGATTTCCGACAAACCTTACCGGTAATACCACGGGGAACCCGAGCTGATGAGATTAGGGCTTGCCTGAAAAGCTCTTATTTGTGGCGTGATATACAATCGGTGCATTTGACTATAAATATGCGAGTGAGAACTGGAGACAACGCAGATAATCGTGAATTTTCTGATACATTATTGAAGATTGGTGAAGGTACCTATCCACAACTACACCAAGGAAAACTTATTCTGACACCTGAGTTATGTTGTATAGTGCAATCCCAACAACATCTTATATCTTCGGTTTACGGTGACATAACAATTATATTAAATAGGGACAATTCTTGGCTTTGCGAAAGGTCCATTTTGACTCCTCGCAATGACCAGGCATCTGAAATTAATAATAAAATACTGTCTAATATACAGGGAGAAAGCAAAGTTTATAGTTCAATAAATAGAATGGTTGATGAACAAGAAGCCACTAATTACCCGATAGAATTTTTAAATTCTTTAAGTATGCCTGGACTACCTTCTCATATAATTTGTTTAAAAATTGGCATACCGATAATTCTGCTCCGAAATTTAAGACCACCTCAACTTTGCAATGGAACTCGGCTAAAAGTAACCCAGTTGCAACAAAATGTAATCGAGGCTCAAATTTTAACAGGTTGCGGTGCAGGAGAAACTGTCTTTATTCCCAGAATTCCCATAATACCAAATAATTTTCCATTCCAATTTAAAAGACCGCAATTCCCAGTATCGGTGTGCTATGCCATGACTATCAATAAAGCTCAAGGGCAGACTTTTCGTGTTGCTGGAGTAGATCTCGGTGTTAGCTGTTTCTCGCATGGTCAATTATACGTCGCTCTTTCCCGGGTTAGCAATTCTAGGAATCTTTACGTTCACGTGCCGGACGGGTCGACTCTTAACATAGTCTACCCAGAAGCTTTGCGCTGAAACATTTTAATTTGATCTAAAAATATTAGCAATATATTATCTTAATAAAAAACAAGGAGTTACACGCTGACCGAGTCGTGGGTATAGCGTGGGTATATTATAATATTCTGCGGTTACTTATATTTTTCAACAGTTTTGTGGATTGGCATATTATATTACTATTGCCCTTCTAAAATACGAAAGTGAATCTGCCTGTTACGTCAAAACTATGAGGGAGGACATCTGCTAATTTTTTTTCGAAAAACGACGGAAACGCGGACGAAGTCGCGGGCAAAAGCTAGTTAGTAATATAAATACGTCACTGTCACACTAAACCTCTGCAAGGTAAGGGAAGTTGCTTGCATTTTTTCCTTACAGAGAGGAGAGAGAGGAATTTGTTTACAAATAAATAAATAAGATTAACTATAATCGCTACATAACATATTATAATCATTTATTGTAATTGTGTATAATAGAGATATCTATAAATTAATTGTTAATTTTATATTCTTTAAATAACATATTATTCTGTAGTAATGAAATAAAATATTATTTGATAGGTTTTAATTAAATTTATTTTGATATTAGCTTATTGCTTATTCAATAAGCTTTTATCCCGAAACATTTCGTCGTTGTTATAAATCAGCTTACGAATTGTTTTGGACTACAATCACAATAAAACTAAAAACGTATGAAAGTTAGATGTAGAGCGCAAACAAAGACACTGGAAACAATTATTTAAAAATAAAGCTAGCAAAAAAATTTTGGACTGCAAAGAATTTTAAAAATAAAAATAATTGAAATATATTCCCGCTGCAGCCTAAAAAAAGAATATCCGGATTAAAAGACAACTTTTAGATTTATGTTGCGTATTATGCTTAAATTGAAAATATATAAAAGACAATATACGACTCTCGAAATTAGTTAATTTAAAAAAAAAAAATATTTCTATACTGTACCCTTACTTATTTCATAGCCTTTATTAACATCTACTTATTATCCACAAAAGAACTAATTTATTTGTTATTTTATACACATTTATTTGACTATACAACGATTACTAGACTATTATGTATTTTCATAATGTAATAAGTAATATTTAAATGCATAAGTCGCATAACTCAAATTAAATCATCTACTTTATTGAACAGGAGATAAAGCCACTTCCCAATTAAAATGTTAATTGCTGACTGGATGTAAAATTGGAAAAATCTTCATATTTAATTAATGGTGCTATTTAATTAATACTTCAGTTCAATTTTAATTATCCTCATAGTCATAGGTGGAATAAAGATAAAATATTAGTTGTTTGTTTGCAATAAATGTTATATTTATTTAGGTACACTTGTTTAGAAGAAATCAAACTAAGCTAAGTTATTTACACTTATTTAATTGAGAAGGAATTTACAGCAACAATTAAAGGAAGAGTCCCTCTACATTTTAAAAGATTCAATAACCTGATAAGTATTGATCAACAAGATAGTTGTTTGTAGTCAATTTAGTGTCTTTTTCGAGGATTTTATTAACATGACGGCATAGAAAATATTATTTTAAATATTTTTTTATTATTAAATAAATTATTAAATTATTTTTCTTGAAATTTCAAATGCTCCTGGTAAACATTTGAAGAATATTTGCAGCATATTAGCATCTTTCCAGAACATGAAAAGTAGGCTACGTATTTATTTCTTAATTACTTTCACCATAAAATTTACAGATCATAATTTGTTATCACTGTACCATTTATACTCCAATGTTTCAAATTTATATTTGCATGTCCTCAATGTTAACCGGTCACCTGCTCACCGGACCAAATTATCTGCTAATTTGTTTAAGTATCTAATACATAAACAGAAATATTTTTATTATTTATTGTAATAATAAAAGTATTTTATAGCTATGCGAGAAGACATTGGAAAATAAAGAATAATAGCTTTTATTTATAAGATACAAAGTAGATAACAACGCTTAAAATGTCATATACGCGTGTCTCACATATTGGCAACTTCGTTATTTGTACATTGTAAAGGTAAGTATGTCAACAATACATTCAACAACAACAACATTTTCATTGCACATACTTCGTGTAAACCTCATTGTTTGTTCTTTTGTATAAACCTTATATTTATTATTTTATAGTACTCAAATATTATCAATATGTTTCAATTGAAAGACTGAATTGAACATAAATTAAAAAGTACGTTTAGAAATGTATACGAAGCATTCATTAACTATTGATGTTATACTAAAAGATCTACATAAATATTGTGATATTGATACACTTCATAGTGTCTGAAGTATGTGTTATAAAACTTAAATTAAAATACCTATTAAACAACACATCCATCGTAACATTTTTATCTCGTTTCGTTTTCTTCGAAATAATTATATACCTGTATATACTAACCATTCTTATAATTCCAATCATCCCTATAAATCAGAACTTCATCATAAATAATCTCTCAGAGTAAATTCCTGCGGAATTGCTGAAGGAATTTCTCGAATTGAGCCTTTATTATTTGTTCAAATAATAATCGACAAAAAAGCTTTTACGTCGGATACTTTGGAATTAGATTTTGTCATATAATTTACGGAAATTATTTTAATATACTGGTTAAATAATGAATAAAATAGAATTAGCAAAGCAAACTAATATATAACTTTACATATAAAGTCTATTTTGGCAAATTTAAATTAAAAGCTGGAAGTTTTTTCTTGTAAAGGTATTAATGGTTGCCTGTTTTATTATAAACGAAGATGCACTGCTAGCTTTGGAAGAAACTAGATCTCCTTTGGGCCAGACAGAAAACATAAGAAGATGTGAATAATATAGCTTCCAATATAATGATTAAAGTAATATTATATATTAATATCTTAATTCTATATACCACTCAAGTGTTAAACTTGTGACATTTTAATTTACATAACAAGAAAAATTGTTTACTTTAGCAGCGGATAGCAAATTTTGTACTTTATACTATTTGTCATCTCAACGTTATAGCTATTTATCGTCCTCATCATACATCCTTCCGTCGCCGCCTCATATTGTTACCATATTATTATTTCCCTAGGGCTAAATAAATTTTCAATGAGTATCGTACTTTTACCTTCTATTTGGAAGCTACAAAATTACAATGGTGTTCATGTTTAATTTAAAGCATTCCATTGTAATGGAGTAAAGCGGTATTCTTAGGTTATTAAGCAGTAGCTATAGCTGATATCAATCATTTAAAACTTGATAAAATGTTTAAGAAGTTTCGACGCTCAAATAAATAATTGTGTCTTGTAGATATATTTACTATTAATCTAGTTTAAATGAATGACAATAAAAATCAATCGTTTCAAACCTGTTATCAAAGTATTACAGCAATTATATTTTACGTTAAATTATTTGCAAAATCAACTTTGTTTACGCTTTAATTGAGTCTGAGATGCGTCGTTTCCCATTTTTAAACATGGTGTGTATATAATATAGCCAGATACTAGAAATTTATTTTCTCTTTCAACTCTAACTAAATTAATAGACTATACCATCAGCCTCAAATGAATGTTAAAAAAAATCAGAACAATACTATTTTGTACATCAATATTGTTTGAAGATATAATATTTTTCAACCTTTTAAATAATATTTATGTTTTCACAAAAATGAAATCATCATTATAAAATCATGTTTTGTTACGAATTGTCATCCTGATACTGTGCTTTTATTTCAATTGTACTTTGAGAAATAATATTTTAAAGCTGATAAAAAAATAATCCGGCATTGTTAATGTTGTTTATAATAATTTTATTATGTTTGAATGTTCTTTTTCTTTTTATGATTTATTATTTATATATAGATAGCTTTAAACTTAATTTACTCTTCTTAAACATACATCTAATAGCGGATTAAGCAATGACTGCAATTATGTATAGACGTTCCTAATAAAATTATTAACATACAACAACAACAATAATTCCGATTGATTTTACTTTGAAGTTTAATTTAAATTCCACGCATATTTTGCTTACTCTCTGGAGTTAATAACAGTAGTAGGATTTTAGTAAGAGGATTTGTTTTACTTTCATATTAATAAATTAAACTTCGCAAAAATATAGATTAAAGTAATCTCATATATTTTTAAAGTAAAATTACTTATAAACAAAAATATGATTGAATGTAACAAAAAAACATTTAACTATTTAACAATAAAATTTATATTATAATGTTACAAATAGAAACACTTTAATATATCATATTTTATAAAACAATCATGTAAGTTAGTTAATATTATATTATTTATATTAATATTATCAAAAGGAAAGATAAGTAGCTGCGGCAAAAAGGGATACGGTGGACGTAGGTTGTATATTATCCGGTTGAAATAAAAAAGTTTTTCATGAAAACCAATTAATAACTGCGGTCCTTACGAACCCTGATTTATAGCAATGTGGCCGGAGTGGCGAAATACAACCAGGAAACATAATATTATGTTTTACTTCTGTATTTTGATTCAGGGCTATCTTTTTGTTAAATTTAGCAGTAATTCACTAGAAACGTGAACTTTATATTGTAGAAATGACCGACAAGATTATATAAAAATTGTATTGTTTTAATGAAGGTAGGTTTTTTACAAAATGTTATTGATCAGTTACAATTATAATTAATTCGTCTAAACCCGGGGTTGGATTCACTACAAAACCCAATGAATATTACTTTGAACTACGGCAATCATTTAGTATAGAACTAATCTACTTACTAGGTAAAGATATGTTTAACCTTTTTAGGCCTTATATATTTGTAGTTTTTCTTTTCAAAATTATTTTTCTCTCAATGGTATTTCATTAAGCAATTAGTCAATCATATATTCATGGCATGAAGGAGATGATAAAAGCCTGAGAATACCTTTACTTTGAATACATATATGTAATAATGTCCGTAGTATGTCGTATATTAGTATAATACGTAGGTAATTTTGGTTAGAAAGATAGTGAGGATTTTATAAATCCTTTACAATACTAATTATAAAAAAGTTACATTTGTTTTAAAATTATTCACCAATTATTGATGTTATTACTTTCTTAATGTTAATAATGTTATGTTGTGTAATATCTATCTTATCAAATTGTACATACATTATACAAATAAAATTACAGTACATGTTTACATTATTATTTCGTTTTTTTTAATCAATAGTTTTTGCGTACAAGCGCAAGAAAGTATTTCAATATATATAATTTATATTGAGGATTCTCGTGGATCTTATTTTATGAACTAAACACTTCACTTCAGTCTAATAAACTTGGTTTTATTATTATAACACATTATAGTAAATACAGCGTCGGTCCTACATCTTACAATATTCTAGAAGGGCCTCTCGCATAGACAATATAAACCATGTACCATAGACTACATATAAAACAGATTATATAATTGCATATATCATCAATTTATACATTTATTATGTATTATATTACACCATATTTTTAACCATATGTACATATATATCACGGCTGTATTTATATATAATAAAAAAAATAACGAATATGGACTTTCTTGCCATACATTAAACCAACAACCATGTTATTGACCTACTACTCGTATGTGTCTGATTTTCATGAGTATAATATAATAAATATTAACTACTCATATTAATTATAATGTAAACGACATATCTCTTATTCATCACGAATTATTCTAAGGAGGTATGTGGTATTATTGTTCACTTACACAAAGTCTAATTATCCAGTAATATGTATATATCAACTAACGGTCTGCTATTATGAAAGCCCAATAGTTGAAGGGATCGGTCAAAATAAAATTATAATTATAAAATATTGAATATGATATCTTTCAAATGTTGCAATTTTTTTTTTATTATAAGGACGGATAAATAATAAAGGAGGAAAAGAAGGAACATGATAGCTCCAGCATCAGAATGATATAGCAGTACATATGTGCAAGGTCGAATTCGCTCTTGGTGTTCATTTTGTTATTCGTATATTTATTTTAAATTATATATAATTATAATTTCATGTTAGTGGTAGACCTTTCTAAGTCTCTAATTTATAGAAAATAAATAATTCGAAATCAACCCATTCAAAAAATTTATTCTAAAATACCTACCGATGTCGCTGTCTCTCATAAAACTGTCCCCTATTATAAAGGTAAAGGCGCTTAGATCTCAGTACGTGACCCGCAGTAATCTCTCTAATCGCGATATAAAATTTTTGCTGCTTTGTTGAAGTTATATTATTATAACTTGTTGTAATCAACAACTTAAGACATTGTTTTTTTTTTTGCCGATATAAAAACTCGACAAAGGAAAAAGTAAATAGGAAATATTGTCAGGATAAAAGCAGTAGAGATAACCTTTAACGCAACCTAAATATAGCATACGTATTCTATTGCTAATTCGACTCCATGCGAATAGAATATTTAAGCTAATCTTAACTTAACCTCTTCTATTAAAAGCGGAAAAGTGCCATACACGTAAACTTTTATGTATTAAATAACATTATTGGTTTATTATAGTATTTTGATATCATAGGGAGGTCCTTGACTGTGTTTTATATTCGGAAATTCGGAAATGTATTTCATTATTTTTTTGTCTTAAATAATGTATTGATCTTTGAAACCGAAGCAGTATTTTTGCAGATATCAAAGTTCAATTAGAAGCAAAAAAAACGAATTATCCGCTTTTTCTATTATTGTATTGACTAAGGTATCATGCAAATGCGATGGCTTGGAGAGACGGTTTTAATAATATTAATTCCCTGTAATATTACTTCGGTTACTGCAGCAGCAAGCACTAGTATCATCGGAATAGAGAAACAAGTTTACCCCCTTCGATATGATGCCAATAAACAGACTGCATTTAGTCTACTAATTTCTAATACCGGACTCAATGGCTAGCAAATATACTGCAACGCTAGCCATAAATAATTAAACTTCATTCCGTATCTAGTAATAGTCATCCATTCCAATTTATTTCATATAATTTGAAATATGTTGCTTTTAATTTTTCTAATAAAATAATTAACTAAAAAAGTACATTTCAGGTACTTTCAAACATTAATAAAGTTTTTGTCGTTTATTTATATTTTCATTTATGTAGTGTATATTTTTTTAAATAATATGTTTTAATTTTATAGAAAGGAAGTCTAGATTATTGTTTGATTCAGACAGTCATATCTAGAATAATAGTGATTATTTCGTTCTAGTTAAATATCTACCATTTTCTGTGTATAAAATTTTAAGAAATATAATTAAAAAAATCTATAATGGTTAGATATCAACCACCACAGCAGAGTGAACGGAGGGGAAGAAATTTCTTCATTTATAATATCAAAATTGATAACCGACCTTTATGGACGATGCATGCGCCATCTTTAAAGTATAATGAATACTTTATCGATATCATCGTGATAAATCAATGTTTATGTGTCCTTGTAGCAGATGTAGTAAATATATTATCTTTAATTTGTATGCGTTAAGTAAACTATACTCGTATCCGAATTAAATAACCTTTTAATTTTTACTTGTGTTACTTAAATAGAGCTTGTATTTTAAACCCTAATAATATATAAAACTTATTTAAATCTTAACATTTCCAAACCACAAACAGAAAAATTAAACAATATAAAATATTTACCCGAAACAATAGTATGAAAAAAGCATTATAGAATAGTAAGTAATTAAGAATAGTAATGCCCAAACTTATTAATAATATCATATAATATTGATTGTTATTGTGAGTTTGCTTTTACTGAGAGATTCTTTTATATTTCCATAATTTGTTGATATTCTATTAAATTATTACTTGTTTGCTCAGGACGTTTAAGTAAAGGTAAAAAAAGAACTAATACTCTTTTGTTAAGGTTTATTTCTTCATATTAATTAAAAAAAGACAACACTGAAAAGCTGTTTAACATCAAAAAGGTCGACTTCTCTTTCTTCCTAGTAATTAAGGTTTTTAATAAAAAAAAATGAGACACAAGTAAACTCTCAAACCAGACCGCTCCTTATGTGTTTTACTTTCGTAATTAACTAAATACAAACATAATCACCGAAATGATATTGCTGTAAAGATAAACTTTCACGGCTGAATAGGGTTATCATTATATCAAGACATTTTAAAGTTAAAAATAAAATGCCCTAACTTATATAACTGAAAACTGTTTGAGTAAAAAAGTAAAGAAATGTATTTAGAATTATATTAAAAGGTGGAAGTCAAATAAATATTAAGCATATAACAACACACTATAACACCTTTTTTTATAAACGGATAGTAATGTTAAGATACATAGAAAGATATGTATATCATTTTTTTGACAATGAGATTTAATTGTTGGTACAATGCAAGGTGATAAAATGTGAGATTTATATGTAATTTTGACTTAGAATATTATTATATAGAAAAGTATCGAAGAGAACGTCCCATTTTAACATATCTTTCAAAATGGCGATCTTTCTGGTTTTAGTCATTTTTTGATAATTATAAAAATAAATATCACTAAGTCTAGATAGTTTTTTCCAATGAAGAGCAGTCATACAAGATGCAATTACTTTTTATTTATAAAGATTATTTATTATGATATTTGTATTGATATAATACAAGATCATAAAACACATATCCTGCCACCGAGAGTTGACTGAAAGTGGTTCCTATATCTTCCTTGTGACTAGTAGCGCAAAACCGAATCCTCATCTCTCTTTCTTCTCCAAAGAAAATTTCTCACATTTGTCTATCATTTACAGAAAACAATTTATAGTAAGGTAAAGTATAATAAAGGAATCATAATATTCATATTGTGATTTAGGTTAAAGTTACAAAACAATGCGACATATTATAATAAATAAATCTACCGAATCTAAAATGTTTTCAAGCTCAAAATAATACCGTGATCAAAAACAATTTAGATTGTTGTTCTATCATCTGTTGTATTTTGGA
This sequence comes from Melinaea marsaeus rileyi, assembly GCA_918358865.1. NCBI lineage: Eukaryota > Metazoa > Arthropoda > Insecta > Lepidoptera > Nymphalidae > Melinaea > Melinaea marsaeus. The sequence goes on from OU911085.1 coordinate 13,208,480, forward strand.
AATAAATTGTTCACTCATCTGAGAGTTAACAGTTCAGTGAGTTTATGTACACGTGTTATTCAGAATAAATTTCAACTTGTTAATTGAATGAATATAAGTAATTTAAATTGCACCTTGTTTGTTAATCTCTTTTGTTACGTACTCGTATTATAGTTTTCAGAATTTAATTTCATTTATTAAAAATATACCTATGCCCTGATGGATGATATTATAACTATATTGTTATACTTATGCGAGTACATTTGTATTTTTAAGACATATATCCAGTAAGGGTTAACTTAAAGATTTCCCGCTCGTTATATTTTCTTTTGTTTAATGAGCTTGTTGACCGACTTTATGTATGCAAGGTTAACAAATTGCTTGTTGTTATGATTAAGGTCAATATAAACCTTAATATAATAAAGAAACAACCTTAACAAAAGACAAAGATATCGTGAACCGCTTTCGCCAGCTCTTAGAAAAAAATAAGTTACCGAGCAAGGGGTAGATTTGAAAATTAAATGATGTTTTTTTATAAATATATTTTCAGTAAATTAATAAGTAACGTTTGTATTTATTTTCATTATCAATTTGATATATTTGATTATAGATTGTTATACTTGTAATATAGTGACGTTCAATCTCACCATACTCTCATCTTCATCAAACTCAAGATCTTGTTATAAAGGACAGCGATCTTCTTACCAGATATTTATTTATTTGAGTATAATATAAAAAGAGTTAAAAATAGAATATTTTAACTACTAGTATGATTTATATATGAAAGTAATAAAATATAACTATAGTTTTAAACCACAACATGACTCTTGTAATGAACGCTGAAACGAATCTCATGTTTCAATTGTTGAAAGGTGAAGCTATAGATTTAATTAAACTGCGGACTTTGTGTAGTATAATATAATACTTAATGATAACCAGCATTAGTTTCCACCTTATTTAACCTATAGTATTATGAATCATTTTAAAATAATGTCACCTCTTATACATGTAAACGTACTTTTATGACATTTACATTTTTAATCCTTTTTTTTTTGTTTTCATTATTATTTTAGACTAACTTAGTATATGACTAGAAAAAATGATTTGTGTGATAATAAAAATATCAACAAAATTAGTATTAATAGATAACCTAAACTTTAATGTCATGGAAATAATATAGCATTCCTTTTTAGAAAAGCCAAAAGGGTTTAAATTCTTTATGACCTTAGTACAATTCACATCATGACATTTGTTTTAAGTCTTGACAAATTAAACAGAACTGTAACATTAAACTGTCAAGTTACTAAAGGCGTTAGTAAGGACCTTTATTTTACTGTAACTTTATGAATAAATTAAATTAGCTTGTTTATAATGTAAGGGTTGTTTTAGACTGAAGTATTTACAAACCTTTTAAATATATGTGTGAGTAGGTATTTAAATTACTACAGAAGTGAAATTTATACGTAACAGCATACCTATTCTCAAATTAATTGTCTTAACAATTGATAGAAGTAAATATAAATCATGATTAGAGTGATTATTAAATAAATACATTTACATTTGAAAAGCATTATTTTGTTTAAATAAAAATGTTAATAGGCCGCCATTTTCCCTATTTTTGTAGTTTTACTTAAATTCTCATCTAATGTGAAAGAACAGGAATCCTGTAATTGCCGTAATAATTTTTACGTTTTGTCTTATTAAGATCACATTACATTATATAAAATAAATACATTTTTAATTATAATGCATATATATCGAATAGCTAAATCAATTTATAAGGTAAATAACGTTTTCACTGCAATTTTTTTAAAAGAATATAATAGTAATTTCAAAATCTGCTAAATTAATTCTGATTAAGCAAACAGTTTTCTATATAACTTTAGAAGTTCCTCTTGTATATTAAGATGTTAAAAAAAACTTAAAGAGTTATTATTTGACTTGACAACAAATTTTTATTATTATATTTATCTACGAGAAGCTAGGTGTAATAAATAAAACACAAAAAGGTTGCAATAAAATGCTTTATTCAAAATAAGTTTAAAGCAAGGAAAGCGACCCAGCTCTCTTTTAATGTAAAGCAATAAAAAATGTAGGTTTATTATTTCGGTAACTTCTTTTACTGGAATTAAAAAAATACATGTATTGGAGAAGGAACATGGTTCATTTTTAACTGGTTTTTAGACTTCATGCTAATAATTCAATTTAAAAGAAACATTATCTTTTAAACAAGGAAGTAAAATTTTAACATTTAAAAAAATATATTACTATTTCTGAAGACTGCCTCTTACTTAATCTCCCTACGAAATAAGATACTAGATGTAGCTAAAATTAAAAGTGACTTGAGTTAATCGTAATAGCATTATTTATTTCTTTCAGGCCGACCTGCTGCTCTAGAATTAAAATTCATACCAGTTCATTCAGTCGTTTTAGAGATTTTCTTATGGTCACATTATTATATAGACAAAAGGTAACAAATATGATAGGGAGATAGAAACATCACTAGGCTTATTTCTTGTAACTTGAAATGCTTAGGGGATTTACACCTCGCGTTAAGTCACTGAAACCTTTTCAATCCCGAATTTTATTATACGGATTTCTTGTTAAATCTTGAAAGTGAGTGTGAAACGGGGTTTATTTATAAATAATGTTTACATGATCTCCTAAACTTTATTGTTTCTATAATATAGTTGGACAGTATAAATCGGTATTATTGTTATGATTATAAGTATATAAGAATAATATTCTTAACAGATTTGACACTTTCGTAATATTATAATTTTAACTAAATATATGACATAATATATGCTTAATATATAGTGATATTAGGAGGATCTTCTTTAACTTGTACAGTATATGTGATTGAGTTTAAAAGATAGGCAGTTTTATTTTAAAGACACCTAATTTTAGAAAAGATTATGCCTTTTAGTTCGTTCTTTGTTTTAAATAATACAATAAACAATAAATTATAAATTACAAAATATTTTTTTCAAATATACTTATATTGATTCATTTGATCTTCTAAAGGTCAGGTCAATAGGTCAAGGATGTAAGGTAATGTATGTATATTTTATTTCGCTGCAAAGGTTTCTTAAATGTTTCCTTAAAAAATAAATGAGCATTTCTTATTTTATTATTATGTTTAACGAAATAATAAAAAACGGAACATTGTAAGAGTAAAAATGGTAAGTTTATAAATTGTTCAGACAAAACGAATCTAATATAGAACTAGTATTACATATTTTTAACCATTTCCTACACTTATTTTAGCAACCTTCACCAATTATCTTAAAAATATGAATTAAAAAATAACTAAAAGTGGAAGAGAACTAGCGGATACATTAAAAAGGCACTGAATAAGTGAGAACAGTGTGCTAGAAACGAAACGGCCCTTCCATTCGCTACGGTGAAGGAAATTGGTGGAAGATAAAGGATTGATTTTCATGGTGGCGATAAAAGACGGAAGAGTGTGGAGATAACATCAGATAATAAAGATTATGTTTCAGAACTTCAGGTAATTTTGGGAAGTGTTGTAAAGGAACTTTCTTGTAAAAAGTGCCTAAACATCTGTTAAGAAAATAAACAAAATTACCACATGATTGGAAATAACTTAAAAATCTCAACTATTATGTTTAAAAATATTACTAACTTAAACGTTATACAATTGTTCCCAGTAACTTAAAATTAATAAAATCTCCGAGAGAGAAGTTATAGGAAAAAAGTTCATAACTCTCAATAATTTAATACAGAGAGTTGAAACTGAAGTGAAATATTCAGATCCCAAGACACAAAGTTACTGAAAATCAATTGTTGCATTTACAACATTATTCAATATTTAATTTGCATTTGATCATGAGAATAGTAGGTCACTAATAAAAATAATTTTTAACTTTACAATTTTTTTTTGCTCGAATCCATAATTGTAACTATATATATCTAAGTGGTTCCACAGACGTTAATTATATCGGAATTTGAATATCGACTATTTTCACACTCAACCAACTGTATAAGTTTTGAAATTGAATTTATTGTGTCATATAACTATTTATACTATCTAGCATAGCGTTACGAACAGGTTTTCAAGCCGATGGCAGCGCCCAACCAGTATCATTATCTAAATTTGGTAGACGACATTGATTTATTGCAATGGAAATTAATGAGCTATTTCTGAATCCAAGATGTGTTTCGTTACTGAATTTAATAATGCGTACGTGTTAGTATATTATATCCATGACCTAGAATGATAGTACATGATAACACTGTCAATGTTGTAAATATTTTTAGATAGTACCTCCGATTTATAGTATTCTATTGAAGATCATATGTCCACATACAGAGAAAAGCAATAGATCCTCAATTATAAAAAATATATCAAAACTGATTAGACATAAGGATGCAACAGATAATTATACATCGCCAAAGTATAAATTTTGAGAATTTAGAGCCGCGCCTCACTGGAACTCCTAACAGTATTACTGTGGCTTTATGTTCGACCTAGGGAAATGAGTTTATTAATTTATCTCATCGATAGAATATAATGGATAGAATAAAACATCTGCCTCAAAACCCGATTTAACATATTAAAGCGTTTAATAATAGCTTTTGCATCGAATTTCCTGTTTTTTTAATAAAGAAAAACCAGTATTTCTCCAATATTACCGCCCTCCTTCGTTGAAGTAACTGAACCCCTGCGGGACAAACCAAGAGCGTGAACCTGCGTTAGATGGCGTTCTATTTGAAGGACACTGGTATGCTATCGTAGCGGTCAAGATTCTCTCTTCCCCCAAGCGGTGAGTTTGCGTCAGTGACAGCCTTTGTGATAAAGACAAAAGTATAGGAAACATCTGTTTTATTCCAATTATTTTGGGCCTGCGTAATACCTGTATATCAATTTATTCCATGAAAGATTTCGGTTAACGAGAATTAAGATTTTTGAATATAATGGGTCGTTTGAATACAACTAATGACTACTTTGAAACTAACTATGACATTCATATGGATAAATATTAAAGAATTATATGTAACAGTCATCCCTTTTGTCCCACAGCTTGAATGGAGGTTAAATTGATAAAAATAACAAAATTTCAAATCACAAATAGTTTACTTACACTAATATGAATTAATGTTCTTTAAATATTTCAAGATATTTAGTCACTATTGAGACATTTAAAATAGTTTAGCATGTGACACACCATAGGTTATATTATCTTTTATTTGGATTTTTCTGAATTTGATGAAATAAAAAAAATATATATTTTAATTCCACAGACATTCATTTTTATAAATATTTTATTATTGCTGCTATTTTAATGGAAGTGCTATCATACAGACATCTTTAATATAACAGTCAGTCAGACTGACTATATAACTCTAACAGTATTAAACATATTAAATGTTAGAGTAAAGCAATTTCTATTTTATCTATAAATTATATTTAATGTGCAACGCTGACATAATGTTCCCTGTCGATTTAAGTTTCGCCGCACGAAGCTGGAAGCTATAATTTAAAGTATTGACTTAATTAGTATTATAGTTTTATCGAAGAGCCAGCGAATATTTTCTAACTTTAAACACATTAATAACTTTTTTATTACTATTATATTATACAAAATATAATTTATGTAAATAATACTCTAAAGCAATTTGAAAAACGATAAGAAATAAAACAAAATTCGACTGTCGGAAGTGAGTTTATTTAATAATTAGTAAATTAATAATTAATCCTTAAATTATATAAAAGCTTACATCTTTATATAATTTCATGAGTTCTTGAAAAAATAATCTTTATTATATTGGAATTAATTATTCGTTTGTGTTAACTATAAGGTTTAAGAAAAATCCGATCGTTTAATTAATAGAAGGAATGATTTTATACATAGATTTAAAATATTGTAGACGTAATTTTTTAGCTGAAAAAAACAGAATATGTTTTTTAACTTACTAATAATCAAGAAACCTAAATTACTTTTGGACCTACTACAGAACTTAATTATAAACTCAGAAATAATCCAAACAATAGTCAGAGGAATAAATATGGTGCAATTATAATCAAGTATTTCTTTGAATTAAACAATTTTTTAAAATATATTTAACGGACCACTTAATAAATTGAAACTTTTCTTGCAATAGTCTTTCAATATATTTTTGTAAATCAATATTTTAAGCCAATTTTTCAATATTTTACACATATTTGCCATTGTTAATTGAAAACTGAATACAGTATCACAATATTGGATATTTCACAAACTTACTATTCACACAAAAAGCTTGAAAAATAATATAAACTTCGCAATATGCAAATAAATATAATAACCTAAAACTTATACTTGTAAAATAGATAATAATTCAGTAGATACTCTATCTTACAGTAACATGATTTTTAAAAATAAAATTTAAAATCTATAATGGAATTCGTATACATTAAAGATATTGAATAACTCTCATCACAAATATTTTTCTGAAAACTTTTAAACTAGTTTTAAATTAATTATAAAATTAAAAAAAAAACAATCTCTAGGAAACCGTCCCGGCGCTCTACCACTACCATTCCGAAGCTACCGAATATAACATTTCATATGTTATATACTAAGCTTTATCGCGAGAGAGGTGACATCTGTTATGTTTCCTATGAAGCTCGGAACCAATGTTTCTAACATTGCAATATACAAGAACATTGAACTGATGCTACAACAAATTGATATTTTTAAATTTAAATTAATATTTGAAAATGTCTATTCAACACACAGATACTAAAAATTAAATAATACCACATACAACATTTAAATTCAGTATTTGTTGTCCAGATATTATGTGCTTGGGGAGAATTATAAATATAAATATATATTCTTAGTGAATTGAAAAACATAAATTCGCTAATACACAAACCAACACGCAAAGATTAATCATTTATTATTGTAATCTAATGGAAGAAAATATTCGGATATTTATTTGATACACCTGAGGTAACCTTAAAAAGACCTAATAAATAATTATATCATGGGAAAAGATAGTGACATCATCGGGATAATTTGGATCAAATAACATTATATTTGAGATTTAAAACTCTGTTTTTATCAAGTGGAGTGGGATCCCGGATATTATACAAATAATATAAATAATTAAGAAACCGCCATGCAACCTGATACTGGAGTCAATATTTCAGAAGGATATAGTTAGTAACAATACAAACTGACACTTCCATTTTATTTATATGTATAGATATAAATAACGGTCTTAAATATATATGCAATTGACTAGATAGTAGTAATTGCTAGCCCTTCCAATAATCCTCAAAATAAACTAATTGAAATTGCAACCAATAAATAATAGAAACGGTGTTCTTATTTCAACGCAATTGAACTATCGTGTGATATACTCACGCGACGTTAGATCTTGTGGACTAGACTTTTTAGCTTACTTTGCTTTAGCTTTGTGCTTAGTAAAGAAAATCTATTAAGGTGTGTACTGTACTCTCGGGTTCTCTGTACTTGTGTGGGTGACTGTACTCTCAGGTTCTCTAATTCCATAGAATAATATTATGACGTAGTATTAAATACAGCTGCGCCTTACAAAAATATTCGACAGGATAATGCCATGGTATATTTTTCTTCTTCAGAATGATTATTTTATATTACATGACAACGTGTAATGATCATGGGTCTTTTTAATTTGTCACTTGCCATACTTAAAAATTAAGGTTTCATATCTCAAATTTACTTAAGAAAAAATTATTAAAAATATTAAATTTAAGAACAATACTAATATTGGGCCCTATAATAATATTGTATAGTAAAATATTACAAGGAACATATTATAGATAAAGTAAAATTATATGTTTTGTCTTGGTTGAAATAAAGTAAAAATGTAAAAGCTATTTACTATTTTAATATGGATTTATTATCATATAAATAAACTTTATGGAAGTGGTTGTTTTTTTTATTATTTAAATATATATTTATATACTTAAGGGCAATATTTCCATTGCTTTCAATTAGAACTAAGGGTGCGATAAGAAAAATTGGGCTTAAGATGGATTTGCATTCTTAATTAAACATAATTCTTACCTTATTTATCTTTACCTCTTTTCTTACTTAATCGTATTATTTCGTAGTAAAGAATTATGTATGAAAAAAAACCTAATTAATTACACACATATATATAAATCTATATTTATACGTGTATTACAATTTAATACACATTTAATATTTATAAAATATATGTATATATTTAAAAAAAATCAGTTAACAGTTACCTATTAAATATGAATATATCTGAATTGCGATACATCTGTTTCACAGCCCTTAATTATAGGTATAGTTTGTCTGTGATATAAATCAGGCGTTACAACTCGTATTCACATTTTCACTTGAGGCTTAAGTCATACACAATTTCATCGTCTCTCGAGAGTGATAAATGGTTGGCGTGAAAAAAGCGGATTTTTTCGGAATGATCGCTTATTATGTAACTCGTGCGATATTATTATTTTTTACATTTACGTTAAAAGAAAGGTGTGTAAAGCATTTTATATAAATTTATGATTTAAGCACTTGTAATAAAATATTATAATGAATATTCAATGTTAACTTACCAATATTGTACAAAAGTATTTAGTTCTTAGAGAATTTTCCGATAATCAATATGCGTAGTCAATGTTGATTTCAATATGTATTAAATAATTAATGATTTATATTACATACATACTTGTATTTAAATGTACAATTCTATATTCGTTTTGCTTTCACGTCTATTAATAATAAAGATAAAAATAGAAATGAAGTTATTATTCCAATTCGAAACAAAATATTTGTTTTCAAAGAATTGGCTTTGATGAAAAACTATAAAATAGAGAATTTTTAAATAACATTTTGTGTAAATACTAATTGACTACGTGTAAAACCATAAAAAAATAATCATATGATTTGGAATTTATATTTTCAAACACGACTACTTAAAACAATAAAAAAGACACATCATATTTAAATGAGTGAGCTTTTGTAATTTTATTTTAGCATTGTTTGCTGTAACCGAACGCCTGTGGTTTTATTATTATGACGCTTTATTAATGAATACTTGTATATACATTTTTTACTTTGTATTTAATAAATACGAAATGGGAACATCATCATCTTAGAATATGAGCGTATAGATTAACCTTTTGTCAGAAAACCTTAAGCATTCTTGTAAAAGAAGCGATTTTATTATATTGTCGGTACTGTTTTTATTCGCGACTAGCAGACCCGGTCACGCGTTGCTGTGACTATTGTTTTGATATATTACATTGTAGTAAACTATTTAAAGGGTAACGTTCAGTGTACATCTGTCATGAAAACCATAATGTTTTTTTACTGTCGATATTAAGCAAAAATCAAAACAAAATAATTATAATTATTTTTTAAATTTTATTTAAGTTTATAACACTATTTGTATATTACAAAGTTTTTAGTAAATAACTTGGAATACTAAACTTACGAATAAGGTAGGTAGGGTAGATACCTCATTCGTAATTACTCAATTCAGTCAATAGATACCGCCATCTTTTAGAATTGTTAGGAGCTAACTGCAAAATAATTAACAAAAAATTTGCAATAAAATAATATGGCGACTATGAATTGAGTTGAAACTTATTCTATCTTTTAAGTTAGGTCAAACTGTACGTGGTGTGTAAATTTATTAAAATCGCTTAAGTAGTTAAGGAGTCCATCGCGGACAAACAACGTGACACGTGATTTATATATATTAAGCATTCTGGTGGTTTTTTTTTTATCATTTAATATTTTAAATAATATGATAAATAAATCTTAAAATTATCCTTAATTTTAATATGTTACTTTATCATTTTAATAAGATGTTCATAATTAAAACTATTTCGTGGTTTTACTAAAGCATATAATAAAAGTTAAACTCAAATCATTTAAATTTTAAAAGAAAAATCATGAAAAATGAATAAATACAACACTTTTTATACAACTCGGCAGACTTCGTTCTGTCAAATAGATTTGGAATGTGGCAGTTTATATTTCGACCTTAAGATGTTTTTACTCTGCTGACCCTCACATATAGCCCTATCATTATGGTGACGGTTCTGTTCAGGAGAATTAAAGAAAAAGGTCAGCTCGGATGACCTAAGTATCTTCGCTTCCACGAACTTTGGCCACCCTTTTGAGACGCACTAAAAACCCCGACTGGGATGTCTTCCAGAGTGCTTCAAACTAAGAGGGGAACATACGGTTCAAACCTGATTGAAAAATAATCTAAAGGGATAATGGGAACCTAAAGGTGACAAATATTTATAAAGTGGGTGCTTAAATGAAAAAACGTGGATATAATTAATTATTTATTACTATTAATATTATATAGGGTTAATAACCTATGAAATAAAGAAAAATGAAATAAAACGTATATAAGTATTTTCAGTTATCGCGTTATTGTAAATCAAGTGAATCATAATTATTAACAAAAATCTGTTTTATTTTTATTTTAGTGCTTTATGATACACAATGTTTTTTGTTTGATTACCTGGTGAATATACAAACAAATCTGATGGCTTTCCAATATGGGAACAGACAACATACAATTGACCATGTGAAAAACATGGGTATTCTAGATTAATACCACAAACGCCTAATGATTGCCCCTGGGACTTATTTATGGTCATAGCAAAAGCAAGCCGCACTGGAAACTGTAGTCGTTTAAATTCAAACGGTACATCAGTCGGAATCATGGGGATGCGTGGTATCATAACGTCTTCTCCTTTATACTTTCCTTTCAGTATAGTTGCTTCTATCACGTTGTTCAATAATTTTTTATCGCTAACCGTGTGCCGTTGCAAAGACGCGCTTGGTTGATATTTCTCAACATTATAACTACCGATCCAACCCTTAATTGAAGATTGTGAGGTGGCAATCCTGGTACATCCAGCGAGTTTAAAAATTCAGGCGGATAGTTGACGACATCATCTTGGTTAGTAGCCGAATCAACTGAATTATATATCCTCAATTCGCCTGTAATTTGTTCTTGAATTTTGAAATTTAATTTACTTACATCTATGTTTTTTGCAGCCAATATTGCCCGGTCGCTCAACCAATCATGGTTTCTGTAATTTTGAGCAACATCTGGAAACACCTTTTGAATAACTTCATCTTTTGATCTAGTTAACTGACAAAAACTTTGAGGAAACTTAATACAACCAGTCAAGGTGTCTATAGGAAATTTGCCATTACCAATGTCAATGAGTTGTTTAGATAATATGTCTCCAGATTTGTCATTTTGCAACTTGACACGCATATTCTTGCTTAAGTGTAATACGTTCACGTGTTTCCACAAATTGGAGGACTTTAAACATGCATTAAGTTCATCAGCTGGCGTTGATCGTGGAATCACTGGCAATGTTTGACGAAAATCTCCTGCTAATAAAATCATGGCACCACCAAATGGGTTATGATTGCTCCGGAGATCTTGTAAGGTTCTATCTAAAGTCTCCAAAGATTTTTTATGTGCCATCGTGCATTCATCCCAAACAATCAATTCACATTGCTGCAAAACCTTTGCCACTGCAGAGTTCTTCGAAATGTTGCAGGTTGGAGTTTCGTTGCTTTGCATGTTTAATGGTAATTTTAGTGTTGAATGAGCTGCTCTACCACCTTCAAGCAAAGCTACTGCGATTTCCGACGAAGCGAATGCAAGTGCAATTTTATTTAGTGAGCGAATTGTTGCTAATATCAATGAAATCAAAAAAGTTTTTCCTGTACCACCAGATGCATCTAAGAAGTAAATCCCTCCTCTTTTATCATTTATTACTTTCATAAGTGTATCAAATACATACTTCTGTTGTTTATTCAATAGTGGAAGGTTTGTTTGAATTAATTCTTTCAAAGTGTTGAGATCATATAGTTTTTCTCGGTGCAACTCTTGGTTAAAAGCATCATGCATTGGACGATTGGGCGCGGCCAGGCTTAATTGAAATAATAATTTGTTTGACATCATCAAGCACATGTCCTCAATTGAAATCAATACTTCATTGTAAATTTCTTCGCTAATTTGTATATTTGGATTGCCCCTTCTAATCCGTATTTGATCCAAAATATCATCACACATATTATCTTTGTACTTGATCCACAAATCCTTTGGGTTTGATGGGAAGCATGTAGATATGATGATAGAAAACAATGTTCGTATTTGATGAGCTTGTGATAATATTACAACATCATTGAGAGTTTGATCCCGATGAGCATCATTTTCTAGCAATCGCAAACGTTGGCATGCTTCTCTGTATGATCCACACAAATCACCATTAACAGTTCGTACATGTTGGAACGATGTTGGGCGACGTACATTGACTAATAGCAGTCGTAAATAAAAACATTCATCATTGCTTGGATGTACTGAATAAATTCGACCAATCGCATCGGTAGAATATACATCGGGGTATCCTGTACCTGGTTTTCCTTGTTTCCGTCGTATAAATCTCCTTAAGGATTGATTCCAAGTATAATATTTTGCCATTTCAGAATATAACAAAGTTTGAGCAAAAGCATCGTTTTTGCATGTCAAAAAAAACTGGATAATGTAATAGATGGTGGCTGTACAGCTCTTTGCACTGCGTTCTGTGCTGTAAAATATACTCTTTCTCCATTTTCTAAATGCACAGCTAAATGAACAACAGTAGGGTGTCTCTCATGAATAGGAAAAGAAAATATTCGCCAAACTGCTTCATTACTACTAACATAGCGACCCATTTGGTATTGGGTAACTTCATCATTAGAATTCATTATTGGAAAACACTAATACCAATCACAGCCATATCACTCCCTTTGGTTACATATTTGCAAATGTATTTAATAGATTTTACTAAATGGCAAGATTCAACGTTGATGTGCGCTTTGAAGGTCTTTGATAAAATGGGTGAATATGGAACAATCCAGCGATTATCTATTTCAATATCTTGTTGATTTAATTTGACAATTGTTGATCTTCCATTTTCTGCTGTCGATCGGCAATACAAAGGATACAAATACAATACAAAGGCGATACAAAGGATAACCGTCAATACCAGTGATTGTTTCAGATATTAATGTCCGTGGATATCGTTTTGAACATTTACCATCCACCATACATGGTAAATTTTGATTAAGAGTTCCACAGGGACCATGTACCATGTTTTTGATAACTACCTCATGCAATCCAGAATCTACTTCTACATTAGGGATTTCTGCTGATATTACTGCATCAACTTCATTTGACTTTATCTTCTCAACTAACCAAATCAAAATATGTGCATGTGGCAATCCCCGTTTCTGCCACTCCACAGAATGCATCCAGCGGCGTGTCTCTCCAAACACATAATGTTTCACAATGAAATCCATTAAGGATTTCAACTTTTGTATAAAGACTCTGGCTGTATCTATTTCTATCCAGTGTGGATTGCATGTAAATGTGATGAACAAATCTGCTGTACCATAATGACAAACATATGACATGGCATTTTGAGCATATTCATACATATGTCAAGGGCTTACGATGTATGTTGCTGGAAGAATAGTTATTCGACTAAGATTCTGTGCATTACCATCAGTATTAATCGCATCTCGAAGGTGAATATACTCTTCAGATCTGAGTTTTGTCTGATTCAACCTGATGAATGTTAATCTCTCCGTTTCAATTTTAACATACATGTCTACAACATACTTGTGATATAATCGCCGACGTTTGAGAATGTGATTGTCATCATTAGGCGGTAGGAATAATAGTTCATTGAACTGACTTTTTTTGTTGGTTTTAGAACCTGAAAATAGATTTTTGTTTTCATAACATTGAAAATAAAAAAAAAATAATATGGTGACTGATAATATATCTCCTTGCTAAACTAATATTTTTTATTACCTGTAATGGGATTTATCATCTTGTTTGAGAAATCATAGCCATCTTTGTCAAAATATAATGGGATATTGCAATGCGTCATGAGCGGTGTGTTTCCTTTATACGTTGTAATTGATCATTCCGACGATGTAAAACAATGTCAAGGGATTCCAAGTTTTCCTCAACTACAACGATGGCAACTTTATCAATAGTTGGTGCATTAAAACGTCTTGCACGTTGGCCAACAGGTGTTTTATCAGCTCTGATTACAATTTTGAGATTATCAGATGGCATCAGATCCAGTGCAGTTTTAAACAACATAATCAATTGATTGTACTCATGAAATAAAGTTTGTAATTGTTCTACAATAGACCTCTTTACTGAATTGTTATTTGAACAACGCATATCAATTTCTTGTGGTGAATTGCCAATGAAATAAATTTGCAGGAATTTGTAATTGCTATCTGACACTGGTAACAGTGAACCTGCGCTGTGATATGGCTTTGTATCTGTAAATTAAAAAAAATGATTTTTGTCAAATATAAATAATATTTGTTCGTAAAAAGTATATCTGTCTCCTAATTTGAATCCCCAATTTATAATTGATATGCTTAGGTATGTCAATATGTAATAATTAGTTGTAACTAATATCCATCATCAAATAATTATATTGTGTTTCAAAATAATAAAAGTATTGCTAATACTGAATCACCAAATAATATTATGACTAAGTAATATATTTCTTGGGGATTAAGGAACTAAAGGTTAATGACACACCTTTACTTAATTAACAGAAAATTTTGTTCACTAAAATAATAATGATTAACTGCTATAATACCTACTTTAAAATTTTGTTTCCCCAAATGACGTCATTTGAAAGCAATTGTTATATTGTTGGATATTTAACAAAAAGTGTATGGAATCTGGTTCTATTCCCGAAACCAATGAGTACAATGGCTCTGGTGGTAGATCCAATGGTATCAATTTCACTTTCCCATTTGCGCAACACAATCCATTGGCTTCATTTGCCTTACAATGAGAGCAAACCAAGTTCATAGATCCAATAGTAACACATTGGTGGTTACTGTAGTCAATTGACAAATCATAATTGAAAGCAGCTCGATTCAAACTTTCGGGATTATTGGTTGAATCTCTCGCTCTCGCTTCCCGCGTTCGTGATATACGAATTCTTTCACGTTCTTTTCGGTCGTCACGTTCTTGTGCAGTATGATAAGATCGGTAATTAGTTTGGTTTGTAGCATTTCGGGTTATACTACCTAAATTACTTCGTCTTATAGGAGGCATATCGAATATACTCACCTAAATTATGTCACATGCAATAATTATTAATCACAGGTATTAAAACACTTTGCACAAAACACGATATAAAACAATCAAAATTAATTATTAAATATTATAAACACTTTTTAACGCGGTTTGTTTGACAGATGCAATGACGTGAAAACTGAAGACAATTTATGTCGCATTCCAAAACTGAAACAAAAGAAAGAATATTCCAAGGCCAATCAAATCTATAGCTCTTAAATTTTTTGACTTTTCAATTTGGTCGGGTTCACGATATTATCACTTTTGCATGAACCTGCACACACATATATTTGATTGAATTTGAACTTTGTGCAGAGACAATAAAGTGCAAATTGACTCTTCGACGTGAGCAACACACCTACATTGTTTAGACAAAAATGAGTGCTTGTAATTTCATATGAACTTTATTGTATAGCAATACAGTTCAAAGTGACTCTAAATATTTGTATAGGAAAAAGAAAAGGGCTCTTTTAGGGTTTTCCTGGAAATTATTCGAATTTTTCTCGCCGTAAGAACCATCCTTGGGCTTCAAGGAATATTTAAAAAAAAGAATTGTTAAGATTGGTCCATGCGTTGTTGAGTTGTGCGCTTACCCGTCCCACTGCCTCAAACCAGGTGGAAGCAGATCGACTCCATCGACTGCCATCGACTCATTAGCACCACCTAAAAAAAAACAAAAATTAAACCAAAAACTGTACATTTTCAGTGTATTGTGCCGGTTTTGTGGTATCAAAGATCATCTTCAAAAGATGTATCCTAAAATAAAATGTTTCAAAATCGCATAATATTGGTGATGATGGTGTAAACTAATAAATAATATTCGGTCTAAGAATGGAGAAGCTATAATGCAATCTGTGAGCGTAAATGGCGTCGACATTAATTTTGAAATTGGTAGTGGTTCCTACGTCTCAACAATGTCTTTACATTTATATAATAAACTCTTCAAACTATGCCAATTTGGTTTTTAAAGTATATGCAGGTGTACAATTATTATTGCCAGGGTTTATTAAGGTTCCGGTATTATATGACGGGGAATATAAAATGTTAGATTTATACGTTTTTGTTGTTAGTGAATTATACCAGTTTTAAAAATGATGGCAATGTTAGAATCTGTGAAGATTTTTCTGTCACAGTAAATATAATTGAAAAACGTCCAAAAGTTGAGAAGTTACTTACCAAGCTACAAAACAATAAAAAAAACAATTTACAAACTAGTTTTATCTATCGCTTTTGACAACGTCGGAAAAGGGTTACAGTCAGATACGAAAAAGGCGACTGTTACAATGTATGGTGATGGCATTTCAATATTTTTATGGTCGTAACGTTTGTTTTAAGTGAACATAAGTCATTACTCTCGATTTTTCGACCAAATAAAGAGATTCCTGAAGTGACGGACAACAAATTGCAAAGGTATGTATTATTTCTTACCGCTTATAATTTTAAAATTGAACTTATTATTGTAGTCACAATAACTATGTTGATTTTATAAGTAATTCGACCGGTTTTAATACACGCGATTATGTTAGATGCCTCGCGTCAATGCAGGAGGACGCATGTACTCGTAATGAATGCAATAACATGAAACGATACGTCGCATCCGCTAACTGTAACAGTTACACTATGTTAGCCACTATCTGTGTTTATGCCCAAGCACATTTTGTAGAAATAATACATTTAACTGTGAATGAATGTCCAAAACAAATAATAAACATATTCAAATATATTTTAAATGTAAATATTAAATATCATTTGAAAGTAGTTGTTTTATGAGAAGATACAAATTGATAATACCTACTAATTTAAGAGAACGCAAATGAATTACATTGTTCACATTTAGGTATCTTAATAATCAAAAATGAAGCTCTTCAGATTTTTTGGTGATCTAACATTCACAGTGGTATTGTAAACTTTATAGCAAACAATCAAATATTCTCGGCCATTAGACAAAATTCTCCTCTTTCACTACTAGCTTTCTGGCAATTTTTTAAGCCTGATAGCCCTGGCATCGCATACATATAAATTTTTTAAATTGATGATGATTACATTCAGAGATATATTTATTAATAGTTGATTCTTATAGATTATTATTATTAGATTTTAGATAGATTACTATTAGATAGATAAATTATTATTAGATATTAGATAGATTACTGGATTTAATTTCTAGTTTTGGCATCATGGAAACTTTTATTTCTAAAGAGTTTAGTTTGTTTTGCAACTACCCCCACTATTCATATATATATATATATATATATATATATATTGTCCTTCTAGTAACGGACAGGTTGAAATATTGTTTAAATTATATAAAACAGTTTAAATTGCCTAATAATAATGTTTCCAGTCAAACAAAGTAGGAATAAATTAAAGGATTTTTTAAAGAATTATTTAAAGTCTAAACATACCACAACTGGTCAATCCTGAAGATTATTAGGATCAATCTCAACCTCAAAGGATATTAGGTAGTCAGTTAAGAACTAAATTATATTTTATAAATATAAAATAAACTGAAACACTGACATGATTACTCGAAATTCCAATAACAAAATATAGTGTATTTATATAAAGGGGATTATTTTTATAAATTATTGTAACGGATCGGTTATGTGTGACATTAATAAACAGTGCATACAAACCTGCGGTAGCAAACGATTGTGTCATTTGTACCTATATTTATCATTAATTTAATGGACGTAATAAAACGTTTAAATTTATGAGACTCAAGTTATCTCAGCATAGTGTTATAATAACTTTTAATTCCTTTGTATAATGATTTATATAGAAACAACGTAGAAGAAGAGGATAATCAAAATATTAAAAATGTAAGTTTAAATTGCTTGTCCTTAGCAAAACTTGAGAATTAGAAGATGAAATCAAACTCATTGATTCATGTGGAAACTCTCATAACATTTATTAGTTTTTGTATAATTATTTCATAATATTTATATGTCAAAATACTTACTATTATGTATCAAACTATTAAACACGGTCTGTTAAAAGTAAAAACCGTTACAAGTAACAACAAAAGTAATAAAAAAAGTAACAAGCATGGATAAGGATAGGTTAGGTGCATAATATAGGTTCTATATTTCTAGAAATGATTATATTTCTACTATAATTTATCGCTCTCAATATTTCATATGGTAAATTTCTTCTGTTTTCTAAGTAAACTGTTAAAAATTTTACATTAAAACAATTACTTACGACTATCATATAGTTGGTTGAAGCTTAAATGGTTTTATTGTTTGGTCTAACATAATATTATTGTATTAAATGTTTTCATGTCAGTTACATAGAACTACTATATGAAATTCGCCTACGTTGACTTTCTATTACTTTGTATTTAATAAAATAGTTTGTCGATACAGCAGTTGCATTATATTCTTACGAGTTTTATTGAATAATAATCTTTGTAAGAATGTTCATTCCATATTCCCACATCGAGGTGGTATTATTCATAGGGTTAATTTGTATTAAGTTTGAATATAATTAAAATTAATTTCTAAATAATCTTGTTTTTTTTATAAATCCTCCATCTGTCGCAACATAATTTGTTCGATTATAACAATATCAGAGTTTAAAATTAATATTATGTTATTTAAGTACATTAAGCATAAAACTGCGCATCACATCAAAATGACCCCCATATTTCCTGTAGCTTGTTCACCTAGGCGCTTAGCAGCGAACAAGTTATAAATTGTTAAGGCCGAATTTGCTAACATGCTGTGACACAGCATGTTAGCAAACAAAATACATACTAAGTACTAAGCTTCACTTAATACTTTACTTAGGGGCTCGGTTTACCCTAAATAGTTCTCATCTAGTTCATTTCACAGAATTGGAGAATACAGCCTTTGCCGCATGTAAGGAAAGCCACTGCCGACTAACGTTATTGGCACATCCTGACGGCCATTCTGAGCTAGCTATTGACAGTGATGCAAAAAAATATTGATTAAGGCCCTCTATTTCAAGCTTATTATTAATGTTCGTATGTAGTTTTCTTTTTCGGAGAGTATTAAAGAAGTCCTAAAACGGTCACATTTTTATTTAGCAATGAATATAGTTCCGCTGGGCATCTCTGTATAGCTTTCAACAATGATTTCGTAAGTATTTATAACTAACAAAATTTTCGTGAGTCGGCTTTTTCTTATATTTAGACTTATCAGCATTGCGATTCATCATCAATGCCTTAATTTCTTTTATTAGCCAAGGAGTTGGCAGGTGTTTCAGTTTAATAGGACGAAGAGGAACTTGATTATCAAATAAACCCGTCAAGATTGAGTTTATTTACTTATATTAATTTACTCGTCATTAACTGTCGGTAATAGATTACCTATAGTTTATTTAGTTTGTCGGTAATAGTTAAATACGATATGATATATATATTGTTTCTAAAACGTGGTTCATAAGTTCATAAGTGGTTAAGAATAATTATTAAATCATTATCTTAGAGAATACTGATAGGAAAAAAATAGTTATAAAAACAAAAGACACTTTTTTTAACTTATACAAAAGGTTTTTTCGTAAAATTTCTAACACAAATGGAAAAATGAAATCTGGTAAACATTGAAAATAAAACTTTTAAAGTTATTTTTATATTATGTGTTATTTTGATTTTTTATTATTCTAAGTTCTGTTAGTTTTCTAAAGAGATATCCTAGCAATATTTTATTCAACAATAAACACCCAAACGAAGCTTATCCCTCATTTTTCTCATTAACATAATAAACGCCAAGCTCGTGTTTTACCTGGAAACAGAAAAAAAAAACGGTTTGATTTTCAATAGCTGCTTTACGAGCAAAAACCAATGGTTATAAAATTATTTTTTAAAAGAGACATATAACATTTCATACTTTGTATGATAAATAAATTAATACATAAAATTTTTTAACTGTAATTAATTTTGTTGATATTAAGACACATTTTTAATTGCTTAATAATAGCTACAAATTAATAACATTAGGTTTAGACGTGGGCTCTTACCATTAAACGGTAATATCCTATCATTGTTTAAATTGTTATGCCCAAGATAATAAATTAACAAGCCTCAAAATAGAGCCTGATTAATGAAGCTTATGTATCAGAAGCAATCTGTGCAAATTAATTATGTGGATATTTAAAATACTAATAATTTAATAAAGCACTAAACAAAAACGTTAGTTTCATTTTGTACATTTTCACATTTTCACATCTGTAATTTATAAAGCCGTACCTGTTTTATTTTACAACTAGCTTTTGCCCGCGACTTCGTCCGCGTTTCCGTCGTTTTTCGAAAAAAAATTAGCAGATGTCCTCCCTCATAGTTTTGACGTAACAGGCAGATTCACTTTCGTATTTTAGAAGGGCAATAGTAATATAATATGCCAATCCACAAAACTGTTGAAAAATATAAGTAACCGCAGAATATTATAATATACCCACGCTATACCCACGACTCGGTCAGCGTGTAACTCCTTGTTTTTTATTAAGATAATATATTGCTAATATTTTTAGATCAAATTAAAATGTTTCAGCGCAAAGCTTCTGGGTAGACTATGTTAAGAGTCGACCCGTCCGGCACGTGAACGTAAAGATTCCTAGAATTGCTAACCCGGGAAAGAGCGACGTATAATTGACCATGCGAGAAACAGCTAACACCGAGATCTACTCCAGCAACACGAAAAGTCTGCCCTTGAGCTTTATTGATAGTCATGGCATAGCACACCGATACTGGGAATTGCGTTCTTTTAAATTGGAATGGAAAATTATTTGGTATTATGGGAATTCTGGGAATAAAGACAGTTTCTCCTGCACCGCAACCTGTTAAAATTTGAGCCTCGATTACATTTTGTTGCAACTGGGTTACTTTTAGCCGAGTTCCATTGCAAAGTTGAGGTGGTCTTAAATTTCGGAGCAGAATTATCGGTATGCCAATTTTTAAACAAATTATATGAGAAGGTAGTCCAGGCATACTTAAAGAATTTAAAAATTCTATCGGGTAATTAGTGGCTTCTTGTTCATCAACCATTCTATTTATTGAACTATAAACTTTGCTTTCTCCCTGTATATTAGACAGTATTTTATTATTAATTTCAGATGCCTGGTCATTGCGAGGAGTCAAAATGGACCTTTCGCAAAGCCAAGAATTGTCCCTATTTAATATAATTGTTATGTCACCGTAAACCGAAGATATAAGATGTTGTTGGGATTGCACTATACAACATAACTCAGGTGTCAGAATAAGTTTTCCTTGGTGTAGTTGTGGATAGGTACCTTCACCAATCTTCAATAATGTATCAGAAAATTCACGATTATCTGTGTTGTCTCCAGTTCTCACTCGCATATTTATAGTCAAATGCACCGATTGTATATCACGCCACAAATAAGAGCTTTTCAGGCAAGCCCTAATCTCATCAGCTCGGGTTCCCCGTGGTATTACCGGTAAGGTTTGTCGGAAATCACCACAAAATAAAACCGTAATACCGCCCATTGGTCGATCATTTTGTCTTATGTCCCTTAGAGTTCTGTCTACTGCTTCTACTCCTTTTCGATGGGCCATCGTACATTCATCCCATACGATTAAATTACACTCACGCAATACCTTAGCTTTGTCGCTATTTCTTGAAATACTACAGGTTGGACTTTCCGTGCGATCTAAATTAATTGGTATTTTAAACATAGTGTGAGCAGTCTTACCTCCTGGTAGCAATGTTGCAGCTATACCTGATGAAGCCACGGCAAGAGCGATTTTACGCTGATTTCGAACATAAGCTAATATTAATTTAGTCAAAAAAGTTTTCCCAGTTCCTCCAGGTGCATCTAAAAACCATATTGTTCCTAAATTATTCTGCACACTCTCGCACACGCGATCATAGACTAAGCGTTGTTCTGCAGTCATCATTGGGACACCGTTTTCTAATGTTACCAGCAGTTCCATTGGGTTGTAACCAATCTCTGCGGAATATTCCCTATTGGTAACCTCTCCGACTGAGGTTGGCGTTGGCAAACCATATTCACAAAGTGATTTACCGCCTACTGCTGTTAAGTCTTCCTGAAGAGCTAATAAGCACTGATTTATAGCCAGATCTCGAAAATTATCATTAGTTGCGCCTTCATTATTGTGAGATAAATTCCGAAGAAAGTCTTCTGCAAATTTTTCTTTATATTTTTCCCATAATTGGACAGGATCAGATAAATTACAAAATGTGAGTAATGTTACAAATAAATGGCGTAACCGTCGTGGATTATCACTAACACAGGATTCTGCTAAAGCGTCATCCCAATGTTGATCATTTTCAAGCAAATGACGCGCTTGGCAAGCTGCATGATAAGTTGGATAAACAACATCGTCTACTTATCTCAAATCTATAAATGATGTTGGTCCTCGCACTGTATGTAATAATAATCTCAAATAAAAACACTCTGCGTTGTTAGGATGAACAGTATACACTCTACCAAGAACATGTTCTTTGAAAATACCTGTCTCGCCATCTACAGGCCTGCCTCGGCGTCTACGGTTAAAGACACCTCGTTGTTTATCGTAGGTATAATACGATGGAACTTCTTCATACAAAAGAGACTTTGCGAAATTATCAGTTTGGCAAAGTCGAAAGAATGCCAATAAAGTTGTTTGTCTAGGGTTCTCTAATCGTTCTGTAACATTTTCGGCGTTAAAATATATACGTTGACCGCCTTCCAGATGAACATCCAGATGGGTCACAGGTGGATATCTTTCGTGAATATTAAAACTTAAGATCCGCCACACAGCTTCTGAAGAGCTGATATATCTGCCTGACTGAAATCTAGTAACTTCATCATGTTCATTTCTTAACGCAAACGTAGCTTGGTCACTGCCCTTGTTAATGTACTTACAAATATATTTAATTGACTCTACACTATTACACATTTCTACATTTATGTGAGCTTGAATTGCTCTGGACAATACAGGCGAATACGGAACGACCCACCTATTATCTAAAGTAACCTGTTGTCCAGACATTCGCTTTTCAACAGTAAAACCACCATTGTCTCTTGAACGGCGACGATATAATGGGTATCCATCATGTCCTGTTACAGTTTCATCCACTAATGCTTTTGGATACCTTTTAGTGCAACGACCGTCTTGCATGCAAGGAGCATTTGCGTTAAATGCACCACATGGACCATGTATCATATGAGTTTTAACAATGTCGTATAACAGGGGATCTGCAGTCGGATCTGGAATTTCAGCACTGATTAATCTGTCTACATCATTAGGTCGAACCTTATCTTTTAACCAAAGCAAGATATGTGCGTGAGGTAAGCCGCGTTTTTGCCACTCAACACTATACATATAACACAATACTTCTCCAAAAATATTATCTTTGGTAAGAAGATCTATCATTGATTTTAATTTTAAATGAAACACTCTTGCAATAATATCATGGCGGTCATGCGGTGCCTGACCCTCAAGAAGCTCCCGAGTGATTTCATCCCACTTGGGATTGGTAGTTACAGTAACAAATAAGTCGGGACGTCCATATTTTCTTACGTAACAAAAAGCGTCTTGAGTACGTTCATGCATGTAGCGTGGACCACCAGTAAAAGAAGAGGGTAAAATAACTAAACGACCCATATTCATAGTATCGTTATCTTGCTGCATGGCATCGCGAAGGTGCACGTATTCTTCAGCGCGCAGCTGCCTTTGATTAGATCGTATATAAACTAATCTTTCGGTTTCAATTTTTGCGTACATGTCAACAATAAACTGATTAAATAAGCCACGAAAACGTTGAAAGTATACCAATCTATTCCGTCTCACTTGCAGGTGGTAACAATAAAATTGAAGGCATGACACCTTTTTATTATAATTAGGTGCGCCTGTGCGCGGATCGGTTTGGTATACAGCGAAATTATAACCATCTTCCCCTCGACAGTATATCATAGGATATTGCAAACTGTCGTAAGCCCTGTGGGTTTCGAAAATACGTTGCAAACGATTGTCTCTGGAACGTATAACGATATCACGCCTATCACATTCCTGGTCGACCAGTACTACAGCAACTTCATTCGTGGATGGAACGTTATGACGCCCAGGGTGTTCCTGAGTTGGACGCTTATCGGCATTTATAACAATTTTATAATTGTTATTACCATCTTGAGAAAGGGCTTCTAATGCCGATTTAAAACTGCATACGTACGAATTAACCTGATGTAACATGTTCTGAAGTTGTGAAATGAGTTCAGTATTTAAATTCGGAAAATATTGATTTCTTATATTCGACTGTTCGTTGTAATCGGATACAAAATATATTTGAAGAAATTTAGGTTGTTCTTCAGGCAAAAGGGACCCTATCAAATGGTAAACCTGACCTTGTACCTTAAAAGTAGGCATGAAAGGGCCTTCTGAGATTTGTTTAGCACCAAAGGATGTCATTTGGAATGCACTATTATAAGTGCGATTATTATCTAAAAACTGTTTGGATTGCAAATGTTCCCCTAAAAGTAGTGATTTTAAAGGTTCCGGTGGGTCTTCGAACGAAGGCAAATTTATTTTACCTCCAGAACAACAGAAACCAGCAGACTCCTTCCTCCACTTCGAAGCATTACAAAAGGAACATACTACATTCATATCGCCTATTTCAGAAGATGATCTGTAATCAATTGTGAGGTTATAAGCAAACCCACTTTTATATTTATCGGACCACGCCACCGAATTTGTAGATTGATCTACCACGTGTATATCTAAGTCATTAAGACCATGTCGAAATCTATCTGCAGTAAGACGGGCCTCTCGCTGTTCTTCTGTTTCAAGCGACCGAATATTTTCAATTCTTAATCTTTCATTAGATAAAGTAATCAATTGTTCTTGTCTCAAAGAATTGTAATAATCGCGTCCCGACTCTAGTCGTTGTTCATGCTCATGTTCATCTTCAAGAGATCGAATCATGTTATGGTGCGCCCTATCATTTGTCAAACGGTCTTGATATTGAGTAAAAGTTTCAGATTCTCGAGACAAAATATGACGTTCGCGATCAGCTGTAAGCCGTAATTCCCTCTCAGTGAAGGTTTCGGACTCGCGAGATAAAATATGACGTTCGTGGTCAGCTGTAAACCGTAATTCCCTCTCAGTGAAGGTTTCGGACTCGCGAGATAAAATATGACGTTCGCGGTCAGCTGTAAGCCGTAATTCCCTCTCAGTGAAGGTTTCAGACTCGCGAGATAATGTATGCCGTTCGCGGTCAGCTGTGAGTCGCAATTCTCGTTGTAAAGCAGTTTCAGCTTCTCGGGATAACGCATGTTGTTCCCGGTCAATGGAACGCCTTAGCTCTCGTTGAGAAGAGCTTTGAGAAGCCCGTGTTGTAGCTCGTCTCGCTCTTTCAGCTGCTTATCGCATCTCTCTTTCTGGAGAGCTTTCATTAGCTCGAGATGTTGAGGCACTAACTCTCATAGAGTTTAACCGATGTGCTCTTTCCTCTTCCGATTCTTGAGAACGCGTCATTCTCATTCTCCTAGCTTGACTCGAAGTTCGAGATAAAGATGGTCGTTTTTTAGGTGGCATCGTTTATTTTATTTTTAATCGACGGTAACTTAAATTCTATTTAGTTACCCAACAAAAAACTTACGTCAGAGGTCCTAACTATAGCTAAGTATATAATAAATAGAATATAAATCTAAGTGCCTATTAAAACTAAAATAATATTCTAATCGAATTATAAATATGTACGTAGGTACCTACAAATTACAAAAGAATAAAAAATTAAAATAAAGCTATACTTAATGCGTGTGCAATACTATCTACACTTACCTACTTCACTTAAAAATGAATAATAAGAAATACCTACAACTACTGTAATTAATCAAAGTACCTATGCTAATACAAAAAAAACCTTAGATGTTCTAAGTACAGCTGCTATATAATAAAAAAATATAAATCTAAGTGCCTATTTAAACTTAAATACCTAATATTCTAATAGAATTAAACTAAGAAATATGTACCTACCTACCTACAACTTAGGTACAAAAAAAAAAGAAATGAAAATAAAGCTAAAACACGTGTGCAGTATAGGTAGATAGTAGGCAATATCTACCTATACCTACTTCACTTAAAAATAAATAAAAAATACCTATGAATACTATAATTAATAAAAGTACCTACCTACGCTTTTATCTACTCAATACAAAAAAAACTAAACATAAAATGCCCAAAACTAACCTATCAGTAACTAAAAATCTAACAATAATCTAATCTATCTATCTATTATCTAATCTAAAAATCGAATCTAAATCTACTTAAAAAGAAATAAAATAGGAACTATTAATAGTTAAGAATTTAAACAAAACTAAAACTAATTTAGAAAATAACAACAAAAGAAATTAAAATAAACTATTTAAAGACAAAAAGTCGCGCTGATAAGCACGGTTTATAAAATAACAATTATTGTCTGTCAATAAAGTTCAACACTCTGAACGCATCAACAGCCAAATATTGAATGACGCTTGCGCTCGCCTCCCGCCCCTTTTATACTCTGCCGCCGCGAGCCCCGTCGAGCGCGGCAACCGTTACGCAAAAATAATCCTTATAGCTTGATTCACTATTCACGCGCGATGTCTTGTTGGCGTATTTCATGTAAGTAAGTATAAGTTTGGTGTTTCTATACCGATTTCAATGATTCTTTTTTTATTGAATTGGTGCTAATGTTTATTTTTTTTTTAATTAGGAATGATGGTGAGCATTATTGGTTTTATAAACGTAAAAGTAAACAAATATAATAAGAAATCTCCGAACTGCTAAGCTATCGAGAGTTATGCGTGTTATTGTGAGTTAACTATAAAAGGTAGATATATGCTGTCTTGGAATATTTTTCGTGTATTTTTATGTAGAATATTTTCGTTATACATAGTTTCTATGTAGCTCTAACCATTAAGGCTGCACACGCGACGGAAGCTTAAAAAATCAAGCAACTTCTCCCATTTTCTCAACATTTCCTTTCACTGCTCTGCTCCTATTCATTGTAGTGTGATGAAAAGTATACTATTACCTGCCCAGGAGTATAAAGAATAATTGTACTAAGTTTCGTTAAAATCCGTCGAGTAGTTTTTTTTTCTATAAATAACATACAAACAGACAGACAGACAGACAGACAGACAAAAATTTTTTTAACTGCATTTTTGGCATCAGTATCGAACACTAATCACCCCCTGCTACTTATTTTGTAAATATTTTTCATGTACAGAATTGACCTCTCTACAGATTTATTATAAGTATAGATTTAAATGTAAATAATAGATAATTCAATTAAACTCACCCTATTTCTATTTAAGTGGAGGACAAAAACGTAATGTCTGCCCTGAAGTTGTACCTTCACTAGTTATATTAATTGGATTATAGTCTTGATTCATCGGGTTATCTTGGCAATACAGGTACAGAATGATGCACTGATAATGTAATACACTAATAATACAAACGATAAAATAAATACATCTTTGTGTTTTATAAAAACAACCCACTTTACATTTGTTACTTGAGAACACAACAATTTATAGCAGACAAAGTGACCTTTTAACGAGTGTTTTCATAAATTTTTGTAGATGTGTTAGGGTAAGTCCTTGTGGGACGAGTCTTGATTAAGAGAATTTGCTCTGAAATTTAAAATACATTAGACCACGACCAGTTTTAGACCAGTTTTGACTCGTTGTTGAAAAAAAAACTTTTATTATCTTTTTATAAGTTAAATTCTGAACAAAATTTCAAGAGTTCGTAAAACACGATTAAAATATTATAATTACAATATTTTATATTTATATTATATAAGATGTCTGTTTTTATTGCATTTGTTCTTTTTATGTTTATTTTTTCTTGAATACTTTATAAATAATATAAAACATGGCTGTATGATATACAAAAATTAATATTATGTAGCATATTGGATGTACCTTCATAATGTATATTATAAATAAAGAAAGTAGTAGCTTCTTGCCACTACCACACTACTCTCCGAAGATACTTACAATGCTGCCAAAAATTGCTTAAAAGTTATATACAATAATGTTAAAATTGTGATAAAACTGCTAATAAAAGAGATTTAACGAACGAAATCTATTATTCAAAAGAAATTTATTCTTATAAAAATTATTGTCTACACAATTTTTAATTTTACAATTCTTTAGTGAGAATTAAAAACCTACCGTGATTTTGATTAAAAAAAAAATTAATAAACCGTTGAAACTTTATAGTTAATTCCAGGAGATATTTATGTATATTTATTGAATGAGAATAAACCCAACAGGCTATACAAAATAAAAAGAATTAGGTATATAAGTTACTCACTGGAAAATAAAAACAATGTTTCCACGCCTTTGTTTGTTCTGGCTAATCTCAGAAGAGCTGGACCGGTTATGACCGGGGTTTCGCTGGCGGATAGCTGATGTTATAGGGAAAGAGTGCCGAAAGACATTTCATGAACGGTATTTGAAATTGGATTACAAAAATTATTTAATTACAATACAAACCACGACCACAACATACACCAAAATCAATGCCATGAAAGTCCATTTGAAAATTTAATCTTGAATATCTTCTTATACGGATCTATAAAATTTAATAAACGTGAATTGAAACTTAAGGAATGAAACGTGAAATTTAATGAATGTGAACGAATAAGACCAAATCAATTTCATACCTACTAGTTGCTGCGCCTTGGAAATATTGATTCCGGCCCTCTTCGCTGGGCACACTATTAATTTGGATGTGAACTTAGACTTCTTGTATTGACAAAATTTATAATTTAAATTTTATATTTAATATAATTTAAAAAAAATTTAATAGAGAAATATAATGCCAGTCAGTAAATATACAGATTTCCACAACACCTATGAGGTAATGTGTATTGGGATGCGTTCCCCTTATGTAATATAGATTATCCATATTTCTTCCATATGTGCTAAAGACTTCCTAATAATCTTGTAACACAAATAAACTTTATTATTAATATATTACAAAACATATAGAAACAAATTTTATAGTAATATATATTACCTTGGATTTACTCTTTAGATAGGTTACCCTAAACACGATGTATAAAAAATAAATTATATTTCTATAAATTATAATAGGTAAGCAATTATTTTTTAGCACAACTTTTATCATCTTATGTTATGTATGCAGAAACTATCGTAACGTATAATGACAAGGAACTGAAATATGTGGATGATTACAGAAGAAAGACACTAACCTAAAACTAGAACCTAAAACTACATGGATGAAGTGTGTGACAATGTGAAAAAAAGAAAGTTTTCACTGATATTAAGAAGAAAAAAGTGATAGAAAAGTGTAGTAAGAATTTAAAAGCTTACAGCGAATGTAAAAAATTCGAATAAGAATAGAATATAATATAAAATGAGGATGATGAGGATAATAGCGATGATGGTAATCAAATTTTCCAAAGTTAAATAAGTTCTTATAACATCCATTCAAAAGCGAAGATCTCAATTGTAAAAAAAATATAAACATTTTATAGCACTTAATCCGAATTAGTTAATCCGAAAAAAATCTTTTAATTGGAATTTTGGTGAAGTACTTCAATAATGTATATTAAAGATGCAGCTCCGCGATACTCAGTGACAAATGAAGTTCCTGGATGCATATACTTCCATGAATGTATTTTGACCAAACTTATAAAAAACAATATAAAACATAAGTAAATTTTATGTTTAGATGATACTCGTATTACTGTTAGGTTAGATTAGGTAAATTTTATTTTAAAATTGACAATTTCAAACATTTTATTAAAATATGACGCAAAATATTACAACTCCTCTACATATATTTTAATAATAAAATTTTCATTATTATAAATTTTATCAAAATTAATTAAGTTTACGGAAATTTATTCTTAAACTTTTATTTCTTAGGAAAGGAACAACTCTTATTTCGTTCACCAAAAATTATTCTAATGTAAATAAAATTTACTACTTTTGTTTGTTTGCTGTTTTAAAATCATTAAAAAAAATATTAAATATAATAATTAGTGAATTTCATTAAATATATAAATTGCAATATCTTTAATGACACTTAATACGTCTTAACTTGAATATACATATGTAGTGGTCTATTTCAAGAGGTCACTCGAGCTTATACGAGTACGATTTCTCAATTAAAATATCAATTAATAATAATGAAATGAAATTGTGTCGACATTAATAAAGAAATCTTTTTGGTGTTATGTTATTATTTAAATTAATTGTTTCATTTTAGTCCAAATTAGAAAACTTCGTATTTTTATTTGTATCAAAAATATTGTGATGTTTTTAAAACCATTAGAGAGGTAGATGCCTATTTTTCTTCCCGGTGAAACTTTTAAGAATAAAAGGTCTTGTTAAATTTTATTAAATAAAAGATAAATGCATATAATCACATATACATTGAAGTTAATTTAATTTTGTCTATTTTGACTTAATGTGTTGTCAAATTCAAACATTGTAGGAATTAAAGTCATCAAATCCTGCTTGTATCTGTGTGAAATAATAACATACTTTTAATAACATAGTATAAATAGTAAATATCAAATGTTTATAAGTAATTTTAAAAACTTAATAATATAAAAAATATTTTTTTCTGATTTAGTTTAGTAACTATTGAAGCATTCAAAATTATACGTTGTATTTAAACGGAATATGCAAATTCACAAGCTAAGATTCCTGCAATTTAGTTTCTATTTATCTTACTCAAGTTCAAAGCGAACTGATACTTTGCTTTTCTCAAAGAACTTGAACTTTCTGAATCAAGTTCCCATCTCTTCTTTTACTACTGAATTTTATTTTTATATTTTTATTTTACTGAATGAAGTGTTATATACTTCGTTAATCTGGAAGGTAAAATGTACCAATACGATCAGGAGGGTAAAAATTTCAGCACAGCAGACGAGTTAAAGATTAAATTCATTAGTCTATTAAGAACTTTAACACATTTAAGTAACACTCAAACTTGTTAAACATCATTAAGTTAAGATATTTTTAAATAACGAATTGTAATCATGATTCCATAACTTCTATTTAATAGTTACACTTCAAATGGAAATAAAAGAAACGAAAGAATCTTAACGCCCCAAAGGGAAAAGAAAGTCATTTAACTTTACATTTGTCACTGAAAATTGCATATAACCTAGGAGGTAATTCGTCGGCTCAAAGATCGCAACACAATGCATTATGCAAGATAGTAATGTCTTTTGTAAAGTGTTCACCTTTGTGATACTGGAAAAACGTTCCACAAAAAAAACTTATGATTATTCCTTTCACAACTTGGCTAAAATAAAGTTTTATTTTTATAATAACGTTTCATGTTTTAATATAATGTTAAGATTACTAGTAACATTATTAATTATTGTAAGAAAGTAATTACTCTAAAACAAAAAGCTTTGGCATTTCTGCTAAAACAACTTCACTAACTCTGAAGTATTACTAACTAGACCCGTGGTAAGGTTAATTTCTAGTGACGTGAAAAATATTGCGTTATTGACCTTGCGTACGGATATTAAATCAGATTTCATCCCGTATTTTATTATTCTTATCCTCTATGGATTTGTTGTTAAATTGTAAAGGTGTATTCGAGTGTAACAAGGTAACCAGTAACTTAGATTAAAAGTATACATTTTTGTGCCATGTATTTTCATTTCTCATAAAAAAATATATAGCTATATGCATGCTTTAATACTTTTTAAAAACATTTTTATTTTGTTTTTATTAATACCCAATAAAACTCATCTGATAGTAAATCGATTTATTTAAAAGTTTCTATTGTTATTTGGCGCTACTTACTGATGTCAAGTAGCTATAGCCCAATGAGCTTGGCTTAATGCCAATACTGTAAACAAAACAAGGAACACATTTGAAACTATTTTGTAGGTCATAATTTCTTCTTAATCTTATTTTTTTTTACTGAAAAAAATTATATATTATTCCATGTTGTTAAAACTTTATGCCTACTCATAACCGAAATAGAAAGAAGTACAATATATTATGCAAATATTGATTGGGTCTTGTTCTATTATTATTAAATGTAAACCTAAAATATAAAAAAAAAATATTTATTTATTTTATAAACATGTGACTCAGAAATTCCATAGTTGTAATTAAGTGGTCGACTATAGTCTTTTAATAAAATTATTCATAACAGAGAAGTATCAAAAAATTATATTTTTTTTTGTTTTTTTTCAATTGTCATTCGATGTTACTTAAGTAGTTCCTTGACCTTTGATGTTTATAAATGCCAATTAATATTTTAACTAATTATTCATTTTCATTTTTTACAAATTTGTCTATTGAGTCGATTAGTCTAATCTAATTTGTCTAATAGAGACTCATCGGTAAGATATGATATAAATTGATAGATATTATTATAATATTTTTAAAAGGGACTTACAAAACCAGAATTTAATTTCGTTATCAAATGGATCAAGTTTTAATACAATAGTTTAACTACGTGAAACTAGTAGTTTTTAGTATATTTTATTTGAAATATTAATTTTGTTCTAAGACAATAACAATTTGCAGCTACAATATTAACGGCAATAATACGCAAAGATAGAGGGATAGACGACAATGAAATATTATGTCGAGATAACAAATAGCATATCGTATAAAATTTTCTTTGTTCTGCTCACTTTATAGTAGTATAGGAATCTTGTTATGTAATATGGTATTTTTTAAATATTGTACTGGTCTTCGTTTTAATGGATGTCTTCTTAATATCTGAATAAATATAACTTTTAAACATTAAAATATACCTAGTAATATAGTTTATAGATAACCTAACATATGTATTGTTTTATCATAAGCTGTATCAACAATTACAATTTGTGAATCATTAACATTATCATATCTGTATTATTATACTGTCGAACAAGACAGATCAGACAAGACAGATAGGAATCCGTTCCCATCTGACAACAGAACATTGTCTGCTTATTAATGTGTGTCCCAATAATATTTACACGTTTTACACGTTAGTGCCCGTGTATTGTATTTTCAGTAATATAGTTAATAAAAAAAAATATTTAAAACTATTTTGTTATAAAGCATTAAACATAAACTATAGGTACAACGATATAATCATCCACATTTATGATTATATGCTCTAAATAAGCAAACAAAACAATTTATAATGAATAACTTAACAGTTGTGAAACTATAATTACAGTCTAAATTAATATTGCATTGAATAGAAATAATTTCAAAGTAGAATTGAAATTACGAAACAATAGTCGTCATATATTCTTGTTTTCAATGATTCAAAGTATTTTTTTTGGTACAATTATTTTATATCGCTTTTAAATTTGTCGTTTGTTATTGACATTTTTTTAGTCTATACCTTCAAGGCTTTTAATATACTTTTATTCAACTTACCCTTTAAAATCTTTTAAGTTACTAAAACATTTTCAAATATCGATATAAAAGAGAATGTTACTTTATTTTAAATATAATAATGACGAAAGTTATAATTTCAAACCCATTTTAATTATGAAAAGAGAATCCTGTTATGAAACAGTAGTAATGCATTAATGTATTTAATGTTATTATAGTTGTTGCTCACTGAGCAAAACATTGCAAAAAACAGAAAAAATAAAAAAAAAACGAACATTACAAAAATCTATTTAGTTTTATTTCTAAAACATTGACTAAATATAACCTGAACAACATTTTTATGTTTTAAGGGGATCAATGATTGAACAATTATTCGGTTCGGTAAAGGTTAAATTTCAAAAGGTATTCTTTTGCTTTGTATAATTTGAAATGGTATAAAAAGTTACTCCAAGTTTTATGAAATTACAATTTCGTCTACACGGGC
This sequence comes from Melinaea marsaeus rileyi, assembly GCA_918358865.1. NCBI lineage: Eukaryota > Metazoa > Arthropoda > Insecta > Lepidoptera > Nymphalidae > Melinaea > Melinaea marsaeus. Next base: position 13,242,441 of record OU911085.1, read on the forward strand.
AACTCTGACATTTTAGAATATCTTTTTTTGTTACTTTGTGCGCTGCTGTGTCGTTACTGGCTTTGATACAATATAATTGTTGTTCAACAAAATACATTACTTGTAAAGCCCGTTCTCGAGAGACCTTCAAACGACAGGTCAAAGATTTTTATTTAGCCAAAGAATAACACATCCAATCTTTTAAAGCAGAAATAAACATAAATATATTACTTATATCATGTATTATATTATGTTTTCATATTAATATTATTAACACATTTTATTTGTATTTTAATTTTATATCTTTTGCACGCCTACGGACGTCTTTTCTTTCACGTCCTAAGGTTAGCTGGTAGAGAAAGCATTTTAGCATTAAGCCCGTCTTTTGTACACTATTTATGTTGTGCAATAAAGAGTTAAATAAATTAATTAATTACTAAATTCAGATTTAATCTCTTCGTCCATCTTTAAGAAGCAACCCTGGTTTGTGTTTTATCGGTATTAAAACTAGACAAGTCTTCTATAATACAAATACAAACGCATTAAATACAAATACATCAAAAATTTTATAAAATATTTTGAATTACTTTTTATTTAAAATGCATCTAGCTACTGTCATTATACCATTCTTTACTTAAAACATTTTAACATTAATAGAAAAAATCAAGGAAAAAGTCTAAAAACTGAGGAATTTAAACATTTTATAAAAAAAAAAAACTTATGATCTTAGTAAATACTTTATTTAGGGAGGACTGCTTACTTCAAGATCTTGGTATCAGGCCAAGAAGAGAGCATAAGAAAAATTATAGTAAACTACACTTTAAACAACATTAATTTTAAAATCAAACGGTTTATTTTAATTCAGTCAGACCTATAATTTGTATAAGAGGATGTAATCTAAACACCACTAGTGAAATTATCCAATTTTGATAACAAGTAAGTCGATATGAAAAACAAAAACAACACTACGCAAAAATTTAGCTTCATATATATATAAATCTCCCAAACTGTCTGTCCGATTAACTTAAGAATTTACATAGTTAAGAACGAGTTTTATGGAATTCCTATGCCAACGGATTTCAACAAATTTCAAGTCAATCGGCCTTATAGTTACAGAGATTTCATGATGAATGTGTGCATAGATGGAAATAAGAGTTATTGAAGCAACGTTTACAATAGCAACGGTTTATATAACAACCGTTATCATAGCAATGTTCACCATAGCCACATGTACCATGACTACGGTTACCTTGACAAGTAGTAGTAGTAGTAGTAGTAGTAGTTAAAATAACAAGCGTCCAGCGAAGCGGGTGGGAATCAGCTAGTTATTTTATAAAGGCGAGTTCGATCATGTGTAATGAAGTTCACGATATTATTCCTTGGTTTAATTATAATGTTATGATTACAATTCTATTCTTTTAATCTTAATGGCGAGTATATTTATTAAATAATTTGAATTATAAGATTAACACAATAAGAAATTTAATAAATAAAGTAATTTTAGTAAACTCCACTTTTAGTACACATAACAATAGTTTGGAAGGTAAATAATAAATATTAAGGTGAATATACTTTAAAAAGTTTTACTTAAATAGTTTCTCACGCGATCTTTTATAGCTATGTTAATAGTAACAAAAGTAATCATATAAGGCTTTATAGGTCATAAGGTAACTAAGAGTTTTATTCAAATTGATTGCAGTGTTGTTTTCAAATTATTTATATGATTAAAATATAAAAAGTTACATTAAATCAATTAATTACTTAAAGATTACAAATTATATTAGTAATTCAAATCTTGAATTGTTCAATATTTTGATCAAAAATACAAATGAGACTATTTTCCAAGAATCATATTGTTTTGTTAAATAAGAAGCGTTTCAATAATAGAGAAACTCAAATCGGAATTAAGATTTAAGTACAAACAGTGGACTTTAATCTTTCTAATAGTAATCAGGGACTGCAGAATGTATGGAGAAAATAATAACAACATGTAATTAAAAATTAACGAAATAAAAAGGAAATTAGAAAAAAAAACTAGTTTAATTTAATTAAAGTTTATTAGAAAATTATGCGCAATAAAACAAACAATAAATATCAACATCAATTATAGTGCAGTCAAGTTTATAACAGATTACACAAAATACATGAAAAGTTTTCCGAGATTTTTGGAAATCGGTGATTTTGATGTACCCTTTCCGAATTTAGACTTTGTCAACTCTTATACTAGTCGCTCATATTTAAAAATGTCACTCAATCACAGTTCTTTTTTACCACGTTTTACTTAGCTCGTCTTCGTCACGTCTGTCTGTTTGTGGCGATCAAATCTTGCAATCGAAATTTCACCCACTTTCCAGCTAGCTAGAGCGTTGATTTTTTCAGGATCGCTCAGAAGTCGATTACAATGCAATATGCAAGCATAAAAAATTCTAAAAACTATAAAATAATTAAATAATTAAAAAATAAATAAAAACCCACGTTTTCCACAAGATCCCCATGAATCTCATAAACTTAACTCTCTAACTCTTACATCTTCGGAAGAATTTTATCAAATCCAGTATGACTCAAACCTGCAATGGCTGGGACGACACAATTGTAAGAAGCGGACTCATTATTGTGATGAAATTGAAAGTGTGGGTCAAAATTTTTAAATTTGAAATAAGCTTACAGATAATTCGGAAACTCAAAGGACGAAATGCATTATGGAGGAGGCTTAACGATGCGCACTCGTCTGGAACTCTTGTATTTAGGTAATGTGACTTATTCATTTTTACTCTAGAAATATTTTTTCATTATCATAAGTTACAAATGAGCTGAGTTGATTTTAATTAATAAAAATGTCTTCAGACTTCTTTAAGGAGCTAGTTTTTATTTAAGATAGCAAATATCTTCCCTTACTAACACAGATACGCCAGCGTTTTTTTTTTTTTTTTTTTTTTTTTTTTATGTTATAGGAGGGCAAACGAGCGTGCGGGTCACCGTTAATATATGATCACCGCCACCCATGAACTCTTGCAACATCCGAGGATACACAAGAGCGTTGCCGGCCTTGGAGAAAGGAATATATGCCTTTTTTGAAGGTACCCATGTCGTATCGATCTGGAAATACCGCCGAAGGAAGTTCGTTCCACATTTGAGTGGTACGTGGGAAGAAAGTCCTTGAAAACCGCACAGTTGAAGATCGCCACGCATCCAGGTGGTATGGATGGTAAAGGAGGCGATGGCGAGCTGTGCGGTGGTGAAATTCGGCGGTAGGCATCAGATCGAATAGTTCTTCGGAACACTCCCCGTTGTAAATGCGGTAGAAGACGCACAAAGAAGCCACGTCTCTACGCAATGCCAAAGAGTCCAGCCGTTCGCAGAGCACCGGGTCCCCGACAATCCGAACGGCTCTCCGTTGTACGCGGTCAAATGGTAGAAGCTGATATTGGGGTGATCCGGACCAGAGATGAGAACAGTACTCCATGTGTGGCCGGACCTGCGCCTTGTAGAGCGCAAGTCTTTGGCCAGGTTTGAAATACTGCCTCGCTCTATTGATCACTCCCAATTTCGTCGAGGCCAACTTGGCCTTGCTCTCCAGATGACCACGAAACTGACAGTCGCTCGAAATGTCGAGACCCAGTATTCTGATACTAGGCGAGGCAATAAGAGGAGTGCTCTCGAAGAGCGGTGATACGACAAATGGGGTTTTTTTGGTGGTAAACGCGCAAACCTGTGTCTTGTCGGGATTGAACTGAACGTGGTTCAGTTCACCCCACTCAGAGATCATCCCCAGGGAAGTCTCTATTGAAGACACAAGTTTCTTTCGGCACTCATCGACGTTTTCCCAAGAGAGACCTGCACGACCGGAATATACCGCATCCCCAGTGCTGTCATCCGCATAACAATGTATGTTGGAAATATCCAACATATCATTGATGTGCAGGAGGAACAGAGTTGGGGATAGCACGCAGCCTTGGGGTACACCAGCGTTCACGGGCTTGGGGTCCGAGCAAAAACCGTCGAGAACGACCTGTATGCTCCGCCCAGTGAGGAAGCTGGTTATCCACTTGCATAAACTCTCGGGAAGCCCATAGGAAGGTAGCTTCGAAAGAAGCCCCTTGTGCCATACACGATCGAAGGCTTTTGCCATATCCAGACTAACTGCCAGACCCTCTCCCTTGCTTTCAATAACCGCTGCCCAACGGTGAGTGAGGTATAACAGAAGATCACCAGCTGATCGACCATGGCGAAAGCCATACTGCCGGTCATTGATCAACTGGTGATCCTCGAGGTACGTTAGGACCTGTCGGTTTATGATAATCTCCATTATTTTGGAGAGAAGGGAGGTAATGGCGATAGGTCTGTAGTTAGCTGGGTCCGAGCTATCACCTTTTTTAGGGATCGGATGGACAAGGGCACACTTCCATGAGACCGGGACTACGCCTTTAAGGTAGGAGTGCCGAAATAGACGCGTTAGCACTGGAGTCAACTCAGGGGCACACGTTCGTAGCACCAGTGGAGAAATGCCATCCGGCCCACTCGACTTATGAACGTCCAAGGAAAATAGAGTCTGCCTGATAGTTTTTTGCCGAAAAACTATTTCCGGCATTGAGCTCTGACACCGCGGGATGATAGGCGGTGTCTTCCCTTGGTCGTCCAAAGTCGAGTTGGAGGCGAAAAGAGTGCCCAAGAGATCGGCTTTCTCTTTTGCCGTGTGGGCCAGAGAGTCATTCCCCATGTGCAACGGCGGTAGGGACGGCTGGCTAAAGTTGCCCAGACTGGCCTTTGAAAGCGCCCAGAATTTGCGCGTGCCAGGCGGGTACTTTGCCAGCTGATCCCCAATTTTGACGACATGCTTGAACTTTGCTCTAGCGATTTGCCGTTTGAAGAATCTGGAGGCACGGTTGTTGGTAAAAAATAATGTTCGAGTTCATACCCGGGCTATGATAGGTATATTCTGTCGCTAGGTTGACATATCTGCGTCTCCGTCAAAAATAACAAGACTGGCTGAGCTGTCTCTAGATGACAGTTAACTGCGTTTAGGTTGAAATGAAGTCCCCGCATGTTGAAAGGTCCACATTTAGTGTGAAACCGCTGTGTTGACATCTCGTTTGCCCTCAGTTAAAATAAAACGCTATACTTTGCCCCAGATACTATGGGCAGCCCGAGCAAAATCCGAGAACCATGCCCTTGATTTTACTTGGGTAGGGGTTCTTCGGCTTCGTCAAGGCCGGTACCCTCCTGGAGTATAATTTTTAGGGTATTTTTTTTCGTACATTACATAATTTCGATTGGTAAGAAATAGCTTTGTGGCAAGTTTAAATTGTACCTTAAAAAAATAAATCGAAATACTATTACTTTTGTTTTGGTAAAAGCTGAAATAGCTATAATTTTCTCACTGCTACTTTTCGTAAAATAATTGAGATGTATTAAGTTAGGTAATTTCTATGATAAAATTATATGATGCTTATTTGATAGTATTATTAGACTATAATATTTAATATTTATATTTATATTAATAATATTTACTTCTCTTTTACCAAAATACTTAACTCATAATTAAGTTTCATCCAAAAATTTAACATCGTTTTTACAGAATTATCATAAGGAATTTCTTGTAGCTTAACCCATATATATTTTTGTCGATCTGTGATAATAGGTTTTAAATAAATTTAAAACGTAAATACAAACAGAAAAATGAAAAATACATTATGTAAACGTAATGGACTTTCTTTTAAATAATTATGAAAAATTAAATTTAAAAACAGCGACGGAATGGTTTCCCAGAAGTTGCAGATTCGAGTCCTGCCACGTGCAATTTTTGTATATATATAATTTGTATAACAACATTATTATACATAATTATTGGTGAAGTATAACATAATGATAATATACATAAGGTACGGTTTACCAAATTCAATACATTTATATATACTATTCTCTCTCACAACACAATCTACTATAACTAACTATAGTCAAATACAGGCGTTTAGCTTGTAAGCTAAACGCCTACTGTAGTACGTACTGTAGTACGTGACCAGCAATCTCTCTAACCGCAGCATAAGTTGATTATACTCCAGCCATATCAAGTTATGTTATTATGATTCATATACAATGAATGTTATAACTAATATAGTTTAATGAACGTTTTAGAAAAATTATTTTCCATAAATATATATTAAATAAACATAACTGAATGTCATACATATTCAATAGATAACAGAAATCAGAAAACTAATTCTAATACAGAATAAAAATTATTTAAATAACATATATCACGCCGTCATGCGTAATAAAAATTGTCGCATATATATTTTTTATCTGGTCACACATTTATAAGACCTTTAAATGACAGAACCGCTGACGAGCTGTGTCCTCTACAAATATACCTTTTAGATCTCAGTCACATTTTAGGATTTACATATCGTTGTTTCCGTTAATTTTGCAAGAACTTTGATTTATTATCCCCAGTTGTTTATTTAATTTACGGGTTGTACTAAGTTAGATACATTTTTTGAGCATCATTTATCAGAGATAAAGATATTAATTAGTTTCGGTTTTAAATTTACTAATTTCTCTGTTATGTTTTGCATTTTTTTTATTAATAAAACTTTTTATTACGTACAGTGCGAAGCCTTACAGATGAAAATATAGTTTGTAAATATTTTTAGTTATACATTTATAATGTGTGATACCAATTATTCTTTGTTTTAATACTTATTAATTAATGATTTTTACTTATTCTTCTTATAATGTGGTTTATGGTTTACGCCAGCAGTTATTGTCAGGCGAACCTTGACAGATAGATAGATAGATCTTAAGATAGAGTTTTGTGTTAATATAAATTCAACAACTGAAACACGCTTAATATTCTCAATTGTATTGAATAATTATAGTTTATTTGACTGTCAATATCAAAAACTAACAATTTGAATTAGTAATACAGTTAAATAATTAATTAATGATTAAGTATAGTATAAATAATATTAGAATTCACTTATAAGTCTTAATTTTAATCAGCGGGCTTCTAATAAATTTTACATAGAGACGGTGTTTTATAGATGTATTATCACAATTATTTCTATCAACGATGTATAATTAACTTAAAATGTATCTTATTATACAATATTTCATTTTTAAAAGAGCCGATTAATAATCCAGAAATAGAATAATATGTATATTAACAAATATAAATAAATATGAATAATAATAATAAACATTGCAATACATATCTTGCTAAAGTAATAAATTAACATTTTCTGAAATCAACTGAAGGGTCATGACGCGGCACTGCGGTGCAATGACCCGTGTGATTGCTGATTTGACATTTATGTTAAAGTCATACGATAAAGCGATTTAGCTTTTTTATATAGACAGTTACAATTAAATTATATAAATATTAATATTTGTTTTAGATACCACTAGATGTATAGGGATGATGTGTCAGAGGAACAATATAATTAAATGTAATTTAACTCGAAGATAAGATGTGAGTATTAGTAACGATTTCTCAACTATCATACTGTCAACATCGTACTCGCGGTTTAAATAAACATTTAAAAATATTTAATTGCTTAAATCTGTCGTTAAATTTACAATAATATATGACGAGTGACAACTATTTAAATATTTAAAACAATATAAAGTAACAGTGTAGACGCGGTGCAATTTAGTAAAAGTGCAAAATACGATACAAAAAAAGAAAGTTATTTTGAAATACGTTAGACAAATAAAAAGATTATTAGTAAACAGAAGTGAAGTGCTTTTAACACAAGACTGTATCTGAAACCAAATTACGACTATTTATGTTGACAATAAAAACCATTTAAAAAATATATAAAGTAATCAGTGTCAATAGTACGAAAATCTAAGACGTTGAACTAACAAGATATTATTAGTATTTCAATAATAGTGATGTACGTAGACGAAGAAATATCAAACATTTAGTTACGGCGTGATCTGCCATCTATCGGCAATTAGCGACAACACCTAACCCACCATAGACCGATCAATAAAAGTACTAAAAACGGTCATAAATAGGCACTACTTTTTATAAATGATCAATAGAATTACTGGTGAGAGAAAAATATCAGTTGTTACTACTCTACGATAATTGAATTATTAAAAAATAATAACTATAATATAATAATATTTTTCTTTTAAGTTGGCTAACCTAAAAGGTCAGTGTTAATATTGTTCCTCCTTGAAGAAGTAGTTTTTTATGTCACTTCTGAACTAAATCATCTGTATCGGGGCATAAAAAGTAGTTAAAGAGCTAGTTTACGACGAGGAATTTCTAGGGTATTAAGTCAGATTATATTGATGTATCTTTAACAAATAATTTTTGCCTATTTTATTTGACAAATAAGCAATGTAATGATGGTTGAAAGATTTATAGAAACAGGAGCTTAACAAACAAAATTATCTTTCATTTGACATCGTACAAAAGGGCAAACGAAGGGGAAAGGTTTCTATATCATATTAAAGTAGATAATATAAATCTATAGACCACAGATAAAAAAATGACTTTCATACTTTATTGGCTTCTTTGTAATAAATTAGTGTTATGTGCCCGTAACTATAAAAGAGAATATATTCATTATTTTAGAACATTTTAAATTAAAATATTTAAAAACATTCGGATGTTATATTAATATAACATTATACTATATGTTCTTTGGCTTCGGGTCAGAAAAGTAATATTCCTATTTCTATATTTCTATTTAAAAAAAATAACATTCAGTTCAAAACTTAATCTTCCATTTCATATCCTTTTCAATTGAAAGTAATAAAATCTTTTCTTGACTTGTCAAAGATAAAATTTCACGACACGAACAATAAGTAAATTAATCTTTACTAAGAATTAAGAATTCTTATGGCAATCATTTTAATAAAAGTGTATAAAGAAATGTTAGCTACATAAATTTTATGTTCGTAATATTGAAAGATAGTTTTGCTAATAACGCCGTATCTATTCTCCGACCTGTCAGTCAGTTGGCTGAGTGATGTGACTTGCAAAGAAGCTACACGTCTGGTTCTCATAAAGTATAAATTAGGCGGTATTGTGAATAATTTAAAACAAGATATATAGTACAAAAGTAACATATTTAGATATTTTTGTAAAAAAATTGTTATTTTTATGATAAATTAGTTTTTATACTAAGATATACTAAAAGTCTATATGCATATTTTCGCATCGCAATCACGAATCCTATTTTTTAGAGTAATGTCTATAATTTGTTTATGTTAAAATAGCTATAGTTATAATTATCAGTGTTATAATTTAAAAACAGTAATAATAAGTAAGATATAAGTAAAGGTGCCGTTTTCGTTTCACATGAAGGTGCTGCTTCAGTATTATAATACTCTGCACTTTTATGGTGGCCTTTAAAATGTGAATTTGCCCTGACTGTGTTTGCAAAAAATTCTTCAATAAAACCGTATTACGCTGACTTCATCGTTGTGTACGTCGCATTATTTTATGCAGACAGCAACAAAAGCTCTCGTTTCAACATCCACTAATGGATTTATTTTACCAATATATATTTGTTATACTTTTACTTTATCTTGTTATCAAATCACAGTTGACGGTGTAGAATGGAAATCTTCAATTATTTTTGTTTTTTTTACATTATATATTTTAATATAACCTAGGTTTTATTTCGTATAATTATTTTACATACAATCTTTATCTATTTTAGTTTTTTAAGAATCTTTTACTGAAATAGTTTGAGGAGTGCCCCTATTTTTTATGTGGAGCAAATAACAATTTAACAAATTTTTGAATTTTTGAAATTTTGTAAAACTATGTAATAAGTATGTGATTAATACTTTATATTTTTAGCACCGCAAACTAACGCAACCAAACAACGAAGCTGGGACTTAGACAACAAAGCCTTTTGTCAGCCATTGTTGCTGTGACGGCGCTGGCGTTTGCTCTTAGTGTTATTTTAGCACAGCTTCAAATATAAAATTGAATTTTAAACGCTTTTTCTAATATACTGCAACAACTGAGAGACTACATTTATCTATAATTAACTTTCGAAATCTTAAATAAAACGCCATGTAAAATTTAGTTTCTGTCTGAATTTTATTAACAGCGAATATCACGAATTTATTAATTCGTTATATCTCTCATAATATACACAAAAATATTCACTTAAATTTTAACTAATATGTTTACAAATATGTTAATAGGACTGTAATAAAGGTAGCGTTGGTTTTCTGTTTTTTTTTTGTTCCAGTGCTCTACAAGCAGGGCACACCCTAGAACTACCATTGAAACCATTGAAACATGAAATATTTTTTTCATATTGTTTTTTAATATGTAAAATACCAAATCAAGTGGCGGCATAACTACAGAATTTATATACATCACCTTAATAAAATACTAAAACTAGAGATAAAATTAATATTTTAAGTCCCAGTGTTCTTGTTAAGTAAGAATGGAAATATAATCTCTTAAGATCCTTAATAAACAGTAGAAATCTGGATTGTAATCTATACATAGCCATATTTTTTGGTTTGTTACAAAATATTTTTTTTTATCACGGTATATTAAAGAACCTAATTTTAAGTATCATTTAAGTTGTTATTTAGTAACTGACTTAAAACGCCAAAATTTGTAAAGAAAGAGTTTGAGTTACCAAATTTGTTATTTAAGATAATAATGTTGTTAGAGTAAAAGACCCATTTGATCTTATCAGACTTCATAATTTTTATGTTTTACATTTTCTTTACTTCTTAATAAAGGTAATTTTTGTCATATAATATTAAAGGAATATTAAGCTCAATGTTATTAATATATTATTTACAAAAATCGTTATAGCAATTTTTAGGGACCCTTTGTCTAGGGTTTATACCATATGAATTTCTTCATCGAATAAAACTACAGTAATTTGTTCAACTCATAATTCTCCTTTAGTTACCATTTTAACTTGTAACTAATTTTGATGTTTCTTGTTCCTTCTATGAAACTTGTGTAAAGTTTTTGATCAGTCTGTCCCTTTAGTTTCATAATGAGATAGGGGTACAAGCCACAAATTAAAATAAAATAAAGTAAAGTAAGTAAAAGTTGATTAATGAATAGGCATTTGATTCGTGTGAAATGATAAATTTGTAATATTTTACTTATTTTAACCAATTGACGTCACGTTTATATACATTATATATGGAGAATAATAAATCAAAATGAATATACAAAGCTGTCTGACTGTTAAAACTTGGCACACTGTGTACCATTATTATCTAACAAAAAATAAGGGTTTGTATGTCATGACTTTTAAAACTCTGCGCTGTGAAGTTTCTAACTTTATTATCTGAGTTTTGGCAGCTCCTCCTCATGAAGAAATGCTAGACTAAATTACGGACTGAGTGCTTAATAAACTAACTTTGGGTTGACAGCCGTTTAGCAGAATTTCTTAAATACTTAAATGTGAATGTCAATTTCTTAGCTTAGGAACCGTGCAATGATATACACATAAAGAATATATATGAGTTACAACCATGAGTACAAAATATGAGGCAAAAAAGATCTTTATTGCGATTAGAGAAGGAGCTATATTTATTCTTATAATAATTAAGTGTCAGTATATTTTAAGAAAACTATCTCAAAACGGTATTTAATAGTGCGGATTGTTAAAATGTTTTAGGCGAGTTTTTGTCAGTAAAATTTTGGTGCTATATTATGCTGCATTATTGCTTAATATCAGTCGCCAAGTCACATACATTACAATACATTCATTCACATAAATTAGAAAAAGGGCAGCTAGGGCCTAGGACGCTGACGTGCTTGTTCGACCGACACTTCTATAATCAATCAATTACAATAAACGACTACTTTACTATGCCCTGAAACATAATATTTAAATATAATGAATGCAACTGTACGGACACCAATGTTTATAATTTATATAAGTAATGTAAAAAAAAACAAATCAAATTTATACACAAATAATTAAAATTTTAATACAACATCTCACAATGTAACTTTGTATATTGACAAATATATAAAAAAAAAAAAATGAATCCTGCACATTGACCAAAAATTAAGATAATTAATAATTGTTAGGTAAATAAATGGTAACAATAAATATCAAGACAGTTGTTAAAAGCTCATTTAAAATCACCTCAAATGAAACTTATTAATAATTAAAATATTAATTGACAAGACTCAAGTTAACTCTCAAAGTTGACCACGTTGTTTGTATTTTCCACTTAAAAATATAATACAATTAAAATCAATGTAATTAATAAATTTGTCATTTATATTTTACAACAACAAGTCGTTATAATATTACCACTTCTCTTTACGTCTTAACGAGAACGTTTAAGAATTACACAATATTATTTAATTTTAGCTGATACTATAAATTTTACTTAAATACCAAAAAACTTGCAAAAAAGGATAGTTCATTCAACCTTCTGTACTTTGTCAAGTAAAATCAGTTTCCTGCAAAATGTTTCTTTTAAATATATTTTAGGAATTCAGGAAAACGAAAATTGTCAATATAAAATTATATTATTTAAAAATTCTTTACCTCCTTTTTTTTGATTTCATGCTTGTGAAAAAAATTGTAAAACGTAATATAAATACAGATATATAATAACTTTATGTTAATAGTAATTTGCTTTATCACCAAATAGATAATAGATAGGGGCACAAAATGTACTCAATAATTATTTTAAGATGACAGATTTTTAAATTCGTTATTATATTGTCGGTACACATGTGTTATTATAATACCATGCCGTCCGTTAATACAATAGATAAAATGCCATCTTGACTCAGCGATAGGTCACTAGAGATAAAGAAAACTCAAATTATAATATTGTAATATAAGTATTGAATAATGTCCTTTATATTAAACTTTTAAATAAAATTCGAAAGCACTACTCACGCTATAATCTATTCAAATAATATCAAATTATAATACCTTATGGAGGAAATAAGCATCACAAGCAATAGTGTATCCTATGTCAACGCCAATTATCGAAACAGGACAAATAATGAAATTACGCAATGCGATAAAGTTATGAAAACTAAAGAATACTTCTTAATTTATAGTGAAAACTCAACTGACTTACCCTCAAATCCCTCAAATTAACTTTCAAACTGACTGGGAAACGCCGGCATTACTAACTATTTCTAATCTATAATATTTAATCAACCCTGCAATAATACACAAGTATAATTAAAAAAATCTAAGGAGGAGGAAAACACTTATTTCCACCATACTCACCAAAGGCTAATTAAAAAAGAAAAACCGGAAGGGCTTCCGATAGAAAGGTCAGGACGTTGAATTCTACACAACATTACGCTAACAGTGATACTACCCCACACAGAATATCAAACTAAATGTGGGTAAACTGAATGTATTTGGAAACAAATAGGCATTATTAATTGACAACATTTTATCTAAATATATCAATAAGACAACGTAGGCAGTATCTAAATATTTGAAACGAATGATAGCTAATTTTATATAATATACAGAAGTGTGTTATCAATTTATATAATTTATGACATAAGAATAACACTAAATCTCAATAATAAAATAGTATGATGTTTCGAGGAATCCAAAGCATTCTCAACTAAGCAACATTTTTTCTAAGATAGTACGAAATGTTGCAGGCTAATAAAGTCTTTTGAATTTCCTGTCAAAAGATAATTAATCAAGTTAATCGAAGACAAATTTCATAAAATTTTTAATGTGTGACCTAGGTATTTAAATTACTACAGAAATGAAAATCTATATAACAATAGTTACAAATACACTAATTAATTTTTGAGAATCTATTTGATGTGATAAGATTGAAAAATAATACGTAGTCGTTGAAAAGAAACAGCTGAGGTTTTATGTTTAACATATAGGTGTGAATATAAGAGTTCTAAAATGGTTTTTGAAAGTATTTTTGTTAATATGTATTAATATGAAAATAGTATAATTTTCCTTACTTGTCAATAATTTTACGTTACCTAACTTCAATAATAGCCCCTTACTTATTATTGAGGTTTCGCCCTTACATTAAAAAACTTATATGAATTAAATTATATCACTTTTTCTTCGGTACTTTGATATACTTAGAAAAATCATGTATTATACGAGTATGTTAAATCATTTGTAAAAAGCTGTTTTACGGGATGGTCCTATCTAATAAGACGTATTATTTCTGGAATTTATTGGCTTTAAAAGTTCAAACATTTTAGGACTTTTTTTAAATGATTCTTTTATGACTGTTATTACTTTAATTTATGGTTAGTCATTTAAATGTTATAACAAAGGTGAAGTAACAATCCAAAATGCATATCTTTTAAGTTATTTGGAGGATTCGAGATCCCATTGCTACTTTAGGCTATGAATCGAATTAAAGATTTACATCTACTTTGACAACATTTGAGAAATCTGGACTACAGTTGACTATTCATAGTTACAAATTTTGATGATTTTTAAACAAGGAAAATTTGGTTTTTAGGCATCGATTACTTTTAAATTTATTCCTAGTAAACCACCTATTACGGAAAATAATAAGTTTTGTATAATTATAAAATATCTAAAATTTACTACAGTTTAAAGTTGCCCTAAACATATTTCGAAACCTAAATTCATACAACTAATTTAGGAACTTCTATTTACTACTTCGGTCTCGTTTAGTTCAATTAAAATCGTGCTGAGGAGAACCAAACCTCGCACTTTGTAAGTAATATTTTATCAGATCAATCATGTACATATGTCAATCTTATATTTGTTTTATCTTTCCTATATTTACTTTAGTATACAAATAGAAAGTTAGAAATCGCTTAATTTGTAGCCTACTTTTTTATGGTTATGTCAATAAGAGAGCACTGTCTTTTTTTTATATATACATTAAACATTTTATGAGCAATGCATCATAATTATCTAGAGAATAACATAGTCTTAATAATAAAATAGTAATTGTTTAAATATTTATACAATATGTTCATTTTGTTGTCATACATTACTTCAACTAAGCATTGACTTGTTACCAAAAGTTTTTTTTTAGAATTACATCGAAACTAGGCTATCATGTTATTGTTTGAGATGAACGAACAAAAATCAGATCATTAATCTAATCGGATTTTTACACGAAATATCTGACGCTCAAATCCGGTAACTTATTTATTTATTTATTTACGGGGTACCCAGAGACGACGGAGCGCCAAACGCTACGGTCCCTGCATACCTCTTTCGCCTCGACCACAGACATTAACCTCTTCATACATGCCCTCCGGGGGGTCCTCATGCTTTTTACGTGACCTTCCTCCAGTATCATAGCTACTGTGTTTTCGAAGGGCACTCGAGGCCTCCCCCTGTCTCTCTCTCTCTTCATTGCGGTCAGCTAAACTGACTCCGCAAATTCGGCGAAGAGATCGCATCTCCACAGCATTCATCTTTCTTACATTCTTCTTCTGCGTATTTATTGTGGATAAATATTTTTATGCTTGTAATTATCATACATAACTAATTTAATCATTATTTTATATCGTTTTTTTATTTTATGTACAATATTATTTGGAGTATATTACCTGCCCCCATGACAGGGAGTAGTACTAATAATGGACATGTGTCTATTAATAGTACTCTGATATTACTAGTACTACAGGTAATCTATATTTGTATATACGAATATAGATTATCTCAGACGTCTTGCTGTTTGGTTTACTTCTACCTTCCTTTCGTTTTTATAGATATCTGAATTATTTTTGACGGTATTTTTGACGTTTTTTTTTTACTATATTACTGTGTACATAGATCAGAATTTTTATACCAGCTTTAGTTAAAAATCTACAGTTGGGTTCTACAATCGTTTTTACCAGGGTTTAACAGATATTTAATTCTTTTGTATTTATATAAATTAACCGACATATACGTATAATTTGGTTGTTGGTGCTAATTAGTTAAACGTATTCAGTTCTTCTGTTAGTTATTCAAATTTCATCAGTTGAACATATGGTTTTATATATGAATAAATAAATTTATATGTATTTTGTTTTTAAATTCGAACGGAGTGAGCAAATTGTTATTCTTATATTATTGTGTTCTTGTAACTAATAGGTCGTGTTAACTTTCCATGAAAGCTCCTCTACAAATATTATAGTTTGTAATTTTAATAAGATGACGAAATTTGGAAAAAAATCCTTTAACGGAAAAATAGTAGTTTAATAAAAATGTCACATATTCTTTGTAGTTAAGTAAATATAAAAGTATTATATAAAAGGAATCTTTTAAGACTTCTGCAAATCCTTTTGGGACGAGACTTACACTAAGCTATTGGGTTTATTGTCATTTTGTTTGTGTAAGAAGATAAGGAGCGTTTATGAAATATTAGTATTACTTTTAAGGCTGTTTTTTTTTAGTTTTAGATTTATTTGAGCTTAGTAAGTGGGACCATTGTCAAGATCCTAATTTAAAAATGAAATCGTTTTTTTTTATGTTATATTATTCATTATTATTCATTATATTATATTATTCATATAAAACTTAGTCCACTTGTTAGTAACATCTAAAAGTTACAACTACGTTAGTAAACATTTAATTATATTTAAACACAAACACACATATATATTTACAAATATCAGCTTCCAAGTCCAACATTTAATTTTAAATTAAGGTATGTCGAGTTTAATCCAGTGTCGTGTTTAAATTATTTTAATTATAAATACCTATATTTTTCTGGGTTTAGTTGGTCTAGAAGAAAAGAAAAAGTTGCACTGAATTAATCTTCACAAACAAGTTTAAACTACTAAACCTATTAATCAGAATTGTTTTACAGGTCAGTAACTTGGCATGAAGATTTTTTAAGTCAAAATAAAAAAAAAGATTTAAATTATGAAAACCGGTATTAATAATAAGAAATAAATAAATAAAACCTTTTGCAAATAACTTAAGCTTTATCTGTAATGAAGATTCGGTTAATATTTCAATCGTATTCGGTATGATTACTTTCTAGCCGATTAGCCTGACTTGTTAAGACACTCGAAGCATTTATTTCATATTTTGGAAATTGTATATATTCTCATTTTTATTACATCACCAAAACCCATTAAAAATTAATGTAGCCCATTTATTCCAGTGTTTTATAAAACAATGGAATAACTGGGTTACATTAATTTATTGTTAATAAATTTTTTTTACAATTGATTTAATGAAATTTAATTACGTTTTACAACACAATTTAAATTTTTTGTTGTATCATGTAACTAAATATTATAAAATTATAAAAACGTGTTTACAAGAATAATGAATAAACCTCTCACAAGTTCGAAGACGGAGGTTCCATTTGTCTTAACTGAACGTATTTACTAGAGAAGTGCACTCTACTGGATACTGGATACTTTATTTTTCATAGTAGATATTTTACTTTTTATAGTGCTTTAAACTTAAGTACATTAATAATTGATTTATTTGAATATTTACATTAGGAGAAAAGAAATTATATGAATAAATTTCATATTTTTAAGTAATAAATAATTTTTTTGCAAATTAAAATTATTATTAGATTATCATAATTTATATCGCTGCGATAAATTTCCTAGATACAGTATCTCTGAAGTTTGTTATAGCATAGTTCTTAACCGTTCATTTTGCTGTTTTACGACATCGGTAATTTTAAAACTAAATCTTTTACTAAAGATGGTTCTGCAAAATAGAACAAAAAAAATCAGTCTAGAAAAAAAGTTTAGAAAAATTGAGATTCATTTAAAAGACAGATAGATATATGGCTATAATTTTGAGATTCTAAACCGATAGTTGCTGAGCATGTTATAGAGCAATATTATTTGCTAAGTTTGTTAGCATTAAAGAAGGGGAGCGTGCTCAGCACAACTCCCGCAGCGCACGACGGCGGATCCTAGTTTTACTATTCGGATTTTTGTATTTAGAATTTAGTTTGATATTGTAACAAAAGTTTTCAATAAAAACTGTTACTTCGATATATGAAGTTTAAATGTTTAACAATATCGATTCCTTCAAAGTATAATGATCACTGCTTTTTTATTTCTAATTAATATATTAAATGGTAAAATAATATTCGCTTTAAAAATAAGTCAGCTCTGTGCAGATATTACACAATAAATCTAGAAAACTTTACGTAGTTTCAAACTCAAAGAGATTTGTTCTTCTTTACACCTTTAGAACTTTAGTCTCTTGTAAATGAATTTTTAATTAACACCTTATAAAAGAGGGGCACTTTTATTTCTTACCTTTTGTTAAATGTTTTTCACACTTTGTCCTTATTACTGTCTAGTATTTTATTAGTTTCTGAAATAAAGATTTTAAAGCACAGTAAGATAACATGTTGCATTTTTTGTAATTTGTATGAAAATTTTATAAGCATAACATAAATAAGTATCATATATATTGTACAGGAGCAAACTAAACAATACTGTCTTAGGGTATTTGAGATTTGATTTATCTTATGGTGTATCTTCTTCTTTCAGTATCTTATGGTGGTGTCAGAAGATGTTAGATTGTTTTGTAGATGTCACCTTCCAAGGTGACATCTACAAAATAATCTAAAATATTTTAATGGAAATATCTGCATATTTATCTACCTGTAAGACATTTAAAGTTGTTTTATATAAATTATTTTTATATTTTTGTATTTACATAAATGATATAGAATATTATTTTTATTATTATAAAAAAAAGTCTGTGTGTGCAATTCACCCATGGCAGAAGTGAAACTTTTATAAAGTAGCTTACGAGAGATTGAGATGGATATGGAGAAACAGGATTATTAGAATACATGTAAGGTTTATTATTTTTACCAAGGTTAAAAATTATTTAAGACTTTAATATAAAATACTTGTATTTCCATGGAACTGAAACTGAAAACTGCTTATATTATGTTCAAAAATTACCTCAACTAACAATTTTACAAAACTATCAATGCCATCTTTTGTAAATTTTATAAAATAACAACTTCAATATATGCCTCACTTTAGTGTAAAGATTCAGCAATAGATGGCACTATAACAGCAATAGGCAATACGTTTTCTATTTTTTACTCTACTATATATTTACGTGTTTGTAACTCCATATAATTAATCTAACAAAGCATGATAAATTATGATTAGAAAGAACATCAATTATTTTAACATTATAGATAATGCTTGGTTTTGCCATAACTACTGCAATAATTAAAAATAAACAAAATTTTACTTTTGTATTTGGCATCTGTCATCTTTATACGACTGTTCATTGTGTTTCCTTAGTTTCTGGCCAATATATCGTAAAATATTTAGTGATTTTAAAATTGGTAAATAGAATCGAATCGCTGTCACTGTATTATATAAAGTAGGTGTGAACCAAATACAATTTTTAAAACCTTACATACGCTTGGTATTACTTAAATGTCTTTGTATCTGGCTATTAATAGGTATAATGAAATCTCCTCTGTTTGTGAAAGAAAAATGTCTGGCTGTCCACGTAGTGTTTGTACGAAAGCAGCAGTAAGAAGCGATCAAAGCAGCAAAGAAAAGAACTTCATGAAATCCTATCCGAAACAAAAGATTTTATCTCGGGAGATGAAAATATTACCTACAATCATGTAACGTATTTTAAAAGATGACTTAGGACTTGCAGTGCAAAACAACTACTTAAACGGTACGCGAAAGGAGGTCTCAGAAAAATGTTGTTTACGGAAGAATAATTTTTAACAATTGAGAAATATTTTAACATACAAAATGACCGTGTTCGTTCTGAAAGCTCTAAAGAAGCTTTCTAATCAGTCAAAAAGTACATTGTGGACATTATCCAACTTCAGTGATGGTTTGGTGGCGTGTAAGCAATTCTTAATTGCGACAGACATATTTTTGTGAAAAAGTTATCAAAACATCGGTACAAGTGTATCAAGATACCATTCTTGAGAAGGGAAACCCTTTAACTACACCATTTTCAATAACTACGAGTGTTACTTTTAACACGTCTCGGCGCTAAGTCATAAAGCTCAAAATACCAGCTTTTGAGTAAATACGTTTATTATTAATTTTTATAAGAATTTTAGTGGTATTTTTTAAATTAGGATTTGTTTATTTAAGAATCCCTGTTTTAAACATACATAAATAAAATATAAATAAATTGATAGCATTTTTCTATTGAGATTTGATGAATGGATACAGCTTCTAAGCAACAAAAAACTACTTTTTTGAGCAGTCAGCAAAACTTTGACACCCAATCTATAAATAGTTATGCAAACAACAAGGCGTGTATAGATTTACTCGAAACTATATTAAATATATTTGTGCGCCATACCTTGTTTTATATACTTTTAATGTCACACATTTTCGCCACATACTCAGCAATGCTTAGTGGTTGCAGGAGACCGTGGGTGGCGATGATCATTTTGCATCCAGTGACAGGTATGTTGGTTTGATCTCCTAAAATAATATAAATATGCAATGACGCAAATCTTGTTAGGGTAAACCAATTCAAGTATCGGGATCCAAAGGATGATTTTGATGTTGAGCGAGAGCGCAGGACGTTGTCGATCAGGGCGAACATGTATGCTTCCAGATTTGCCCGTTGTTCAACACCAGTTAAAATTACGTTTTTTAAAGCCTATTGTACTTCTTTTTATACGAGCAGCCTATAGGTCAACTATACTCAGAGGTCGTATAGCGCCTTGCGTGTTCAATACAATAATGCCTTCAGGGCATTGCTGGGGCTGCTGCGGTACTGTAGCGCCTCAAGTAGGTTTGCGCACGAAGGGATCGACAGTTTCCCGGCCATTCTTCGTAAAAAAGCTAGCTCTGTTTTAAGACAAGTGCGCGGCAGCCGCAACAATATCTTGAGGGACATCGCCGATAGTGGGGACTGTTCGCTGATCGAGCACTTGTGTGACATTACAAGGTCATTATTAGTGATTAGGTACTAACACTAGATTTTAATCTTTATTTGAAAATTACTAACACTTATGGACCTTTTGTTGTCCGATGAATAAATATTTTTATTCTTATTTTTTTTTATTAATGTCCATGTATAAATATTATAAAAAAATTTACGTTATTTCAAAATCTTTCACAAGGGAAAAGCTTGCACAAATTTGATTTGCGTATACCATTGGGATTGCCATTGCTTTATATTATATTATGTTTTATTTGGCTACAAAAAGAAACTATGATGTAACCGAGCAGAGTTCATCAATTAACAGAAAAGCTCACAAGCAGGATAACATGTCATTTTACAAGTTGTTGAAGAAAACAAAGAAAGTATTAAATATGTATAAAACTAAACAATTCTAATAAGAAACTTTGTATTTAAATGTTTAAATATTTAGATACAAAATAACTTAGTTAAATCTTGCCTTAAATTTATATTAAGTTAAATAAACCTCTTTATCTGAACTATGTTAAAATAACATTAAGCGCAAATGTCAACGCCGTCACAGGCACGATGGTCCGACAAAAGGCTTTTGTAGTATAGCGGTTCTTGCTCCGTTCTTTGGGATTATTTAAAGAGAGAATATACTTTAGATATTTATTTTTGCGTCCAATGAAATGTTATATAATAGAAAAATATGTCAATTGTATCGCAACGGTCTCATATTTTTTATACAAATCATATCAGACACAGCGTTATTTACTTATTGGATACGTTTTACATTTTATTTTATGCTTAAGTCTTTCATCTGCGATTGTGTTGTTGATTGGAGGTTTTCTTAAATGAAATTTGATAATCATAAAAACTTTTAAGTTAAATTTGTTTTTAAAAAGTGTACGTTGTTAAAAATAACAGAAGTCAGTCTTATTTTTCTGATAATTTAAATTTATTTATAATTTAACGCATTTCATTCCTATATTTCTATTTAAAATCAAAACAAGACTTAAGACTTATTATTACATGATACATAGAATATACTTATTTTGCATTTGCAAATAAAATACAAGTCATATTTTTGTGTAATAGCGTTTGTACTATGTATAGGGAATGGTTGTCTTCTTTGATGTTATATTTGAGAAATGTTCTTCCCCTTCGTTGACTCTGTGGTTTGGCGATATATTGGTTTCATATGCATCGGATTGTTGTATAATGTACCTTGAAACACTGTACATTATAAACATACTCGTTTATTATAAATTTATCAGGAAGAGTCAGTTAATTCTAGTTAGCGTTTAGTAAACTACCGCTTGGCGTCCCAATTTTGACGTCCTTTTGACCTTTCATCGCAGATTAACATATGAACTACCCTCCTAACTTAAACTTTGAGATTTAGGTTAAAGGTGTAAAATAATATATGTGTAACAGGCTATAGATTTATTTTATTTTAAAGTAATTAGGATATTTTAAATGTTTTGATTTTGTATTAAATATTTATATTTGTATTTTTTATTATTGAAAGTAGTTTATATAGTGTGCAGGTATAATATATAATATAACTAACAAATAACTTTTACTGAAATATAAATTAAACAAATTTTAACTTGATGTTTCAAATGCTATACAGAAATTGATAATTAATTGAAAGGTTTTTAATTTCCAGACATAAGTAAGGAAGCACACTACGCGAACTAACAATATCTTGAGGTGTGATGAAAATCATATGGTCACAGAAATTAGATTTTAGATCGTTTAAGACCTGATTTAGGTAGGCTCCAGTCACCTTATTTCACCGGTGACGCTGTCATGGCCAGTAGGACTAACACACACAAAAAGAAAATAAAACCGTAACAAGAGAAATCTACAAATCTAATAAAAAATCAAATCTTGAATTAAAGATATTGATAAATGAGAACAAATTAGGATAAGCAAGGCGTAGTAGTATATCTAAACTATTGTTAGTGGTCTATGAAATTGTAGAAACAGTCTATATTTTAATATATCATAAAATCCGAATACATGCGGTGACGATCACTCCATTTTGCTCAAATGTCAGCATGCTTATGTACGTATGTAGGCAAAGTGTATGTACGTATGTAAGCTTCGGGAGATAGAATCTATGAGGTCGTTGTTCTCCATCTTTAAAGTTATTTCGATTTATAATTATGAAAAAAAATAAAAACATAACCTAATACAATTGTTTATCTTTTGCTGGGTATAACGTAAAAATACTAGGTTAATTGTAAGGAAATTGTGATTTACGATTGTACGTCAATGTTAACGGTCAACATGTAGGATCTTTTTAAAACGAAAAAACTTAGTTTTGCGCGAAACACAAAAATAACATTGAGTATAATTAGTAACCATAAAACTAAAAATAATTACCTTAATATATTTTTAGGGAATGATAGATCGTGTTTTATTTCTAACAATATGTATAATATCTACTTTATTATAAATTTAATCGTTGGTAACAGCTTTTTGTGTATTATTTTAATGATTCTAGATTATGAGGCAGCATAACATAGATTTCAATTGAATGTTTGCTTTTTTTTTACTAAAGAGTGGCGGCCTAAAAATATCATATCTAATGAAAATACAACGAGAATCAATTAAGATTAAACTTTAAATGTCCAAAATATTATTTCTTAACACCGATATGGTGTTAAAGACATCTAATATAACCGGGTTCGTGCAACCGACATTTGTGCAATTTCAGAAGGAAATGGCGTCGTAAAAGAAATTTCTTTAAAAACGTAAAATATAAAGAGATTGAGTAAATTGAGGAAGCTTTACATTTTATCTTGTATTTCTCAATTTCAAAATTTATTTTCCATTTGTAACCACCATGGGTACCACCCACATAAATATATTAAAATACTTTGTAAATTACAATTTGGGATTATATGATTGGTTATTGGTTCGTCTGCTCTGTTTAAGTCTAAATCTGTCGACTCGTCGCCGTCGATAATTTTAAATATAAAATTAATAATATCTCAAGGTTTTCGCATTTGAGAATAAAAGAAAATACATATCAAAAAGTCAAAACTTATATAAAGTGGAATATACACAGACTTTTATTTTATGGTAAAACGTTCATTTATTAAATGAACGGGAAGTGCACGGCACTTCTGAGACTCGTCTTTCTCTAGGGATCCGTATAAGTTAAACCGAGCTAAATAAAATGACGAACATAAGACATTTTATATTATAAAAACATGTTAAATACCCATTCTTGCGAATAAATCTTTTACTGTTTATTTTAGAAAAACTATTTACATAAATGTTTTCTTATTATTTTGTAATATATTAATAATTAATATATTAACTTTTACAATATTGTACAAAACTGTCTATTAAAATAAAATACAAAACTAAAACCGAATTAATGTAATAAACGATACTATATATATGTCACAAGGGATATGGCGTGAAGCTAAATAAATATAATAAATATAAATAAACAAAAATACAATTTGTTGAATTTGTAATAATATAAAAAGAGTCATAGAGAGTTCGTCGACATTTTTTGCTGATGAATGAAAGCTTGTAGTATATTCTAACTGTTTATGACATAGCAATGTTAGCAAAAATAGAATTGCCTTTGAGTCAAGTATCGTTCAGTTTTTGTTGTCAAAAGTTAAAGTGAAATTTTCCGGCGGATGTCGGCGGTGTAAAGTCAGGCAACTAATTTCAGAACTTTTATTTTCTCTTTTAGCAAAGCGTCAGCGTGAAATGAAATTGTACTGCAATGATATATTACTTAATAAAATAGGTATGAAATAAACGGAATTATGATGTTAATAATAATTCTTATGTTATAATATTTATTATTCTGTAACTTATGGTAGTCTGTACTGCCCTATTATTTTT
This sequence comes from Melinaea marsaeus rileyi, assembly GCA_918358865.1. Taxonomy (NCBI): domain Eukaryota; kingdom Metazoa; phylum Arthropoda; class Insecta; order Lepidoptera; family Nymphalidae; genus Melinaea; species Melinaea marsaeus. The sequence continues at coordinate 13,267,112 of OU911085.1, forward strand.
AATTGTACACTACTTTTACTATTACTACTACTTTATTAAGTTGATTAGAACAAACCAAATTTTTAAAAATATATATTTGCGTTATTTCTGTTTATTTAATGCCTCATAAAACCACAGCTAATAAACTACGTAAAACTAGATAAGCGATTCCCTTGATGATAAGTGGTTACTATCACGTATCTGAAAAGTGAAAAGAACATGCGGAGCTAGAGTTGCATTAGTAACCTTGAGGAATAAGGAGAAATATACGACTATAGTATATGTGAAAGATACAACTGGGCTTCCAGTTTTTTATTCTCTATAACAAATGAAACAATAATAGTTATTATACACAGATCTTCCCCGTGAGTGTAATAATACTCCGATCGAGTCAACTTGTACGATATGCAGCGTAATTCTAGGCTCTAACTGTCTGTTTATTTTTAATATATTTAATAATAAAACAGGCACACAAAAAAAAAATCATGAACCAGAGGGGAGACCCATTATTCTTAGGTTTTTGGGGTCGCTGAAACCGAATATGACAATAAAAACTAATTTTAAATGCCCGTTTTCCCGCTAACACCCCCTTACTACCTCTTAAGGGGTGAAAATTGAAATTTTTGTATAAAATCATGATAGATGTGTATTTCTACATTTTATGGGATGCTCAAACCGAAAATGATAACAAAAAATTAATTTAAGACCTCCATAACCCATTAACACTTTCTTACTACCCCTTATGGGGAGTGAAGTTTTCCATTTTTGTATAAAATAAAGATGAATGTGCATTTCTATGTTTTTTGTTATGATGAAACAGAAAATGACAACCACAAGTGAATTTGATACCTCTTTTACTCAATACCATAACAATCATATCAATTTGATACCTCTTTTACTCAATACCTAACGGGGGGGTGGGGGTAGTTTCAATTTTGTATAAAATCAAGATGTATGAAGAAATTTTAACGATTTACAGTAAATGACATGTTTATCAAACTAGTTTGAGGTTACTCTTAGCTCTTATATTAGAAATTCAAATGCTTTATCGATCAGAAGTATCTGATATATATTCATGATTTAATTCTACTCTTAGCGTAACCCAGGAACAACGGCGTGGACGTAGTAGATTTCTGTTCCCTTTTGGGGTGCTGGATTAAAGTGAGTCTCCTTGCCTCTCACTATCCGGGGTGCTGAATTAAAGTGAGTCCTCTTGCCTGTCATTATTCAGCGTCTACCTGTTTCTACGATAACGAACTCTCTTGTTGTCAAAAGTTCTTTTAAAGGAACTTCTTTGAGCATTTTAGATAACAAAAATAAATGTGATATCACACACTCAATCAGATTTCAGATGGAACCAAATTTAGAGTGACATAATTGTAATTCAATAAGTTTAATAAACTATTAAGTTAATAAGAAACAATAATAAAAGGTTGGATCTTAAATTTTATTACATACTGGATTATACAACTTAGTGTTTGCAATAACTTGTTTACTGACGGTTAGTGCTGGAAATGTAGTTATACGTGATGTCTCGTCCGATGAATGAAGCTTCGTTGGTGTGACCAAATGATCCGTGAGACAATTTTAGCTACACAACAAGCAGAAGAGTATTTTAAAACTTGTTTAATTAGGAATCATTATGTTTGTTGTTATATATAGCCTAAGTTTCATAACTGACACAAGATAATCGAAGTATTTATATAAATATACACTTAAATATTGAACAAATAAATATAAACTTTTATAAATTACTTTTATTTTGTTTTATTCGATACTTTAGGTGTATTTATTTATTTTTGTAACTTAAAATATTTATATTTCAAAATATAAGAGATGTCTTTTAAAAAGAAACAATAAGGGAACTGTTAATGAATAAAAAATATATTCAACAATAAATATTTTGCAATATGTTAGGATTTTCATTTATAACAATATATAAAAAATATACCACACCCTCCGCTATCACCGGGATCATAAACAAACAAACGTGAATAAATATACAAGTTTTATTTGTTCTTAGTGTTTACCTCAACATGGATAGGACATACACTTTATTTAATTATTTCGTATAAGTATTAAAATTATATCCTTGTAAAGTAACTTACAAAACGCTGCCTACTTAAAAGTTCCACTTTCACGCTACTTATCTATTACGTTTTCAAAGTTAATTAAACTTGAACATTCTAAATAGTTCGGAAATTAAATTTAAGGGGATTGGCATTTCAGTGTTATTGTAAAAAAAGCAAGACTGTTTATCTGTTTTTTGTGAAAGTAAAACTTCTGTAAAATGGTAGTGATTAAAAATCGATGTAATGAAAAAATGCGTCACGATAAAGACACAAATACACGAATGTATAGGAGAAAATGAGATAGAAGACATATTGATGGCTGCCGTTATGATGCCATCTATTGCTCAATCTTTAAACTAAAGTGAGGCCTATATTCAAGATGTTATATTTAAAACTTACTATAGATGGCAGTGAAAGTTTTTTTAAATTGTTGTTGTTACTTGAGGTACGTTATTAAACATAATATAAGCAGCTTTATATAAAAATAAAAATATATTACATTAAAGCATTTAATATTTTTTTAACTTGGTTTTTTAACATTATAAACCTTATGTTTATCCTAATACTTCTGATATTCTATATCTACCTCTATCTACGAGAGTTTGCTCTCGTACGCTACTTTTCAATATTTTTTTTCTGCTGTGTGTAAACTGCACACAAACACATTATTTCAATTGAATAAGTTAATTCAATTGAAATTATTTCTAGTTAGAAAAAACTTATATTAAGTTCTATTTGAGGAAGGGTTAGGAAAATAGTTTGAAAAATAACAAAACAGATGAGTAAAAACGAAATTGCTTTATTTTTTAAGGAAATTATTAAAATAGATCTAATTGAATCTTGTTATTATTCAAAAATACTCTCTATAAAAATATTATTTTAATTATTATTATATTAAAAAATACTACATCTCTGACTAAACTGACAAATTCCAAAAAATATGTATTTACACTACCTTTGCTGAAGATGATTTGCTTTTTCTGTCTCAACTCGACAAATGATTGATACCGCTTCCGGCAATTGTGTTCCATATAAAACGGTCATCAACTTGCAACCAGGGTACTGAGCAGGGTTTTACACATTATTATAATTTATTAATTATATATGTTACTTTATAACATATTATTATTACTAAATAAATTGGTCTTACGATTTACTTTTAATCTAAACATTGTAACAAGTCTAAGATTATTACTATGGTTAATTAGAATTTATGCTGTAACTAGGAAAGTTTACGAGGCACGAGAAAAAATGTTTATCTGTCTTATCAGTTAGTGAAGATTCATTGTATAACGCTTATCAACTTAGTGATACTAACTTTGCAAATATTATGATTGCACTTGAAAAAATATTGTGATTGTAGTAGAGATAAGAAAACTTTGATCTTTCCATTTGGATAGACACATATAGAGCTGTTTCATATATTATTATATTAGTATAATACGAGGGGAGGTCCAAAAGTTCGTGGAATGAAAGGGATCTAAATAAAATAAAACAACAAAACTATTTTTCCATTTCAATATAATCACCCTTAAGCTCAATACATTTATTAGACCTATAAATTAATTTTTCTAAACCACTATAAAAAATGTTTTATCATTTCCGTCAAAATGAGCCGAAATTGCCTCCCTTACCTCATTGTCGTCGGAAAATTTCCTTCCCCTTAAGTCTTTTTTTAAATTGGGGAGTAAAAAAAAGCCACTCGGGGCCAGGTCTGGACTGTAGGGTGTGTGAACTAGGAATTCGAACCCATGCGTGTGCAGAGCAGCCATTGCAATTCTGCTCTTGTGAACCGGCGCGTTGTCTTGCAACAGCAACACACACTTTGTTAATTTTCCTCGCCGCTTTTCCTTGATGGCATCCTTTAATTTTTCTAATATCGTTGCGTAGTATTCTCCGGTTATAGTCCTTCCCTTTTCTTTGTAATCAATCAAGATTATCCCCTCACAATCCCAAAAAATTGTAGCCATCATCTTTCCAGCCGACTCCGTCACCTTGAATTTCTTTAGCGGTTGTGTCCCCTTTTTATGCCATTGCATGGACTCTTGTTTGGACTCAGGCTCAAAATGATGAACCGATGTTGCATCTCCCGTAAAAATTTGCTCTAAAATCTGTGCAGGTTTATCTCCACACAACTCCAAAAAATGCTTTGACGCATCGACACGCTGCTCTTTCTGAAACGGCGTCAGCATTCTCGGTACTCATCTTGCACTGACTTTTGTCATACCCAGGTGATCATGTAGGATTCGCAAAATAGTGGTATCTTATACTCCAACTAATGCAGATTATTGTTTTTTCTTCAAACGGTCATCGTCTAGTACAATTTTCTCCACTTTTTCGACGATGTCCGATGTGGTGGCCTCAACTTGCCTTCCTGAGCGGGGGTCGTCTTCAACTGACTCTCGACCATGTTTATAAAGACCATGCCAATTGTAAATCATTGATTTACTAGGGCACTGTTCCCTATAAACGACTCCCATTTCATTCAAAATGGTTTGAGCGTTCTTTCCTTGATAAGGAATTTAATCACAGCGCGGTGTTCAATTTTCTCCATAGTTTCAGTTTTCTTCCGGATTGACTTGTTTAACAGGCGACTGTTGGTAAACGAATGACGCAATCGGGTTGAAACTCGGTATTTATGCTAATGATGAGTCTCCGATTCGTATGACACTAAGCGAGCGCCCCTACCCCCGCTCCATCCTCTTCATTCCCCTCGTATGATAAATACACTAGTACTATCCTGTTTCAATTCTTTCCAAAAGCTATAAAGATAGCTTTTAAAGATGTTTTATAAAGATAAAACATGCTTTAAAAAAATACTCCCCCAGACTTATTTTTACTTTTTTTTTATAATATACTAATAGTCATGACATAGAAAATCATATAAATAATAAATCACACTTGTGCGCGGACAAGTCTTTGTCTTTGTAATTTTCAATATAGGATAATTTTAGTAACATGTTTTATTGTTTAAGCTATTAAACCATCTCAATCAACAGTATCTTAATATTTTAAGAAAACCAATTTTTTTCTTGGTTGGTAGAGAATAAAAATCGTATTAAATTAACTATATTAAAAAGAACAATATTAACACTAAACATACCGACAATTCTTATATACCTGTTCCTACCGCACGCCGTCAAATTGACCAGTAATTAAAAGTTATTTTATTATATAACGCAATTAATAATGGAAATAACTAAAAGTAAAGAGTGTAGAAAATATTATATGCATATTCTAAGAATTGTCATGTAGTTTGATAACGATACTACAACGTTTGAAAATATGTAAGTTTTACAAAAGTTTAAGAACGGTCAATTTGACTGGTACTTGGTAGGTTTAGTATTAAGAAACCTTATAACTTATCTCGCTAATTGATAAAATATATATTATTCATTAATATCAGCATAGCTAAATTCAGCAGCTTTTAGGGTAGTTCTGTATTTATTATATTAAATGGTATGGGTATGACAGGTTGTAAGCCCGTTTGTTAGATACACGTCGTCGGTCGAGTGATAATATGATTTAGTTCCCGGTAGCCTGCCTTTACTCCGGAAACAATTCTTGACTCAAGCTCTTGAATAGTATGTATTCAAAAATGTATATTATAAACTATACAATAATAACGTTCATTGTCCTTATAAATATTGTAATACATGCAGATTTCCTCTTGTATTTTTCTTATTACTATTACTAATTCATATTTTATATATATCTCTTATATCTTATATCTTATAACACGAACTAAAAATACTTGAACTCAATTTATGACTTACAGGCCCTTCAAATATGCGGGAATCCTATTTATTTGACAGATAAAAAGTTATCTTTGTACCGTAAGATTGAGTACTGCTTCGAAAGGAGCAAGTCGAAGCCTATTTGAATGGTGCCGAAAATATGGACGAATGAATCTTTAATTGACGTTAATATCTTCGTTTGTGTGTCAAGATTATGTTAAGTAATCGATTTTTAATTTTTGTTTTGCTATGCAGATCAGAAATAATCTTTTTCTAACAGAATATCTTTAGGAATTCTAAAGATATTCTAAAAGTATAATTAATTATCATTCTTTGTGTTAGAATTATGTAAAATATAACTTTTAATATGTGCTATGTACGTATACGTAAAGCAATCATTTTTTACTTAACATCGACTATATCTGTCCTATATTTATATACTTTTTTGATTAGAAAAGAGTATTACTGATTTTAATAGGATTTAAAAAAAATAGGTTATTTTTTTTAAATATAAGTAGTGGTTGTAATGACACTCTTAAAAAGTAGACTTGAGTGACTGTGATGGAATAAAAGTTCTTAATATTCTACTCATAATCTCCACGTGTAAGGCTCCATTTCCCATTACATTTTATCGCCCTTGTTTAATTGCTCTCGTCATACTTTCTTACGAAATTGTCAAATTTTTTTTCGATATTTTTATACTAACTAAATAGGCCATATAATATTTTTATTACTATTATGTACAAATTACCAACTTAATCAAAATCTTCAATTATGAATTCTTCATCTAGAGTATGAGCTTCTTAAAACCTTGCTTGTAACATCTGCCGTAGCTCTAAAACTATTAGATTTTAGATTTTTTAAACATGTTATCTTCCCCAAAATTGAGAAGTTCCACTAAACAGTTGTAACTTTGTTACTACTTAGTTGTTGTTTAGTCTTTTCTGTCCGTGACAAACAATTAAGATGAAAAGAAATTGGAAACATTCATTTGTATACAAAATGTATAAAAGAAAAAAATAATACATTAACGCAATTCCAAGTTGTACAAAATCTATGAGAAATATTCTGTGAACACGATTTAAATAACATACTTTACATAAATAACTTATATAAGTAACGACGTTAAATTAACAGCGTTAAATTATAATATTTTGCTAACATTTAAAACGAAATAATAATTAAATCAGTGAAAGTAATTTTCGATGAAAGTAAGTACTGGGAACCATTCGATTAATTAAGGATTTGTTTTTCTACTTATTTAAACTACATTCATTACCAACACATTATCAATATCCATCAAATGTCAAGTATATGGACGATTATTTGCACTCTCAGACAAAAGTTACTTTTACTTATTTTCTATTGATATACGCAAGTTACAGAATATGACAATTAAAAACTTTAGCTACGTATACACCCCAGTAAATAAAACAAGTATCTACTATGTTTTTTTTAATGACTTTTGTTTTCTTAATGTTCTTTTAATGTACATCAATTTATTAGCTCCCAAAAACGTTTAATTAAAATAAAAATTATGTTTATATATTTATATATTTTTTTAAGATGATGCTGGCTGGATGATGGCTTAAAAAATATTTTTTTCTTCTACTAATATTTATATAATGATAAGTGTTTTTGCAAAACAAAAGATCAATCGCTGCTCGTTTATTAAATGAACTCACAAAAATAAGATTTTAAAATTATTGCCTATCTATTTGATAATTTATACATGATGGCAAAATATTATGTGAAAGTTAATATGATAATAAATAGTGGAACTGTTCTATATATACAACTTTTTTATATTTAGATTTTAATAATAAAAAAAATAATGTAAGTGTTATTATTATTTAAGCATAAAGTACAATATAATTTTCACTCCAGAAAATTTAATCAATTTAACGGGGAAACAAAGTCGAACACTAATATAAGGTCATAGTTTTAATTAAAAATGTATGTGTATTTATTTATTTAGTTTTTATTTTGTGATAGATTATTTTTGCTTTGACTTTATGAAGAAGAGGGCAATGGTAATATAATGTTGCTCTATGCTTCATGAGAGTTAATAGATATAACAATGATACATAAAATTATTTAAAAAATTTAATTGTTTATATTTTCACTTTTGTTAATCTTTTTACTTTGAAGCTTATATAAAGATTTTAAATTGTAAGGTAAAAATTATCTCTTCATATATAGGACATCATATATATTATATTATACCTACATAGCTATTATAGTTACATATCGTATTGTAGGTGAGAGCTGAATAACCCAGCTCGTTTGTTTCCTCTACCTATTCGTCAAGCCTGACTGTAACCAATAATGTCTATTCGTTTGCTACCTAATACCATGACGTGCCAAATTACAGCCTATTATGGTCCCCGGGTAAATTTATCATATAGTCGCTGTTCCCCAAGGCGTTATTTAACAAAATTCTGGTTTGATTAATTTATTTCATGAATTAGTATAAAATGTTATGCCTTTAAAAAGGTAAATTGCTATAAAACTAAATTTTATTTAATAATTGTCAAATTCAACCTACTCTAAAGATACGTGAGAATATTACAAGAGCTACTTTTGTGAATACTTTTCAGGATCGTATTATCCAATGAAGGAGTTCGCTCCGTTTAGCTTAAGCTTTGTTATGTTGTCTTTATCAAAGTTGTTGACTAAAAAAATATTTTATTATAATTTAGTTTACAATCAATATTAACTTCTAACCCTAAACTCGTCAACATCGTTCTCGCGTTTCAAATTACTTTTAAAAATGTTTAATTGCCTAAATCTGTCCAGTAATTAATATATGGTCAGAGTGACAACTATTTAAAGCAATATAAAGGTAGTGTAGAAGCAGTGTATTTTAGTATAAAGTGCCAAATACGATCCAACAGAGTAAGTTATTTTGAAATACGTTTAAACAAATAACAAGATTATTATTAAAAAGAAGTGAAGTACTTTTAAGACAAGACTTAATCTGAAACCAAATTAGGATCATTTATGTCCACATTAAAAACTATTTTAAAAAATATATAAAGGAATCCTTGTCAATAGTATGAAAATCAAAGACATTGAACTAACTAACGAGAAAATATTATTAGTAGTTAAATAATAGTGAATTGAGTAAACGAAGAAATATTATCCTGTCGTTTAACGTAGAAAGTAACGTATAAACGTAAAATCACAAAAGCTAAAAGTATTTAACTTATCACATTTTCGAATGCCATATCAGAGTGCTACCTACTGGAAGCTGTATTAACTATCTTTAAACATTTAGTTACGCCGTGATCTGCCATCAATCGTCAATTAGCGACAACATCTAACACGCTTCCATAGACCGATCAATAAAAATGCTAGAAAACACAAGTCTCAAAGCGAAATAAAATATAAAGGAATTAAAGAATATGAAATTTAGCACGCAGCAAGATATAAAACAACATAGTCATAACATAAAAACATACATAGTTGAAATTTAAATTATAATTACAATAATTAATAGACTTAAGAAAAAATTTAATATAATTTAATATGATATATAATTTCCTAAACATTAGATATATGTAAATAACATTTGATATTGTGTTATATAAATAAGCATGCAATTGTTATTTTTGACAAATACTTGTAAACATGTGTAGGCCATGTACCAATGTTTCCTTCCCAATGTCAAATGCTTACTCATCAAGATATTTAATCACTTTGATAATCAAATATAAGTATATTTTATTAATTACTGTTGATATAAATGAGAATTTGTAATATAAATAATAAATTTGATAGGTTTAATCCAGCGTTATTGAGAAATATTTTGTATTCGAAAAAAAAATTGAAATAATTGCCGAGCACAACCGTATGTCAAGTAGCTGCAGCTAAAGATCGCAACTGTCCGATATTTACCTCATTTCAGTTGTCCGTCGGCTGCACGAAGAGCAACACGTGTGTAAACACTCAAGCGAGTGTTTACGACGGAGCTAAACGGAGCTGAAAGGCGTTGCTGTTTGGTGCTATATACTTTGTCATGTTTTATTTAGCTTTACTTGTTTATGATACTTTATTAATTTTTTAAATAACTACCACCGAAGAAAAAAAAATGTGATAAATAATTGCAGTAAAAGCTGTTACGAACATAAGATGAAGTTTGAAACGGTGTCAGTCTGATACAAAAAAAAAATAACGAATAAAAAGACTATATCATTTTATGTATTCATAAAATGGTATAGGATATATATATTAAACAATATAGAAAAGATTTGTGTGTCTTTGTTTTCCGGTCGGTTTTATTACTCTTATAGGTGCTCATATATCATGTATTAAAAAGTGCAATGTTATAAAGTTATCAACACTAAATACTTCATTATTTAAACGTCATAACATTACAAAAAATTGTATATCTCATTTTGATGATATTTACTTCCATTAGGCTTTTGTTGTATTAAACGGAATCCACGTTGAATCGAGGTTATAATTAAAACTTTTTGAATCTTTATATTCCATAATTTACGATATGGTAATGTATGTACATGTAATGTGTAAAAAGCGGTACATTT